>OU342741.1:202008573-202608573 GCA_910589775.1 Avena eriantha | reverse complement strand
CGCCGTTGCCGGGGAGGTAAGGTAAAAGGTACTCACATCCTCCGATGTGAGTGCTCGAAGTTATTTCCTTTAGATTCTGCAATTTTGTCTTTTTGTTTCTTGTTTTCACTAGTTAGGCTTAATGGAAAACAACAACAAAATTAGATAGCTTTTTAGTATTTTTCCTAAGTTAGAACTCGAATTGTCTGAAAAGAAAATTAAAAAACCCATGGAACTTTCTTTGCATGCTAATAACAATGTTATTAGTATGAATCTTTTGAACACCTTTGTTACTAATGTTATGGAAACGTCTAAGCTTGGAGAAGTTAGTTTTTATGAAAATGATCTTTTTACTTCCCCAGCTTTAAAGAAGAAAATTTGCTCTGATGATACTTTATCTCCCATATGTGGTAATTATAATGATACTTGTGATATTTGAAATCCACATACTGAAAGCATCTCTTTTAAAATACCTATAAAAATTGTTGAACATGTTATAAACAACTATTATGTTGGAGATGGAACTATCCATCCCGGTGATCATTTGCTCTTTATACACGAATTATGCGGGTTGTTCAAGTGTGCAGGTATTACAACAGATCAAGTTAAGAAAAAGTTATTCTCATTATCGCTGAAAGGAAAAGCTGAAGAATGGTATAAGCTGTTGAAGAATGGTCAAGCTCTTGAATGGGAGGAAATAGTACCTCTCTTTTACTCTAAATTTTATCCTCCTCATGAAGTTCATAAAGATAGGAATTACATTTATAATTTTCATCCACATGTTGGAGAAAGTATTGCCCAAGCATGGGGGATATTGAAGTCACTAATGCTCAAATGTCCCATTCATGAGCTCCCCAGTAATATTGTTATTAATAATTTTTATGCAAGGCTTTCGGGACATTACAAGGACTATCTAGATACTTGTTTAGAGGGATCCTTCATGAGTAAGGAGGTTAAAGATAAGAGGGATCTTCTTGAAACAATTCAAAGCAATACCTAAGATTGGGATAACAACAAAGGTAAAGAACCAGGTATAAACTATGAGTATGATTGCATTAAGTCTTTCGCTGAAACTGTTGATTTTCAAGAGCTTAGTGCTAAATATGGTCTTGATCCTCAAAATCTTATTGATTGTTTTAAAACCTTTGCTTCTCATATTAATGCTCCTAAAGAAAAGTGGGACATGTATCATGAGCCTTTTAAAGACACTTGCATGGAAAATGAAATTGTTGTTAATGATAGCAATAAACATGCTCAAACCTTTGAAAGTACTATTTCTTATAAGCATGTTAATTTTTGTGGAATACATAGACCTTGTGAGAACAATCAAATTGAATAAGAATATTGTATCACCCACAGGAATGAAAAAACTAGAACGTGGTATAGGGCTTTAAATGATCTTGGTAAAAAAATTGTGCCCTTTGTCCTTTTATTTGTGAACTTTGCTTTGAAGTGGGTCATTTAAATTTTCAATGCTGAGGCCATAATAATAGCCCTTCTAATCCAATGAGTACTGCAAGTTTATATTGTGATGACATGATCACTCCTAATCAGCATGATGAACTTACATTATTTTTGGGGTGTGAAGAATTATCAAGAAAAACTTCTTTGGTAGATATGAGTGCTTTTGATATGAATAGTGTCCTGCATGGTTGTCATCTTTATTGTATTGATAATTGCCACACAAATACTTACATACAAAATATTATAGAAGATGAGATTTTACCAAAATATGATAGGACTAATATGTGTTTTGATCTTATTAATGAAAAGAAGGAATCCTCCAAAGTTTCTTCTATTGTCTCTAATAATAAACCAGGGTATGTGGAGAAGCTTCCTTTCAAGCCTCTCCCTCCTAAAGAGAAGAAGATAAAGAAGAAAAGGAGGAGTAAAAGGAGGGAGGAAACAGTATTTTCCCCTAAGCATGTAGCTCCTATTATAGTTTTTGATGAGTCTGAACTCGATGATGTTCCTATGCCTGTTACCTATAGTAGTGATCATGATTGGGAAAAGCACACTTCTTTTGATATTGAAAATCTCTTTGGTACCAATTCTGAAAATGATGATATTAGTAATTGTTGTACTATTAGTGCTATCCATGATCCTTCCAATGATGATATGTTTACAAATGAACACACTTTGGAAGATAATTATTCTATTACTTATGATGATACTACACCTCCAATATATGATGATTGCAATGATGAATATGATATTTTCAGTCCACCTACTATTGAGGAGGAAAGTAATTATGATTACAATATGCCTCCTATATTTGATGATTATGGTGATGAGAATAATAATGATAGCTATTTTGTTGAATTTGCTCCCACTACAATTAATAAGAATGACTATGTTTATGTGGGGAGTGTTAATTCTTTTATGCATGTGGCTCATGATAAGAATGTTTTTTGTGATAGTTATATTGTTAATTTTATTCATGATGCTACTGAAATTTATTATGAGAGAGGGAAACATGGTTTTATGTATCTCAATAATATTAAGTTTCCCCTCTTTATGTTGAAAGTCTTGAAGTTGCACTTGTTTTGCTTTCCTATGCTTGTTGCTTTGTTCTTTCATGAATTGTTTCTTTACAAGATTCCTATGCATAGGAAGTGGGTTAGACTTAAATGTGCTTTGAATTTGCTTCTTGATGCTCTCTTTTACTTCAATTCATATTTCTTATGTGAGCATCTTCTCAAACTATCATGCCTAACTTAAAGGCGTTAAAGAAAAGTACTTATTGGGAGATAACCCAAAAGTTTTAGTTGAGTCTTGGAAGTTACTACCTCTGTAATAACCACTCCTTATACTTTTTATTTTGCTTTTTGTGCCAAGAGTAACCTCTAATGAGAGAGAAGTAATGATTGGGAAAGTTGCTGCCCCAAAACAGATTTCTGTGCTTCACCGTAAAAATTCGTGTAACATCTCCGTACGTCCTTTTGAGGCGTGAATTGTTTGTGCTTCTGCCCTAGGTTGTTATCTAACTTTCTTTAGTTCAACACTTTTTGATTTGAGCAACAGAAGGTCTTCGAAAAAATTCGTCTTTACCTGCTGGTCTGTTTTGACAGATTTCTGCCATTTTCTGCATTTGCTTCTTGTTGGTTCCTTTTTGAGTTCTTTTGGGGAATTGAGCTTTTTTAGGGAAGTGCTACAGTATCTAGTGTTCTAATGGAAGTTATTTGGTGTTAGAACTGAACCTAAAGACTTATTATCTTGAGTGCACTAATGTTGCTAATAAATATTGTGTGAAGTTTTGTATGAAGGAAAAAATTTAGGTGTATGGAAGGAATGAGTAATGAGATGAAAGATGGACTAAAGCTCAAGCTTGGGGATTCCACACGTGGCACCCCAAGAAATATCCAAGAATTACAAGCGTCAAAGCTTGGGGATGTCCAAGGTATCCCCTTCTTCATCAATAAAAATCCCAGGTTTCTTCTAAACGCTTCATTTTTATTGTTTCATGCACAGTTGTGTTATTCTTGGAGCATCTTCTTTTTCGTTTTCGTTTTGGTTTTTAGTTTGCTTTGTTTTCTTAGTTTTCTGAATAAATTGGTTGGACCCCCTCTTTCATACATTGGTTTGCAAATAGTTTGGTTTGGTTTGGAAAAAAGTAGGAAAGTTCATACTTATGTGGTAAAAAGAGCTCGTTTTTAACTGTGGCCTATGCTTTGTCATGGCATGCTTGATATTGTTTTAGCTTTTTTCTTAGTATTCTTTGCTGTAGCATGACTTGTTATAAACAATTGAGATTGCTTAATGTGCCTTGGATGAATCATGCGTTGTTTTAGCATATTAAAGCATAGTATAGTGGTATTCTCCTTTGATGCTTTATTTGGGTTGACTTGGCGCATGCTCACACCATGTTATGACTACCTCAAGTCACCATAGCCTTTATGATCCTTTAGTTTTCAACTTGTAGTATCACTTTATGCTTTGATCAATGATGTTTTGTCGCTCTGCATGATTATGGCCATTATTGCTCTCTTAGTTTGTCGCTCCCAGTCTTTTGCTAGCCTCCACCACCAAGTATGAGTTCCACTCATGATCCAACTCCCTAAACCAAGTTATTCCAAAGAGTCCACCATACCTACCTACTAGCTTATGCTATTCCAAGTATATTCATGCTTTTGTTTAGCTTCCAAATTAAACTTATTATGAGAAAACTAGTGATTAAAGCTCTCACGAACTTGATGGCACACTTTACTTTTTTGTGCATCTAATAAACTTGAACCATTGGGTCCTTCTTTGTTGCGTATATGCTTGCGCTTTATAAGTTGAAATTAGCAGAACCATGTATCATGGGGAACGCTTTCAACATTGTACTTGTACTTTGTACCCCGTTGATATCATGTTCTTTTGCTTACGGATCCCGGCGGTGTGAAATAAAAGTGGAACTTGTAAGATCATGGAGTTTGTATGTGTGTTAGAGAAACGCCTGGGCCGCTAACCTAAGCCATGCCTAATCATGGTGGAAACTTGTAGCATAACCATAATGAGCACTCTATGAAGCATCCTCAATAAAAACCTATGCAAATAGCAAATAAAAATATCGCTGAGATGCTCATTGTCTGCTTGCCTTGTCATTTTGATTATGGGATAACTCATGTATCATGTGCAAGGGGTACCCCGCTGGCGGTTCTTAATGATACACATGTACTTACAATGACAAGAGCTTACTCGTGACTGAAGTTGAGTAGCATGAGGATCGGTCTTCGTAAGTAAGGGGCATGAGATTTCGGTTTATAACTTGTCAAGCATATCCTCTTAGTTGTGTCACTTTAACCTTAATCACTTCAAGATGCTTATGATAGGGGCAATGAGAGCTGAAAGCTATAAGTACCATAATTTTTGGAAGCTCTTTATGAGACTTGAATCCCTACTTCCTTTTATGAAGGCCCTTCTTCCACCATTATATTGAGTCTCCACCTTCTACCTTTATGCACCTACTTTGAGAGCATAGTGGCCATTCTTAGTTCTATGTGCATTGTCCCAAGACTAGTTGATTGATGCATAACTTGATATTGCTTGTTTTAAACTATTTGTATCTAGTCACTCTTATGAACTTTGAAGGTGTCCTATGCATTTATATTTGCTACTCTATGAGGGACAAGCTGAATACTATTATGCTATGTTTTCTTTATGTGAAACAAACAAACGTCTTACAAAGCATTGTTATTCATGAATCTTTTGTTTGTGCCTTTTCATGTTGCAACATAGTTTCTTTGTCTTATTGCTAGAACTTTGTCTTTCATGTTATGATTGAAGTACTATGATCCTAGCTATGAATGTTTTGCAAATACTCTGATCAAGTTTATGATGGTGCATGCCACCTCAAAAATTATTCTTTCTTTTTATCACTTACCTACTCGAGGACGAGCAGGAGTTAAGCTTGGGGATGTTGATACGTTGCTAACGTATCTATAATTTTTGATGTTCCATGCTTGGTTTTATCTACTTTCTTATGTTTTGTTCCAACTTTGGAGTACTTTTTATACACTTTCTAGGACTAACCTATTAACAAAATGCCACAGTGCCAGTTGCCTGTTTTCTGCTGTTTTTGGTTCTAGAAAGTCAGAAAATGAATATTCTCGGAATTGGACGGGACAAAAGCCAAAGTTGATATTTTACCGGAAGACTCACGGAGCCAGAAGACGAAACGGAGAGGGGCCACATGGCGACCACACCATGTGGTGGCGCGGGCTAGCCCTGGCCGCGCCACCAGGTGGTTTGGGCCCCCTGGCACTCCACCAACCTTGCCTCCTTCGCCTATAAGAGCCTCCCGATACCAAAACCCTAAATCATCAATCAGAAATCCACGAAAAGTTCCGCATCGCCGCCGCCACCGAAGGGGAGATTCGGGGGACAGAAAGTCTCTGTTCCGGCACCCTTCCGGGACGGGGAAGTGCCCCCGGAGACATCTCCATCGATCTCCACCGCCATCTCCATCACCATTGCTGATTCCCATGACGAGGAGGGAGTAGTTCTCTCTCGAGGCTAAGGGTTCTGCCGGTAGCTATGTGTTCATCTCTCTCTCTATGCATGATCTTATTGAGATCATGAGCTTGTAATCTATAGATCTATTATGCTACTCAAGCGCTTTAATGAATCTCTGCTCTCCCCATGTGTGTGGAAGTGACAGCGTGCTCACCATGGTGGCACTTAGGCTAGAGATTACAAATACTTGTTATGAGTTATATTCGGAATTGGATGTCTTTATAAAATTGTGGTGTTTCTTGGACTCATCTAGTACTCAAGGTGACCGTGTGGGGTTTTCTAGATGGGAAAGGCTTACTTTGAGGTGTGTTGTTATAGCCCTACCATCGATTAGAGTGTCCAATCGGAGAGTAGTTAAGAGTAGTATCATAAAGAAGAATATATTTATATGAGAGTGTTCACTAGTGAAAGTATGATCCCTAGGCCTTGTTTCTAAGCATTGATACGCCGTTTGCAATTAGATCTGTTACATGTTTGCTTGCTTCCATCCTTATTTCAGTTTGCCTTTAGTCTTTTCCACGCCTTCAAGATATTTTCTAGCATCGTTACCACTTATAATTATCCATACCACTTGTATTTCACTATCTCTTCGCCGAACTAGTGCACCTATACATCTGACAAGTGTATTGGGTGTGTTGGGGACACAAGAGACTTCTTGTATCTTGATTGCAGGGTTGCTTGAGAGGGAATACCTTTGACCACTTCCTCCCTGAGTTCGATAAACCTTGGGTGATCCACTTAAGGGAAAACTTACTGCTGTTCTACAAACCTCTGCACTTGGAGGCCCAACAACTGTCTGCAAGAATAGAAGTGCGTAGACATCAATCGTGTTCTCCAATCTCTTCCACCTAGGTACAAGAGCTTCATGATGAACTATAACATGCAGGGCATGAAGAAGACTCTCCCCGAGCTTCTGTCAATGCTTAAAACTGCAGAAGTGGAGATTAGGAAAGAACATCAAGTGTTGATGGTCAATAGAACCACCGGTTTCAAGAAAGAAAAGAAGGGTAAACAGAAGGGAAAGAAGGGCGGCAAATCTGTTGCTGCACCTTAAAAGAAATCTCGGGCTGGCCCTAAGTCTGATACTGAGTGCTACTATTCTAAGGGGACTGGCCATTGGAAGCGCAACTGCCCCAAGTTTTTGGCAGGCAAGAAATCTGGCAAGGCAAACAAAGATATATATGATATACATGTTATTGATGTGTACTTGACTAGTACTCACAGTAGCACCTGGGTATTTGATACCGGATCGGTTGCTAACATATGTAACTCGAATCAGGGGATGCAGAACAAGCGACCGCTAGCAAGGGATGAGGTCAAGATGCGTGTCAGCAATGGATCAAGAGTTGATGTGATCGCCGTCGGAACGCTACCTCTCCACCTACCATCGGGATTAGTTATAAACCTAAATAATTGTTACTTGGTGCCTGCACTGAGCATGAACATTATATCTGGATCTTGTTTGATGCGATGTGGTTATTCGTTTAAATCCAAAAAAAATGGTTGTTCGATTTATATGGATAATATATTTTATGGTCATGCACCCGTGATGAATGGTTTATTTCTGTTGAATATTGATAGTACTCATACGCACATCCATAATGTTGATGCTAAAAGGATTAAACTTGATAATGATATATATGCATATATGTGGCACTGCCGTCTAGGTCATATAGGCGTTAAACGCATGAAGAAACTCCATTCTGATGGACTTTTGGAATCACTTGATTTTGAATCATTTGATACATGTGAGCCATGCCTTATGGGCAAGATGACTAGAACGCTATTTTCCGGTTCAATGGAACGGGCGACAGATTTATTGAAATCATACATACTAATGTATGTGGTCCAATGAGTGTGTCGGCGCGAGGTGGATATAGTTATTTTGTTACTTTCACGGATGATTTGAGTAGCTATGGGTATATCTATTTGATGAAACACAAATCTGAAACCTTTGAAAAGTTCAAAGAATTTCAGAATGAAATGGAAAATCATCGTAATAGAAAGATCAAATTTCTACGGTCTGGCCGTGGAGGTGAGTATCTAAGTTATGAGTTTAGCACACACATGAAAGAGTGTGGAATAGTTTCACAACTCACGCCTATCGGAACACCACAACGTAATGGTGTGTCGGAACATCGTAATTGTACTCTATTGGATATGGTTCAATCTATGATGTCTCTGAATGACTTGCCACTGTCATTTTGGGGTTATGCACTGGAAACCATTGCATTCACTTAAATCGGGCACCGTCTAAATCCGTTGAAACGACACCGTATGAATTATGGTTTGGAAACAAACCTAAGCTGTCATTTCTTAAAGTTTGGGGATGCGATGTTTATGTGAAGAAACTTCAGCCGGATAAACTCGAATCCAAAGCGGAAAAATGTGTCTTCATAGGATACCCTAAAGAAACAATTGGGTATTCCTTCTATCACAGATCTAAGGGCAAGTTTTTCGTTGCCAAGAATGGATCCTTTCTGGAGAAAGAGTTTCTCGCGAAAGGTGTGAGTAGTTGAAAGGTAGAACTCGAAGAGGTTATTGAACCTTCTCTTCATGAAATGGCAAGTAGCACAGCACCGGAAGTCGTTCCGTAGTTGACTTAACCAAATGAAGAAGGAACTAATGATAAAGATCATGAAACTCCGAAATAGAACACTACCGAACCTCCCAGGTCTAGCAGGACACGTGCAGCTCCTGAACTGTATGGGAATCCTGTTGTGAATTTCATGGTTGATGAAATGGATGACCCTGCGACATATGAAGAAGCGATGATGAGCCCAGATTCCAACAAATGGCTAGAAGCCATGAAATCCGAGATGGAATCCATGTACAAAAACCAGGTTTGGACCTTGGTGGACTTACCTCATGACTGAAAGGCCGTTGAGAATAAATGGATTTTCAAAAGAAAAACTGATGCTGATGGTAATGTAACCGTCTATAAAGCTCGACTTGTCACAAAAGGGTTTCGAAAAATTCAAGGAGTTGACTACGATGAGACATTCTCTCCCGTAGCGATGCTAAAATCAGTTAGGATTATGTTAGCAATTGCTGCATATTTCAATTATGAAATATGGTAGATGGATGTCAAAACTGTGTTCCTTAATGGTAACATTGAAGAAGAGTTGTATATGATACAACCAAAGGGTTTTGTCGATCCAAAGGATGCTAATAAGGTGTGCAAGCTTCAGCAATCCATCTATGGACTGAAGCAAGCATCACTGAGTTGGAATCTCCGCTTTGATGAGGTGATCAAAGAGTTTGGATTTGTCCAAACTTATGGAGAGGCTTGTATTTACAAGAAAGTGAGTGGGAGCAATGTGGAATTTCTGATATTATATGTGGATGACATATTATTGATTGGAAATGATATAGATCTTTTAAACAATGTTAAAAGTTATCTAAACAGCAAATTTTCTATGAAAGACCTAGGTGAAGCGTCATATATATTAGGCATAAAGATCTATAGAGATAGATCGAGACGCCTAGTAGGGCTATCGCAAAGTGCATACCTTGATAAGATTTTAAAGAAGTTTAAAATGGACGAAAGTAAGAAGGGGTTCTTACCTATGTTGCAAGGCAAGACATTGAGTAAGACTCAAAGTCCGGCTATGGCGAAAGAAAGAGAGATAATGGATAAGATCCCCTATGCTTCAGCCATAGGCTCTATAATGTATGCCATGCTATGTACAAGACCGGATGTGGCACATGCTATTAGTTTGACTAGTAGGTACCAATCTGATCTAGGTTCGGAACACTGGATAGCGGTCAAGAATATCCTTAACTACTTGAGAAGAACTAAGGAAATGTTTCTTGTATACGGAGGTGAAGAAGAGCTGGTTGCTAATTGTTATGTCTATGCTAGCTTTGACACTGATCCGGATGACTCTAAGTCTCAATCCGGATATGTATTTCTCATGAATGGAGCAGCAGTTAGTTGGAGGAGATCCAAACAACCCGTGGTAACAAGGTCAACAACAGAGGCAAAATATATTGCTGCTTCAAAAGCAGCACATGAAGCAGTTTGGCTGAAGGAGTTCATTACCGAACTAGGTGTGGTTCCTAGTGTGTTGGATCCAATGGTGATCTATTGTGACAACAATGGAGTCATAGCCAACGCAAAGGAACCAAGGTCTCACGAGAATTCCAAACATATTAAGCGCCGGTTTCACTCCATCCGTGAGCATACCAAGGATGGAGATATAAAGATTTGTAAAGTACATACGGATCTCAATGTAGCAGATCCGTTGACTAAAACTCTCCCTAGAGCAAAACATGATCAACACCAGAACTCCATGGGTGTTAGATTTATCACCATGTAACTAGATTATTGTCTCTAGTGCAAGTGGGAGACTGAAGGGAATATGCCATGAGAGGCAATAATAAAGTTGTTATTATACATATTCCAAGTATATGATAGATGTTTATTTTACATGTTATAATTGTATTAATTTGGAAACGTTAATACATGTGTGTTTGATAAACAAAAGGAAAGTTCCTAGTTATGCCTCTCTTATAAACTTGTTCGTTGATTAACAAGATGATCAAGGTTTCCTGATCATGGATATTGGATGTTGTTAATAACGAGGTCACAACATCAGTGGAATGATGTGATGAACAATCATCCGAAGTATAACATTATGATCAAAGTCATTGTGTTTATATTGCTATAACATCTAACAAAGTAATCCTAGTCCTTAGACCATGAGAGCATGTTAATCACTAATACTACAAGAGTATCTTGATAACATCAAACGTCACACCATGAAAGGGTGATTATAAAGGTGGGTTCAGTGCTACGAAAGTGTTATGTAGAAGCTCATGGATCATGAGTGGGATTTGTCCATCCTGATGACGGATAGATATTCTCTGGGCCCTCTCGGTGATATCACATTGGTTAGCTTGCAAGCAAGTGATAAGATCACTAGAATGTTATATCACGGGAACGAGAAAAGAGTACATGTCGGTAACAAGATCAAACTAGGTATGGAGATACCGATGATCGAATCTCAGACATGTAATATATCGCGAGACAAAGGGATTTAGTTATTAATGTTAAAGGTTCTCACGATCACATAAGTCATCGTAGAATGTGTAGGAGTCAGTATGGATCTCCAGGTCCCGCTTCTGATTATTGATCTGAGAGGGGTCTCGATCATGTCCGCATTATTCACGAACCGTAGGGTGACACACTTAAGGGACACCAACACCATTTGGAGCAAATGTGTTTCAGACAAATGAATTGCAAAGCGCTGGAATTATTTCAATAGACACCGAAACTGTTTCAGGTGAAATTGAAGAAATTGGTTCTGCATGTAATATTGAAATGTTGCAAGAGGTTTTATGTGAATGTTTGTTAATTAAAGTAATTAACAAAATTCTGAATAAATTTAATAAAAGAGTTTTATTAAATGAGAGAGCATTAAATTTGGAGAAATTTAATGCATTTAAAGTGGAGACTTTAAAAGAGAATGTGAAGGGGCATTTTAATGTGGAGGGAGTTACCACCACATGAATGGGGGAGGTGAGGGGTCACCCCCATGAGGCGCCGGCCATGGGGAGGGGCACCCCCTCCTCCTATAAAAGGCCACCCCTCTCACCCTTCTTCCACACACCTCCTCGTGAAGGATCTCTCTCCCCCTCTAGAATTATTCCCCATGGTCTCGGATTAGCGAGATACATGTTCCCGGTGGTATTTCGTCTGGAAGGAGTTGCTGCTTCCGCTGTATCGCTGGAGTGAGGAGGTGGAGGTTGTTTGGTGGCCTGAACGTGTATGCGAGTGCGGAGGCGCTGCTGGTTTGCGGCGCTAGGACTTCCACACGATCTTGAGATCGGCAAGCGTATGACTACATCATCCACGAGTTCCTACTCGTTAACAAAACTTTGTTGTCTTCGAGGGTAAGTTCTCCATGGATGTATATCCACCCGTTACTTGTATCTAGTAGATAGATCTTGGCGTATAGTTCTCATCGTAGTTTTTTTTGTTTTCTATGTTGTGAACCCTTCACCGAGGCCATGTATGTACATGCTAGGCTCGCCAAGTAAGAACCTTAGTATTCACGTGTGTAAAAATGTCATACACCCGTTGTATGAAAGTGTAGAGTCGAGTACACCCGATCATCACGTGATGTCTCGAAACACGATCCATAGAACGACGCATACTTAAGGAAGAACACATTTTATCTTGATATTTAAATGAGGGATCATCTTACAATGCTACTAAAAGCGCCAAACTAGCAATATAAGATGCAAACGTCTAATGTGTAAAGTGAGATGATATGGTCCATGCATTTGATCTCTATCATATACATCGTGGCATGATCTCTATCATTCCTTTGTGTGTAAGGCCAAGGTCTATGGAACTTACACGTTAAGTGTGTTGTAAGAGTATCTATCATACATCTACTTACAACAAACCATATCAAGACACTAGCCCAGCAACGATCTAAACTAGACGCCTCTAATTTATCCATTGCAAGTTTTACGTGGCTTAGGGCTTTCGGAGATAGAACCATTTATTTCCTACGAACATGGAACCACGACGAGGATAACCAAGTTATTAGCAACTCATTATAAATCAGATATTGACTATAGTAGGAGAGACAGACACCCGCCAACCACTTATGCAAAACTAGTTGCATGTTAGTCGTGGAACCGGTCTCATATACGATGACATGTAAGGTTGGTCTGGGCCGCTTCATCCCACTATGCCACCAATATCTAAAATACATGAAAAAAGCAATAACATGATCATCATCGCTCACATATAAACATATGTGTACTACCCGTGTGCAAAGCACCTACGCATAGATCAGGCTCTGATACCACTATTGGGTTCGCAGCATAGAAAACAAAAAATTCCTACGATGAGAACTATACGCCAAGATCTATCTACTAGATACAAGCAACGGGTGGATATACATCCATAGAGAACTTACCCTCGAAGACAACAGAGTTTTGTTAATGAGTTGGAACTCGTGAATGATGTAGTCATATGCTTGCTGATCTCAAGATCGTGTGGAAGTCCTAGCGCTGCAAATCAGCAGCGCATCCGTCCTCGCACACACGTTCAAACCACCAGATAACCTCTACCTCCTCGCTCCAGCGAATCAGTGGAAGCAGCAACTCCTTCCAGACGCAAGGCAATCGGAAACATGTATCTCGCTAATCCGAAACCATGGGGGAATATATCTAGAGGGGAAGAGAGATCCTTCACGAGGAGGTGTGCTTTGTGAGGGAGGAGAGGGGGGCCTTTTATAGGAGAGGGAGGGGGCTCCTCCCCTCCCATGGCCGGCGGCCAAGGGAGGTGCCCCCACCTCTTCCTCATTCATGTGGTGGAAGCTCCACTCACATCAATTTTGACTCCACCAAAAATTCCACTCACATGCATTAAATTTTCACCAAATTTAATGCAACTCTCAATTAATAAAACTCTTTATTTATTTTATTGAGAATTTTGTTAATTACTTTAATTAACAAACATTCATATAAAACCCCTTGTAACATTTTAATATCACATACAAAACCAGTTTCTGAAATTTCACCCAAAACAATTCCGGTTTCTATCGAAACAATTCCTGCGCTTTGTAATTTTTTCGTCTGAAATATATGTGTTCCAAAATGGTGTCCGACAACCCTTAAATATGTCACCCTACGGTTCGCGAATAATGCAGACATGATTGAGACCCCTCTCAAATCAAAATAATCAGAAGCGGGACCTAGAGATCCATACTGACTCCTGCACATTCAACGATGACTTCTGTGATCATGAGAACCTTTAACGCTAGCAACTTAATTCCTTTGTATCATGATATAATACATGTCCGATATTCGATCATCGGTATCCAAATACCTAGTTTGATCTTGTTACCGACATGCACTCTTTTCTCGTTCCCGTGATATAACATTCTAGTGATCACATCACTTGCTTGCAAGCTATCTTAATGTGATATCACCGAGAGGGTCCAAAGTATATCTATCCGTCATCGGGATTGACAAATTTCACTCTTGATCCATGAGCCTCAACATAACACCTTCGTAAGCACTGAACCCACCTTTATAGTCACCCTGTTATGGTGTGACGTTTGATATTATCAAGATACTCTTCTAGTGTTAGCAATTAACATGATCTCATGGTCTAAGGACTAAGATTACTTCGTATGATGTTATAGCAATATAAACATAATGAATTTGATCGTAATTCTATACTTCGAATGAATGTTCATCACATCATTTTACAAATGCTGTGATCTCGTTATTAACAACATCCAATGTCCATGATCAGAAAACTTTGATCATATTGTTAATCAACGAGCTAGTCTATAAGAGAGGCATAACTAGGACCCTTTTATTTGTTTATTAAACATATATGTATTGGTGTTTCCTATCAATACAATTATAGCATGCAAATTAAACATCTATCATATATAAGGAATACATAATAACAATTTTATTATTGCCTCTCAGGACATATTTTCTTCACCAAGCGCCGGCCCTAGCACCCGACCGGCTCTCCCATGGCAGCGGCCGGCGACGGCCACTCGCGCGCGTGGTGGAGGAGGGCCTAGCGCGCCTCCGTCTCCCCCCATCTCGACCTCCTGCCTCGGCTATGCTCCTCTGCCCCAGCGCCCGACCGGCTCTCCGGCCAGATCGAGATGACGAGCGGCTTGCCGGTTCCGGCCAGATTTAAAGGATTTGAGGCCTCTCCTTTTGCTTTTTTTGTTCTTTTATTTTTGCTCCTTTTCCAGTTCTAGTTCATGCGATTTTGTATAAAATCTTTGATTGATATTTCTTTTTTTCTTCATGCTTTTGGACACGGATCTGAGTTCCTCTGTTATCTTTTTCCACTGCGAATCTTGTATGGAACCACTGTGAATCTTGTATGTATTATCAAGTTTTTGATGAATCTTGTATAGATTTGCTGTAAAATTTACGGATTTGATAATCTTTGAAAAAACTATATGAATCATTTGGCAAAAACATATGTAGGCATCTCTACTTAGAGGTTCCGTTTTCTGCCATCTATGACTACGTCGTTTTCTTCATCCGACTCTCTTCGCCGGTCGCCCCCTCCGCAAACTGGGCGTTGCTAATTTAACGCGTCGTCAAATCTCAAAATCCACTTCGCCCCCTCCCGAGCCGACCCGAACCCCACCCCGTCCCCCTGGACTGGCCACCGTCAGTGCCCTCCTCATTAGGCCACCGACGACTCCCTCCCAACTCAGCCACCGCCGGCATCCTCCCCTTCTAGCCACCGGCGGAGCCATCCCTTCGCGAGCGCAACAGCGAGTGGACGCGTACCAGCGAGAGATCAGACGACCACCGGAGGAGAGGATCTCGATCGATCAATCTCACCATGACTACCGAATAAGTCACCTCCTTCCCTCCTCCCTTCCCCCTCCTATCCCTCTGCTTGAATTGGCTCGGATCTAGGCGCTGATAGTTCAAGGCGGGTATCCAATTAGGATGTAACCCTCCCTCCTTTTGCTGATGTGATCTTGAATTCTTGGTGAACTTGTGGATTCGGTTTCACGCCGATCATTATTTTTGTACTCGACGATCGTGGGTTGTTGATGGATGTACACCAATCGATTGTTGATGGGAGTCATGCTATTCACCTTCGTCTTAATTATGCATGGACATTGAAAACCCGACTGGTACTTTTCCATTCAGCTTCATTTTCCTCCTTTTATTTTCAACTCTGTAACTTGACTATTACATACACCTTTGTCTCTACATTGTGATCCCTCAAGATTCCATGGTGATTTGGTGGAGGTGGCGGCAGCGATTTTGCCTGGGTGGTGCCCTCACCGAGCACAACAGCAATTGGATGCGTACCAGGACAAGACCATCGGTATGTTAGGTTCTATATTCATCTTACATTTTGAAGCTTCTGATTGGGGAAGTCTGCCATGGAGGTATCAGTTGGTGTCCGTTGCAGTCTATGTGGTGCCGTCGGAAGCATCTTCATTGGAGGCTAGCTCGCTGAGAATACACGAAGATCTGCCTGGACTACCTGGCAATTGCTCTACAGCGTTGGGTGCAAGCTTGCAAGGGATTCATTGCTTGATTCAGACACTATTTCTGAAGACCAGGGGATCAAATCAGCAGCAATGCCGGTGACAGGTCATGGAGCCCATGGATGGACTAGGAGGTAATTAAGCACGGGTGTAGTTGCGTCGCTGCACACCTTTTTTGTGAGTTCAGGACATGGTGCATCACATCCATTTGAGCACAGAAAATGCTATTGTATAGTTTTTGTACACATATACATTTATCCGTTGCCTCTCAATGGGTCATGTTGATTGATACTCTAGCGATGGCCATGGAATAAAATTGCATTTGTATAGACGTTCCTTTCCTGTTCATGCCATGGACATTTTATTTACTTGCCATCTGGTGCCTGCGCATACCTTTTGTTTATACTAGAAGGAATTGGTAATGAAATAAAATTGCATTTGTATAGACGCTTCTTTCCTGTTCATGCCATGGACATTTTATTTACTTGCCATCTGGTGCTTGTGTATACCATTTGTTTATACTAGAAGGAGTTGGTATTGCAACAGTGCACTTGAGTTTTCTATTTGTAATTATATCGGAAGTCGGTTTTGGTTGTGAATCCATCTATTGGGACAATATTCTAAACTGTTCATATTGGTTTGGTACTAGGCCTGCGAAGGAGGCATTAATTTAGCAAGGCCCTGTTTGCGGAGGAGGCGACGGGCGAGGGGCGTCGGACGGAGAAAATGACGTAGTAGTGATATATGGCAGAAAATGGAACCTCTAAGTTCTTCTTAGATAAGCCATAAACCTTTTCCTTTATTGTATACTTTATCTTTCTCGAGGAGGGAGACCGGGGAAGCATGTTGTGTCACCGCGTTGCTCCAGAATTGCCTCACTTTCCTCAGCCATGCAGGAAAGGCGGAAGCGCTCGCCTCTAATACCCGGGCCTCGCACAAGATTACAGGAAAGGAATCGAGAAGCTGGTAACTACCTATTGTCCTACCTTGAATTTTCTACATAATTTGCGTTGTAGACATAGTTACAGTGTAATTTTTGAACGATCAGGTATTCAGGTACATGATCACTTTTGTTGGTCCTGTTGTCACCCGCATAACTCGCTCGGAACCAGGGAAATTAGGGGGATTATTCTTCTTGGTTATATTTCCTACAGACATATATATAGAAATGGTGGTTATATTTCCTACAGACATATATATAGAAATGGTTGAGGTATAGGATCACAGCTGGCACCTGCACGACTCACTTAGATCAGGGAACTCGCAAGCAATGTTCAGGCAACAAGCCGGAGAAATGGATAGAGTAGAACTTATTTGGAATTAACTCTGGTATAAAAGTTATCATATTCTTCTGAAAAACTCCCACATCTTGTTTTAGTTAGCTACTTCTCCAGATACACATGTATATTGTGTTCATTTCTTTTCTTGTTAACAGATAGTGATAGATAATTAGACAATATTTGATTTTTTTTTTCATATATATTATTCAATGATTATTGCAGTGACTTGATGAAAACTTGTAATCTAATTAAGTTAAAATAATCTGCAGTACCCAAACATTGTTTTAATGATGTTTCTCTCTAAATCTAAAGTATCCTTGGTTACTTCAACAAAATTTGAGGAAGCATCTATTGGATGGACATGCTTTATTTGTTCTATAGCATATTGCACTAAGCCAAGTATTGTATTGCAGAGATTCTACGAGTCAGACAAATTGTAGTGTGTTGCCATGGTCCATTTGTAAATAACATGTTCACAAGATTTAATACCCGAACGATAATTTTCTATAGAGGGTTACACTAAAGTAAAGTGGGATGACACCCGAGCAGAGCGATGCAACATCAACGTATTGGTGGTGGAGTCTGAGCAAATGGGTGGTTGTAAAGGGAAGAAGAAATTGACAGGATGATGCTTTGTCTTAAATTATTTTTTATTCTTATTGCCTTCATAGAGATTCTTGATATTTTTTTGTGTTTACTTCATTTGTAGGGTCATTACAGTTCATTAATTGAAGCTACATCTGAGGTGCACGAACAAGGAGCAATTGATGATCGTGACAGTTTCCTCCATGCAGTGCGAGATCTACTATGTATTTACTCAAGTAACCATACACCACCGCAGTTAGTTATCAGTTCGAATTTATTTTGATTCTCCTATTCTTCATATTGCCTACTCTTTCCTATAGATTCCCAAGCAGCCGTACTAACATACATGTCAGCACATGCTTTAGTTCAGCAGATATCGACGCTTCAATCTGACTTGCTTTCTCTTTCGTCTGAATTTGAAAATACTCTTCTAACTGACAGGAAAAGATGTATAACTAAGCTGTAAGTAATAAAAAGACACTACCTTAATTCATTTCTTGAATATGATTGCTTTTAGTGCTTCTTCTGGTATGAAAAGTTAAGTTTAGTATATGGTAAACAATAAGGGTGACCTCCTAACGATCCAGCAAACCACCGGATTAGATGCCATCTTTCATGCAGCCAAGCTCTGGATGGTATAACTAAGCAGCCAATGTATGCGTGATGCTTGGTGTGCCGGCTTGACTTCTTTTATACATTGGAATTGATGCCTGATCTACTACCTATACAGACAATTAAGATCGTGATATGCAAGATAGTATCGATCCAACTAGCCATGATCTATTCTTTTTATCTTTCCTGCAGACCTTATAGAAAAAACATTGTTGACCCAGTTATTCAGTCTGTTGTATACTGCATATTCACTTTTTGTCTGCCAGTACGGTAACCAATAGTCATCTCACACGTCTCTAATTCTGCAGATGCACTCTGAATCAAACAGTTGAACAACTTCTATTTTTGAACGTCAACAACTGCAAAGCCAGTATTGACACCTTCGGTACACCCTTTGAGCCATCAGATTATGTCCTTTCCTGTTTCCTGTATTTCATTCATTACATCTCTATTCTTGTTGCAGTCACTGATGTGTGCGCTTGATGATAAGGAAAATGCCAATGCTCAGGTTGAAGTTGTTGTTGAAGAAGTAACCAAGGCTTGTACACAAAATATATAGGTATTGCACGTGTTAGCGGTTACTACACTATCATCCTTGAGGTTGTCTACCTTTTCGAATATAGGAATCATTGTGCACTTGATTTTCCTGCATAGATCTGAATCTTTGAATAATAGTAGTCTTTGTCTCTCTTCTGTCTCTATGTTTCTCTGTAGGATTCATGTTTAAAACACATTTGCGTTACTTCTTGTGTCTTGACTTGGTTGACATTATTTGTTAAGCGAAGAACTTAAAGAGACTAGAGCTTCTTCTAGGATTGAGTCATGAGCTGCAAGAAGCTGACACAGGTCAACACCTGTGTTTTGTTCAGTGTGGAAATAGCACGACATTAGCTCAACAATAAGGAATTATGTACTTTTACATGGTTATGGATCCGTCCAGCACTATCTGTATCTCCAAAGTTAAGCAAAATGATTGGCTCGCTTGTGTCCGTAGTGGGAGCAAGCAGTTCAGTCGGTGGTATTAAAACTCACATTAATATGGTGTGTATTTAAATATCTTCTATCCGTCGATGTAATTGCGTGATATCTTGGTTACTTACAAATCAATTTCCATTTATATTATAATTATAATTATTTGCTTGTTCTGACTCTACTGAGAAAAACAACGGAAATGGCTAGCCACTGTTACGAAGATGCACTTGCTATTGGCATTAATTTTGTAAAGCATGGTAAATCATAGTCCAAGGTAGATTAGAGCTCACGGGCCCAAACAAAATTACTGTGCCTTATGATGGTAGAGCTAATAGCGGACTCTATGCAACTAACCAAGAACAAGAAATAAACATTTGCTAGGTTATCTAAATTATGATTCTCCATTCATTGATACCTGCTCTATATTATTTACTAGGCTGTGTTAATTACAGTTAAGTCTATCACAGTACAATCAATAGTGGGGTATTTTGCAGACCGGGTTTACTTGCATTGGGTTCTTGGTAAGAAAGAGCCAGATTCAGTTTTGATCTTTCAGGCAAATGGCAGGACGAGTTTGTGGTCCGCAATAAGTCCATCTCCAATTTTATAAAAATAATAATATAGTCTCTCCATTCCTACCTCCCCCAGACTAATTTTCTGGTTGAAGAAGTGTGTAACAAGTAATACGTACATGGTCATCAAATATCACTCTGTTGTGAATTTTTGGCAATAGATCGCCAGATCAATTTTGAGAAACATCTAACTTATACATTTTTAATTACTTATATTACAGAAAAGCCATCATTGGTTTTATGCAAATGTTGTGTATGACCGCATATTTCAGTGCTCCACACGCCACTCTAGGTTATTAGAGGAGTAAACATCACTTTTCTTGTTCTCCACTAAAACTTGAGATTTTATCACAATTGCTTCGCCTAGATTGCAAAGATGGGTATTTCATGGTTTATATACACTTTAGCATTTAGGAAAGAGTTATTAAATAAAATTAACCCGTTGCAATGCATGGGCGTGTTTCCTAGTTATAACAAATATTCTGTGAATAAAATATATGAATATCTCTTGAAAAAATTATATGAATATCTCATGAATCTTGTGTGAATCTTCATGGATCTCCTCCTATTTCAAATCTTATGTGAATCTTGTGTGAAAAATAATTACATGAAAAATCTGTGAAAAACATTCTGTTGGTATTAATCTTGCTTGATGAAGTTTATATGAAAATCAATGAAAATAAATATTGTTGAATATTTTGTTTGAGTTGACAAATCAGTGACGAAATATGTATAAAACTTGAAAACTCTAGGGACTAAACAACAAAACTGCAATAGACACAAAAAGTGAGGTGAGGGTTACTTTGTAAAATAAGTAGCACAAATCTCCAACAAAAGGATAGCAGAGATGGTGCGGAGAGTCCCTCCTACGGGGGATTGCATTTCCGACGTATTGACGTCGTAGTTGCATCTTCCTTCCGCCACCATATTTTCCATCGCCTTGTTCACTATTATTCTTCACTGTTCCTTCCATCAAGAAAAAACCAGAAAAACTTGTCACAAGATCGAGATCCGGCGATTCCAATTAGATCGGTTTGTTTCGCATTTGGATGTTTATTTGATACAAGCGGTTTTTGTTCTCCTTTACAAGAAAATCACTGCTTGTTTCATGTATCAAGGAAAGTCAGATCCGTTATCCTATTCACGTGTCCGTTGTTTGGAAAGCTGAGATTTGTTTTCATTCGGTTCAGTTTCCAAGAAAATACAGCCCTTACTATAGTTTATTTGGGAAAGTTTGATCGGTCAATACAAAAGAAATTGAAGGAGTTAAGGACTGATCTGATCCGGAATCACATCCCAAGAAAAGACAAGTCATGTCTTTGTTGGGGTTGGAAAGCTTTGATCGCCAAAGAAAAGAAATATCAGCTTCAGTTGGGAAGATATTTGTTTTTTTTTTAGAGAAGGAAAGATATTTTATTTTGACACGATTGTTGACGGGTTAAAAAGGAGAAAAAAGTGTGCAAAAGAAAAAAGAGAGACTGATCAAATCATGTCGTCTAGTTTGGAAACAAATCCGAGTTGGTTACCGCTACAAGCTCGTTGTGCTATCTTATTTGGTGCAGGTCACATCGTTGGTTTGCCCAGTTTGACACGTTACCGGCAGGTACAATGTTGCGTGAACTCCAGCACAACACATATGTGATCTCTGATCTTGTTTTGATATTCCCCGTCATTGGCCCAAACCGAGTGGTTGGGTTGCATTCTAGCAGTGCGTAGGCGTTTGGGAAACAACTATTATCCGCTCCGATTTACATCTGCCGCAGCTTCTTGCCTCAGGTTCATCTGTTAGACTGTTGTCTGTTCCACAGAAAACAGAAATTGTTCAGTACTCCATCTGTTTCAATATAAGATGTTTTAGCTTTGTGAATTTTTTTTATCATTTTTAGTGTATAGGTTCATCTAATTTTGGAGTGAACCTACACACTAAAAGGGATCTAGATACACTCCTTTCACCATGGCTGTCTCTATGTTTTAGTGGACCCTAGGGCAAAGTCGACCAAATGGGCCCCCAAGGCTACAAATATATAGATGTATATGCCTGTGTTAACTTAAAAGGTATCACGAGTTGACAACTTGACATCCTGCCAAACATTTTTAGTTTGAGCTGTATAAAAATGATAGTTAAGCACTTAAAAATGTCATCTAATGACACATTTGTATGTTTTTGGAGCTACATTGGAACTCCTATAGTCGTTAAGGAATTAAATACATGAAACTAGAATTCCAAATCCCTAATCTCACATTGGATTCAGACTCGGATTCATGGACAACTGAAGGTACAAGGGCCCGGGGCAGCAGCGAACAGGGCGTGATGAGCAGTGCAAGGCGCATGTGGATTCTCCAATTCAATTGATCAATTCCCCAAGGCGATTGAGATCTCCGGTGTAGAAACTCTATGCAGAGACTGCAGTTTAACAGATGTAGGAACAACGGAACACGAACGTGTGACTACATGAAATTGATTCTCAGATTGCTGAGAGGGTGTGTTCCGATGAACCCAATTCTGCCTCAGTGCTCGGCTTTTCCAACTGCAATTTTTTATCCCAAAACAAAAGAGTGGCTGGACAGGGGTATAAAGTAGGATGCGTCGTGGGCCCCTAACAGGCGTGGGCCCTAGGGCGTCGTCCATGTTGGTCATGGGTCAGAGCCGGCCTTGCCTTTCACAAAGCTAAAACATATATTTTAAAACGGAGGGAGTACATGATATCGTTTGTGTCGAGTCTCTAGTACGGTCTAGTTTAGGACCAGCACTTGACAACATTGAACGGATTTTCAACTTTACTTTGATTAACGTGGTTATAGCATATTTCTCCACATATATTAATAAGCCTACCTACAGCTTCACATATTTCTACACCGTGCATTATGTGTTCGCCTGGTAATCGCTTTATCCAATCTTCGAAGTTACTTGATACTGCGGATTGTCGATCGCCGCCTACTGCATGAGAACTTGTAAGAATTTTATATTTGCAATCTTGTGAGCAACTTGCCATCTTACCATAATAGTTGATGGAAACACATACTTGTTATCTATTTTTGTTTTCTACTAATTATGGCAGGTTCTGGAGTTAGACGGTTTTGGGCTTCGTCTGTAGTTAGAGATGTGCCACCACCTAGCAAATCGCTACGACCACCACGAGAAATAATAGCACATGATCATGTTACCGTTTTACTGCCACAATTTAATGGTCGCTATACGCCTAATTTATATATTGAATGGGAGTTTGAAATAAATGATATATTTATTTCCCATAATTATTCCGAGAGGAAAAGAATAAAAATTGCAATTAGTACATTCACCGATTTTGCTTCTATTTGGTGGATTGAATATTATCGATTATATCCCGATTATATACCTACTACTTGGGATTATTTAAAACTTGCTATGCGGTATGAATTTGTTTCATCATATTATATCCTTGACATGGTTAGGAAATTGCAAAATTTAAGTGAAGGTAGTAACACCGTAACACAATACTACGATGCTTTAGAAACTACCATGCTATATTTCTGTATAGAAGAAAGTAAAGACGATTTTATGGGCAGATTTTGGAGAGGATTAAATTTTGACATCCAAGACATACTTGTGCATAAAAATATATTTTATTAATTGTATGTTTCGTTGTGCTTGTAAAGCTGAACAGGAAATTAAGAGGCGTGTTCCAACAAGTGCAGGAGAATGGTTAATGTTTCTACTTCTCCATCAACCGTGACTAAATTGTATCGAGATGTTGACGAGTCTCCTCCAATAGTACCTCCATGTCTGAAACGATTGTACAAGGTAATAGTAAAGGTACCGATTTTGTTTATGCACATGAGATTGATCAATGTCCTCCTGATTTAACTAGGCCATGCGTTGACATTGCCAATGATTTGGTCACACCGCTTTTTTAGATGATTGTGCTATTGCTTTAAATATATCGTGTGATCAAACAATTGAGATGCCTACTGTTTTGAGTGCAGCTATAGACAAGACTAATTCTTCTAGTTGTCTGAGTGCACCTATTGCCGATTTGAATTCTTCTACTGAGATGAATGCACACACTGAAATTATTGATGTTCAAATTGAACCATGTGACTTGATAAATAAATGTAATGTGGATCCTATAAGGTTGGTTACAAATAGCGAAGTGTTGGATACACTATTTTAGAAAACAAGACGTGTTTCGATTGTTGATAATGGACCATGTGATCTGGCTATTAAATCTGATTTGGATAGATATTGTTGGTTAGACATGATGGAGTGTTATATAAATATGTTAATACTTCTTTTTGGTCTATTCCGATGGATTCTTCTATGTCCTTATCACATGCTAGAAATAGAATTGCTAAAATCACATATTTGAAGAGTCTTTACATCCATAATTATACTTTTTATTTGGCTGGTGATTATGACATAGGCGATGTTTTTATGGTGCATAAGATTTGCATCATGTGTGATGAATTAGCTTGTTTGCGAGAACATAAATATGTGGATATACTTGATCATTTTGATATGACCTCCAACATTATTAAGAATTTTGAGTTGAATAGCTTGTTACATGAATGCTTATCTAAACACGTTGTACCTCGTAGTTAGAAAATAATGAATTTTCCTTTATCAATGTTGAGATGGTTTAATGATGAGCATTGTAAATTACAAGATGCTATTATGAAACTTACTTATATTTGCAAATTGGATTGCAATACTTATTTTTGTAATATGACTTATCAGCTATTGAACTATTGTGCAGTCTGTTATTCTCGAACACTGAATATGAATACTATGAGATGAGTTAAAACATATGGTAGATACATATACCATGTGTACATATTGTCTCTTTTATTACCGTGTTTACAGAATAAATATCGTCGAGGCCAGCTTCATTTCAAGAAAGTGATGATGATGAGTACATGAATAGTCCGAATATGACCAAAACTACTATTTCTAGACTTATTCATCAGGTGATTTCTAATAACTAGACTCGTCTCTATGCCCCTGGGGCGCGACCAGTAGCATTTTTCGAAACGCTAATCGATAGTGTTTTTTTTGGAACAATGTCATGTTCTTACAATGTTGATCTTAGTTGCATCCCTCGGGGACAAGACGTTTACAAGTTAATAACTGAGAGCATTTTAAAATTAACCTCTCACTTTGTTTTATTCTATTTCTATCTTATTTGTAGGTACAAGTTCAAGTGAAAGATTAAGAAGATTTATACTAGGCTTAGTTAGGATTAGTCTGTTAGTTTTCAATTGTAATCTTTTTATTTTCCTCTTTTGTAAAGACAATGTAATATGTGTTTATTATTAATAAAGCTTTGATTTCCTTCAATATTGTCTCTATAATGTTCCTTTCCCAACTATACATCTATATTCATTTGTTACTTGTGGAATAAAAGGAAAGAATAAAGAAATACTATTTGAGTTATACATTTATATTTATTCTCAGTTTCAATTATTGTTTTATAATTGGTTAATACTCAAATAATAATAAATCTTTTTGGAAAATAATACAACACTAATTACTTTTAATTTTCAAAAGTTTCCAAATATGAATTTAAATTATTCACCCAAATTCATAATAATTCCTAAGGATTAAAGGTTAAGGTTTATTTCTAACTTGGTAATTATGGTGGATGTCTCAACTCAGAGTGAGACATTGATATTGCCTCTTAAGGTGATCTTGATGGCTCTATTCTTATAAATTTGTATTGGGGTTTAAGATAATAAGGTAGGTAAGGCTTTCATCAACATACTAATCTGATATTCTAATTATCCCTTAGAAACTTAATTTGACTAAGAGCTACTATTCTTTGACTGCCTAAAAATAGGAATTGGTTCCATTGCTAAATTAATTCTACGGTTTTGAAAAAAGAGGTAGACATGGGTCTTGTCATGGCTTGATATACTGTTGGTTAAAGATTTCTCAAGAATTCCTGTTCTCACACTTCACTAGGCTTGAATTACAATGAAAGGATTCCTTTCCTTCTATTTAAATCCCTCATCTGATTCACTAAGATCACATCTTCCTGAAACAGTCAATCATATGACTCCACCATATCCTTCATTACATGATGACATGGTCATGTGACTTCAACAATATTCCTTCACTCTTCTCCTAGTATATATATACAACTTCCATTTATAAGCTACCCTTAAAGAATTCATTTATCTAGTTAGTTATAACTTCATTATTCCATTCTCCTAGCATTTACTTCCAAGGCCCGCAAGATTATCATCCCCTCTATACTACATGTGATAGTAATCCTCTAGAAAATATATGGTACTACTCCCATAATACAAGTTTGTTCTTGTATTAGCTTGGTTAAACTACTATGCCTTCAACTAATCCATACAACTCATATTATATACTTCATCACACTCCAGCTTGACTTCTCATGCTCAAGCTAGATGATTCAACTTACTAAGGTTTTGCCTAATTTTGTGTTCTCACAACACTTCTTCATCATCTAGTCATCTATTCTCAAGTGGCTTGAGAATAATGACCATTAACCTTTGATCATAAAAAGGTTAGGCTTCTAATTGTCTGATCAAGATCTACCATCAACTAAGTAGCAGGCTTGTACTAGTCTCTTTATAGGGCTTATCTTGTTAAGGAAGCTTCCTCCATATGTATATCTACTTGACTTAACAAGATTATTATTCAGTACTCTACTGTTACTAGCTTTCTTATAACTCCTCAAGTACTAGTTTAACTCTTAGGTTTAACTCCTCCAACATCAGATGGTTTGATCACCACTAAGGATCACATTCCATTGATGATGACACACTCTACCATAACTAGTTCCCCCTTCTTATTAATTTACTTAAGGTCTTTGGAAGGTCCATATAATAGGTCAAGGCTAAAGGTTAATAAGTTCTAGGTTAGGAATTTATTACTCAACATTAATGATCAATTGACACTAGGACTTGGTTAAATAGGAATGTCATCTTTTAATATGACAACAAAGATATGTGATGAATGGTCTTGGCTTGACTTTCTTTTCTACTCTATTTGTGATAAGAGTTAATGTTTAAGAACTACCATGATACTCATGGTAGGAATAAATATAGTAAGCAAGTGTATCAAGATTTAGTTATGGGGTTTCTTTGAAGGGGATCACAACAGAAAACAAATTTTTTCCTAGGTTGGAACCCCAAAACTGCCTAGGATCTATCTATGTAGTAATCCGGTAACGGCCAATGCGTAGAGAATACATACCCTTGTAGACCGTACACGGTTAACGTTCCACGGGGAACGTGGTTGAAGTAGTCGTACTCGTAGCCGACCTCAAGGTCGCGAAGCTCCTCGTAGGTCACCCCTTGCTCCTTCTTCATCGGCAGCAGCTCCGGCCCACAACATTTAAGTGCCCCAAGTGTTGCTCCGTGTCTTCGTACACATTCGGTGCACGATGAGACCTCCGGCTTCCCGATCCCTCCGGGAGTGCGGAAGTTGATATCCATGTAGGAATCCTTGCAACACAACGGCATACTACAGGTGTGCCTTGATCGCACAATCCAGACTTGGGGCCATGGTCACAAGGTATAGAGAGTGAGGAAAGGAGGAAGTCAACCAAAGGACTTCTCTAAATATTGGTGTGATCAATCCCACCCATGGGCACCCCTTTATATAGGGGAAGGGGGTGTGCCCTCCCCTTTGGGTTTCCCATGTGGGACTATTCAAGGGAGAGGGGGGAGGCGCATGGGCCTCATGGGCCAGCCGGCTAGGGGTGGGCCCCACCCCGCGCACAACCCTAGGCTGGCTGGGTGGGCCCCCTTGAGGCGCCTGGGCCTTGGCCCTTTGGCCCTTGGCCCCTGGCCCTTCCCTCCTTCGGTTTTCCCTCATGGGCCTTTATTCACTAGGAAGTTTGGCCCATTAGTAGAATAACCCTTCAAATTAGATTTTAATATTATATTTAATATTAATTACATTAATTAATATGTAAATACATATTATAAAATCCGTCTTGACTCGAAACACCTTTCGGTTCCCTTTCGATTTCCTTCGAACGACTTCAGATCTTTCCCAGAATGATTCCGGTCCTTTATTCTTTCTCTGAACAACTTCAGATCTCTCTGCGAAACGATTCTGGCTTTGTCTTTCACTACTGTGATTCCGTCTTACGAATGATCGCTCTCATCGTACCCTTAAGTGTATCCTCTCACGGCTCGGGAATGCTGTAGACATGATCTGTATCAATGATCAATAGAGGGACCAGGGATATCCATGTGACCCCTAAATGTTGCATCTAATTCCTTTTGTTTCTTGATACGACTTGTCCGAGATTCGATCATTGGTATCCCATACCTTGTTCAATCTTGTTCACAACAAGTTCTGTTTTCTTGTTACCATGATATTACATCCCCGTGACCGAGTCACATGTTGCAACATTTATGGATGTAATACAGGCCGCATGTATCTTTACCCGTCATGTGGGTGAACAAATCCCGGTCTTGCAGTCATATGTCATCTACTGTTCCTTCGGAATACCCAGCGTACACCTTTATAACCACTGTATTACCAAGTGGCGCTTGATGCAGTCTAAGCAGCCTCGGGAAACAATGAGTAATATGAACTCACGGTCTAAGGAGAAGGAGTCTAGGTATAGCTGTTGCAACAATGAACTATATGACTTGATCGTGTTGCAATCCTTCGAGGAATGTCCAATCACATCATTCTCCAATGATATGATCCCGTTGTCAATCGGCATAAATGCCCATGATCTTGAAACCCAGATCATCCTCATGACCAACAAACTAGTATAAATAGAGGCTACTAGGGACTTGGTTGTTTCATACCACACCTGTACCAATGTTTCTACTTGGCACAGTTATAGCACAATATAAAACTATTATAAGCTAATTGAGATATGATAATAAAAACCTATTTATTATTTGCCTCTAGGGCACATCTCCTTCAGTCTCCCACTTGCACTAGAGTACAAATAACCTAGCTCGCATTTTACTCATATAAACCATATACCATATGCATTTAGAGATCATGCATGCTCATGGGAAACGTCATGTCCATGTTCTGTTTTACCAGATCATTATGTCTTTTGCAAATCGTTAATGTCTTCCTATTTTTGACATTCACACCATTATCGTATAATGGGTCGAAGTATTTGTTTGGCAACAAAGTGAGACTTTTGTTTCTAATGTTTATGATGACGGTCGTTTTCACCGTTGTCATCTAAACTTCGAAACACACTTTGCTATCCTTTGTGTATATACTATAGTCATGGCAGCAGAACGAGGCCGGATTCCAGGAGCTTACAGTGACTTTAGATCAACCTCGAGGGCTTTCTCATGGGCACTGGGCCCTGGGACACATCATTCTACGTTAAAAGCGAACTAGCCCCGCCATAACATTATACATCACATTGCTTCTATATCTATATCTATGTAGGTCCTAGTGCATGAAATGCAACTATGCCACTTACATTGCTTCTTGCCATTTATGTACAAACTTAATTCTGGTTTAGTGATCAACTCAGGAATCACTTAAAGACACGTTCTTACAGTTAAGACTTTGTCCTACCAACTAGAACTTCGGGTCTCTTTATGTCGAGTATACAACATGGTTATATGGAATAACCTATGACTGAGGCATAGGAGATGCAACATATCTCTTTCTTTCAACCGTAGTTGCAATACTAACTCAAATCTTCATATAGTAAGAACTTCTTTCTTATCTTGTTCCATTCTGAGCTTCTTTAGAATCTTGTCTTAGGACATTCTGAACATCTTTTAGAATCAAGTCCAGGAAGCATTCGACATTCAGTGTTTATTAAACTCACCAATCTATCTTGATTTATTTTCTTGTTTAATAACTTCAACTTCATCCTTATTTATCTAATTTAAATATTATTAACACCAATCACATCATTCACATATGTCATCCACATATCTCAGAATGATTTCACGCTCCCACTCAAATATGACATTCATGTTTGAGATCTAGGGATTTCACTTAGCTCCCACTCAAAAATATGTCATCTACATATTATGAATTAGCCAAGCTGATTTGCTCCCACTCAAATCTAGGTCCTCTCGATAATCTTGGACATTCCAAAATTCTTTGATCATCATCAATTTGAGAATTCCAATTACGAGACTTCAATATCCATATATATATTTCTAGTGTAAATCCAAAAGACTTTAAGCATCAGTATTGTTGTAGTCAACTCCTTGAATTTGTCCAAACTTGTGACAAATTGAGCTTTTTGTCATTCATTAAGTTTCATTTCCTTCTTATGATTTTGCAGTCATTCAGAAATATCAAGTAAACTTCTTTACTTTAATAAGATCAAGTAACATGTTACTTTGCAATCTTAAATGTAACTTAATATAGGATTTTATGACTCCTAGTCATTTCTCACACTCAGGTCCATGACGCTTCTTTGTAATTTGTAGGTATGTCTTGTTCAAAACATGACAAGTGAATCAACAATACAATTCCACAAACTTGTAGAATATATAGCTGAATCCTACTTTCTTTAGTAAAAGTATTCACTGAAACTTTATGATCATTATCATTGGTTTATCCTCTATATGTAGAGTTTGGATTCACGAAACAAATTCCGCTGCGCCACTCAACAATCAGGAGGTAAGGTCAAATACCTTGTTTTGATCTTTTACTTTCTTCCACCTGTATCTTCATCAAGACACATCAACTTTGGATAACAACAGGTTTGCCCCTTTTTGTGGAAGATGCATTCATAGCTTCCTAAGAATGCTCTACAAAGACTTGGTTATTCACCACGATTTCGACTTATCGAAATCTCCAAAAACTCGAACATGCCATATCACTTATGGTGTTGTTTCCACGAATATTTGGATGTTCCATTGTATTTCAAATGAGTGTTTGCTTATTTTGATCTCTAACTCTAAACGACAACTATAACCCTGATAAGATATAATATTATACCGTATGTATCTAATACATATTGATTATGATGTTTAGATATTTCAACACAGTTTGAATTCATCCAATTATCATAATTTGTGAAACATCTTTCACAAGTCCCTTTTTATGCTAAACTTAATTGAATACTTTAGTCATGTCGGTCAAATCGAAGAGACTTGTCAGTTCAGTTAATTCAATATCCCATTTAGTTATGAACTCATTTGAACAATTCAAATCATTTCAAACTTCATGTTTCATTAAGTAAATACTCTTATTCACTTAAGTCCACAATTAACTAATAATTTCCACTATTTGTTGACAATACGATACATCACTATGTATAAGATTCAACATTTCTTCGCATATCACTGTTTTACCAGAATGCGGAGTTTTAGTCATTCTTCCCAAGAGGCATGGTTTTGCAAAGTCTCTAGATTAAGCATATAGGACCCCGATCTTCATAAAGAACATGCAATAACCAAAATGACTTAAACTATAATGTCATTTCATTATTAACCTTTGGATATCTTTTAGCATTCTAATCCTTTATAAAATTTTAAACTATCATCATCAACATAGTGATGTGAATAACTTATTTGTAACCATAATGTGACCATAACGGTATTGTTCATAAGAATAGTACAAACTGGCTTGTAACTTGTTCATATGAATAATCGTCTTTCCGTAAGCAAGACACACAAATAGGGATTACAAATTTATATTCAAGTCCACTAATCCAAATGACAAACTTTGAGGGAAGAGGTGATGTCAGCCATCAACTAGTTTGCTTGCCGTCATCAAGTCATGTTGCCTCAAAACCAGCAATTCTCAAGCAAATCTTCCTGTTTTCACAAAACGGGACAAGTATCAAATACTTTGCAAACTGCAACGAGTTTTGCAAGAACCACATTTATAATTTGTATATCTTACATATACCTTTTCATCCATGACCTCCATTTGCAATCAAGACCTTCTAAGAGTTCTCAACTCTAATGAAAGATTGCTAAGTGTTTTTCCAAACAATCTCTTTTTCATCCATGATGGAGGAAAACCCATCCAACGGCTCATACTCTATGTGCCTTATTCTGTAGAATACAAAATGTAGCCCAACTCTCCATCGAATGGAGAATGGCTTATTGGATGATTATGGAGAAAACACAAACATTTCGGAGTCATCGAATTATCTCCTAATGGTTATTGTATCAAGAAGAGAAGATCACCTTTTACGAGGATATCCCTTAGGCGTGGGTATTAATCTATGAAGTTGGACCCTTTTGCAAAGTTCCAAATTAAGCAATATATTCCCATGGTCGCAAAGGACCTCAATGGGATAGGCCAAGGTCTACTAAGATATTTGCAAATAGACATCTAGACTAAGTTTATAATAAGAGATCAATTTATAATTGGTCTCCACTAAAATTGTCATCCCCTGGACGATTTTAGTGATCACATGATCCCTATCCTCTGCACCTCCCCCGATTAACACGGCCATCAGTGCATTATCAAAGGTAGACATTCAACAATGCCAATCACATCATCCATGTGACTCATGCTCGATCTATTGATCTCTTGTGTTCCGAGGCCATGCTTCTATGGCGTGCTAGGCTCGCCAAATCTAACTTGTGTGTATTCGCTGTGCAACATGGCTTACACCCATTGTATGCGAACGTAGATATGTCTGACCCCTACTCACCGCAGGGCGCCTCATACCGAAGAACTTTATTGGTGGTGCACACACAAGGGGAACACAGAACATTGGAATTCAATAGGGATTATCTTATTTGCTACCGTTGAGTATCTAAATACTAGCACACAATAAGATGTAAAACAGGTATCAACATCATATGTATAATGTTATATGATATGGTCCTTCTTGCGCCTTGATCTCCATCGAGCGCTCTGGCATGATCTCCATCTTGCCCTTGGTTTGACGCCAAGTCCACGACGCCTCCACCAGGTCGTCTATCGGAACAATGACTATTACTATACTACTTAGTATCAGAAAAGTAAACTACTTTACCTTTGTAACGACCAATGTCATATCATAATCACATGCCCCCGCAAAATAAAGTTAGATACCTCTACTTTATCTATTACAAGTTTTACATGGTTGTTAGGGCTTTCGCAATAGAACTGTTTCTAAACTACGAACTTTCCAACCACAACATGGATTCGACAGTTGTCTTTATTACACCCCTTTCGTGGCCCTCCGTTTTAAATGCTATATCAACTATCGAATGAGAGACAGACACCCGGTAGCCACTTATACGGTACAAGCCATATGTTGAGCGTGGAACCAGTCTCGCGTACGAATACGCGTAAGGTCGGTTCGGGCCGCTTCATCAAACAATACCGTGATATAAACAAGTACACGTTAGAGGGTAACAACTAAGGGATCAATGCCCACACAATACTTGTGCGTACTGGCCATACAACACTCCTACGCATAGATCGGCTCTGATACCACTTAAGGGGATCGCAGCAGAAAAAAAAACTTTTCCTACGTTGGAACCCCAAAACTGCCTAGGATCTATCTATGTAGTAATGCGGTAACGACAAATGCATAGAGAATACATACCCTTATAGACCGTACGTGGTTAACGTTTCGCGGGGAACGTGGTTGAAGTAGTCGTACTCGTTGCCGACCTCAAGGTCGCGAAGCTCCTCGCAGGTCACCCCTTGCTCCTTCTTCATTGTGCAGCAGCTCCGACTCACGACATTTAAGCGCCCCAAGTGTTGCGCCTCGTGTCTTCATACACATCCGGTGCATGATGAGACCTCCAGCTCCCCGATTCCGCTGGGAGTGCGGAAGTTGATATCCGGCTAGGAATCCCTGCAGCGCAACGACATACTATAGGTGTGCCTTGATCGCACAACCCAGACTTGGGGCCATGGTCACAAGGTATAGAGAGAGAGGGAATGAGGAAGTCAACCAAAGGACTTCTCCAAATATTGGTGTGTTCAATCCCATCCATGGGCACCCCTTTATATAGGGGAAGGGGGTGTGCCCTCCCCTTTGGGTTTCCCATGTGGGACTATTCAAGGGAGAGGGGGAGGCGCATGGGCCTCATGGGCTAGCCGGCTAGGGGTGGGCCCTACCCCGCGCACAACCCTAGGCTGGCCGGGTGGGCCCCCTTGAGGCGCCTGGGCCTTGGCCCTTCCCTCCTTCGGTTTTCCCTCATGGGCCTTTATTCACTAGGAAGTTTGGCCCATTAGTAGAATAACCCTTCAAATTAGATTTTAATATTATATTTAATATTAATTACATTAATTAATATGTAAATACATATTATAAAATCCGTCTTGACCCGAAACACCTTTCAGTTCCCTTTCGATTTCCTCCGAACGACTTCGGATCTTTCCCGGAATGATTCTAGTCCTTTATTTTTTCTCCGAACAACTTCGGATCTCTCTCCAGAACGATTCCGGCTTTCTCTTTCTCTACTATGATTCTGTCTTACGAATGATCACTCTCATCGTACCCTTAAGTGTATCCTCTTATGGCTCGGGAATGCTGTAGACATGATCTGTATCAATGATCAATAGAGGGACCAGGGATATCTATGTGACCCCTATGCATTCCTGATGACAATGTCGTTTGAACCACTAAATGTAGCATCCAATTCCTTTTGTTTCTTAATATGACTTGTTCGAGATCCGATCATTGGTATCCCATATCTTGTTCAATCTCGTTCACAACAAGTTCTGTTTTCTTGTTACCATGATATTACATCCCCGTGACCGAGTCACATGTTGCAACATTTATGGATGTAATCTCACCAAGCCTGCCGTATGTATCTTTACCCGTCACGTGGGTGAACAAATCCCGGTCTTGCAGTCACATGTCATCTACTGTTCCTTCGGAATACCCAACGTACACCTTCATAACCACTGTATTACCAAGTGGTGCTTGATGTAGTCTAAGCAGCCTCAGGAAACAGTGAGTAATATGAGCTCACGGTCTAAGGAGAAGGAGTCTAGGTATAGCTGTTGCAACAATGAACTATATAACTTGATCGTGTTGCAATCCTTCGAGGAATGTCCAATCACATCATTCTCCAATGATATGATCCCGTTATCAATCGGCCTAAATGCCCATGATCTTGAAACCTAGATCATCCTCATGACCAATGAACTAGTATATATAGAGGCTACTAGGGACTTGGTTGTTTCATACCACACTTGTACCAATGTTTCTACTTGGCACAGTTATATCACAATATGAAACTATTATAAACTAATTGAGATATGACAATAAAAACCTATTTATTATTTGCCTCTAGGGCATATCTCCTTCATTCTTTACTTGGAGTTATATACTTGATTGAGTATTCAAGAGTTGTTGCAATGAATACCATGATATGCTCTCTATAAGATCCTTTATTATTCATTAAATAAAGTGTTATGGTTTTAGCTTGATTCCATTTGACCTACCCATATATCAAATTATACTACCCAAAATAGGGTTTTAGCAAAGGTCATATTGAAACTTATTGCAATCAACTTGATGATCTACTTCAGCTCCACCAAGTTAAGAGAAGCTTCAATCACTTTGAGAAGTTTTATTTAAAAGCACGAAAATTATCTAGATTTTCTATGCATGAATGCAATGCACACACCTGATCTCAGCTTATTTCTAAGCTCTAATGCTAGGATGTTATAGTCCCCCCCTTAAAATAAACTTTGTTCTCGAAGTTCGTACTCTCTTACGTTTCGGAATAAAGAGTTGACTTGTATTGATCACGAGATTTCTCAACTCCATTGTGATCACAATTGGGGATAATTGTGGTATCCCGTATCCAGATCTTTTTCCTTGAACCCTCTTCATTCTTAACAGAATTCAATTATCGTTACCAATTTACCACCTAGTTCCTTATACTATAATCCCTTTGGGTTACGTCCTTACAGTCATATTTAGAATTGGTTGTGGACACATTTTGTCCATTCCAATCCGGTTTTTCCTATTACACTACACCGGTTTGGAATACTCTCTTTACTCTTAAGGACAAATTACGAGTTGTTTCCTTTTAAACTATTCCACTAGGTTTAAGCTGTTATGTCTACTTCGATCATTCATCCGGACAAGAAATACTTTATAATGATGAATTCTTATAACCTTATGAGAATAAGGTTTAATCTTATCACTATTTAGTACTTCTTCTCCAACCTTTAGTCAGAAAGTCAGGTAACAACATTTCCATGTTATTGCTTACTCTCCCCTTGGGGTTTCCTAATAGCCTTTAAACTACATGTGTAACCATCCTAGACTCTATAGTTAGGATAGTGGTCTCTGTCTAGCTTATACTTTACCTCCATAAGGTCTTACGAAAGAATCTGTGGTATACCCACACAATTGTCGATGTCCCAAAAAATCTTCCAACATTATTTGTCTTACTTTTAACTTTTTGGGCATTCTCTCTTTGGTAAACTCGTTTTCACGAAGCATCTCGAAAGGTGATCGCCTTAATTTCATAATCCTTTATGTCCTACTTAACTTAGGCCAAGTTTTATGCTCTTTAAATCATACAAAGATGAACTGATTAACTAAACCTCTAGGATACCAGCTACGGATACTAGACACGGGTCCACCTAGGGGTATGGATTACCCTACAAATTTTATACTTCTTACTAGCATTCTCTCTGAGTTGTTGATACGTTGCTAATGTATCCATAATTTTTGATGTTCCATGATTGGTTTTATCTACTTTCTTATGTTTTGTCCACACTTTGGAGTACTTTATTTACACTTTCTTGGACTAACCTATGAACAAGAGCCACAGTGCCAGCTGCCTGGTTTTTGCTATTTTTGGTTCCAGGAAAGTCAAAAAATGATTATTCTCGGAATTGGACGGGACAAAAGCCAAAGTTAGTTTTTCACCGAGGGACACCCGGAGCTAGAATACGAGACGGAGAGGGGCTAGAGGGCGACCACACCACATGGCCGCGCGGCCAAGCCTGGCTCGCGCTAGGGGGTGGTGTGGCCAGCCCGGGCACCCCCTCGGCCTCCCCTTTCGCCTATCTATTGCCTCCGATACAGAAACCCTAAGTACCCGATCAAAATTCCACGAAAGAGTCTGTAGCCGCCGTCATCTCCATCCCTAGATCAGGAGGGATCTGAAGCTCTTCCCGGCACCCCGCTGGAGGGGAGAATTCACCCCGGAGGACTTCTTCATCACCATGCAAGCCTCCGGTGCGATGCGCGAGTAGTTCATCTCTGGACTACGGTTCCATGTAGTAGCTAGATGGCTAGTTCTCCTCCTTTGTGCTATCATGTTTAGATCTTGTGAGCTCCGTTCATGATCCAGATCATCTATTTGTAATTCCTACATGTTGTGTTTGTGGGGATCCGATGGATATTGAGATGCTATTTCAGATTGATTATTGATTCTATCATGCCTTTGTTATTTGTGATCTTGCATGCTTTCCGTTGTTAGTAGCTATCTTGGCCAAGTAGATGTTAGCAACTCCAAGAGTTAGTATTTATGCTCGATAGTGGGTTCATGCCTCTAGTAATCTGGGGAAGTGACAGAAATCTCTAAGGTACTAGATGTGCCGTTGCTACTAGGGAGAAAACAACAATCCTTTATTCATAGAACAATCATATTGTTTACTTTACACACAATGCGTAATGCAATTATCCTTTGCTTGCAACTTAATACTGGAGGGGGTTCGGATGATAACCTGAAGGTGGATTATTAGTCATAGATGCAGTTGGATTACGGTCTATGTATAATGTTGTAATGCCCAATCGAATCTCAAAGGAGTCAAGATGAGTAGTATATGCATATTGCTTTCTCGATGTTTGTCAATTGCCCCGCTGTAATTTGTTCACCCAACATGTCATCTATCTTAAGGAGAGCCACGACTAGTGATCTATGGACCCTGGTCCTTTCTTTTATCATCAATCTACAACTTTTTACTGCTTTCTGTTTACTTTCTGCAAACTATTACTTTCTTCCACACAATACGTTTAATCCTTTGTTTTCAGCAAAACCGGTGAGATTGAAAACCTCACTATAAGTTGGGGGCAAAGTTCTCTGGTTGTGTTGTGCAGGTCTCCATGTTGCTGCTGACACCGGTAGTGCGCCCTGCCAATGTCCAGCTAGCAACACCTTTGAGGTGTTTCCTTGCTCCTACTGGATTGATAACCTTGGTTTCATAACCGAGGGAAACTTACTGTTGTGCTCATCATACCTTCCTCTTGGGGTTCCCAACGAGCTCGTTATTACACGAGTCAACAAGTGATTTTATGGCGCCGTTGCCAGGGAGTCAAGGACATCTTCACAAGGGGAGTCCCTCATAACCAATCTTTTTACTTTGTTGTTTTTGTTTTTCTTCGTTTACTTTTTGCTTTGTTTGCTTGTTTCTTTATCAAAAACACAAAAAATAGTTTTACTAGTTTGCTTTGTTTATTAAATACACAAAAAATGACTACTCTTGAAAACACTAAGTTGTGTGACTTCACTAGCACCAACAACAATGATTTTATGAGCACACATATTGCTCCACCTGTTCCTGAAGCTACTTTCTTTGAAATAAAACCTGCTTTACTCAATCTTGTTATGAGAGAACAATTTTATGGTATTGGTAATGAAGATGCTGCTGCTCATCCAAATAACTTTGTTGAACTTTGTGAGATGCAAAAACATAGGGATATAGATGGAGATATTATTAAGCTTAAATTGTTTCCTTTCTCTTTGAGAGGAAAAGCTAAAGAATGGTTGAATTCCTTAACTAGGAATAGTATTGATTCTTGGACTAAATGCAAAGATGATTTCATTGGAAAATACAATCCTCCTGCTAAGATTATATCTATGAGAAGTGAAATAATGAAGTTTAAACAATCTGATAATGAACATATTGCTCTAGCTTGGGAAAGAATGAAATCCTTGGTAAAGAATTGTCCCACTCATGGACTGACTACTTGGATGATTATCCAAACCTTTTATGCAGGATTGAACTATTCTTCAAGAAATCTATTGGATTCTGTTGCTGGAGGTACCTTTATGACCATTACTTTGGGTGCTGCAACAAAGCTTATGGATAATATGATGGTTAACTATTCTGAATGGCATAATTAGAGATCTCCACAAGGTTAGAAGGTAAATTCTGTTGAAGAAACCTCCTCCTTGAGTGATAAAATTGATGTTATTATGTCTATGCTTGTTAATGGGAAAGCCCACATTGATCCAAATAATGTTCCTTTAGCCTCTTTGGTTGCTCAAGAAGAGCAAGTTGATGTGAACTTTATAAGAAATAACAATTTTAGCAATAATGCCTATAGGAATAATTTTGGTAAGAACAATTATAGGCCATATCCTCCCAACAATGGTAATGCTTATGGAAATTCCTACAACAGTAATAGAAGTGCTCTCTCTGAACTTGAAGTTATGCTTAAAGACTTTATTAGTAAACAAACTGCTTTCAATAAAACTATTGAGGAAAAACTCTCTAATGCTGAAAGAAATAATGCATCATTGGCTGAAGCTCAATCTTCTTTGAATAAAATGACTGCTAAATCTGAAACTAATGATAATCCCTTTGCAGCCACTAATGCCATACAAGTAAGAATTGATGAAAATGTTAGACTATTAGCTGAATTGCATGCTAAGTGGGAAACAGAAGATGAAATTGCTAGAAACATTAGTGTTTCTACTATCACTACCACTAGTGTTGAGGCTAGTAATAGCTCTACTACTTTAGATGATAATTATGATTTTGATCTTGATGGTTGCAACATCTTTGAAGTTATTATGTTCCTACAAAAGCTTGTTAAAAGTCCTAATGCTAGTGCTACGAATATGGCCTTTACAAAACACATTACTGATGCTCTCATTAAGATTGAAGAAGAAAAGATGAAACAAAAAGCTTCTATTCCTATAAAACAAGAAGATGGTTGGGAACCCATCATCAATATGAAAGTGAATGATTTTGATTTCAAAGCTTTATGTGATCTTGATAGTAGTGTTTCTATTATGCCTAGAAGGATTTATGATATGCTTGATTTGCCACCATTGGAAGATTGTTATTTGAATGTCCCACTTGATGATAACGCTAAAAAGAAACTCATGGGGAGTATTAATGATGTTCTTATTATGGTTAACAATGCCTATGTCCCTGTTGATTTCTATGTTTTGGATGTTGAATGCAATTCTTCTTGTCCTATTACTTTGGGAAGACCTTTTCTTAGAACTGTTGGTGCCATTATTGATATGAAAGAAGGCACCATTAAATATCAACTTCCACTCAAGAAAGGTATAGAACACTTCCCTAAGAATAGAGAGAAGATTTCTTTTTCCTCTCTTATGAAAACAAAATTTTCTCTTAATGCTTCTTCATTTGAGAACACTTGATTCTTTTTCTTGCTTCTTATGCCTAACTTAAAGACGTTAAAGAAAGTACTTATTGGGAGATAACCCAAAAGTTTTAGATGAGTCTTGGAAGTTATTAATCCAGTAATAACCGCTCCTTATCCTTTTTATTTGCTTTTTGTGCCAAGAGTAACTTCTAATGAGAGAGAAGTAATGATTGGAAAAGTTGCTGTCCCGAAACAGATTTCTGTGCTTTACCGTAAAAATTAGTATAAAATCTCTGTATGTCCTTTTGAGGCGTGAATTTTTGTGCTTCTGCCCCAGGTTGTTATCTAACTTTTGTTAGTTCAACACTTTTTGATTCAAGCAATATAAGGTTTTCGAAAAAAATCGTCTTTACCTGCTGGTCTGTTTTGACAGATTTCTGCCACTATTTGCATTTGCTTCTTGTTGGTTCCTTTTTGAGTTCTTTTGGGGAATTGAGCTTTTTTAGGAAATTGCTACAGTAGCTTGTGTTTTAATGGAAGTTTTATTGGTGTTGAAACTGAACCTAAAGACTTATTATCTTGACTTCACTAATGTTGCTAATAAAGATTGTGTGAGGTTTTGTATGAAGGAAAAATTTCAGGTGTATGGAAGGAATGAGTAATGATATGAAGGATGGACTAAAGCTCAAGCTTGGGGATGCCACGTGTGTCACCCCAAGAAATATCCAAGAAGTACAAGCGTCAAAGCTTGGGGATGCCCAAGGCATCCCCTTCTTCATCAACAAACATTCCCGGTTTCTTCCAAACACTTCATTTTTTATTGTTTCATGCACAGTTGTGTTGTTTTTGGAGCATCTTATTTTTCGTTTTTCATTTTGGTTTTGGTTTGCTTGAATTGCTTAGTTTGCTGAATAAATTGGTTGGACCCCCTCTTTCTTACATTGGTTTTCAAATAGTTTGGTTTGGATTGGAAACGAGTAGGAAAGTTCATGCTTAAGTGGTAAAGAGAGCATGTTTTTGACTGTGGCCCATGCTTTGTCATGCCATGCTTGATATTGTTTTGGCTTTATGCTTAGTATTCTTTGTTGTAGCATGACTTGTTATAAACAATTGAGATGGCTTAATATGCTTTGGAAGAATCGTGCGTTGTTTTAGCATATTAAAGCATAGTATTGTGGTATTCTCCTTTGATGCTTTATTTGGGTTGACTTGGCGCATGCTCACACCATTTTATGACTATCCCAAGTCACCATAGCCTTTATGATCCTTTAGTTTTCAACTTGTAGTATCACTTTATGCTTTGATTAATGATGTTTTGTCGTTCTACATGATTATGGCCATGATTGCTCTCATAGTTGGTTGATACATTGCAAATGTATCTACAATTTTTGATGTTCCATGCTTGGTTTTATCCACTTTCTTGTGTTTTGTTCCAACTTTGGAGTACTTTTCATATGATTTTTTGGACTAACCTATTAACAAGAGCCACAATGCCAGCTGCCTGTTTTCTACTGTTTTTGGTTCCAGGAAAGTCAGAAAATGAATATTCTCGGAATTGGACGGGACAAAAGCCAAAGTGCCTATTTTTCCGGAAGTCATCAGATGCCAGAATACGAGACGGAGAGGGGCCAGAGGCCGGCCACACCACCTGGCCCCGCGGCAAGGCTGGGCCCGCGCCAGGGGGTGGTGAGGTGGCCCCTGGCACCCTCTCGGCCTCCCCTTCCGACTATAAGATGCCCTCGGGACGTAAACCCTAAGTACCCGATCAAAAATCCACGAAAGAGTCTGTAGCGGCCGTCATCTCCATCCCTAGATTGGGAGGGATCTGAAGCTCTTCCCAGGACCCTACCGGAGAGGGGAATTCACCCTGGAGGCCTTCTTCATCACCATGCAAGCCTCCGGTGTGATGCGTGAGTAGTTCATCCTTGGACTACGGATCCATGTAGTAGCTAGATGGCTGGTTCTCCTCCTTTGTGCTTTCATGTCTAGATCTTGTGAGCTCCGTTCATGATCAAGATCATCTATTTGTAATTCTGCATGTTGTGTTTGCGGGGATCCGATGGATATTGAGATGCTATTTCAGATTGATTATTGATTCTATCATGTCTTTGTTATTTGTGATCTTGCATGCTTTTCGTTGTTAGTAGCTATCTTGGCCAAGTAGATGCTAGCAACTCCAAGAGTTAGTATTTATGCTCGATAGTGGGTTCATGCCTCTGGTAATCTGGGGAAGTGACAAAAATCTCTAAGGTACTAGATGTGCTGTTGCTACTAGGGATAAAACAACAATCCTTTGTTCATAGAACAATCGTATTGTTTACTTTACACGCAGTTCGTAAAGCAATAATCTGTTGCTTGCAACTTAATACTGGAGGGGGTTCGGATGGTTACCTGAAGGTGGATTATTAGTCATAGATGCAGTTGGATGGTGGTCTATGTATAATGTTGTAATGCCCAATCGAACTCAAAGGAGTCAAGATGATTAGTATATGCATGTATTGCTTTCTCGATGTTTGTCAATTGCCCCGCTATAATTTGTTCACCCAGCATGTTATCTATCAAAGGAGAGCCACCTCTAGTGAACTATGGATCCCGGTCCTTGTCTTTTACATTCAATCTACAATCTTTTACTTCTTTGTGTTTACTTTCTGCAAACTTTTAGTTCTTTCCATTCGATACGTTTAATCCTTTATTTTCCGCAAAACACGGTGAGATTGACAACCTCATCGGAAGTTGGGGACAAAGTTCTGTGGTTGTGTTGTGCAGGTCTCCATGTTGCTACTAGCACCGGTAGTGCGCCCTGCCAAAGCTCAGCTAGCAACACCTTTGGGGTGTTTCCTTGCTCCTACTAGTTCGATTAAACCTTGGTTTCATAACTGAGGGAAACTTGCTGCTGTGCTCATCATACCTTCCTCCTGGGGTTCCCAACGAGCTCTACATCAACACCGAGCCATCAAGCATTTTTTGGTGCCGTTGCCGGGGAGTCAAGGACATCTTCACAAGGGGAGTCCGTCATAACCAATCTCTTTACTTTGTTATTTTTGTTTTGCTTAGTTTCTTTTTGCTTCGTTTGCTTGTGTCTTTTTCAAAAACGCAAAAAAATTAGTTTTACAAGTTTGCCTTCTTATTTGAAAAACAAAAAAAAACTAGTTCCTATCTTGAGTTTCCATTATGTCTAGCCTTGCTCTAGTCACTATGTCACCCGAGGAAATGATTTTTACTTTTAAACTAGGAATTGAGGAAAGTTTTAAGGAAGCTTAGTCTAGAATCTCTGATCTACATGAAAAAACTGAGCCTAAAATGACTCAAAGCTTGTTCCTTAGCAGTTTTTACCTTGGGATTGCTCTTTGCTATAGATATGCTTTAGATGCTGTTGTGGGAGGAGATTTCCTCCAATGTAATAAGGATGATGCTATTAATGCTATAAATAAATTGATCCTCACTTACAACTTGCCTAGCCAAACTGATATTTCTTTCGCAAAAATATTTGCTAGGTTGAACACTCTTGAGACTAGCACGACTAGCTCAAAAGATTGTTATAATACGCTTAGGGAGTATCACAATTATGTCCCAATAAATTCTGAACCATCAAAGTGGCTCCCTATAGTAAAGATTGAGATCAACACTGAAACTTTTCAAGCTCGTTGTGATATCATGTCTGAATTTTGTCTTATGCCCAAAGATATTTATAAATCTCTGAATACTTAGGGGCTTACTGAAGGAGGAAAAGAAATATCTCTTGCTAATAATACTACCATATTACCTCTTGGAATAGCCGAAGGAGTGTTTACAAAGATCCTTGGGAAAATGATTTCTACTGATTATCTTGTTATTGAATGTGTAGGAAAAGGACAAATTACACTTGGAAGGTCCATATTAAAACTCCTTGGAGCAATAATAGATGTGGGAAAGGGGACCATGCACCTTTCTTCTCCACCAAACAATCATATTTTCCCCAAGGTTAAGAATAAAAGTAAGAGAGGTAAGGGAATTTTTTTTGGTTTTAATGCTTCTTCATTTGAGAACACTTGATTCTTTCTTGCTTCTTATGCCTAACTTAAAGGCGTTAAAGAAAAGTACTTATTGGGAGATAACCCAAAAGTTTTAGATGAGTCTTGGAAGTTATTACCTCTGTAATAACCTCTCCTTATCCTTTTTATTTTCTTTTTGTGCCAAGAGTAACCTCTAATGAGAGAGAAGTAATGATTAGGAAAGTTGCTGTCCCGAAACAGATTTCTATACTTCACCGTAAAAATTCGTGTAAAATCTCTGAATGTATTTTTGAGGCGTGAATTTTTTTTCTTCTGCCCCAGGTTGTTATCCAACTTTCGTTAGTTCAACACTTTTTGATTTGAGCAACAGAAGGTCTTCGAAAAAATTCGTCTTTACCTGCTGGTCTGTTTTGATAGATTTCTGCCATTTTCTACATTTGCTTCTTGTTGGTTCCTTTTTGAGTTCTTTTGGGGAATTGAGATTTTTGAGGAAAGTGCTACAGTAGATAGTGTTCTAATGGAAGTTTATTTGGTGTTAGAACTGAACCTTAAGACTTATTTATCTTAAGTGCACTAATGTTGCTAATAAAGATTGTGTGAAGTTTTGTATGAAGGAAAAATTTCAGGTGTATGGAAGGAATGAGTAATGAGATGTAGGATGGACTAAAGCTCAAGCTTAGGGATGAAACGCGTGTCACCCCAAGAAATATCCAAGAAGTACAAGCGTCAAAGCTTGGGGATGCCCAAGGCATCGCCTTCTTCATCAATAAAAATCCCAGGTTTCTTCCCAAATGCTTCATTTTTATTGTTTCATGCACAGTTGTGTTGTTCTTGGAGCGTCTTCTTTTTCATATTCGTTTTGGTTTTTCGTTTGCTTTGTTTGCTTAGTTTTCTGAATAAATTGGTTGGACCCCCTCTTTCATACATTGGTTTGCAAATAGTTGGTTTGGTTTGGAAAAGAGTAGGAAAGTTCATGCTTATGTGGTAAAAAGAGCTTGTTTTTGACTATGGCCTATGCTTTGTCATGCCATGCTTGATATTGTTTTGGCTTTATGCTTAGTATTATTTGCTATAGCATGACTTGTTATAAACAATTGAGATTGCTTAATGTGCCTTGGATGAATCATGCGTTGTTTAGCATATTAAAGCATAGTATAGTGGTATTCTCCTTTGATGCTTTATTTGGGTTGACTTGGCGCATGATCACACCATGTTATGACTATCTCAAGTCACCATAGCCTTTATGATCCTTTAGTTTTCAACTTGTAGTATCACTTTATGCTTTGATCAATGATGTTTTGTCGCTCTGTATGATTATGGCCATTATTGCTCTCTTAGTTTGTCGCTCCCAGTATTTTGCTAGCCTCCACAACAAAGTATGAGTTCCACTCATGCATCCAACTCCCTAAACCAAGTTATTCCAAAGAGTCCACCATACCTACCTACTAGCTTACGCTATTCCAAGTATATTCATGCTTTTGTTTACCTTCCAAATTAAACTTGTTATGAGAAAACTAGTGATTAAAGCTCTCACGAACTTGATGGCACACTTTACTTTTCTTGCCCTTAATAAACTTGAACCATTGTGTCTTCTATGTTGTATATGCTTGCACTTATTTGTTGGGAATTAGCAGAACCATGCTTTCATGGGGAACGCTTTCAACATTGCACTTGGTACTTGTACCTAGTTAATATCATGCTCTTTTGTGGATGGATGTCGTCGGTGTGAAATGAAAGGGGAGCTTGTAAGTCCATGGATTTATGTATATGTGTTAGAGAAACGCCTGGGCCGCTGGTCTAATCCATGCTGACATGGTGGAAACCTGCAGCGTACCATAATGAGCTGTCTATGAAGCATTCTTCTTATAAAAAAAGAGTCCTATATTGAGAAAAAAGAGAAAAGAGAAAAAAAGAGATACTATGAAAAGAGGAAAGAGAGAAAAAAGCACCATATTCCCATGGTAAATAAGAAGATTGCTGAGATGCTCGTTGTCTGCTTGCCTTGTCATTTTGATATGGGGATTCTTCCGTATCATCGGGAAAGGGGTACCCCATTGGCGGTTCTCTATGATACACATATACTTGCGATGAAAAGAACTTACCGGTGACTAAACTTGAGTAGCATGAGGAGTGGCCCTCGTATACAAGGGACAAGAGATTTCTGACTTATACTTCATCAAGCATGTACACCATAGTTTTTCCACTTTAACCTTAATCACTTCAAGATGCTTATGATAGGGGCAATGAGAGCTGGAAGCTATAAGTACCATAATTTTTGGAAGCTCTTTATGAGACTTGAATCCCTACTTCCTTTTACAAAGGCCTTTCTTCCACCATATTATTGAGTCTCCACCTTTTACCTTTATGCACCTACTTTGAGAGCATAGTGGGCATTCTTAGTTCTATGCGCATTGTCCCAAGACTAGTTGATTGATGCATAACTTGATATTGCTTGTTTTAAACTATTGTATCTAGTCACTCTTATGAACTTTGAAGGTGTCCTATGCATTTATATTTGCTACTCTATTGAGGGACAAGCTGAATACTATTATGATATGTTTTCTTTATGTGAAACAAACAAACGTCTTGCAAAGCATTGACTATTGTATCTAGTCACTCTTATGAACTTTGAAGGTGTCCTATGCATTTATATTTGCTACTCTATTGAGGGACAAGATGAATACTATTATGCTATGTTTTCTTTATGTGAAACAAACAAACGTCTTGCAAAGCATTGTTATTCATGAATCTTTTGTTTGTGCCTTTTCATGTTGCATCATAGTTTCTTTGCTTATTGCCAGAACTTTGTCTTTCATGTTATGATTGAAGTACTATGATCCCAGCTTTGAATCTTTTACAAATACTTTGATCAAGTCTTTGTTGTTTCATGTCACCTCAAAAATTATTCTTTCTTTTTATCACTTACCTACTCGAGGATGAGCAGGAGTTAAGTTTGGGGATGTTGATACATTGCAATTGTATCTATAATTTTTGATGTTCCATGCTTGGTTTTATCCACTTTCTTGTGTTTTGTTCCAACTTTGGAGTACTTTTCATATGATTTCTTGGACTAACCTATTAACAAGAGCCATAGTGCTAGCTGCCTGTTTTCTGCTGTTTTTGGTTCCAGGAAAGTCAGAAAATGAATATTCTCGGAATTGGACGGGACAAAAGCCAAAGTGCCTTTTTTTCTGGAAGTCATCAGATGCCAGAATACGAGACAGAGAGGGGCCAGAGGCCGGCCACACCACCTGGCCACGCGGCGAGGCTGGGCCCGCGCCAGGGGGTGGTGTGGTGGCCCCTGGCACCCCCTCGGCCTCCCCTTCCGACTATAAGATGCCCTCGGGATGTAAACCCGAAGTGCCCGATCAAAAATCCATGAAAGAGTCTGTAGCCACCGTCATCTCCATCCCTTGATCAGGAGGGATATGAAGCTCTTCCCGGCACCCTGCCAGAGAGGGGAATTCACCCTGGAGGCCTTCTTCATCACCATGCAAGCCTCCGGTGTGATGCGTGAGTAGTTCATCCTTGGACTACAGATCCATGTAGTAGCTAGATGGCTGGTTCTCCTCCTTTGTGCTTTCATGTCTAGATCTTGTGAGCTCCGTTCATGATCAAGATCATCTATTTGTAATTCTGCATGTTGTGTTTGCAGGGATCCGATGGATATTGAGATGCTATTTCAGATTGATTATTGATTCTATCATGTCTTTGTTATTTGTGATCTTGCATGCTTTCCGTTGTTAGTAGCTATCTTGGCCAAGTAGATGCTAGCAACTCCAAGAGTTAGTATTTATGCTCGATAGTGGGTTCATGCCTCTGGTAATCTGGGGAAGTGACAGAAATCTCTAAGGTACTAGATGTGCTGTTGCTACTAGGGATAAAACAACAATCCTTTGTTCATAGAACAATCGTATTGTTTACTTTACACGTAGTTCGTAAAGCAATAATCTGTTGCTTGCAACTTAATACTGGAGGGGGTTCGGATGATAACCTGAAGGTGGATTATTAGTCATAGATGCAGTTGGATGGCGGTCTATGTATAATGTTGTAATGCCCAATTGAATCTCAAAGGAGTCAAGATGATTAGTATATGCATGTATTGCTTTCTCGATGTTTGTCAATTGCCCCGCTGTAATTTGTTCACCCAGCATGTTACCTATCTAAGGAGAGCCACCTCTAGTGAACTATGGATCCCAGTCCTTGTCTTTTACATTCAATCTACAATCTTTTACTTCTTTGTGTTTACTTTCTACAAACTTTTACTTCTTTGCATTCGATACGTTTAATCCTTTGTTTTCTACAAAACACGGTGAGATTCACAACCTCATCGCAAGTTGGGGACAAAGTTCTGTGGTTGTGTTGTGCAGGTCTCCACGTTGCTACTAGCACCGGTAGTGCGCCCTACCAAAGCTCAGCTAGCAACACCTTTGGGGTGTTTCCTTGCTCCTACTGGTTCGATTAAACCTTGGTTTCATAACTGAGGGACACTTGCTGCTGTGCTCAGCATACCTTCCTCTTCAGGTCCCCAAATAGCTCTACATCAACACCGAGCCATCATTGGTCGCTCCCAGTCTTTTGCTAGCCTCTGTAACCAAGTATGAGTTCCACTCATGCATCCAACTTCTAAAACCAAGTTATTCCAAAGAGTCCACCATACCTACCTATTAACATTTGCTATTCCAAGTATATTCATGTTTTTATCTACCTTCCGAATTAAACTTGTTATGTGAAAATTAGTGATTAAAGCTCTCACGAACTTGATGGCACACTTTACTTTCTTGCACTTAATAAACTTGAACCATTGCGTCCATCTTTGTTGGGTATATGCTTGCGCTTTATAAGTTGAAGTTAGCAGAACCATGTATCATGGGGAACACTTTCAACATTGCAATTGTACATTGTACCTAGTTGATATCATGTTCTTTTGCTTACAGATCCCGGCAGTGTGAAATAAAAGGGGAACTTGTAAGATCATGGAGTTTGTATTTGTGTTAGAGAAACGCTTGGGCCGCTAGCCTAAGCCATGCCTAATCATGGTGGAAACTTGCAGCATAACCATAATGAGCACTCTATGAAGCATCCTCAATAAAAACCTATGCAAATAGCAAATAAAAAGATCGCTGAGATGCTCATTGTCTGCTTGCCTTGTCATTTTGATTATGGGATAGCTCCTGTATCATGTGCAAGGGGTACCCCATTGGCGGTTCTCTATGATACATATGTACTTACAATGACAAGATCTTACTTGTGACTAAAGTTGAGTAGCATGAGGTTCGGTCTTCGTAAGTAAGGGGCTTGAGATTTCAGCTTATAACTTTCAAGCATATCCTCTTAGTTGTGTCACTTTAACCTTAATCACCTAAATATGCTTATGATAGGGACAATGAGAGCTGAAAGCTAATAAGTACCATAATTTTTGGAAGCTCTTTACGAAACTTGATTCCCTACTTCCTTCTATGAAGGCCTTTCTTTTACTTTTATGTTGAGTCTCCACCTTCTATCTTTATGAACCTTCTTTGAGAGCATAGTGGCCATTCTTAGTTCTATGTTCATTGTCCCAAGACTTGTTGATTGATGCATAGCTTTGATATTGCTTGTTTTAAAGTATTTGTATCTAGTCACACTTATGAACTTTGAAAATGTACTATGCATTTATGTTTGCTACTCTATTAGGGACAAGCTGAATGCCAATATGCTATGTTTTCTTTATGTGAAACAAACAAACGTCTCGCAAAGCATTGTTATTCATGAATCTTTTGTTTGTGCCTTTTCATGTTGCAACATAGTTGCTTTGTCTTATTGTTAGAACTTTATCTTTCATGTTATGATTGAAGTACTATGATCCTAGATATCAATGTTTACAAATACTTTGATCAAGTTTATGATGGTGCATGTCACCTCAAAAATTATTATTTCGTTTTATCACTTACCTACTCGAGGAAGAGCAGGAGTTAAGCTTGGGGATGTTGATACGTTGCTAACGTATCCATAATTTTTGATGTTCCATGCTTGGTTTTATCTACATTCTTATGTTTTGTCCACACTTTAGAGTACTTTCTTTACACTTTCTTGGACTAACCTATTAACAAGAGCCACTGTGCCAGCTGCCTGTTTTCTGCTGTTTTTGGTTCCAGGAAAGTCAGAAAATGAATATTCTCGGAATTGGACGGGACAAAAGCCAAAGTCAGTTTTTCACCGAGGGACACCCGGAGCCAGAATACGAGACGGACAGGGGCTAGAGGGCGACTACACCACCTAGCCGCGCAGCTAGGCCTGGACCGCACCAGGGGGTGGTGTGGCCAGCCCAGGCACCCCCTCGGCCTCCCCTTTCGCCTATATATTGCCTCCGATACAGAAACCCTAAGTACCCGATCAAAATTCCACGAAAGAGTCTGTAGCCACTGTCATCTCCATCGCTAGATCAGGAGGGATCTGAAGCTCTTCCTGGCACCCTGCCGGAGGGGAGAATTCACCCTGGAGGCCTTCTTCATCACCATGCATGCCTCCGGTGTGATGCATGAGTAGTTCATCTCTGGACTACGGGTCCATGTAGTAGCTAGATGGCTAGTTCTCCTCCTTTGTGCTATCATGTTTAGATCTTGTGAGCTCCGTTCATGATCCATATCATCTATTTGTAATTCCTACATGTTGTGTTTGTGGGGATCCGATGGATATTGAGATGCTATTTCAGATTGATTATTGATTCTATCATGCCTTTGTTATTTGTGATCTTGCATGCTTTCCGTTGTTAGTAGCTATCTTGGCCAAGTAGATGTTAGAAACTCCAAGAGTTAGTATTTATGCTCGATAGTGGGTTCATGCCTCTAGTAATCTGGGGAAGTGACAGAAATCTCTAAGGTACTAGATGTGCCGTTGCTACTAGGGAGAAAACAACAATCCTTTGTTCATAGAACAATCGTATTGTTTACTTTACACGCAATGCGTAATGCAATTATCCTTTGCTTGCAACTTAATACTGGAGGGGGTTCGGATGATAACCTGAAGGTGGATTATTAGTCATAGATGCAGTTGGATTACGGTCTATGTATAATGTTGTAATGCCCAATCGAATCTCAAAGGAGTCAAGATGAGTAGTATATGCATATTGCTTTCTCTATGTTTGTCAATTGCCCCACTGTAATTTGTTCACCCAACATGTCATCTATCTTAAGGAGAGCCACCACTAGTGATCTATGGACCCTGGTCCTTTCTTTTATCATCAATCTACAACTGTTTACTGCTTTCTGTTTACTTTATGCAAACTATTACTTTCTTCCACACAATATGTTTAATCCTTTGTTTTCAGCAAAACTGGTGAGATTGACAACCTCACTGTAAGTTGGGGGCAAAGTTCTGTGGTTGTGTTGTGCAGGTCTCCACATTGCTGCTGACACCGGTAGTGCGCCCTGCCAAAGTCCAGCTAGCAACACCTTTGAGGTGTTTCCTTGCTCCTACTGGATTGATAACCTTGGTTTCATAACTGAGGGAAACTTACTGCTGTGCTCACCATACCTTCCTCTTGGGGTTCCCCAACGAGCTCGTTATTACATGAGTCAGCAGTTGTCAGAGCTTGAATACCACTTTTGTTCCAAGATTTCTTGTTTGCACCCTTTATGTTATTTCCAAGAACTAGGTACAATTACTTCCTTAGCTTCTGAGCAATATCACCTACTTTAAGTGAACTTAATTCATCCTTTCATGTTGCTCCACACCTTTTCTGCACTAATATTCCTTCTTATTGCCGGCTAATAATGAATTGGGATTGATCCATCCTTCAAAATAGTGTTGATACTCCTTATATCTGGCTTCACTCTTCATGCAAGTCTTCATCTTGATCTTCGGAACTCGTAACTCCCTTACACGAATTCCCTTTTCTATCTAGGTCTATAACATCAAGTAATAACGTGATCATGCAACATGCATTTGCACATCAAGCCAAACTTCATGTGCATATCTTGTCAATCAAGAAATCCAAGAAAAACCAAGAAATCCAAATGTGGTACATATAACACACATTATTCTAAGCCCATAATATAGTTGTTGAGTAAAACATCTCTAGAATTCAGGCTTAGTTGTGTAATATATGACATCTCCTAGTATAGGTTTACATCGTGATACTTAGCACTTGGGGTTAAACTACTCTTTATCTCATTATTTACCCAAATTACTCAATTGCAATTGGATAGTTTGGAGCAAAATGGTCTCACTTTGGTTTTGACTAACCTCTTACCTTTCTTTCGGGACTACTAAAGACTACCAACTTTCCATTCTATCATAAACTATCCTCACATGATCTCTCAAAACTACTAACAAAATTGTAGTTACTAGCTTAATCCAAAAATTATTGTAATGTTATAATACCTATGAATTATATCATAGACCTAGATTGTTCTTTACTTACTATTATTACAAGATTTGTTACCGAGTAGATGTTCTAATTACAAACTTATCATGGTCTCGACGCTATTTCCATCATGAACCTGTTATGATTTACCTAGTCATCATGATTGGGGAGCTAATATCACCATGAAGACTCTTCTTCATAGCTTACTATTAATGATTCTTAACAAAATTCTACTCCATCACATGGAATTATCAAGTGAATGCGATGATTTACTTCCATTTGTATCTATTCATGCTCTACCCTATGTGGTATAGTGGTGTCAACTAGTGGTAAGATTATGCTGCTTCACAAGGATTCTAAATATAGACTCCATCACTAATACTACTCCACCTGGTATCCTAATCTTAGCCATAATATCCTTTGATGTTTTAACTTACTTAAGACATCTTAATGGGGTTATACCTATTTGGAGCTACACTAACATGACATTTCCCTGGAGAAGATAGACAACTACTCTTTAAGAAAGATGATTAAAATATCTTACTTAAGCATGACAAGGTTATCCTCAAGTGGATACCCATCACAATTTTTGGTCTAGATAAGATGGCTTCCTATAGTCACTATCCAACCTACAGATCTCCTAAAAGGGTTTTAATCCTAGGGTCAAAGCATATGCTCTAATACCAGCTATGGTGACCCAGCATACCACTACATGATGTAGTACACTATAGTCGTTGACATAACACCAATAAAACACCGTTCACTAGTATTACATCCCTCAGAGTGGTACAACAGAAACACAGCAGGTCCAAGACATGACTATATATTACAACTCTACTCTTTACCAAAGATACAAAGAACACTCTAGGTTAAAGAGGAAGAAATCAACTCCTTACAAAGAAGAACCAGAAATAATAACTCAGAACTATCTGGCTAATAAGACTAGCATCTAAACTATCTGGCTTGCAATTGCTGCTAATGCAATGCCCTACAGAAGTAGGTTTTATGGCTAGAGAATCTACTCCTATCTAATCAGGAACTTTGCCTTCACTTTGGTTGATATATATGTTGACTTCATTGACTTTGTAAAAGAACTTGAGCTGTCGATGATGGTTTCTTGAGCATAAGTTGGTGTTGACGTCGTCTTTAACGGCTTAGAACCTAGCAAGCGTTAAGAAGGTATGGTTGAGTATGAGCGTACTCAGCAAGTTCACTAAAAAGGAGTGTTTGATGCACTAACTATAGCCGAAGACCAAAGGTTGTTGGCAATGCAGGTTTTCGTAAACATTTCTTCAAAGGTTGCTTTTATTCTGAAAACTATGTCTACCAGCCTTCATAGGTTTACTAGAACTTTCGTGGAGTTCCTTTCCTACCGCGTTCGTAGCTCCTTCCCGAAACAGGGAGTAACATTTCACAGTTTATACAATCCGCAGAGGTGCACTACTTTACCCATAAGAGATCTTAGCCTTGTTGCACATCCAAATCGTGAGCTTGTCCACACTTCCTTGGTATGGGGCCTAGCCTAAGATCCATGCCAGTACTGCCCTCCCCCAACCCCGCATGAATACACGACCCTCCAGGACATGCCCAACCTCTGTTAATCCCTATATAGGACCAGCTATAACTCTGGTAGGCACTTGAACACTCTATGAGATGGTTATGCCCTTGCAAGCTCCCTAAAAGGACCGGCTATACCACTAGCATCCTCTCAAGATAATCTAGACACCAGAATCATGGGGAGTTAAGGGGTCCCGCCCATGTGCTTGGTCTTCTGGGAGAATCCACAGCCTCATGATTAGGTCATCCGTCCATGCGAAAGGGAGAAGATACAACTGACTTCTCAGAGCATTTATAGATCTTGTGATTAACGCGTGATATACGGCGCTAGAATGCCTGGCGACATTGGTTGTTAAATCCTAGATATTATGTTCCTTTACCAGTGGAACTATATCCGTAGATTATTACTACTTGGTAAATAACCCATAATCATATTATTATGAAAATAGGGTTTCTGACCTTTTTGAAATGCAAGTGATGAAAACATTTGAGTTACAAGTATTTGATAGAAAAATAACCAAAGGACATGAGCAAGTGTGAACTTTCCTTTGCAATCACGGTCTTAAAGACAATAGAAGATCCAAATTCTATAAACATCATCATTGGTCCGGTAAGGACGAATGTTTAAAAAAGCAAGATGCAATTATGCCTAAGTAATGTAATGCAATTGGATAAACATGAATCTCCAGAATAATCGTATCTGATCTAGGGTTCAGAAACTACGAATGGCTTCTTTAGAATGTGTTTCACTTTTATATTAGCTTCACATTTGTGCTTCTTATTAAGCCTTGTGAGAGTGTGTGAGACAATATGTAAATACAATAAGTAGCATACAATACTAAAGCACTCAAGTGTGGAATGGTATCTAAAGACTTCTTAAAACCGTACAATTATTATAATTAATATTTCTGGGATAACAAATAATATTCTAAGAGTTCAAAAATTAATTTTATTTAATTTTAACTCTTGTTAATATTTCTTAAAATTCTATGAAGGAAATAAGATCTTGTTTTATGCAAACTTACTTTACTTAACTAAAATACAAGTTAGTATTTTTATAACTTAGTATATCCACTTAGGATCTTAAAAGTGAATTTAATTCAATTGTAAATATTTTATTTATTTTTATAAAATTCCAAAAGGAATATATACAATTTTAATAATATATTTAAATTTAGTTACTTAAAATTATTATTTATTATTTTTATTGGGTAGAGGATATTTTCGTGATTTCATAGATATATTATTTGTATTTTTAGAATTTTTATTTGTTTTGCTTGAGCTTATTTTATTTCAATGGTATATTTGTAAATATTTATTTTTAAGAATAAGTCCTTTAAGACACGGGCCTGGCCCACTAGGATGACCCGGACCACCTGGGCTGGTCAAAGACCACCTAGCGGTACTGCGCAGCCCACCGACCCAGTACCCCCACGCACACTCTCTCTTCCTCACCCCTCTTTCTCTCTCGCGATGCATTCTAGCACTCGATGCCGCCGCTGCCGCGCATGATTCAAGCCAAGCCCGGCCACAGGGGCTGCCGCTGCAGTGTAGGATGACGTAGTCGACGCTGCTACACACCGTTGTACAGGCCGGTTCGACGCTGGTGCCATCTATTGGCCGCGCTAACCCTTGCCCGAGGCTAGTGTTAGTGTTTGGATGCACCGGTGCTTCTTCATCAATGCGCTGGGATGCTCGTGGCGTGTTCCCCTTCTTCTCTGGTCGCTTCCAATGCGCTGCAGGCGCGGGTTACATCGCCCCTTCGGGGTGCCCCCTGTGCTGCCGCTTCTTTTCCGTTGCCGGCCACTCCTATGCTTCCTATTCAATCTTCTAGCGAGGACATTGAGTAAGTTTGCTGTGCACCTCTTTGTGCTCCCCTTTGTGCTCCTCTCTGTGCTCTAGTATGCCATGCCGTGTTTGACTACTGTGACTACCCCCTGTTAGGGTTCATCTCTGAACCTCGGTTGTGACCCCCTTGCAGTGATTTTCAGTTAAGTTTCTAGGGTTGAGATGATTGTGTTACTCTCCTGGGTAATGGCCTGTTAGTGGTGCTTGTTACACCCCCTACTGAGCATGATTTGATTAGTCTATCAATAATCACTTTGCTGAACTTGTTGGTGTTATCCTATTCTCTGTCAAAGAACCTACTGTGAAAACATACTTAATTTTTATGTGGATTCTCATATTGTAGCTGATGTGAATCCATTTTATTGGGTTGTGACTCACTGTTATGCTAGAGTTGGGATGCTCTCTATTGAGTATGCACGGTTACTCTTTCAGTTAACACTTGTTGTTTAAGTACAGACACTTAGTTCTCTTGTTAGAGAACATGTCGTTGAGCAAGTTTAAATTGGTGTGGCTATCTGTCTGGCTGTGATTGTGAGCTTACTCCTCTTGAGTGATGGTGCCTTACTGCTGGCTATTATTACTTAGTCTAATGCTTTGAGTGTAAAACTTTTTATGATCAAAGGCTCTACCTTATGATAGATGTCGCAATACCACAATTCGACACAAGTGAGCGTGGAAGAACCAAATAACATGTATTGCCCACCGATGCCTATGCATTAGTTATATCTAGCATTTTAATAGTTGTATTTAAAGTCATGATCATCTCCACCATTAAGCATCTCCACCATAAACATCTGCCAGCATTCTAACAACTGTGGTACTCAACAACACGAGATCACACCTAAGCAAGCAACTACGACTCGCAAGGCCAGCTATCTAGCAAACACAGGTAACAGGAGGTGTCCAAGGCAATATAAAGGCTGCACGGGATATAACTGGTGCACGGAAACTAAAGCATCGCGACACGGATAGCAATAGATCAACATGAGGAAATAAAGACTATACATGCAAAATAGATAGAAAGGGGGAGAATGCTCGCCTGGGAAACACTGCCGAAGGTTCATTATCGGAAGAACTTGTCGATACTCGCATCAACTCATCGGCCTAATCCGTGAAGAAGCAAACACTAGAAGAAACACCGGATGCAATATTTAATACTATGGCAGAAGAATCGGCATGTTTATGATATGATGCATGGCATGGCACAGATGCGATGTGACTAGACAAAATTAAGCAGAACCGGGATCCCGACAATTAATTAAGTGGTTCAAGTTATTTAGGTACCCCGCAATTTAAATTTTGTATTAACAGGGCGAAACATGGCATCGGTTCGCTACACCAATTTAAATGGAGTCCGGAATAAGACAAAAGTATCCCGCATATTGACTCCATATTTAATTATGAGGCTGAATCGGCATAATGCCCCCAACCCACAGACAGGTATGCATGTTTCGCCGATTCACCTCATAATTAAATATGGAGTCAATATGCAGAACTTGGCGACCTTGTCGGAGTTCTCGCGTGACTTTGTCGGTCTTGGGTTCGGTGCCGGGAGATCTTGGTGTTCCGTGCGGTCGATCTTGCCGTTCCGGGATGGAGAACTTGCCGTTCCGTGAAGAAGACCTTGTCGATCCATGGGTTCGGTCTTCGGATCGGGGCTGCGCCTTCGGGAACGGGGTCTTCGGGTTCCGAGAAGATCTTGTCGTACCGGTGTCACCAGATTCTTGAAGGAGGCCTTGGCGGGAATCATCCCTCGATTCCAGGTTCCTTCTTCAAATGCATCGGTATGGTGCCGGTCTTGTCAATGGCGTCCGTGTATGAAGTACTCGGCAAGGTAAGGTCGACTTGGCGTCTTCGAGGTTCCACCTTCAGAGTCGGTGGCAAACTTCGGGACGGAGCACTTGAGTTCCGACCATTGTCGGTGGCAAACTTCGGTGTCTAGGTACTCCCATCTTATCAGAGTCTTGATGATCTTGTACAAGAATCTCCTCCTGTCTTCGCAACCCCAACACGGCACGATTACGAGCCACAGCTTAACATCACCAACACGTCCACACCACACTTTCTCCACATCCAAAGACACTACAGGGAACACATAGGGCCTCGGAGAGGCACTGGAGTGGGGTCACAGGGCCGGGAGGATGCAGCGATGCAAGACGGCCGTGGATCGGCCTCAGCGGCGAGCAGAGGACACAGCAACGCGGCGACTGACGGAAGGCGACGTAGGGACGGGCTCGGGAGGCACGCACGGCGGCCGGAGGAGCTCGATGGAGATGTGGCCAAGGTGACGTCGCACGGATGGTGCCGGCGCCATGCGGGCCAGAGAGGAGGCCGACGACAGACGAGGCGGGAGCCGGCGCGGCACGACTCGGGGAAGAGGGCGACGACGCGGAAGACGGGGTCCAGGACGGCTCAGGTTCACAGGGCGACCGGAGACGCAGAGGGCGAGGCGGTGATGCATGACGGCGAGGGGCACACGACGGTAGCGCGGACGGGAGGAGGTCGGACTCGCGCGCGGCTGGGCCAGAGGCGGTGTGCCTGCCGGTGAGAGGAGGAAACGGCGGCGGCGGCCTCGCGGGAGATCGCGGGAGTCGGGGTGGAGCGGGGCGGACGGGTGACGGCCGGCGAGGGAACGGCCGCGTGGCGGCGGGATCTGGAGGCGCGGAAGGCGCGGTTGGTGGGGGATGCGAGGCCGCGTGGGGATCGGGGAAGGTGGTGGGTCCAGGGGAGAGAGAGAGGGGGGAGGTGGCGACCAGGTAGTGCGGGGGCGTGTGCAGCGCGGGGTGGGGTGGTGCTCCTAGGGTGGTTTGTCGGCATGGGGCCAGGGTAGGACCGGGTCCTGATCGGTGTGCGTGGTGGGTGAGCGTGTGGGTCTAGTGGAGTGCGTGTGGCGTGTGTGCGGGCGGTGCAGGTGGAGGCGTGAGCAGGAGTTGGTGGGGGGGCTGGTCGGTGGATGGGCCTAGGAGGTGGGGCCGGGTTTTGACCAGGTGGGCGGGAAAGGCTGTATGCGGGAGCGGGAAACAGGAGGCGCGTAGGTGGCGGTTGGGAGGGAAAAAATTGGAGGAGGCAGGTGGCTGGCGGATGGATAGGGCTAGGGTTTCGCTTGGGTTTTACCGGGTAGTAGGCGGTCTGGCCGGTTGGGCCTCTGGTCAGACCGGCTGGACTGCCTCCCCGATACAAACATTATTTATTTATTTATTTTTAAAAGACTTTTGTAAATAGTTTTAGGCAAATAAAATATCCAGGAAGACCTGGTTTTATGATTTGAAAATAAAGGAGGGTTAATTAGAAAACAAAATAGGGTTTTTGCAAAGTACTTTTATGAACAAACATGCATGATGATGTCATGATGATGCACAAAGTAGAAACAACGAGCGATTTTCTGGTAGTGATTTTAGCGGGGCGCCACATACTATTTCCATCCCTGGTGAAACTTTCCCCTTTTCTACCTATGAGGTTGTACTGAGGCTCAAACTATGAAATGAATAGATACTATATTTGCTGGTTTTGCCTCTTCTTCTAAAAAGATTTGGCTCAATGATGTGAAGAAAACTGTGCACTTCATTGTTAATAACTGAGAGCATATTAACATTAACCCCTCACTTTGTTTTATTCTATTTCTATCTTATTTGCAGGTACAAGTTTGGGTGAAATATTAAGAAGATTTATACTAGGCTTAGTTAGGATTAGTCTGTTAGTTTTCAATTGTAATCTTTTTCTTTTCCTCTTTTGTAAAGACAATGTAATATGTGTTTATTATTAATAAAGCTTTGATTTCCTTCAATATTGTCTCTGTAATGTTCCTTTTCCAAGTATATATCTATATTCATTTGTTACTTGTGGAATAAAAGGAAAGAATAAATAAATACTATTTGAGTTATACATTTGTATTTATTCTCAATTTCATTTATTGTTTTATAAATGATTAATACTCAAACAATAATAAATCTTTTTGGAAAACAATACAACACTAATTACTTTTAATTTTCAAATCTTTTCAAAATGATTCAAATTTCAAATATGAATTTAAATTGTTTACCCAAATTCATAATAATTCCTAAGGATTAAAGGTTAAGGTTTATTTCTAACTTGGTAATTATGGTGGATGTCTCAACTTAGAGTGAGACATTGATATTGCCTCTTAAGGTGATCTTGATGGCTCTATTCTTCTAAATTTGTATTGGGGATTAAGATAATAAGGTAGGTAAGGCTTTCATCAATACACTCATCTGATATTCTAACTATCCCTTAGAAACTTAATTTGACTAAGCGCTACTATTCTTTGACTGCCTAAAAATAGGATTTGTTCCATTGCTAACTTAATTCTAGGGTTTTGAACAAAGAGGTAGAAATAGGTCTTGTCATGGCTTGATATACTATTGGTTAGTTTCTCAAGAATTCCTATTCTCACACTTCACTAGGCTTGAGTTACAATGAAAGTACTCCTTTTCTTTTATTTAAATCTCCCATCTGATTCACTAAGATCGCATCTTCCTGAAATAGTCAATCATCTGACTCCACTATATCCATCATTATAAGATGACATGGTCATGTCACTTCAACATTATTCCTTCACTTTGCTCCTAGTATACATATACAACTTCCATTTATAAGCTAACCTTAAAGAATTCATTCATTTAGTTAGTTATAACTTCATTATTCCATTCTCCTAGCATTTACTTCCAAGGCCCGCAAGATTATCGTCCCCTCTATACTACATGTGATAGTAATCCTCTAGAAGAGATATGGTACTACTCCCATAGTACAGGTTTGTTCTTGTATTAGCTTGGTTAAACTACTATGCCTTCAACTACTCCATACAACTCATATTATATACTTCATCATACTCTAGCTTGACTTCTCATGCTCAAGCTAGATGATTTAGCTTACTAACGTTTTGCCTAATTTGGTGTTCTCACGACACTTCATCATCATCTAGTCATCTATTCTCAAGTGGCTTGAGAATAATGGCCATCAACCTTTGATCATACAAAGCTTCGGCTTCTAATTGTCTGATCAAGATCTATCATTAACTAAGTAGCAGACTTGTACTAGTCTCTTTATAGGGCTTATCTTGTTAAGGAAGCTTACTCCATATTTATTGTCTACTTGACTTAACAAGATTATTATTCAGTACTCTACTGTTACTAGCTTTCTTATAACTCCTCAAGTACTAGTTTAACTCTTAGGTTTAGATACTTCTTCTAGTTAACTCATGAGTGAGTTAACTGCTCCAACATCAGATGGTTTGATCACCACTAAGGATCACATTCCATTTAGGATGGCACACTCTACCATAACTAGTTCCTCCTTCTTATTAATTTACTTAAGGTCTTTGGAAGGTCCATATAATAGGTCAAGGCTAAAGGTTAATAAGTTCTAGGTCAGGAATTGATTACTCAACATTGATGATCAAGTGACACAATGACTTGGTTAAATAGGAATGTCACCTTTTAATATGACAATAAAGATATGTGATGAATGGTCTTGGCTTGACTTCCTTTTGTACTCTATTTGTGATAAGAGTTAATGTTTAAGAACTACCATGACACTCATGGTAGGAATAACTATGGCAAGCAAGTGTATCAAGATTTAGTTATGGGGTTTCTTTACTTGGAGTTATATACTTGATTGAGTATTCAAGAGTTGTTTCAATGAATACCATGATATGATCTCTATAAGATCCTTTATTATTCATTAAATAATATGTTATGATTTTAGCTTGATTTCATTTGACCTACCCGTATATCAAATTATACTACCAAAAATAGGGTTTTAGTAAAGGTCATATTGAAACTTATTGCAATCAACTTGATGATCTACTTTAGTTCCACCAAGTTAAGAGAAGATTCAATCACTTTGACAAGTTTTATTTAAAAGCGCGAAAATTATCTAGATTTTATACATGAATGCAATACACACACCTGATCTCAGCTTATTTCTAAGCTCTAATGCTGGGATGTTACAGTATGGAAGACACATTTTGCCACCGGTTTCCCTGGAACGTCAAAGTAGTGTCTATAGGTAGGATTGGGAAGACCCAACACCCTCATCATCTGCTGCAAGAGAAAGGGCAGTCGAATTTGGATGTTCTTTGGCGCTGGCTGCAAAAGAACAGACAAGTTATATACGATATATAACCTGTTCTAGCAGAAGTAAGAAGAACAAAATTGAAAAAACGGAATGGCGTTGTGCAGCGCACGTCGAGGAACTAGCTACCCGCATTTTTCATGAACAACCAAAAAACGGCAAATGACGCATACATGGAGGTTAAATAAAAGAAGCAAACGTGCATACGCCAACATAAATACTCACTTCCATGGTGGTCCGAACATAGACATGAACTGCGTGTGATCCGAAGAGGGTGACCTACGGCGCAAGCTCGGTGTCTCGTGTAGTCATTTAGTGCATCTAAGAAGCAAGCGACGAGAGGAGAATGAAAGCCTTAGTGATAGATCAAGGAATGGAGGCGCCACTGCAGAACTCCTAGTTAACATGTTTAGTTCGTTGGGAGGAGAGAGGGATAGTGAGCAAGGAAAGAATAACCACGTGGTTTGGCAAGGCTTTATAACTAATAATATAGAGCGAGAGCGAGAGAAAAGGATAAATATATGGTGATGTGGTCAGAAGTGTTGAAAGCTAACAAACACGAAAACGCATGTCTCGCCGGGCCACACCGCCCGAGGCCCCGCAGATGCCGATAGTTCCATTTTGGAAAAGTTTGGGATCTCTTGTGAGGATGACATTTGTTAATTTAGGTACTAAAACTGGTTCTTTTTGCTCTGCTAGTGCATGGTGTTGACGACTCTATAAATTTGATGTACTATTATGACATATATATTGGACCAAGTTTTATGTGACGATATTTGGCAACGGTAGACATCTTATTTGAACTTGCTATGGTTTTTTATATTTCAAAAGTGTTCTTCTTAGATCTGTTAATGATGATGTTAGTGCCAGTTCTGAGTGATTTGTAAGTACATGTATGTGGTAGCAGAAAAAACTTTTTAGTTGTAGATTGTGGAATTTCAGATTGATGTTTGTGTTGGAAATATACCCTAGAGACAAATAATAATATATATTATTATCATATTTCATAAAGTTTATAATTAGGTTTTATATCATGCTATAAGTTTATTAAAAGGAAACATCAATACACGTGTGATACATAAACAACCAGGAGTTCCTAATGAATCTCTAGTCACTAGTTCATTGGTCAACAAATGATCAAGGTTTCTTGACCATGTGGTATTTAAACCAGATGACAATGGAGTGATCTAATTGGGAGAATGAGATGATGAACATACCCAATCTAAGCATCATGACACGATCATGTCATAAAGTTCAAGTTGCGATGATTAGGAAATGCGGTGTCTCGTTCCTCAGATCGTGAGACCATATTAATCACTGTCACCCGAGAACTCCTTGATAGCATCAAACGTCACTCGGTGAAACGGTGCTCATAAAGGTGCGTTCAGGTACTTAAAAGGGGCATGTAAAGGACTATGTGTCAAGAGCAGAATTTGTTCATCCGCATGACGGAAAGATACTCGAGGGCACATTCGGAGAAGTTATATCCAACAGCTGCGCAATGTGTGACTAGGTCACGGGGATATCACTTGTCGGTACGAATTAGAGAGAATTCCTTATTTGATACTACTTCAAAATATCATTCTTTATTTGACACCGGAAAAGTTTTTCTTCCCTATTTGACACTTGCTTATAATTTTTTTTTGCCTTATAGGACACTCTAGTTCATTTTGAGGACTAACGGCACTAAATATGGACATAAAAAGACACTTTTACCCCTGGTACATTATGTGATCGAAATTTTATATAAGACTAAAAAATAGTAAATGAGCAAGTTTATTTGGTCACGAAATCGACTCCAATCGAAAAACTTAGTCCTCGACTGCGCATAGTTTATTCGTTCCGACAAAACTTGACGACATTCCCGAACTTGTTCCATCCCACGAATGCACGTCCTATTGCTTACAATGTACAGTAACTACATCCGATCCAACCTACAGTAGATTACTACTAGTCAGTATCCGGTAGTGAAGTATTGAGAATAACATGACTTGTTTGGATAGCTGTTCACAGTATTTCGCAGCGTAAATTACCAAAGCTCGGCCAGATCCGACGGGACCATATACTAATCACCACCATGACGGCCGGCACGAGGTGCGGATCGATGGATTGGAATGCGGAACGGCCACCACAACGGCGGCCGGCTGGATCGGAACGGCCACCGTGCGGCGTTTATCATTGTGGCTGTCATCTGCCTCGCTGCCACAACACCGAGATGTACTGGACCCTGAAGCCTTAGTAATCTGGTGGTTTTATTCGTGCACCATGTTCTTGGAGAAGCCTTAGAGTAATCAGTTGAGCTCTTGGTGTGACGTTCGTGCACCATGTTCTTAGACAAGGCCCCCATCGCTACGGACTAGGACCTGAAACCAGGACGGCAACATGGGGCTCACGCACGCGACGGTGGTCACAATGCCGGCCTCGCACTGCTGCTGAAGCGTTCATGGGGTTCACGCATGCCGCAATGGCCCTGGCATGGCTGTGGCCGCATGGCGGATGCACCGATGCACACAGCGACATGGCTGCAGCAAGACGTGGTGATTGCGAGCCGTCTCGGACCCGTTGTTGTCAGCTATTATTTTTCCAGCGCTGCACAACAATAGAGGGGTAGTTTTGTTCCAGAAAAAGAAAACTCATGGGACATACTAACGGAAAGGACGGCGATGCCATATAGGGCAAAATAATTATCTCAAGAGACACATAGGGAAGAAAAACTTTTTTAGGATCAAATAGGGAATCAATTTTTCAAGTAGTGTCAAATAGGGAATTCTCTCTACGAATTAAGTAGAATTTATCAGTAACGAGGTTGAACTTTACATGGTGATGTCATTGATCAGATCTTGGACAATCCAAGTATCTAAGAGATAAAGGGAATATACGACATTTATGGTTCAACGACAAAGATTCGTGGAATGCACAGGGGTCATCATGGGTATCCAAGTCCCATTGATAATCATTGGTTCGAGAGGGATCTCGACCATGTATAGAGTGTTCCTGAACCATGGGGTATCACTCTTAAGGGCTTGATGATGCTCAGAGATCATTTTGGTATTGTCGGAATCACCAAAGAAAAGAAAGGGAGAAAACCGGAAGGGTTCCAGGAAAGTCCGGAGGATGTCCGAGTGGGATGGAAGGAGTTCCATAGCCATGGGAGTTGAATAATATGTGAGTACATCTTAAATATTGATTTAATCATTTATTCATAATTATTTAAATAAAATAAAAGGAATTAAAATGGTTAAATACCTAATTGGGCCAAAACCCCTAGGGGAAAAGGCCCATGAGGGAAAAAGACCAAAAGGGGGAAAGGGAAGAGGGGCCACATGGGCCCCATGCACCCGCCGGCGGGGTCCATGAGGGCCTTGGCCGTTCGGCCGCCCCTCCCCTCTCCTCCCCCTTGTTTAGTCCCACATGGCTTAGCTAATAAGCTATGGGGTCCTTTTCCCCTATATATTAAGAGGTATTTGGAGGAAATAAATACCCCAATAAATAATAAAAGGTTCCCTCTATTTGGGGAGATCTCCAGTTATTTGTCTCCTCTCTCTCTCTTTCTCCCATGATCACGGTCCTAAGTCTGGACTGCACGAACATGCAACTTCTTCATCACGGAGTGCCACCGCGTTGCGAGAATTCAGATCCAGAAGGTCTAGTTCCATGATCTCAACTGGATCGAAGGAGATAGAGTCATCGTTAGACACCGGATGTGTGTAACTCCCCTTGAGGTGTTGCACTTGTGGCAACTAGGAGTTGTTGGAGCCGCAGGAGCCGTCGGACTTCAACATGACCCCGAGGTCGGAGTCGGTACGACTACATCAATCACTATCTCCTGAACGTTGACAAGGCTTTTCGGTCTTCAACTGGTAAGTTCGCGAAAATCCCCTCCCGTTACTGCATTACTAATAGATAGATCCTGGCAAGGGTGTTGGTGTAGGAAAAAGTTATTATTTTCAAGTGCGAACCCCTACAAGTTGAACTCTAGAACTTGATGTCATAGAACAATAGGCCTCTACAACATAGAATATTTTATATCAAGTAATTCGTTGTATCACACGAATAAGTTCACAAACTTGATGTCTATAGGCGGGAAACTGAGCAATGCAAGGATCGGATCCTCAGTCATGTAGTTGATATATTAATATAGAGGGGGGTTTCCCCTAAAAAACGGCGGGGTTCACCAAAAAAAAAATAGCGGGGCGAAAGCCTGTTGCGAGGAAGCTCAGTCGTGTGCCCCTCCACCACATCGTTATCTTCTCCACCTGGCAGCCCTCCCTCGACTGGACTGTCCCTGCCACTCCACCATTGAACACCACCATACCAGTGTTCGTTGGTACGTATGACCAAACCTCCAAAAATTACATGCTTTATGATGGATAGAATAAATATATTTTGGGGATTGTGAATTAAATAAGCTGGTGTCATTTCTAGGAAATGGAATCAGCGTTGGCGGATGCTTTTGCTGCATTGGCGGATGCTAAAGAAACACTAGGGAATACATGTGATTGTATTACATTGGAGTCTTGGGCAGTGTTGAATGATGCTTCGAAAGCGGTGGAGGCGCAGTCGAAATCCTCATCGGCTGCTACTGAAACAAATTCGGCTATGTTGGCTACCACTTCGAAAGCAATGACTGTGGGGGATGATAGGAATGCGTCATCTCGTGGTCGTGCTTCTTTAGCGTTAGCTATTGTGGCTCATCATTCATCGTCGGCGCCTTCAATCTGCTCAGAACTTATCGACCCTTTTGTAAGTTCTGCGTTGGATTTGATCTCCCTCCCTCCTTGGTGTATTCTGCTCTAGGATTTTTTCTGGATGTAGTGGATATTAGTTTAAACCAGTACTAGTAACATAAAAAGCTATTTAATCACAAAATAGTTATCCTAATGGGATGAAACTTTTTACAGGATTCAAACCTATGCACCTATGATTTACTGTTTTTTTTTTCATTTTTTCGAATTCTTTAACTTTCTAGTTCAAAATCTAAGCTACTGTCGTACATTGGATCTAAGATGGAAGGTGGATATTGGGACAAGTCACTGAAGTTGCATCTGTTTTTCTCCCTTTCTTTATGATAAAACGAGAAAATTCAGGTGGGGACCTTTGTGTCCTCCCCGGTGACCTCTAAAAATGTTATTCATTCCCTTTACCCAGTTCCAACATGGTGAAGCATTTCGCGGTGCTTTCGTAATACTCTATTTGATGTCTTGTGCTATTTAGGTATTTTCATGACACACTCTACTTTTTAGGTAATTTTTCGAATGCGTGTAGTTTAGGAAATTTTGCTGATAAATTTCCCTGTCAAATTTGATGATGCATTATGGTGTTTACTTAATTATTTTCAGGGTTTTGAATTGGGCATTGTGTTGTTTACTTAATTCCGATGATGCATTGTGCTATTTGCATCATCCTACTAGTTTTAGTGGAAGAACATATGCAACAATCAATGACTTGACATGCAATGTATTTGGTCAGATTCTTGTAAGACTTCCTCCGCACCCATCCTACATACTGAGGGCATTAGTCGCCCAAAAACGTTGGATAGATTAGCCTTAAAAAATAATGGACATATGGTGGAAAGATACAATAAGGTTACTCTGCACATTTGAGGACAGAGAAATGGTGGTTATATGGGTGAAGGAGGGAGTATTTGATTAGATTTCAGTATCATGATGTGTAAGAAGTTCAGATCTCGTAAATGTTGGTGTACTTTACATCCCTACTTGATGACACCTGGTTAGTGTAGTCATTCATATGTAACCCTTGCATTTTTTACACCTATGCTTATGCTAATCATTTCATTCATTTCCTTCAGCAACCGATGTGATTTAGAGTGCTAAATCAAAGAAACGAAAAGGAAGTCCTATCAGCAACATAGCCGATTTAGACTGCAACATCAAGGAGATGAAAATAACACTCGGATGAACACACAAGACTTGTTTAGGCAAGCATGTGTTATCCCATGTTGTGTTATTTAGAGTTGCGGTCTAATGCTTGTTTGTTTTGGTAGCTGGTGGAACTGTGGCTACACCTTTGTTTGTGCTGCAGTCACATTAGTAGGGGCTGAAACATTAGAGCTATTTGTTCGTTTTAGGGCCCTATGTGTGTCTGATGAAACTTTTTTTATGTGATGAAATGGTGTTCTCTCTATATAGTACAATATGCGTGATGAAACCTTATTTTATGTGATCTGCATATACTCGTAGCAGGTATTTGTGTTTTGATAGTATGAAGTAGCATTTGTTTTGCAGCAGGATTTTTATTTGATCTGAATCAGTACTACCATTTAGTTAGTACTTCCTGTAGAAGAGTCCGTGCCGACACCTAAAATAATTAGTAGACCTTGGTTGCACACCATTTTCACATGCTTTGTGATAATAGAAATACATTTTTTGAATCGGAGCTACTTCATACATTTGCTTGTTCTTATATAAACAAACATTATTATATCAGAGATCTTCATTTTCATACGCGTGGTAGATTACCACTCTCCCCGACTTGGATTCCTAAAATAGAGGGATACCATCCTATTTTTTAAATTATTCTATGGACAACTTCCAAATTCAAAATTTAGTTGAGCGCCAAAACCTACCGCCTACCCGTTTGAATGGAGGCATCCAATTTACATTATGGATGATCAGTTGATGTGACTTACCTTAAATTCCTTACCAGATAGCACACGGTCTACATGGACTTTTTCTATTATAACTTGGCCGGTAACAAAATTCAAAAAATTGTAATCGAGTGGTAAAATCACCCATCGACCCCAAAGCATTTCACGCCTCTCTGTTTTAAAAAATCTGAGAAAAAATATCCCACTGAGGGAGTAGCATTTCTCTATTATTACTTGGATGCTAGCCAAATTAGAAATCATAGTTAAGCGGCTAAATTTACCGCCTACACTGTGTGAATCGAAGGTATCCAATTTTCTGTGCAAAAATGTGGATATGGATGATCAGTTGATGTGACTCTCAAGCTTGAATTCCTGCACAGATAGCATACGGTCTACTACCTTTTTTCTATTAGTAGATGGACGCTGGCCTAATTCAAAATCTCAATTGAGCGGCAAAATCACCCACCGACCTTGAAGCATTTTGCACCCACCCATTTCAAAAACTTTGAGATAAAATCTCCCAGCGGGGAGAACCATTTTTCTATTAGTAGATGGACGCTAGCCAAATTCAAAATCTCAATCGAACAGCAAAATCACCCACTGACCTTGAAGCATTTCACGCCCCTCCATTTCAAAAACTTTGAGAAAATCTCCCACCAGGGAGTACCATTTTTCCATTATTAGTAGATCGAGGCTAGACAAATTCAAAATCTCAACGGAGAGGCAAAATCACCCACCGATCTTGAAGCATTTTGTGCCACTCTGTAAAACCTTTGAGACAAAATCTACCACTAGGGGAGTACCATTTTTCTATTATTAGTAGATGAATGCTAGCCAAATTCAAAATCTCAATCGAGCGGCGAAATCTCCCACTGATTCTAAAACATTTTCCCCCTTCCTTTTAAAACACTTATAATTCCTATTCTACTCAATGTTCAAACGGCAAATGGCCATGCTAAAGTCGATGGCTTGGGGGTACGCTCGTAATTATTTTTCTTTTCACCTCTATAGTCCCGAACCATGTAGTATTTCCCGTTGGCCCTCCAAAAATCTCAAGCTCCTCACTTACGCTCTCACCTCCACGATGACCGCGTGCACCGACTGGCGGCAATTCTGTGGCAACCGAAGCCGCTTGAGTTGTGGTCTCATGCACTACACCGGAGCCGCTTCACTGACGTCCACCAACCTTATCTAGTTCAACGATTATCTCTCCCACTATAGTAGAGTTGCACCCACGTTCACCGTCCCAATGGCGTCATCGACCACCCAAGATTTACTTCCCGCCGCTGACAGCTACCCAACCATACCAAAGCCGCTTCATCTATGTCCACCAGATGGGATCTAGTTCAATGAGTTCCATGTCCACCGCTCTAGACCAGCTGAACGGGCGTCGCCGTTCACTCCACCGAATCCACCCCAGTGACGCTCTCGTCCACCGCGCTAACGTTGGCATCGACCACCGCAGATCTGCTTCCCCGACACCAACAACCACCGCAACAGTAGCACCCTAGGGGCTCGGTGACCTCGAAGTCACTAACATGCATATGGATGATGCTTAGACACCCTTCTAATCATGATAACCAAATTTCCAACCCGTTTTGTTTTGTCAGCAGTATAGCAGGTTCAAGCATGTTGCAATGGACTTCATTTTTGTAATCATGCTACATACCAAGTGACTGTGCACACTTTTTCTTTGTGCTACATACAAGGTCACTAGACATGTTGGTTTGCATCACCTACTCTACAAATTTGAAGTCATGCATATTTCTGTTATTTTGTCATGCACATGTTCTTACTACTCCATACAATAGTAATTGCATGATATTGTGGTTTTCTTACACAATCTAAGTCATTAGAAAATTAGTTTACATTCCCTACACCACAGTTGCCGACTTCTATACGGTTTGTTCTAAGGGAAATTCCTTCTATTGTTTTCTCCCTGACATCCTTTCGATATCATGTAGTACCCGTTTAAACTCTTCATACTAATTCATTTATAATTTTTCTATTGCTATCAGGTTCTTTGAAATCTGCATCACTAACTATTTTCACTTCCTTTCCATAGAGCTCAGACATGGAACACATGACATGTTGGTTTGCAAAGCTTATTCTATAGGTTCGCAAGAGTTGCCTTTATATTTTGTATCCAGTTCTGGTTCATCCTAAGAAATGACATAACTCTCCTCTACTATGTTGTTCATGGGTGGTTTGCACCCCTTGCTCTAAACATTCACATATGATGCCATTATAATTTCTATCTAGTTCATTCTTAGCTACGACAGTAACTGCATACTATTTTATAGTTCATAGTACATTCTGAGTCACCCAACATCTCATGCATCCTAGGCTATACAACTGATGTGGGCATCCCATGCAGTTTTATACACTAGGACAACCAACGACATGTAATAATTTAGTCTAAGGTCATGTTAAACGATTGTGCTATGTTTATGAGTCAGTCTCTAGTTAGGGTTGAGATAGTCTGACTCCAGTAGGGTCAGCCACCCCTACCCTTTGTCCTATATAAACAAGGGGGTGCCACAATATTAGGGTGCTGAAAATTACATAAAACTTTTAGTTCCTCGTTTGTAAACTGTAACATCCCAAATCTTTAATCAAGATTATCAAGATCCTAATCGCCCAATTTAGGGTTAACAAAAACCTTTTCCCTTTTTAAATAATTAAGAATGCATATGTGTGTTGCATTAATATGGATTTGTTTTGAATTGCCATGTTTGCTTGTTCTAATGGTTGTAAAATGACTTTAAGGTGAATGCCACATCATCTAGATCATTCCCAAGCAAAATCCAAAGAAAAAGAAATCAAATAAGATTAATAAATGCAAATGGTCATTTGTGCCATTTTAATCCACTAGGCCACTTTAGGTGTTCCTAGAAGTTAAATTCAAACAGAAACAATTCTAACTCTTTGCACCCCTTGGTAGTACAAGTAATGATCTACCAAGGCCCACTTGGAAATCTTACAAAATCATTTGAACTCTAATTTTAAATGGCATTTGAAAATAGAATCCATTTCATATGCATAGATCACACTTTTGTAAAAACCACTCAAATGAGTTCAACTTGACAATCCCAAGCAACCACAGATGCTTAAGCATATGACTAACATACCCACCAAAAATCTTTTCGAAATTCAAAGTTTGATCTCTTGCGGCCATTGTGTCGAACAGTTGGCAGTCAGATAATTTGTGGCCTAACTAATACTGTTGCAAATTAAGTTCTTGTCCCCCTCTAGACACTCTCATCTCTCCTCTGTCCCCTTCTACACTCACCTAGCCCCAGACAACATCCCCTCTGCCCCGCAGCGCCAGTACCGCACCGCCCGAGAATGGTGGCTGCCGGCCAACCGTGCCCAAGCCACAGGAGACCGCCCCGCCCTCTCTCGCCATGTCTAGGAGGTAGGCCAGACCACACCGCGGCCCCCTGTCCACCCCACGGGCGCAGCCAGCCCCTGGACCACCGAGGAAAGCTCGCGCCCACCGCCTTTGCGCCATGCACTGAGCACGCCAGAGCACCATCCCCGGTAGGCCAGCACAAGCCGCGCCTTGCCCTCAGCTCACGTGCGCCGCTCCGCCATAACCCCAACACCTCCCCAGACACGCCGTTTTCCCGCCGCGCGACCAGCAGCCACCGCACGCCGCGTCGAGCACGACCTATGCCGCGTAGAGCATCGCCATTTCCCGACCACATGCCACCACCCCTAGCATCGCCATCAAGCCATAGCTGACCGCCAGGAGGTAAGCCATCGTCCGCCTACACTGCCCATGCCTCTAGCGCCCTGTACCGCCGTCACTGACGAGCTCACCATCGCCCGCAATGTCTCCTCGTCGAGCCTATATATGGAGCCCTTCCTAGCACCAATTCCTCACACCACTCAACTCCCCTCTCCCTCAGAACCACCTCACACCATCGCCGGAGCCGCTCGAGCTACCATTCGCCGAAATTGCATTGGAGTTTGCCATAGCAGAGAAAAAAGGGGCCCGACGATTTCGTCCACCCCAGGAGCCGCCGCGACCTCGCCTGAGTCCGCCGTTGTCTCCTCGTTCGATCGCCCCCATCGCCACACTAGCTGGAGCCCTGGTATGCCCCTATTGCACCCCCACCGAGCTGCTAGGGTTCCGTCTCGCTGGTGACTTGTTCGTCATCGACGACGAGCCACGACCGTAGATCTAGGTTCTAATCGTGCGGTCCACACCGCCGCATACCGCTTCGCGTTAGAAGAGCCACTGACATGCGGGACCCCTTGTCAGCTTTTCTCTGCGCCGCGGAGTGTAACTGGGCCGGCCCGTTAGTATTCCCGCGCTGGCCCTAGAATTCAAATAAGTGTTTTTCTTTTTAGACTTAAACTTAATTCTGTCCCCTTGTTTAAAAATCAATTCAGAAACATTTACTTAACCAAATGACATGATTACAATTTTTTTGGAAAGATAATGTAAATCTCTATCCAAGCCCGTTGGATTTAAATCAATTGGAGTTACAGATCACATATAGAAAAAATAACAAAATATAGACTTTTCTACATTCAAACATTTTTCAAAAATCAACCATAATAGCTTTTGAGTTGATTCCAACTCTCAAAAATCACATTTAAATATACCTACCTGAATATGTAATAATAATTAGGTTTTAATGCAGTGACTTTGGACTAGTACCAAAATAATGCTATATAGGCATTTCTAGTCACTTTAAATCATTAAATATTAATCTTAAACTTTATAAAATGTGATCCAACATTTAAATCACATTACCATGTATTATAATATGTGGTGATGACATGTGTCCACATGATCCCATATTTTAATTGGAGAAATTTAAATCTTAATTAATTTCAATGAGTAGAAATTACTTTTCTTAAATAAAATAAATGAAACTAGTTCATTTAAACTCTTGTGATGAATTGGATGATAATAGATCATCAAATGTGTGCCTTAGTGTGTTAAATAGACTAGTGAAGTATTGTTTGGTGATTGTGTATCCCGTATGTATTTATAGACGATAGTACCAACCAAGTCTACGAGGAGGAGGAGTTCTACCCTGAAGAAGAAGAGGAGAATTTTAACCACTGCACCAATCAATGCAAGCTATTATTGGCAAGATAATACTTGCAAGCCATCATTAACAATGCAAGCTAACCCTTGTAAACTAGATAACCTAAGCAAGATGCATTAGGCATGCTTTGGTTATACCTTTCTTGATTTATACCAATCCCAAGTTTTACTTACAAGCTTTACTTTCTTTTACTTTACCAAAGTGCTTTACTTTGTTTATAGATAGCATAAAGAGTATAAAACTTGGCCTATCTAGTTAGACTTAGATGTCATTCTATGGCATGAGATTGAAATTAGCATCCCACTTTAGTGAACACTCTTAACTTAGTAGTTTAGAGCTAAACCAAAAACTTGATCACGTTAGATGGGAATACTTGGTGAAAATGACTTGTGAAAACCTTGGAATGATGAGTCATTCTATTGAGATGTTTTGACATGGGTTGAGAAACACAAATGGTTTATGATGATGAAAAGGTTGAGGCATGAGCTTTAGCCCTTTATAATAACTTATGGTTGGGTTCGGATGTGATACCATTCCAATTTTACCGTACAACCATAATGCCTTAATTGGGTAAGGCTTAACCGGAAGTTTATATGCATTAGTATTAGTTCCCTCGCGGCAGAGGTTTGAGCTGAGGCTACCTCTCAATGTTGTCCACCTATGCAGTGCCCAGGATGGCAGATGGCCATGGCTGGGAGGCCAAGCTCATAGGAGAGGTTCTTATACTAGAGTGTGTAAAGGAAATGTTATGTTTGATTATATGCATACTAAGTATGATGATTCAGGATTATCCTGACAGATGTATCGAATTTTGTGGTGAAAGTGTACCACGTCTGCAGAGTGTCAAACTATTCAAATAGCCGCGCCCGCGGTTATGGTCAGTTGGAGTGGCCATACTATTTCGTTGTCAGATGTTTTCAAAATGACTTATGAAATGAATTGTGACATGACTTGACCACAACATGGTTGTGACTATGACAACTAAGTTCCCACTTAGGTGATTTTGAAATTTATTTTGTCTTTCTTTGTTTCTGAACTCAGCTTAGGTTTCAAACTTAACTTTACAAATAAACTTAGAACTTAGCATTCCTACTAGAACTACCTTACCCGTTAGTGATAGTTTGCAAGTACTTAAAGAGTACTCATGGCTTTGTCCCTGGCTATTTTCCCGTGGCCAGACTATGAGGAGGACTGTCCGAAAGGAGGATAGCAGGATGGCTACGACAACTAGGATCATCTCCCATCATCAGCATTGCCTATGACAATGAAGATGGAGCCCACCGCTACGCTGTTTATTCCGCTACCTGTTTGTACTAAGACTAGATCATGAGATCCTTTATTTGTGTAAGACCTTATTATGGTTTGTAATGGATGATGTACTTTGATATCCAATCTGTTATGTCTCGCAAAAAATGGTAATCCTGGGATTGTGATGTATGCCATAACAGGCATCTGGGATTAAAAATCCGGGTGTTGAAAAGTTGATATCAGAGCTATCCTGACCATAGGAGACCCTAGTTAGAATGGACGTCCGAACAAAAAACTTAGTTTCAGAACCAAAGTGAGTATTTGTGAAAATCTATTACCCCTCTTACCCTTAGGATTCTTTCTCTAAAAGAAAAATACATGTTCCTCAAAAATTCTTATATTACTCCGTAAAAGTTAACACACTTGATCACCTCCCTAACTTTCTCATCCTAAATTCTTATAGATGGAAGTTCAGTACTGCAAGTTCTACCAGTTGGGCAACGGAGGCCAACTGATCTTCGACAGGGATCTTGATGCACTGTCTAAGTACCTTGAGCGTTTGCATCCGGAATTCTTCAGAGCTCAACTCAATGGTCCCCCAGGAGGAGATTTACAATGGCTAGTAGTTGTTGATCTTCGAGGCAAGATAGAGGCACCACTTTCCGAAAAGATTCAATTCACCATGAGAGAGAACAACTGGCTAGATGGATTAGCCAGGGCAATGCATGAAGCTCTCGCTCGTCTTTGCACACATAATGTCAACTTGATCCAGGGAACCCGCTTTTATCACTATGCAAGGTGTGATTCGATGGGAATGCCTCTGGAAATGCCAAGTCACCCGGAGTTGAAGCGTAAAGTGGAGAACCTTGACTTCCTACTATACGACAGACAGAAGGAATTGGACAATGCTCGAGAGTTCGCCAACCACAACCTTGCCATTGCCGCCCAGAAGGCCCAAACTTTCTCACTGCTCATAAAGGATCATCAATCACTTCGCCTTCAGCACGCAAAGAAGGATCGCACCATTGACCATCTTCGCAAGAAGGTGGCCAACCTCGAGAAGACCATCAAGGAGCAAGAAGCTCAGCTTGCAGCAAAAGAAGAAGAGTAGGAAGGTGAAGACATCTAGGGGGATATTCACTCGTACCTCAGCAATGATGATGACTATCTGGAGGATGATGCCATGGACTTCTACACCGACGATGATGACTCCGACTTCATCGATGATGAGTAGATGCACTAGAGCACTATCGTAGGAAGGAGTTGTATCGGTCCCATTGTATCTTAGCTTATAGAATGGTTCTTAAAACCATCTGTTTTCCTTTTGTTGTGGTGTGTGTGTTTGTATCGTGTGCTTTGCTTGAATGAATGAAAAGAAGTTAGTTGCAAAACCTAAGTCAAACTCAAAGTTTTAGCTTTGAAACCAAAACCATGAACCTTAGAACTTTCCCTCTTACCCCCTTTATCTATCTCAATCTTCAGATGACTCGTGGAAACCAAGGAGGGAGCAGCTCATTGCATGACCCGATGCTACAGATTCTGCAGACGCTCATTGCAGACCGTGAAGCTAGTAGGGCAGAGCACCAAGAAAATCTAGCCATCATACAACAGATCGCCCACAATAATCAAGGCGATGGAAATCAGGATCATGATGGATCCAAGCTCAAAAACTTCCAGAATACCAATCCCCCAATCTTTAGCAAGTCTGAAGACCTGCTGGATGCATATGATTGGTTACAGACCATGGAGAATAACTTAGAAATCGCCAGAGTGGAAGCCAACGAGAAAGTTCTGTTTGACACCCACTATCTGGCAGGAGATGCAAGAGCATGGTGGAATAGCACCCACAGGATGAACCACGGTAAAGTGATGACGTGGGAAGCCTTCAAAGTCAAGTTCAGTCGCACCCATGTGCCGCAAGGTTTAGCCACCAGAGTGAGAGATGAATTCAGAGAACTAAAGCAAGGCAGAATGACTATAGTGGAGTACCGTGACAGATTCTTGTCCCTCGCTAGGTATGCACCTAATGAGATCAACACGGAGGCCAAGAAGAAGGAGAGATTCCTGAACGGACTGCATGATGAGATGCAGTCGGTGCTAGTCAACATCCGTTTCGAGGATCTCGAAGAGCTAGTTGACTCTTCCATTCAGATGGATGGGAAGATTAGTCAAGCGAACGACAACCGCAAACGTCGGATGATGCACCAAGCTGGATCCAACAGTCACCAGAAGGACCATCCCAACCCGTCTGCCAGATATTCCCCTTGGAACAATCGACCACCAATGTCCCCAAGCTACCCCAACCGTAGCGGAGGAAATGTGAAGTCCAGAGGAAACAACAACAACCACCCCGGCAACTCCAACAATTTCAACCGTGCACCGCCCAAGTCCAACAACAACAACAACAATACTGCAGCTAGAACTGGAAGCAATGCCATTCCCATGGCAGCAAAAGACAAGTCTCATATTACTTGTTTCGAGTGTGGAGTGAAGGGTCACTACTCCAATGAGTGCCCCAAGAAAATTGCCACCACTGCCAATGTGAACGCCCCAGCTCAACAGTAGCGTCGTGTTCAGCCCGGAAGAAGATTCGCTGCAGGGAACCCTCACAACTGCAACGGCCGTCTCTTCCACATGAACGTCGAAGAAGCCCAAGAAGCGCCAGATGTCGTGCTGGGTATGCTTTCTGTCAACTCCGTTTTAGCAAGAGTGTTGTTTGATTCTGGAGCATCACACTCGTTTGTTACCGAAGAATTTGCATGCACTAGTAAGATTCACCCAACCAACTTGAAGCATGTCATGATAGTTCAAATACCTGGTTCAACCACAAAAGCTAGAAAAATTTGCAAAGCTGTGCCTATCAGAATACATGGGATAGATTTTTATGCCAATCTAATAGTACTTGGAACCAAAGGTTTGGAAGTAGTACTAGGAATGGATTGGATGTCGAAGCATAAAGGATTGATAGACTGTGCCAAGAAAGCCATCACCGTGACCAGTAGCTCTGGAGTATCAGTAGAACATATATCTGAAACCTTGCCCCGTCAATTCAAGTGCAACAAGAGTCTAGCCCTACCCACCATAGACCAAGTCAGAGTAGTCTGTGAATACCCTGACGTATTCCCAGATGAATTGCCCGGTATGCCCCCGGATCGGGATATTGAGTTCATTATTGAACTGATTCCTGGAACCAGACCCATAGCTCAGAGACCCTATAGCATGAACCCATCAGATTTAGTGGAACTGAAGAAGCAGTTGGATGCTATACTGGTAAAAGGTTTGATTCAACCAAGTGCATCGCCATGGAGATTGCCCGTGTTGTTCGTCGACAAGAAATATGGAGGAAATCGTTTGTGCATAGATTACAGGAAGCTGAATGATGTCACCATCAAAAACAAGTACCCATTGCCAAAGATAGAGGATATGTTTGATCAGTTGACTGGTGCCAGAGTGTTCTCTAAGATTGATCTTAGGACTGGTTATCACCAACTTAAGATTCGTGCAACGGATATTCCAAAGACCGCCTTTACCACCAGATATGGATTATATGAGTATACAGTCATGTCTTTTGGATTAACCAATGCCCCCGCTTATTTCATGAATCTCATGAATAAGATCTTTATGAATTTTTTGGATAAGTTCGTCGTTGTGTTTATCGACGATATCCTTATCTACTCCAAGTCAAAAGAAGACCATGAGCAACATCTGAGAATCATCCTTGAAACCCTTAGAGAGCATCAGTTGTATGCGAAGTTCAGCAAATGTGAGTTTTGGGTGAAAGAAGTAGGATTCCTTGGACATATTGTTTCTTCTAGAGGAGTCGCTGTTGATCCCACCAAGATAAAAGATGTTGAAGAATGGGAAGCCTCAACCACTCAAACCCAAGTCCGTGCATTTCTCGGATTAGCGGGATATTACCGCAAGTTCGTAGAAGGATTTTCGAGCATCACAAGACCAATGACCCAATTGTTGAAGAAGGATAAGAAGTTTGACTGGACTGACAAGTGTGAAGCAAGTTTCTAAGAGCTCAAGAAGAGATTGATTTCAGCCCCAATATTGTTCATGCCAGATATGAAGAAGCCATTTGACGTGTATTGTGATGCATCCAAGATTGGTCTCGGATGTGTATTGATGCAAGAAGGCAAAGTCATCGCATATCTGTCTTGACAACTGAAGCAGCATGAGAAGAACTATCCTACTCATGATCTTGAGGTACCTGGATTCACCGAAGATGAAGAAGGAGTTATGTGGTACAAAGGACGTATCTGTGTGCCATCAGACTCAAAGCTGACGCAAGTGATCATGCAAGAAGCTCATGATACTCTTTATTCTATCCACCCTGGAGGAACAAAGATGTATCAGGATTTGAAGGAGCAATTTTGGTGGCACAAGATGAAGAGAGAAATCGGAAGCTACATCGCCAAGTGTGATATCTGTCAAAGAGTCAAAGCGGAACATCAGAGACCTGCAAGACTGTTGCAACCATTGCAGATTCCGGAATTGAAATGGGATTCCTACGGAATGGACTTTATCATCGGTTTGCCTACTTCTAGTAGGGGAAATGACTCAATCTAGGTCATCGTTGATAGACTATCCAAGGTAGCTCATTTTATCCCTGTCAAGACAACCTATCAAAGTTCGAAGCTAGCAGAGCTATACATTGCTAGAATCGTCAGTTTGCATGGAACCCCCAAGACCATAGTATCGGATCGAGGAACCCAATTTACCTCGAGATTTTGGCAGAAAGTCAAAGAAGGATTAGGAACCAAGTTGAATTTCAGCACAGCTTATCACCCGCAGACCGATGGACAGACTGAAAGAGTCAACCAAATCCTAGAGGATATGTTGAGAGCTTGTGTGTTAGAGTATGAATCAAAATGGGAAGATTGCCTGCCTTTCGCAGAATTCTCATACAACAACAGTTATCAAGCCAGTTTGCAAATGGCCCCATTTGAGTTCTTATATGGCAGAAAGTGTCGTACCCCTTTGAATTGGTCACAAGTAGGAGAGAGTTGGATTTTCAGACCCGACATCCTACGAGAAGCCAAAGAGAAGGTTCACAAAGTCTGTGAGCACCTTAAGACCGCCCAATCCAGACATAAGAGTTATGTTGACAAGAGATGGAGAGACCTGACTTTCAATATCGGAGATTTTGTGTATCTCAAAGTTTCACCATTGAAGGGAACATGACGTTTTAGTCTGAAAGGAAAGTTAGCCGCCAGATATATCGGACCCTTCAAGATTCTAAATCATCGAGGAGAAGTATCGTATCAACTGGAACTACCCGAGGAGATGTCTGCCATCCATGATGTGTTCCACATCTCGTTACTTCGCAAATGCGTGGAAGTGCCAGAGAAGACCGAAGTTTTCAAGAACATCGATCACCGAGCCGTTGATATCAACAAGGATCTGACGTACCGTGAAGTGCCTATTCGTATCTTGGAGGAAGCTTACAGAACCACCAGGACCCAGAGTATCAAATTTCTCAAGATCCAATGGAGCAACCATACCGAAGAATAAGCCACTTGTTAGCGAGAAAATTACATTAGGACTGAATTTCCAGATCTCTTTAGTTCCTAGTTTTCTTTCTTAAATCTCGGGACAAGATTTTGTTTAATGGGGGAAGGTTTGTAACATCCCAAATATTTAATCAAGATTATCAATATCCTAATCACCCAATTTAGGGTTAATAAAAACTTTTTCCCTTTTTAAATAATTAAGAATGCATATGTGTGTTGCATTAATATGGAATTGTTTTGAATTGCCATATTTGTTTGTTCTAATGGTTGTAAAATGATTGTAAGGTGAATTCCACATCATCTAGATCATTCCCAAGCAAAATCCAAAGAAAAATAAATCAAATAAGATTAATAAATGCAAATGGTCATTTGTGCCATTTTAATCCACTAGGCCACTTTAGGTGTTACTAAAAGTCAAATTCAAATAGAAACAATTCTAACTCTTTGCACCCCTTGCTAGTACAAGTAATGGTCTACCAAGGCCCACTTGGAACTCTTACAAAAACCTTTGAAGTCTAATTTTAAATGGCATTTGAAAATGGAATCCATTTCATATGCATAGATCACACTTCTGTAAAAACCACTCAAATGAGTTCAACTTGACAACCCAAGCAACCACAGATGCTTAAGCATATGACTAACACACCCACCAAAAATATTTTCAAAATTCAAAGTTTGATCTCTTGCAGCCATTGTGTCAAACAGTTGGCACGCAGATAATTTGTGGCCTAACTAATACTGTTGCAAATTAAGTTCTTGTCCCCCTCTAGACACTCTCATCTCTCCTCTGTCCCCTTCTACACTCACCCATTCCCAGACAACATCCCCTTTGCCCCGCAGCGCCAGTACCACGCCGCCCGAGAATGGTCGCCGCCGGCCAACCGTGCCCAAGCCACAAGAGACCGCCCCTGAAGGGAATATGCCCGAGAGGCAATAATAAAGTGGTTATTATCTTATTCCTTGTTTATGATAAATGTTTATTTTGCATGCTATAATTGTATTGATTGGAAACGTCAATACATGTGTGTTTAATAAACAAATAAAAGGTTCCTAGTTATGCCTCTCTTATAGACTAGCTCGTTGAATAACAACATGATCAAGGTTTCCTGATCATGGACATTGTATGTTGTTAATGACAAGGTCACAACATTGGTGGAATGATGTGATGAACATTCATCTAAAGTATAGCATTACGATCAAAGTCATTATGTTTATATTGCTATAACATCATACGAAGTAATCTTAGTCCTTAGACCATGAGATCCCGTTAATTGCTAACACTGGAAGAGTATCTTGATAACATCAAACGTCACACCGTAACAGGGTGACTATAAAGGTGGGTTTAGTGCTACGAAGGTGTTATGTTGAGGATCATGGATCAAGAGTGGGATTTGTCCATCCCGATGACGGATAGATATACTTTGGGCCCTCTCGGTGATATCACATTGAAATAGCTTGCAAGCAAGTGATGTGATCACTAGAATGTTATATCACGGGAATGAGAAAAGAGTGCATGTCGGTAACGAGATCAAACTAGGTATTTGTATGCCAATGATCGAATCTCGGACATGTAATATATCACAAGACAAAGGGATTTAGTTATAGCGTTAAAGGTTGACACGATCACAAGAGTCATCGTTGAATGTGTAGGAGTCAGTATGGATCTCCAGGTCCCGCTTCTGATTATTGATCTGAGAGGGGTCTCGATCATGTCTGCATTATTCGCGAACCGTAGGGTGACACACTTAAGGGATACCGACACCATTTGGAGCAAATATGTTTCATATAAAGATTTAAGATAGCGCTGGAATTATTTCAATAGACACCGAAACTATTTTGGGTGAAATTGCTGAAATTGGTTCTGCATGTAATATTGAAATGTTGCAGGGGGTTTCATGTGAATGTTTGTTAATTAAAGTAATTAAGAAAATTCTAAATAAATTAATAAAAGAGTTTTATTAAATGAGAGAGCATTAAATTTGGAGAAATTTAATGCATTTAAAGTGGGGACTTTAAAAGAGAATGTGAAGGGGCAAATTTATGTGGAGGGAGTTACCACCACATGAATGAGGAGGTGAGGGGTCACCCCTTGGGTGCCGTCCATGGGGAGGGGCACCCCCTCCTCCTATAAAAGGCCCCCCTCACACCCCTTCTTCCTCACACCTCCTTGTGAAGGATCTCTCTCCCCCTCTAGTATTTTTCTCTCATGGTCTCGGATTAGCGAGATACATGTTCCCATTGGCTTTATCTAGAAAGGAGTTGCTGCTTCCGCTGCTTTGCTGGAGCGAGGGGCGGAGGTTGTCGGGGTACCGGACGTGTGTGCGATCACGGATGCACCGCTACTTTGCAGTGCTGGACTTGGTGGTGCTGGACTTGCTAGAGTTGGATCTGATGGACGTGCTAGAGCCGGACCTGCTGGACTTCATCACGATCTTGAGATCGGCAAGTGTTCGACTACATCATCCACGAGTTCCAACTCGTTAACAAAGCTTTGTTGTCTTTGAGGGTAAGTTCTCTATGGATGTATATCCACCTGTTGCTTGTATCTAGTAGATAGATCTTGGCGTATAGTTCCCATCGTAGGAATTTTTTTGTTTTTTATGTTGCGAACCCAACAGTGGTATCAAAGCCTGATCTATGCGTAAGTGCTTTGCACGAGTAGTAGACATACTCTTATATGTGGGCGATGATGATCATGTTATTGCATCTTCTATGTATTTTGGATATTGGTGGCATAGTGGGATGCAGCGGCCCGGACCAACCTTACATGTCATCGCACATGAGACCGGTTCCACGTCTGACATGTAACTAGTTTTGCATAAGTGGCTAGCGGGTGTCTGTCTCTCCTACTATAGTCAATATCTGATTTACAACGAGTTGCTAATAACTTGGTTATCCTCGTTGTGGTTCCATATTCGTAGGTAAAACCGATTCTATCTCCGAAAGCCCTAAGCCACGTAAAAATTTGCAATTGATAAATTAGAGGCGTCTAGTTTAGATTGTTGTTGGGATAGTGTCTTGATATGGTATTGTTGTAAGTAGATGTATTATAGATACTCTTACAACACACTCAACGTGTAAGTTCCATAGACATTGGCTTTACACACAAAGGAATGATAGAGATCATGCCACGATGCATATGATAGAGATCAAATGCATGGACCATATCATTCCACTTTACACATATGATGTTTGCGTCTTATATTGTTAGTTTGGCGTTTTAGTAGCATTATAAGATGATCCCTCATTTAAATATCAAGATAAAATGTGTTCTTCCTTAAGTATGCACCGTTCTATGGATCGTGTTTCGAGACATCACGTGATGATCGAGTGTACTCGACTACACTTTCATACAACGGGTGTAACATAGTTTTACACACGCGAATACTAAGGTTTTTACTTGGCGAGCCTAGCATGTACAGACATGGCCTCGGAACACGGACCGAAAGCTTAAGCATGAGTCATATAGTTGATGTGATACCCATATTGATGCTCGCCTTTGAAGCTACACCAACTCACCTGATGATCGGACTTGGTGTAGTGGATTTGGTTCATTTAATCACCAAAAAGGCACGAGGGATGTCATTTTTGAGTGGGAGTTCATTTCTAATTTGGATTAGTCGAACTCAATTTGTCATAAACTAAATCGAAGTGAATTTGCATAATTTGTTGTAGTCATTGGCATCTATTCACTACCTTATGCTTAGATTTAATTGAGATAATTGAACTATAGAATTCTAGATATTTACTTTACGAACTGGTATCGTATTGTTTTGAATGTCAATTTAAAGTTTATAAGTCCTATTGCAAACTTTCAGCAAACTCTATTTGCTCCATGAAGTTTAATAAGTAGTATTAAATCAAGAGTAAGAATTCCAATGTTAGTATCTAAAGTATCATGTTTGCCTTCATGATTATTGATATTCAAAAGTTGTTTTAATATCAAGATTATCTAGGAGCTAAAAATTGTTTCAGAAACCATCTTGTGTGGAAGATATTGTGATATCCGAAACAATGTTTTTGGTTGCATCATGATAGAGTATAATTTAGCAAAATACATGTTCTCATATTATGAGAATTTGTGAAGGATGGAGATGCTAGGCATCCGGATCTCCCAAAAAGGTTTTTGGGAACTAAGATTATACTCGCGATTCTTCCTTACAGGCTATAGTAGCTTGATCATGAAATTTGTCATGATAAGGATGAATAGAAGATGTAAGTAAATTTTTTACTACACTAGTAGATTACTAAAGAATGAATTTTTGAAAGAATACCAAAGATTTGATGATGGTGATCCACTTCAAAGTGCAAGTCCAAAGGTATTAGTATTTGACTATATACACTTTGTACTATGTGTCATGTGAATGACACCACTATTGATGTTGATAGATTCTTTTAAAAGAAAAGGAATTGTTGAAAGAGAATCTATAAAATATTTGGTAGAAAGAAAAGGTGGAGATGTCCAACTTAGGTATATAGAAGATATACATGTTATGGCTGTATTCCTTGCTTGTTAAACAATGTGGTTATGAGGTATTGGATACCGGTATTAGATACCGAATTGGTTGGTGTGAAGTGTCATACAGAACAACACAATTCATGAACTGCAGTGGCCTAAGTATCTGGCAAGAGAATAAGTGATGATGTTCATCAAAAACAAATAAAGTGTTATCATGTTTTCGTTGTCGTCAAACCTAGCCTTCAAGATTTGTTTTAATAATTGTTATTTTGTTCCGGTATTACGAGAACAATGGTTGTTCAAATAATTACCATATTCCATAAAGGATGGATGAACATTTACAAGTCTAGTTGGAGAAATCACATCCATAAACATTATTGCTAAAATGTCGTAAGACAAATGATTGGAAGATCACTTATGAAGTGATATCGCTGTTTGAATTATATTGGAAAGTAAACATGAAGAAACTCTATGTTTATGGATTTTTGGAGTCTTTTGATTTTGATCAATTGACGCTTGTGAAACTCTCCTCGAGATAATTGAAACTCCGTCCATAGGCCAAAGAGGAACGGATGACTAACTTATTGGATATTATGCATGTTGATGTATATAGTCAATTATGTGTAGCCATATGCGATGGATCTTTTTGCTTCATATGCTTTCTCCAAAATTTGAGTGAATATATCTATATATTTACTTAATAAGGAAGAAGTATGAAACATTTGAAAATTGTTCAAAGACTTTCAGGATGAAGTGAAAAATCATTGTAACAAGAAAATAAAAGAGTTTATGATTTGATCATATTGCAAAACACATAAGATTTCAGGAATTGTTCCTTGAATTTGCATTTCCCAATAAACCACAGAAGTATGGTATGTTCGAGAGATCAAATCAAACCTTGTTTGACATGGTAAGATCAAATGTGTCATTTATAAAACTGCCATTATGTTTTAAGGATTAAAGCTTTAGAGACTACCACTTTTACACTGAAAAGAGCACCATCGTGATCCGTTGAAATGACACCATATGAGTTATGGTTTGGGATAAAACCCGAATTGTCTTTTCTTAAATTTTGGTATGCTATGCATAAGTAAAATGTTTACAACTAAAGTCGGATAAACACGTCTTTGTAGGTTATCCCAAAGAATTTGTTGGGAATTTCTCCATAACAGCAAGGACAAAAGAGTTTGTCGCTTGGAACGTCAAGTTTCTTGAGAAGGATTTTTTCGTGAAAAGTTAAGTGGGAGGACAATAGAACTTTGATAAGATTGTTGAACCTTAGCTATATGTGCTAAGTAGCGCAGCGCCGGAAAGTGTCCCGGTGGCGGCCACAATGCTCATGGCTCCCGTGATTACAAAGGGTGTGATCTTGGAGCTTAGAGTTCTTATTGAACCATGTGGGTCAGTAAGAATCAAATAGTAAGATTTGAAACAGAAGTCATTATTGTTTTGACAATGATGAACCGACTGCATGCAAAGATGCGATGATGGGCCCTGACGCCATAAAATGACTAGAAGTAATAGAATCTGTGATAGTATCCATACACGAGAAATAAAGTTTCTGTACTTGGAAGACCCTCTGGAAAGGCGTGAAGCCTATCTATCATGTTTGGATCTATAAAGAAATAGACATGGATGTGTAACATCTATGAAATAGTCGAAATGTCGGAAATAAGTTTACGGCAATGTTCAAGGAGGCTACTATGACAAGATTTGATCTTTCATAGTGATATTTAGTCTTGACGGATTAATGTAGCAACCACTACATATAATTTGGTATATGGTAGTTGAATAAACAAAAAAGGTTCTTCTAATAGAATGGTTACCTAGGACGTGTACATGACACAGTCCGAAGGGTTTTGTTAATACAAAGGGTGCTAAAAGGGCATGCAAACTTCAATAGTTGAAGTGAGCATAGCGGAGTTGGAATCTTCACCATGATGAAAATGTTAAAGGAGTTTAATTTCATCGAAGATGGTGAAGATGCTTGCATTTGCAAGAAATTAAGTGGGAGCGCTGAGACAAATTTGCAATATATTATGCAGAGTACATATTGTTGATTGGAAATGATGTATCTTTTATTGACACAAGTTAAGAATTTTATTAAAATAGGATTTTGATGAAAGACTTGGGCAAAACCGGAATATTTGGCATCAATGTCTATATGGATAGATTGAGGCGCTAATATGGTTATGCCAAACGTACACATATGAGATATTGAAAGGGTTCAATATGGAAACAACAAGAAAGGTTCTTGCCGCATGGAAATGATTGTATCAAGATTCAAGTGTTTCAACACTTGGTAGTAAAATCACATGAATATTTTGATCGATTATATCGTGATATGTATATGTCCAAATATGTCCTATGCTCTAAATGTTATGAGCACATACCATAATGATTCATAAGATGATCATTGGACGATAGTAAAGATATTCTTATGAGATTTGGAAGAACTAAGAATATATCATGTATAAGTGACAAATATTTAAAGGTAGTTCATTGTAAAATGTTATATTGATACTAGTTTTGTCACAAGATACAAATTAAATTTATCTCAATTTACACTATGGGTGGCACAATGTAATGGAAAGAATGTTCCATGATGGATTCAGATGAGTTCCAAAGTTGAGACATTGTGACAGATACTACAACAAAAGGCTAAGTATATGACTGCTATAGTAGCAGCAAAGGAGGGCATTTGTGTTAAGTAGTTTGTTATCAAACTAGGTGTGGTTCAAAGTGGGCTAATACTATGAAGATATATTGTATGACAATAATATCAACATATTTTAACCTGAACGAACTAAAAGTCTCACCAAAGGACCAAATTTATACAATGCCTTCTCATTTGAGAATGAGTAATGCGTAGAGACGCAAAGACATGCAAATACACACGGACCTGAAACTGTCAGTTCCGAAGATTATGTTAACCACTAGCAATCGCGTATATGCAACACCAGAAAGCCATAGGTGTTCAAGACGCAAAGTTTTTCAAACTAGATTATTGACTCTAGTGCAAGTGGGAGACTGAAGGGAATATGCCCGAGAGGCAATAATAAAGTGGTTATTATCTTATTCCTTGTTTATGATAAATGTTTATTTTGCATGCTATAATTGTATTGATTGGAAACATCAATACATGTGTGTTTAATAAACAAATAAAAGATTCCTAGTTATGCCTCTCTTATAGACTAGCTCGTTGATTAACAAGATGATCAAGGTTTCCTGATCATGGACATTGGATGTTGTTAATGACGAGGTCACAACATTGGTGGTATGATGTGATGAACATTCATCCAAAGTCTAGCATTACGATCAGAGTCATTATGTTTATATTGCTATAACATCATACGACCTAATCTTAGTCCTTAGACCATGAGATCATGTTAATTGCTAACACTAGAAGAGTATCTTGATAACATCAAACGTCACACCGTAACAGGGTGACTATAAAGGTGGGTTTAGTGCTACGAAGGTGTTATGTTGAGGATCATGGATCAAGAGTGGGATTTTTCCATCCCGATGACGGATAGATATACTCTAGGCCCTCTCGGTGATATGACATTGAAATATCTTGCAAGCAAGTGATGTGATCACTAGAATGTTATATCACGGGAACGAGAAAAGAGTGCATGTTGGTAACGAGATCAAACTAGGTATTTGGATGCCAATGATCGAATCTCGAACATGTAATATATCATGGGACAAAGGGATTTAGTTATAGCATTAAAGGTTCACACGATCATAAGAGTCATCGTTGAATGTGTAGGAGTCAGTATGGATCTCTAGGTCCCGCTTCTGATTATTGATCTGAAAGGGGTCTCGATCATGTCTGCATTATTCGCGAACCGTAGGGTGACACACTTAAGGGATACCGACACCATTTGGAGCAAATATGTTTCAGATAAAGATTTAAGAAAGCGTTGGAATTATTTCAATAGACACCGAAACTGTTTTGGGTGAAATTGCTGAAATTGGTTCTGCATGTAATATTGAAATGTTGTAGGGGGTTTTATGTGAATGTTTGTTAATTAAAGTAATTAACAAAATTCTGAATAATATTAATAAAATAGTTTTATTAAATGAGAGAGCAGATTTAATGCATTTAAAGTGGGGACTTTAAAAGAGAATGTGAAGGGGCAAATTTATGTGGAGGGAGTTACCACCACATGAATGAGGAGGTGAGGGGTCACCCCTTGGGCGCCGTCCATGGGGAGGGGCACCCTCTCCTCCCATAAAAGGCCCCCTCACACCCCTTCTTCCTCACACCTCCTTGTGAAGGATCTCTCTCCCCCTCTAGTATTTTTTCCCCATGGTCTCGGATTAGCGAGATACATGTTCCTGGTGGCTTTATCTGGAAAGGAGCTGCTGCTTCCGCTGCTATGCTGGAGCGAGGGACGAAGGTTGTCGGGGTACCGGACGTGTGTGCGATCACGGATGCACCGCTGCTTTGCGGTGCTGGACTTGGTGGTGCTGGACTTGCTGGAGCTGGATCTGATGGACGTGCTGGAGCCAGACCTGCTGGACTTCATCACGATCTTGAGATCGGCAAGTGTTCGACTACATCATCCACGAGTTCCAACTCGTTAACAAAGCTTTGTTGTCTTCGAGGGTAAGTTCTCTATGGATGTATATCTACCCGTTGCTTGTATCTAGTAGATAGATCTTGGCGTATAGTTCCCATCGTAGGAATTTTTTGTTTTCTATGCTGTGAACCCAATAGCCCCGCCCTCTCACGCCATGTCTAGGAGGTAGGCCAGACCACACCGCGACCCCCTGTCCACCCCACGGACGTAGCCAACCCCTGGACCACCGATGAAAGCTCACGCCCACCGCCTCTACGCCATGCACAGAGCATGCCAGAGCGTCGTCCCTGGCAAGCCCGCACAAGCCATGCCTTGCCCTCAGCTCACGTGCGCCGCTCCGCCATAAACCCAACACCTCCCAGACACACCCTTTTCCCGCCGCGTGACCAACATCCACTGCACGCCACGTCGAGCACCGCCTCTGTCGCGCGGAGCATCGCCATTTCCCGACCACATGCCACCGCCCCTAGCATCGCCATCAAGACGTAGCTGACCGCCAAGAGGCAAGCCATTGTCCGCCTACACCGCCCATGCCTCTAGCGCCCTGTACTGCTGCCACCGACGAGCTCACCGTCGCCCGCACTGTCTCCTCGTCAAGCCTATATAAGGAGCCCTCCCCAGAACCAATTCCTCACACCACTCAACTCCCCTCTCCCTCAGAACCACCTCACAACATCGCCGGAGCCGCTCGTGCCACCGTTCGCCGGAATTGCGCCGGAGTTCGCCGTAGTAGAGAAGAAAGGGGCCCGACGATTTCGTCCACCCCAGGAGTCGTCGCAACTTCGCTTGAGTCTGCCGTTGTCTCCTCATTCGATCACCCCCATCGCCACACTAGCTGGAGCCCTGGTATGCCCCCATTGCACCCCCACCAAGCCGCTAGGGTTCCGTGTCGCCGACGACCTGTCCGTCGTTGATGATGAGCCATGACCGTAGATCTAGGTTCTAATCGTGTGGTCCACAGCGCCTCATACTGCTTCACGTTAGAAGAGCCGCTGACATGCGGGACCCCCTGTCAGCTGACCTCTGTGCCATGGAGGGCCGGCCCGTTAGTATTCCCGTGCTGGCCCTAAAATTCAAATAAGTGTTTTTCTTTTTAGACTTAAACTTAATTTTGTCCCCTTGTTTAAAAATCAATTCAGAAATATTTACTTAACCAAATGACATGATTCCAATTTTGTTGGAAAGATAATGTAAATCTCTATCAAAGCCCGTTGGATTTAAATCAATTAGAATTATAGATCACATATAGCAAAAATAACAAAACAGAGACTTTTCTACATTCAAACATTTTTGAAAAATCAACCATAATAGCTTTTGAGTTGATTCCAACTCTCAAAAATCACATTTGAATATACCTATCTGAATACGTAATAATAATTAGGTTTGCATGCAGTGACTTTGGACTAGTGCCAAAATAATGCTATATAGGCATTTCTAGTCACTTTAAATCATTAAATATTAATCTTAAACTTTATAAGATGTGACCCAACATTTAAATCACATTCCCATGTATTAGAATATGTGGTGATGACATGTGTCCAAATGATCCCATATTTTAATTGGAGAAATTTAAATCTTAATTAATTTCAATGAGTAGAAATTACTTTTCTGAAATAAAATAAATGAAACTAGTTCATTTAAAATCTTGTGATGAATGTGATGATAATAGATCATCAAATGTGTGCCTGAGTGTGCTAAATAGACTAGTTAAGTATTGTTTCGTGATTGTGTATCCCGTATGTATTTATAGACGATAGTACCGACCAAGTCTACGAGGAGGAGGCGTTCTACCCCAAAGAAGAAGAGGAGAATTTCAACCACTGCACCAATCAAGGCAAGCTATTGTTGGAAAGATAATACTTGCAAGCCATCATTAACAATGCAAGATAACCCTTGCAAACTAGATAACCTAAGCAAGATGCATTAGGCATGTTTTGGTTATACCTTTCTTGATTTATACCAATCCCAAGTTTTACTTACAAGCTTTACTTTCTTTTACTTTTCCAAAGTTCTTTACTTTGTTTATAGATAGCATAAAGAGTATAAAACTTGGCCTATCTAGTTAGATTTAGATGTCATTCTATGGCATGAGATTGAAATTAGCATCCCACTTTAGTGAACACTCTTAACTTAGTAGTTTAGAGCTAAACCAAAAACTTGATCACGTTAGATGGGAATACTTGGTGAAAATGACTTATGAAAAACTTGGAATGATGAGTCATTCTATTGAGATGTTTTGACATGGGTTGAGAAAAACAAATGGTTTATAATGATGAAAAGGTTGAGGCATGAGCTTTAACCCTTTATAATAACTGATGGTTGGGTTCGAATGCGATACCATTCCAATTTACCGTACAACCACAATACCTGAATTGGGTAAGGCTTAGCCGGAAGTTTATATGCATTAGTATTAGTTCCCTCGCGGGAGAGGTTTGAGCTGAGGCTACCTCTCAATGTTGTCCACCTATGCAATGCCCAGGATGGCAGATGGGCATGGCTGGGAGGCCAAGCTCATAGGAGAGGTGCTTATACTAGAGTGTGTAAATGAAAGGTTATGTTTGATTATCTGTGTACTAAGTATGATGATTCAGGGTTATCCCTAACAGATGTATCGAATTTTGTGGTGAAAGTGTGCCACCTCTGCAGAGTGTCAAACTATTCGAATAGCCGCGTCCGCGGTTATGGACAGTTGGAGTGGCCATACTGTTCCGTTGTCAGATGTTTTCAAAATGACTTATGAAATGAATTGTGACATGACTTGACCACAACATGGTTGTGACTATGACAACTAAGTTCCCACTTAGGTGATTTAGAACTTTATTATATCTTTGTTTGTTTCTGAACTTAGCTTAGGTTTCAAACTTAACTTTACAAATAAACTTAGAACTTAGCATTCCTACTAGAACTACCTTACTTGTTAGTGATAGTTTGCGAGTACTTAAAGAGTACTCATGGCTTTGTACCTGGCTATTCCTGTGGCCAGACTATGAGGATGATTATCCGAAAGGAGGACAACAGGACGGCTACGACAACTAGGATCATCTCCCATCGTCAGGATTGCCTGTGATACTGAAGATGGAGCCCACCGCTATGCTATTTATTCTGCTACTTGTTTGTATTAAGACTGGATTATGAGATCCTTTATTTGTGTAAGACCTTATTATAGTTTGTAATGGATGATGTACTGTGATATCCAATCTATTATGTTTTGCAAAAATGGTAATCCATGGATTGCGATGTATGGCATAACAGGCATTTGGGATAAAAAATCCGGGTGTTGACATAAACCATCCCTCTAGGGTTGGCATCGTGATGACGTATCTGTGCTCATCTGATTATCTATCTTATTGATATTTGCGTAAAGATTCTTGTGCTATCAAGGATTGTCATGCTTTGGTCTGAGGCGTGTTGTTCATCAATGTGTTGCATGCTAGTTAATCTATTCTGGCGCGAGATTCGCTATTCTTCGTCGATTTGCTCGCAAGATTGGTTTCTCCATCTTTAGGTTATATGCATTATGTGATTGGAAGATTTTCATCAGATCTATTGGATCAGGAGGTGTATCGTGAAAGATCAGACCAAACAGTCTTCATCATCTTGGTATCAGAGCACCATGTTGGTCATGGTGCAAGTCGCATCATCGGAGATGTTCTTGTTGTTGCTAGATCTTTGATCTACAAAGGTGGTGAGCATATCTGGCCGCGTGTCGGTTTTATTGCCGATCAATTTGAAATTTTCGTGTACCTTTTTTGAGTTGGAGTCCTAAACGTTCACGTGAGGGGCGCCGTGATTTTTGACAGGAGTGCACCCTGAATTAGATCACAATGAGTTGCATTGTGTTTGTGGCGTGGCTGTTGGGAAAATAAAAAAGAAGAGGGAAAGAAGAAGAAGAAGAAGAAGGAAAGTTGGATTGGTTTTGGTATGTGCAGATTGGAAAGGGTGGCACTGGTAGGATTCACAGTCGAGTCAAAGATTGTCCAGAAACAAAAGAAAATAGAAGAGGAGTGCGTACGTGTATGGGTGAGCAAAGAAAGGAAAACGAAAATGACGAGGAATAAAGTGCCGATTGGATTGTATCAGATTTTGTTGGGTGTTGTTCCATGCGCCACGTGAGTCATGTTCTACTTGGATCGGACTGCTACCAAGGCAATCGTTTGGACTAGGAAGGAAATAAGATCGGCTAGCATTAAAAAGAAAGAAAAGTTTTTGTTGGTGGTAGAGATTGATTTTTATGGAGATCTGTTTTTGTCAAACAGTTCGGTGAGTCGAGAGCATGGGTTAGATCAGTGTGTCGGCCAACAAAGGAAGTTACAAATTATTATTTTTGATTTGGATCAGTACACATCAAAGGAAAGTGAAAAATTGGTACGTGCTTGATTGGAGTCTGTTTCGACCATGAAAAAAATCAGGGATGTCATATTCAGTTACGTGCAGGGATTGGTAATACTTGGCTCGTTTTTCCTCTATTGCTACACATGTTTGTGTACAACTAGCTTTTACACACGGACAAAACTAACGGAAAAGGGAAAAGACACACCGGTTATTATTTGCAACATGTCGCAAATATAGATCATTTGGATCCTTGGCATGCATGAGTTTGTCATGTTCATTTTACGTGTTGTGCTAGATTTGGTTCCTAAATTCAGATTGCAACCACTAGCATACTAAGATTATTTGGAACCTTGGTGAACATGTATCTGTCCTATTTATTTTGGGTGATTTTCTAGGCGTGTTTTCAGATTGAATTCAGGGTATGTGTCTCAATCAGGTTGATGACCTCTAAGACCGAAAGGGAAGCCAATAGCGAGTCAAGCTAGCCGAGAGGGAGGATGTGGCATAGAAGGCTGGCAAGACTTGATGACGGATAGTGGAGATTTTGCTAATATGATGCCACATGCTAGAGAAGACCTTCCGGTGAGGACAACACATTTCTAAGGGGGAGAGGATGATGTGGGCATCCTATAGAGTTTTATACACTAGGATAATCAACGACATGTAAAAATTTAGCTAAGATTATGTCAAACGATTGTGCTATATTTATAAGTTAGAGTCCAGTTAGGATCGAGTCAGTCCGACTCTAGTAGGTTCAGCCACCCCTACCCCTTTGTCCTATAAACAAGGGAGTGCCACAATATTAAAGTGCTGAAAATTATGTAGAACTTTTAGTTCCTCGTTTATAAACCATTTCTCCGGGTTTAGCGTCGTGACGATGTATTTGCGCTCATCTGATTATCTGTCTTATTGATATTTGCGTGAAGATTCTTGTGCTATCAAGGATTGTCATTCTTTGGTGTGAGGCGTGCTGTTCATCAATACGTTGTGTGCTGGTTAATCTATTCTGACGTGAGGTTTGTTGTTCATCGTTGAGTTCCTCGCAAGATTGGTTGCCCCAAGTTACGTGTATTACGTGATTTGGAGATTTTCATCAGATCTATTGGTTCAGGAGGTGCATCGTGAAGATCAGGCCAAACAGTCTTCATCAACATCTGCTTCCATATTTGTTGAAATAACCTGGCTAATTTATATTTGCTAAAATTATAAGCCACTCACACATTTTTGATTGGTCATGTCTCTGTAGGCACAGTTGCTTAATGCTTGCTTGTCCTGTTTTGTTTGACGTATTGGTGAATAATTAAACAATGGACCTATAGTAAACTCTAGTTCAGAGGTCCTATCAGTCAAATGAGTAGTTTCAAATTTTTTGATAATGAAGATGGTTATTTATTATCCTTGCTTGTTGTATTTACTTGTTATTACTTAGTTTCAGACTGCAATTATTGCTATCGTCACCAAAGAGGGATGTAAGATCATGTCTCAAGGTGGTTTTACAATGTAGCTATCACACTCAAAGGGATACGCAATTGATAGATCCAAAAAGAAAATTAAGGACTCTGCTATCCATGGGCTCAATCTCAATTGGCAACTGAAATGCTGAATTTTTTTACCCTTTAGTTTGTTGATAATATGTAACAATTTTAAAAAGTTTGTAGAAATGTAATATATAGGTAAATCGTATAGGCCATGTAGGCATTTAGTTGATGTTATCCCCACCTGGTGGTAGGCGGTACCATAACTTGGTTGATTGGGCTTTGGTATTGGCCCGTTTTGTATTGGACCGAGGAGGAATAGTAAAAGATGCTTGTTGATTATCCATATGCACCTTTTTCATCATTGTTTTTGGCATGGACCTCAGAAAGGTCGAAATAGTAAAAAGTCGTAACATTGAAAGGCTGTAACAGTAATGGGGCCCATGTGCAAAAGGCCAAAAGTGGCACCACAAACCGGCTCCATGAACATATAAAAGCCAGAACAGTAACATACAAGAATCATATCAGGCCGTAAAACGACAAAAGTCTAAACATCCTTGTGGGACTAAGTAGTAAAAGTCTTGTACAATAATAGGCCCGGACAGTAAAAGGCTAGAATGGTAGAATGCCAGAACAGTAATAGAACTTCTCATAAGAGGGCCATTAGTGGCGGCCCGTGTTAGGCATACCCTAATAGTAAAAGGCTAGAGTGATACCAAACCTTCTAAAAAAGGACTGTTAGTGGGCAGCCCATGACGGGATTTAAGAACAGTGAGGGCTTAACACATGCCTTAATAGTACTAGACCGACGTGACACATGCCGGTAATGGGTTGTCCCCCTTAATTATTAGCAGGCCTTGGCTAGGCATGGATTCTACCATGTTTTGAGACTGTTAACAGTGGTAACTGGGCGTTAATGGCACATACCACATGGCAGTTTACATGACGACAATAGTCAACGATGCTGGTGAAAACGATCTACAACAGCACGAAATCCTGTGGTTGAAGGGTGCAATCCGCCACGGTCACGAAAAATCTGTGGTAGATTCTTTTGTGATGGGGCTTTTACCACGGGTACCCTTCCGTCATAGAAGACTTTTTAACCAAGAAAAATGGGCCTTCAAACACGAAAACTATGTGTTGTAAAAGCCAACATTTCTTGTAGTGCAAGCTTAGAGTTTTGGCCTAACTTGGTATACTCGTCATTGTCATTGTTTGGCATCTAGTTGTGGTGCGGGTAGTAGTTGGAGAACTCACCAATGAGATGAGAGAAGTTTTGAGTTATGTTGATGACATTGGCATTCACGTTGTGTAACATGTTCTCCACGTCACCCACGCGAGTAGCCAATGTGTTGAAATGGTCATAGGGGGCATATTTGTGTGACGGTGGTAGCAGTAGTGGCACACATGGCTGCTGCTGCTATGGGATCGGCCGCTGGTGATGGTGCCGTAGGGCATAATCATCCCAGTCCATGTCACCCTAGCCTTGTTGATGACCTTGCTCCTTCTCCTGCTGATTTCCTCCTTCCCAAGCAGGGTTTACCTTTGGGTGGAGAATTCTCCCACCAATGATCCTTGCTTGGTGGAATTCCTCCTGGGTAGGGACCCTGCTTTATCTCCCTAGCATACCAAAAGCTTGGACAAAAGGAAGAAATTCTTGTTACGCATGACCGTTAGGCTCAAAATAAAACTAATAAGCATGGAGGCGGTGATTGGGTCCATAGATCCCCATATATTTTGTGCTAGCCATATGGATCCTGTCTAAATACTTACTCCCCTCCACGGGTTATCCTATTGGAATAGGCCCCCCATTTGAGTAGGCAATTTGGGTGACCAAACCACCGTAGCGACTATCTCCTGAATGTGCCGAACTTTCATGACGAAAGTGATGAATGGGGAGGGCACCAAGTTAGACCTTATTGGCCATCTCAGGGTATAGATCCATGTAGATGACACTGATGTCAACGTCTGCCATCGCCACAGTGTCTCTGCTCCCGAACAAAGAGTTTGCCAAGAAAGTGGCAAAGTAGCGGATGGTCGGGTTCTAGATTGTGGCAGCCTTTCTCCACAGATAATCGATGTTCTTGTGAACAGAAATTTCCTCCCAATAAACCATTGCCCCATTAAGGACTTCATTAGTAGTATCGAGTTCTCCTTTATGAGAAAACCCGAAACAATTGCAGAAATCATGAAAAGTGAGACTGTGAGGGGTACCATTGAGTGTAAAGCTCACAGTGCAATGTTGTTGGTGTGTGGCGAGGTTGTCGTATAAGGTGGAGAGGAACTCATGAGTGGATCGCTTCTAGGTGTCAACGCTGAGGGTGGCAAAGACCTCCATTCTAGTGTTAGTGGCCATGTTGTTGAAGTCCTCTCACAAACCATTGCGTTAGAGAAATTCCTCACAAACCCACTTCGTGGGAAGCATGGTCCTAGCGCTAACCCTCTTATAGTTCTTGTCGAGGGCTACCTTCAAGGATTCTCCCTCCACACACAAGCACTTGCTCTTCGAACCCGATGAACCAGAGGTTCCACTACAGCCAAACATTCTTCCCAAATTCACTGTACTACAAAATTTCAACATGAAAATTTGGGCATAAGGTTTCTATGATGTATACAAACGATTCCACGCAAAAACTTTGAATCCTAACACGTAAAATCAGCAGGAATCTAAAAAGTATTATAAACTCATATGGATAGCCAATGTGAGAGATTTACCCATGGATTTCTAAAAATAAGACATGGATCAGATCAGAAACTTACTGATGTGAAGATTCCCCCACTCAAACAGATGATATCGGTGATTCTAGGTGATTAGGGTTGGAGTTTGAGAGAGAAATAGAGAGAAAGAATAAAAGGATGGATTGTTCGGGGAATCCTAGCTAGCCGCTGTCATCTTCATGAGGTGATGCAGTTGGTACGGGCGATTGGTACGGGTGGGTCCTGCCCGTACCGCTGCTCGTTACCGTTGGATGCATCGGTTAGGGTTACGAAATATTACCTTAGTCGGTACATGCACGAATTACAGGCGGATGTCGTCGTACATGTGGTCGTTAACCTACCAGTATGTTTTGATGCTTTCTTCTAAGTTTCGGTACAGGCGTATGGTATGACCGTATGCATGCAGTCATATTGGTGCTTGTTAAAACATCTGTCTTGGGCTCCAAAGTTTCTTGTTTTTGCACCACTTTCTGTATAGGCGTGCAGTAAGGGAGGATGGCATCGTACTGACCCTCATTAAGTCCCCAGTTCCTTCTCTTTTTCTTCTCTTCTCTTTTATTTCGTGCAAACTTCTACAATAAACTTCAAGTATCAACTTTTTTGTAAAATTTTGGCTAGAAGAGATTTATTTGAAACCTAAAATAAAAATCTAAAAACTAAAAACTAAAAACAAAATTTTATTCAAAGATGTGTTAACTCTGATCAAATTTTTTATTTTAGTTGTTGGTTGATTTGATCTCAACCAAGCCTTTAGTATCGAATCGCACCTTTGGTTGCCCGTCATCAAGGGAACTTACTGCTTGAACTCTTTTAGAAGGTGGCACATATTTCTCACCACTCTCTGGTTGATTTGAAAATTACCGAATGATTTGATCAGCATAAATATTGAAGACTATTTTTCCACTACTATAATCGATGTTTGCTCCTATAGTGCTAAGAAAAGGTCTTCCAAGAATGGTAGAAAGTTTATCATCTTTAGGCATATCAAGTGTATTGAAATTAGTAGGAATAACATGTTGATCAATTCAAAAAAACATCCTCAGTCATGCCAACAAGTTTCTTAGTAGTTTCATGATCCATCTATAGAGTAATGGATGTAGGGGAAGATTCTCCTAGATTCAATTTCTTATGGAGCGAGTATGGCATTACACTAACTCCTGCACCTATATAAAAAAGGAATTATAAATGCTAGTTGTTCCTATAGTGAAAGAAATAGTTGCTATACCAGGATCTCCAAGTATAGCAGGGAGTTTATCACCATAAGTATTCATCACTGCTATAGTCACTATTACCTTTTTTCTATTAAGAATATCACGCATGAACTTCTCATAAGTAGACACTTGAATTGCATCAGCTAGAGGATGTTCTAAACGAACTTGGTTTAGAGCTTTGGTAAAGGCATTATAAATATATTTATTAGGATCATATTGCACTTGATTAGGGTAAGAAAATTTCTTCTTTACCTTCTATTTACCTTTGGCGTTGTCTCTGGATCTTTTGTGTCCTTCATATTAGTCTTTTGCTTTTCAACTTGTTTTCCTTTAGCTATAATGGCCTCTTCTTCTTGTTCATGACTAGGTTCATTTCCTTCTCTTGGATCGACTGTTTCAACATCAGGGTCGTATTTTCTATCTTGATCTTTAGTGTTATCTTCCTCAGTTTATTTCAAAACCTCCTTTTGTTTCTTTTGGGCTCAAAGTTCATTAACATCTTGGGGGTCAAAAAGGTTTTATTCCTCTTGGGTCATTTCTTGGGTTTCTTTAGCCTTCCGTGTTCGCTCTTCTTGATACCAAGGTGGACCTAGCGGTTCCTGCGTTCTTGTACCACATCCAGTAATAGTGTTAGTAACAACAGTTTCTAAAAAATTATCTTGACTCAAAATAAGAGCTTGAGTCTCTGCTATTTGGTCACATTGAATTTTAACCATCCTAACATGTTTATCGAGATGTATAGTTGCATGTCCTAGATCATCGAAAACTTCCTTTATCTTCTTAATATCTTCTCATGAAGTTTGAGATGTTTATTATAACTACTAGACTCCTGTCTGTGCCCTCGGGACCCGGTCAGTAGGCATAATTCTTTATGATATGATCGTGCTACATCTACGTGCAAGCAAAAAGATTTGTTCTCGTTGTTCTTATAGTGTGAGTCTCATTGCGGCTAGAAACCGTTCTCGCACCAGTAAATCCTATGAGAGTTTTCAGAAGAACGTGTCTCCGGTTGAGTTGGCGCCAAATCCGTGCATCGCAACATTGTAGTACGTGCTTTGCGCCCCCTGGGGTGCGGCTGTAGGCACTAAGCTAGACAAATAAATGTGTATATTTGAAAGACAAACTAACATACATGTTTGCTAACCAACGTTAAAAAAAAGTAGCACCATCCTCTAAATGCGCCGTTGGGCACATTCAAAGGCTGGTACTGTTTCTAGTACATATGTTGGCTTCTTTAGGTTGATAAATAATTCCAAAGAGCCTTAAACTGGTGATTTGGGACTAAATAGTATAGAATGCATGCACATCAAACATAGATAGCGCAGTGAGATCTGGACCAGCTATTTCCACGATCAACTGTCACTTGTACACTTTCATCACATATATAACTCTAGTGATTCAAAAGGCGCGTGCACACTATGGGTCACGGCGGTTACTCAAAACATATGCCAATACATGTACAACTTGCGAATCCGCTAACGACCATCTAAAAAGATGCGAATGCTTTTCTACAGTAGCTAGGATACGCCCGTAGGACAGATGATGACAACCATGCCGCGGTGCGTGCGCTGCTACTTACCATGTTCAACCGGTGAATAGTTAGTCTACAAAAAACACGACTGAATAGTCATGCATTTCTCTAACAGGTGGAGTACGACCGTAGGAGACCCTCTCACAACCAAGATGATATACTTGCGATGCTACTTATGATGCTCGGCTGGTGAATAGTTGTGCACTCATTTTGTAGTATTAATTCATAGAACACAGGATATCCATGATTATATCGATATATACTACTATATTATCATTGAACACTTGATGTGCTACTTTGCATATACACATGCTTTAACTAGAAAAGCAACATTGTTATGAGTCGAGGTATGAGCAACTTAGATTAACTAGGGTCCAAGGACAATATACATGTGCAGGCTTGAATGAGCGAATATACGAAGAGACCCTTATAAAGGGGGAAATACAAAGAGTGGGTAACTCTTCCCTAATCCTACTATTGTGCCATATGAAATGATGGCCTACCACATCTGCCTACAACAGGCTCACTATCCTGGTAGCTCATGAATGGTCACCCATATTACCACAGACATAGTTGTTAGGGTTGAGCCACCTTAGCGTGGCTACTGACATGACCTAGTCATCCATGCCCACGAACATGATTATCTAAGTTCAGCCACCTTAGTGTTTCTACTGACACGGCCTAACACAGACGTGAGAACTCCTGACAATGGCAAAAGTAGATGAGGCCATGAAGGATCTGTAAAACGTTAGATACAATAAATATCATGCAAAGAAGCTACAAAACGATTGTTGTCGAAGGAGAAGTAGAAAGAAGCATTACCTCGGCACTGCCAATAGATGCTGGACGGTTGTCTATATGGGAATCACATGTCCCGCATGCTGCTACCTCACAAACCCTTGCCTCTCTCTATCCACACATAACAGGGATGATCTAAAGACGCGAACGAAAACAATGGAAAACAATCGAAGGAGCTGACGATCGAAGTCCAAATAAAAAACTCATCATGAAAACTCACCTATACTCCACTGGAGCAGTCGGCTACCAATGACATTTTCTACCGATAGAGGACGACCGTGCGATTGATCGCCTTTGTAGTCCTGTCCATGTCATCTCCGCTACTACCTACGTAGATCCACCTTTTGTGGAACTCCATCCGCTTGTTCAAGCCACTATGTCAGGTAAGCGGGCTAAAGGAAGTCCTTCAACGCTTATGCAAGAAGTTCACGGCACCTATTTTTGCAAACAACGACACAACAAGGAAAAATAGTAATCATAATATTGAGCACAAACCAATTTCTGACCATGCTTACCTAGAAGATGACGCTTGAGCTCTCCATGCCTGCTTATCTTCTTGACTTTGCCGACATTGATGCTTCCATGCTGGCAGGCTCCGCTACTCGTGCTTCCATGCTCCCCACCATGTTTGCTCATCATTTCCATCCATGGTTCCAATCTCCTGAGAAGAAGCTGCTTGCACTGTGACCAAAATTTCCACTGCTAGAAAGGTAGATATGATGGAACATGTGAGAGCGAGACCCAAGCAACGATGTTGGGGGATAACCCCGGGTAGGGTCATGCCGAGGTATAATGGCTGTGATAGCCGAGGTACAGCCAGGTCAAAGTAGGAGCTGGCCAAGTCACCTCAAGGCAGGCCAACATACGGTAGACCTGGCCCAAAGGAAGTTCGTCTAACATTACCCCGACCGACATAAAACGTATGTGGCTAGCTATTTGTAACTTGTTTGCAGGTACCCACGGGGCCGAGTTAGCTAGGCCTGAGCTGGGTTACCATTTGCCTTATAAGAGAAGGAAGGAATTTTGCTGGTCAAAGGTTTTCTCTCTCCACTATAGCGTGAGCTCAGATGACAAAGGGATGGACCAGCGAGTACGGTCTGACAAAGGTGACGTTTTGGCTATGTCGGATGATGCCGCACCACAGAGGGGCTCAAAGAGGCTTATGCCATGAGTCCGGATCAGCTTAGAGAGAGAAAAGGGGAGCACCGCTTTGCTATTTTGGGAGAGGCATATTCTCCACGTATGCCCTAACTTGTAACCTAGCCCCCCTATATAAGGAGGGGCAAGATCTCCATAGAGAGGGTTGACCATTTTACTAAGGGGGAACCCTAGATAGTTGTGTGGGTAATAGAGAAGTTCATCCTCTTCCTCCCCAAGAATAGCCCAAGGAGCCCTTGTAATCCACCATTTTCAAGAGAGAATATAAACATCTGTGTGTGGAATCACCACACTATCCCTCCCTAGATACCTCTAGTGTTCATTGGCCCCATATTTAGCCTATACATGGCATCTGCCGTGCCACCACCATGATAGTTGGCTCCCACCGTGGGGCTAAGGGCGCTAGCAGGAGTGAAGATCCGAACAGAAAACATCATCGCCGCCAGGGAATATATCATCTCCGGGCTCGTTCAGTGCTTTGAGTGCTGTACTATGTTAGCGACAATGCTAGCAGCTTCGCCAGGCGCCCTCCTCCACGCAACGGCCTCTTCATCAGTCTCGGCGCGCACACGATATATGTGGGCATGGATGAGTCCTACGCTCACCCGCTGCACGTCGTTGAGGGAGGTGAACAACCTCTCAGTGTGGCTCACGGCTCGCGTATCACGCGCTCCGCTAGCTGTGTTAAGGTCATGATGACTGCACCAGATGCAGGAGCAAGCAAGGACCCGGCGCCAGATCCATACGCTACCCCAAAGTTAGCTAGGTATAGATTTCCTCCACTAGAGAGGCCAGAAAATGTGCTGCAATAGCCAATATATAGCTTAGCTACTCCCATAGCACCTGTAGTAGATCCGGCTCAGGCATAGGCCGAGCTAGAGGAAACCCGGCAGAAAATGTTAGCAGTGCAAATAAGGTAGCTGAGTTGCAGCAGTCACTAAACATCACTTTGCATGAGTACGCAAAATAAAATCGTTTGGACGGAGTAAAAATTAGGGGTAGAAACTTAATCACTGATATAGACAAGGAGTATGTCCCTCAGCCGGGTCAAATGGCCACACTAGTGAGAGTAGGGCTAGAGAGGTACAATATCCTAGCGAAGGACCTTAGGGCTAAAGAGGCGGCAACGTCCGAGTTAGAGGGTCTAACCAGAGAGGCCCGAGAGAGGCAGCAGGAAAGAGTAAACCACTTAGTGAGGGTAGAAAATAAGCAGAATGAGGAGATACTCAAAGTAAACCCAGCAATACCAGGAGTCTCACACATAGTTCATTCGGCAAGGGGTAACACAGCGAAATCCGCTGGGGCAGCGTCATCTCCTCATGATGGCCCTAGAAGAGAGGAAGTGGTAACCTCAGGGAGAAAGAACAAACAGATGGTCCCGTATGACCCGATAAGGGTAGGGTAAGGAAAATCAATGCAAGTGGATGAGGATCGTCATAGTGCTAGCCGAATTGAAGCTGGCCGAGGTAACCGTGACCAAGGAAAATACTGGTCAGAGAAACACTAGAAATGGCAATGCCGGATAGCATAACTCGGTGGGAGCAAGGCAAGACTCACCTCGGCAACAGCAACAACAGCCACAACATGAACCTCGACAGGAGAGAAGTGCTAGACCGGCGACGCAACAACAATATGCTCGTCCAGGTCAAGATAGATAAAATGATAGTAATTCGGCAACGGATGATGCCAGATTTCCAAGGCCAGAGCATCATGTGATTGGATCGAGATTGGGAAACAGGAACTTGCAGCCAGATGATGCAAGGGTGAAGATGGACCGAATCTACATGTCGGAGATGATTGAGGTACAGGGTCCTCCGGGTCCAGCGTGCTTTGGACCTCGGATCATGATAGAGCCACCTGTGCCAAACTTTCAGTTGGCCCAGGGAACAAAGACATTTGATGGAAGCACTAAGCCGGAGGATTGACTCATTGACTATGCAACTGCAGTGAACATTGCCACATACAATTTGGGAACGGTTGTGGCATATGTACCGCAGATGTTGGAAGTACCAGCAAGGGTCTAGTTGAACAATTGGCCGCCAAGAAGTACTAACAATTCACCGCCAAGAAGTATTAACTGTTGGAAGTACTAGCAAGGGTCTGGTTAGACTTTGAGGAGTTGTTCATCAGCAACTTCTCAAACACGTAAAAGAGGCCAAATCGGCCACATACTCTAGCACTACGCAAGCAGAGACCGAATGAGACAGACCGGGAGTTCTTGACTCGCTGGTGCAATGTGCGCAATTCCTGTGAAGGGGTGATTGAGTCGCAAGCTATTGCGTGGTTTGCCCAAGGTTGTAGATATGGGAGTATGTTGTGGCAGAGATTGCAGAGAGATATGCCAACTACCTTGGCTGAAACAATCCGGATAGCTGATTCATATGCGCTGGGTGATCCAACTAAATCCTGACTGATGTCAAGTGAGTCAAACTAAGAGTACTCTAACTGAGATGGAACCGGTTCATCCCGGTGAAATGACTTCCGAGGTGAAAGGAGGGATGATCAGCCGGATTACAGATATAGTTTGCAACAAGTTGCGGCTGTGGATTAGGATCAACCAAATCCTGGCGCAAACCAGCATCAAAAATCTTGAGGGCAACAATGGACTCCAAGAAATGATGCCAAGAAAACTTGGACGACAGAGAAGAAGAAATAGTGGCAGGAAAAGAAGGACATGGCGAGATACAAATATGAGTTTATGTTGGATCAGCCGTGTAAGTTCCATACGCTAAGTCCGAATAACCCGGCGAATCATACGGCTTGGCAATGTGAGTGGATGAGGAAAATAGAGCAAAGTGGCTCGGGGAATGCTTAGGCACCTCAGAACGATGCACGTCGCCATGATGGACCTCGCCACGATGCACCTCGACATCAACAACTTATTGGGGCAAATGGGCAGCAACTGATGCTACCACCACCTCCGCCGAGGTATGAAAATCAAGATCGGAGGGATGCAGTGCATCAGGTGGATAATCAGTAGCAACAGAACCAAAGGTATCCTGACAATGATGGGAGAAATGAATACAAGGAGCATCACTAGAGTTACTGTGTGTTCACCACTGAGGAAACTGATAGAAAGAGCTTGCAGCACCGACATATGGAGGTGAATGCAGTTATGCTGGCTGTGACGAGGTATATGCCTTGGGCAGATGAGGAGATAACTTGGAACATCAAGGATCACCCCAAGCTCATGACGAGTCCAGGATCAATGCGCTAGTGTTGGACCCAACATTCATTGGGCCAAATATCAACGTGAGATTCTCCAAGGTGCTGATCGACAATGGCAGTAGCATCAACATCATGTACAAGGACAACTATCGAAGTGCCTTAACTATGTTTAGAAGTTCACTGGTTGCCTGGCATCGTTAAGTCGGTTTTTATGTCGCCTGGGAGAGAAGGCATTGCCCCTCTACCAATTAATGAAAAAGGTAGATAAGTTTGTTTGGACACCGCAAGCTGATAGTGCATTTCATGAGCTAAAAAGGATGCTAGCCTCTGCACCAGTGTTAGCTTCACCACTATCCAAAGAGCCAATGTTACTCTATATAGCAGCGACCAACTGAGTCGTAAGTGTTGTGGTAGTGGTGGAGCGCGATGAAGAAGGTAAGTCGGTGCAGAGGCCAGTATATTACCTGAGCAAGGTATTGTCTACTTCAAAGTAGAATTACCCTCACTATCAGAAGATGGCTTATGGTGTGTACATGGAAGCTAAGAAGCTCAAGCATTACGTTCAGGAACACCCCGTAAAAGTGATATGCAAAGCACCAATATCTGAGATAATGAGTAACAAAGATGCAAGTGGCCGAATCGCAAAGTGGGCAATTGAGTTATCCCCATATGCACCACAATTTGATAGAAGGGATGCCATAAAGTCTCAAGCAGTGGCTGATTTTTTCGTGGATTGGGTCGAGATGCAATATGAACCAGCTTTGTCGAACTTGAACTATTGGAGGATGCATTTTGATGGATCAAAGCTGAAGGAAGGATTAGGGGCCGGGGTAGTACTTACCTCGCCCAAGAAGGATCAATTGAAGTATGTTATCCAAATCCATTTTCGTGCATCAAACAATGTCGCCGAGTATGAAGCGCTTGTGCATGGACTAAAGGTGGAAAAAGAGGTTGGGATATGCCGGATACAATGCTTTGGTGACTCGGATTTGGTAGTGCAATAATTATCTGGCAATTGGGATGCCCTAGATGCAAACATGGCCTTTTACAGATTTCATGTCCAGAAGATATGTGGGTACTTCAAGGGATGCGGATTCCATCATGTACCTCGGCTTGAGAATGAAGCAGCCGACATACTTTCTAAGTTGGGGTCATCTCGGCAGACTATCCTGCCAGGTGTTGCATTGGAGCATCTAAGAAAACCATCTATCACACCTTCACCAGAATCCGAGTCAATTTATATCCTGGCAAACCCTGATCAGGAGCTTCCCCAATGAACATTGACTAGGGGAACACCTCGGCAAACCCCAGGACTACCTCAGTAGACCCGAGGACTGCCTCGCAGAACCCGGGGACTATTCAGCTTGATCCGGCGAGAGTTATGTCGGTGGATGCAATGGAAGTTGATGAAGTACTTTTCCTAGTGCGTGCTATACCAACATGGGCAAATCCAATATTTGAGTTCTTGAAGGATGGAACTTTGCCAAGTGATGAGATACTCTTAAGGTAGATCCAAAGGAGAACAAAGGCATATACCATCATCAACGCCGAACTATACAAGAGAAGTGTCACACGTGTTCTACAGCGATGTGTTGACCCGGAAGAAGGGCTTGACATCATGCGAGATATACATCAGGTGGAGTGTGGGCATCACGCCTCGGCAAGAGCCTTAGTGGCAAATGTTTTTTGGCATGGGTTTTACTGGCCAAGTGCCTTGGAGCAAGAATAAGATCTTGTAAGAAATGAAATGGCTATCAGAGGTACGCCACCAAGACACACATGCCAATGTCTGAACTCAAAACTATACCAATCACTTGGACATTTGTTGTCTAGTGCCTGGATATGGTTGTACCATTCAAGCCGGCAAAAGGAAACATGACCCATATCTTGGTCATGGTGGACAAATTTACCAAGTGGATTGAAGTGAAGCCAATCAGAAAATGTGATGGAGCCATGGACGTGACCTTCCTCAAAGATATTATTATGATATATGGCTATCCTCACAGTATCATAACTGATATTGGCACCAATTTTGCTGAAGGAGCATTTGTACGATTCTACGGAGATAAGATGACCCAGCTAGATGTTACGGAGAAAAGTGTATGTATCTCGAACTCTCATATGTTGGCCTATATGTCGACAATGAGCTTACCAATGAAACCTCGGCACCTTGAGCAGAAACTCGGGGACTGCCTTAATAATTGTCCTTTCTATATTTACTTTTTTATATGTCGGCTGGCTTAAATTACTTACAACTTAGCCAGATTAGTAATGTGTAGGCACCAAAAACCTAACTCTTTGACTTGTTGCTGTCCAATAAGAATTGGCTTCATGGTAAGCAAGAGAACAAGTTGGAACTTCTATGCACATGAAAACGACTAAGGAAAGGAACGTAATCGAGCCGACATTAGATATTTGGACTAACCCTTGCATTTACTTTATTTATGTTGTATTGGATTATTTTGAGCTAATCCTAAAGTTTTGAGTATCGTTAAGTCAATTTTTTGAACCTCAGACTCGTAAGTCAAAAACCGAATCAAGGTAGACATGAGCCGAATCATAAAATTGGGAGAACAAGAAAATGAAACTCAGGGTGTTCGCCCAAGTTAATCTGACATAAATTACTTAATGGTAGAAAAACATCACATTGTGCTTAAATACAAGTGCGCCCAGCTTACCAGGGATTTAACAAATTTAAAAGTGTTTTTGGCTCAAGAAGCAGTGGGATCCAAGGTATCTCCAGCAGGAGGAGGCAAGTCGACATCGGTAAGGGGAACCTCGGTTTCTGCCTCATCATCCGGGTTAGCTTCTGCATCTTCTGGATCTTCAGTTTCCTTGGCAAAGTCCGAGGCTTCTTGCTCTTCACCGCCCAAACCATCTTCGACATAAGCATCATCGACAGCTTCAAGGAAACTTGGCCCCTCATTCCATTGATGGCAAAAAGCATATTGAATGAGATTGTAGGCGCAAGTTTTGTGGCGATAATGCACTCCGGGTAATTCATCCACTTGTATCCGGTCTGCATGCGGTTGAGAACATTTATATCAAGACCTTCATACCATGACAACACGAATCTCAGGGCTGTGTTGGCTCCAGCGCGCGTAGCAGACTCCCTCCACAGATCAAGTTGGGTCTCGCACTCCATCAATTTTGCAATCTATGGAGCAGGACCTTCAGGAGTAGGCTCGGTGGGCCAAAGGGCGTTGAAAATATGGATTGCTGCGTCCATGATGTCTGAACCATAGCTCTTCATGGGTTTAACCCGGGCTGCAAGGCTCACTAGTGTATCCTCCATATCATAAGGAATGAGCCCTGCGGAAGGATCAACTGGAGTGCCTCGCTTAACCTGGAACCTGTCAACAACATTAGCGACAATGGCATTGGACTCCAAAAACTTTCCTGAAAAGGAGATAAGTAAGATAAGTAAGGGCATGAGACCCGGAGAAATAAATGTCGGCTCAAGAGGAAAAACTGAAAAGAGATATAACTGTTGATCCGAGTTAGCTCCATGAGCCATGCAGCGTTCCTTTTCTTCAGGTTTTCATACTCGGTGTTCACTGACTCAAACTTGAGGTCAGCGCCCTTTGGCATGTCCTGATTCTTCTCAAGCTAGGTTTTTAGCCGCTCCTTTTCCTTAGAGAAGTTCTGGTCAACCTTGTCTAGCTCAGCCTTGTGGATGTCCTTTAGCTTTTTCATCTTGGCATTCAGCTGAGTAATCTCATCATCCTTGAGCCAGAGTTTGGCAATTTCGTCATCTTTCTTCTTGAGTTCCGCTTGATGCTGCCTTGCTTGTTCGAGAAAGTGTAGGATCATGTCAGGCAATGGCACACTATATTGAAGAGACAGTGCATTAGTTTATTGACCCGGTAGAGCCGATGTATCATTATCTGCCGAGTCAGAAGGAAAAAGGGCAAATGTTGAATAACTAAGACGAGTTACCTTTTATCTCGGCCAAGTTCTTCCTCATAATTATGTTTTTGGCGTCCACTTCAGCTGTTCAATCCAAATAACGAGTAAGTTCAGAAAACAAATGATGAAGGAAAGTAAAAGTGAAAGTGCTAGCGAGAAAATTTACCCTTCTTCAGCTCGGCGATCAACGCACTACGCTTTGTGCAAAGCTCCTTGTGCGTGTCCAAGAGCCGTTGAAATTCGGTGGTGCGATGGTTGTTGGTGATCTGAAAAGGAAAGTGTTAGTTCATGCATCATTGGGAGGATTTTAATTTTCTCAAGACCTGGGCAAGTGGAATTTAACCCGACTCTAGGTGAGTGATGATTTGAATTTACTCAAGATCCGGGCCAAGTGGAACTTAACCCGGCTCTAGATGAGTGAGGATTTGAATTTACTAAGACCTAGGCCAAGTGGAACTTAACCCGGCTCTAGGTAAGTGAGGATTTGAATTTACTCAAGATCCAGGCCAAGTGGAACTTAACCCGGCTCTAAGAGAGTGAGGATTTGAGTTTACTCAAGATCCAGGCCAAGTGGAACTTAACCCAGCTCTAGGTGAGTGAGGATTTGAATTTATTCAAGATCCGTGCCAAGTGGAACTTAACCTGGCTCTAAGTGAGTGAGGATTCGAAATTACTATAGATCCGGACCAAGCGGAACTTAACCCGACTCTAGGTGAGTAGATATTTGAAACTACTAAGGAATCTAACAAGTAAAATACTTTGGGTTTGGGAGCCTCCGACCGAGTAGCATGTTACTCCCCCGGGGGCTCGGGGACTGGAGGATATATCTACTGTTACTCGTGCAAATGTAAAGGAATGACGAGAAGGCTTACATCCATCATCCGGCTAACAATGGAAATAGCCTTGGAAGCAGTGTTCATCTGGGCGCTGAACTCGGCTAGGCCAAACTTCTCCGGGGTGTCGGTGTTGAGGTCAACAAACTCAACATCGTTCTAGTTGCTGACATACTCAATCAGTGGACCGTAGCTCTCCCCGCTGAGCATCTAGATCGCGACCAAACCTTTGGCATGAGCTGCTTTCCTCGCGGATTGTGTTGCGGCCGAGATGGTATGTAGAGTAAGATGTTTACCACCAGCAGACCTGGAAGCAGCAGAGCCAGAGACAGTGCTCCCCTTCTTCATCATGGACGCAAGAGTATGCTGTCCAGATTCGATAGTTGATCCTTTAGGGGCCTTGTTTTTGGTCGCCTTGGAAGCCTATTGGCCCTTGGCAGCATCAACACCTTTCTTAGCCTTGGTGCTTGATTTGGGTTGTTGCTGCGAAGAGCTAGGTTACGCTCTGGGTTTGGCTTGAGGTTTCTGCTAAAATATATCTTTGGGAGAAGGAGTTGGCGTAGAGAGCTTGGCCGAGCTTGGTCACCTCACCGAGTCTTGGGAGACTCAAACGAGGCAGGAGGAACTAGAATAGCAGAACTTGGTGCTGGAGCTGGTGCTGGAACTGGTGAAGGTTGAACTAGGGTCGGTGCCAGAGTCGCCGGCACCTCGGAAGGAGTTTTCTCAACAGTGATGTTGCTAGCGCCACTATCATCTTGTTGCTGGGAAGAAGAGGCACTGGGCCTGTCCAACATAAGTGTATCCTCGGTGGCACCACCTCCCTCGGCACCGACATCCCCTCCTCTTGCCGAGGTGGGCTAAGATTTGATGCGGTCACGAAGCTCTCCAGAATAGGGCTTAGGGGGCACGCATCGCCATGGCGAGGAGAAGGTGGAGCGTCTCGGAGAGGCGAGGCAATGCTTGAACCACTCTGGGGGATCTCCTTGGGAGCCTTGCCAGGTCAGATAGAACAAAACAACAAGTCAGAACAAAAAGAGAGAAACAAGAAATACACGTAAAGTGAGAATGGAAAATTAAGGAACAAGGAACAAAGATAAGGGCTTACTCGGATGAGGTAGGATGTTCCCTGGGATTTGGGGCCCTCCGAACCGTTGCCTTGGTCACGGTCTTGCAGGCGCCCTTAACAGCGGATTTCTTCTGCCTTTTCTTGGTCTCGGGCGGCTTAGAAGGAGCCGAGGTGGCTGCATGTTTCTTTGAAGGGACATGAACCAGATCACCCACGACAAGGGGAGGATCGTCGTGGACCTGACCGGCTGGGTTAGCTAGAGCCGAGTCAACCGGAAAGGCATATGCGATAGGAACCGGATCAAGTACCTCTAAGATTTCAATATCATGGTCTTCCTCATCATGCGGCCAATCCCTTAAAGAAGAGGCCTTACCAGAGGGTCATTTGTGGCCATCCAAGACAGGCAAGAACATCTCGGCGTTCAGCTCCTCCGTGTCCGAGGCCTCACGATCTTTCCCCCACTTGAGGGACGGTTCCTTGCCATCCTCAATTGCTTGCTGAAGAAACAACTGAAAGCAATACTGCAAAAGGTATCAAGTAAAGTAAAGTAATACGGTCTGACATAAAACGTAACTCAAAAAAGGGTTGAGTAAGAGACATAACCTGCGAGGAAGCTTATCTTGGTAGAAGTGCTCATACCCCCATTCCCAGTCCTCATTGAAGTCCGAGGTTATCTTGAAGATGGCCTTGACCCGACGGAAGATTTGAGTATTGTTGAGCTCGAAGGATGAGGTCCGATTGGGTTCGAGGTGCCCGCTCATATGGCAGAGCTTGTGGGTACACTTCTGCAGAGGGAGATTCGGCCGCGGACAAATGTGATCATGATATCCTCGCTACATAGCCCCAACAAATTCAGCTCCTTGATCCATTTTTCAATCTGATTCACCAAGGCGCTAGACTTCCTTCGGATTTGTCCCCATAAGGTTCAGTTGGGGACACCTAGTGAGAAGGGGAGCAGCTGAATCAGGTCCACCTCGGTGTCGTTCTTCACATAGAAGAATGTTTTGGCTCACCCCTTGCAGGACTCGTGGCCGACGACTCGGGGGAAGACGGAGTTCTTCCGAGGTGAGATGGAGGCTTCCCCGCACTGAGTTAGGGATTTGTCGGCAGGGAAAATAAGTGGATCCGGGATGATGTTGGCCCTAAAGCCAAAGAACTTTAACCAAATTTGTAAAGTAGGCCAGAGGCCCAGATACCCCTCAACCCTGGAAGCGAAAGAGGAAAGAGAAGTCATGGCGTTAGCCGGAATATGGTGTGGTTGGAGCTCGAAGGTGGTGATGAAGTCATGGGAAAAGTAGCTAACAGGAAGACCAAACCCTCGTTGGAAGTGCGAGAGGAAAACCACAAACTCACCCAAATTGGGCGAGGGAATGATCTCCTCGCAGCGGAGGCAACAAGTGACGCCGGAGGGGATGCGACGGGTCCGGTAGAGCGAATTGATGTCATCTTCCCAAACCCAAGAGCCGGCCCAGGCACCGTGCTCATGGGCTTCGCCGCCCTCTTCTTGCGCTTCGATGACGACAACCTCTTCAGATTTCATCATCTCTAGATCTCTGCCTTCGTAAAACCAATCTGTGATGGGGTCAGAGGCCTAGATTGGAGGGGCCCCATGGTGGCATGGCTTCGCATGAGTAGTGGCACGGCTATGGCGGGGAAAAATAGCGGCGAGGTGCCGTAGTGGCAGCGTGGCGCCTAAGCGGAAGCGACGGCGGCGACGGTGCTGTTGCGAGGAGGAAGAAAAAGAAGAAGAAGGAGAAAAGTGCGTGCAGCTGGGGGAAATGACCAAGGGGCGCCCCTCACCGCATATTTAATCACGCCCTTAAGTGGGGTAGTCGGATCGAGCAGTGCAGCAAAGCCACACGGTGTGGTCGTGTATCAGCCGGATCAAACAATCAGAGACGAGCCACAGGAAGGGCCACAGGGTACGACCGATCCCACGACAGTACAGGCATTGCAGTTAACAAGGAGACAACCATGACGTGATGTTCACAGCAGGTATCCCTGACAATGAATACAGTAACTAGCGCATGCCCTTAAAATTCGGCAAAACAATGATTACTCTCCACGTAGGACATGGGGAAGTGTATGAGAGAAGGAAAGGATCTAAGTGGGTAACCCGGATCTGAGGAAATAACCCGGCCAGCGAGAAATATCTCGAAATGAGCCAAGGGAATGTCAAGTCACAAAAGCAAAAGGGCCGAGTTATAGAGTGACCTGGCAAGAAGAGCAAAGAACTTAGTAGGTTGAACCTACTGTGGCCTTATCAACTGAAGTTGCTAAGACTACACCAGCTTCAGGACGAATGTTGGGGGATAACCCCGGGTAGGGTCATGATGGGGTATAATGGTCGTGATAGCCGAGGTACGGCAAGGTCAAAGTAGGAGCTGGCCGAGTCACCTCAAGGCAGGCCGACTTACGGCAGACCCGGCCTAAAGGATGTTCGTCTAACGTTATCCCGGACAACATAAAACGTATGTCGGCTAGCTCTTTGTAACTTGTTTGCAGGTACCCACGGGGCCGAGTTAGCCAGGCCTGAGCCAGGTTACCACTTGGCTTGCAAGAGAAGGAACGAATCTTGTTGGTCAAAGGTTTTCTGTGTCTACTGTAGCATGAGCTCAGAGGATAGAGGGATGGACCAGCGAGTACGGGCCGGCAGAGGTGACATTGCCTATGTCGGGTGACGTTGGCTATGTCGGATGACGCCACACCGCAGAGGGGACCAGAGAGGCTTACGCCATGAGTCCGGATCAACTTAGACAGATAAAAGGGGAGCACCGCTTTGCTATTTTAGGTGAGGCATATTCTATGAATATGCCTTCCACGTATGCCCTAACTTGTAACCTATCCCCCTATATAAGGAGGGGCAGGATCTCCATAGAGAGGGTCGGCCATTTTACTAAGGGGAACCCTAGATAGTTGTGTGGGTAGTTGAGAAGTTCATCCTCTTCCTCCCCTAGAACATCTCTAGGAGCCCTTGTAATCCACCATTGTCACGAGAGAATATAAACATCTATGTGTGGAATCACAACACTATCCCTCCCTGGATACCTCTAGTGCTCATTGGCACCATCTTTAGCCTATACATGGCATCTACCGTGCCATCACCACGACAAACGACCACACGAAAGTGCGGGAGCCCAGGTGCTCCCTGCCTATCCTATTGTTTAGCAGTCCGTGAGCTCTCTGAAAGCCATATCCTTTCAGCTCGCTCGTATCTATTCGCGTCACCACAACCATGTGTGTTTACCAGACCATTGCACGTGAATGGCGAGGGGATACATCTAAGAGGAGGCGTAGGTGGAAGAAGAGAGAAATTATCTAGAGCATTGCATGGAGAGAAAAATGCAGGAGGGTTTTTATGCATAGCCAAGCTGACCATGGCATGAAACTGCATGATACCACCGTGAGAACCCACAGATGCCTATGATCTACGCTGGCAGTTCAGCTATGAGTGGGACCCGTAGAACGATCAAGCTGCGAAACCCCCCGGACGACTATGATGTATGATGCCAACTCAGGTATGAAAATGACCCACTGTACGATCTCACTGCGAGAACCCGCAAACGTCTACGGTCTACGCCGCTAGCTAGTCTCTGCACCCGCGAGAAGACGCCGCTCATGCGGCCATGTTAGTCTGTTGCGGTCCTTAGGCCCACGAGAAACCATGACCGGCATGGATTAACGACGCCACATCGGCTCTTGGCAGACCCCATGACCGAGATTCCGCAGCCAGCATGGGCTCACGGTGCCACGTCGGCTTTTGGCAGCCCAAAATCCAACGGGCGCGGAGGCCTTGATACATGCATTTTATATCATCAATATAGCGAATTATATGATATGTTTTTAATGATATTTGCCATGATATATTATTATGTATTCCTTTTTAGTTGATTTATGGGACTTTCCTACAAAGTCCTTTTCACTGGTATTTAATTTTTGGGAGGCAGAAAACCTCCTTTTTTGTATTTTGATATTTCAGGGAACCTTTGGATGCCTAAAAATGAAAGGAAAAAAATGTCTGATCAGTTTTTATCAAGAGAAGGACGATGGGACAAAGAAGCACAAGAGGGGAGCCATGAGGAAAAGTTAGGTGATGATTTGGATATTCATCCTATTTTACTAAAAAGGCAATATCTTGCATCATACACACAGGTTTAGGATTTATCTCATATCCCACACCTTTTAGATCAGGATAAAGTATAGGTTATCTCATGGAAAGTAGAGAAGGAGCACCACATATTTTAATGTCTTCTAAGGCTCCTCTCCCCTTATTATTAGAGATAATTCTGCCATTAAATAACTAAAACTGTTAACATCTATAGCTCGCGAATTAGCAAGATTTTCAAAAACTTCCTAACATCTAGCATGAGGAACATGCTCATTATATGGTGGAAAATAAGTTCTTCTAGAGAGTGTAGATCCTCTGTCTTCAATAGATATCATCTATTATTTCAAAACTTGCAAATATCAAGAAACAAACACTTAGCGCTTAGCTGCTTGGCAATGGCACAAAAAAAAGCTTCATGGCCTACAAGAGCACATGTGCATTAGAGCATGTTTTTGCGAAAGTATTAGTTCTAGTTTTTATGTCGATCCCAACAAGGAGCATATGAAGTGTTTATCAGCGGTGTTTCTGTCGAACTTAGGGTGTCACTTGTCTTGAGTGAATTGACTACAAGAATTGAGATGGAATAAGGTGAGTGTGAATGGTGGAAAATTGAGTATTTAGCAGTGTTTAAAGTAAAGAACATAAAAGTAAACAAAACTAAAATTGCTTGAGTTTCTTTCAGATGAAAGATTAGGCATAGAGAGATACGGTTCATGGTGATAGTGAATGTGCTAGCTGGAATAAATGGGATAACTGATTATAATACTTCTTATACATGTGCAAGTAGGAGAGCAACCCGTATAATTGTTATGAATCCTCTTCGTAGATTCCCTTGGCTTTAATAATCCGTTTGCCTATTACCATAACCATAGTCAGCACAATAATTAAGGTCATGAGATCAGATCAAGGCTTTAAACTTAGTGGTTCCTTGTTTTTCCTCAAGTTATACTAGATCCTCTTTGATATTGGTCGTGTCACTTGGGGGTCGCCGATTCACTAGCAAACAAGTTCATGTCTACGAGATCTCAATATCATGTTGTTTGGGCACTTAAATTAGACAACAAGCATTAGTCGCACAAAAATACCACTCTCACACAAAATAATCACAACGATAATCACAAATAGATGGAAATAAAATAGACAGATTACATCTCACCAATTTCATACATCTCCCACGTCTATGGGGATTTACTTGCACATGAGAGGAGAATAGCACAATGATATAATCATAACTAGACTTCTCTTCATGCCACCGGGGCACGGTTATAATGTAGAACGTGTAATGACATATCACATTAAATCTACATAAGATATCCCCACAATGTTGCTGGTAGGCAAAACATAATCTTGGCTATAGCAGCAGAGCTAGGTGGATAGTAGACACACTTTCAAGCTTATAAACTGGCTCAACGTTCAGTAAACTGGCGAGGTGGGACGAAACATAGCATATTCAACAAAAGCAAATAACAGAGATCATCAAGTATGTTTCTTTATTCAAGGTGGCACGTGACGATAAACCAAAGTTTCATTGTAGAATTTGGAATTCGACGCCTAAGAGGCAAACGTCGAGAGTCTTATACCGATATACATATGTACATAGGTACGTTTAGTGACACTTGTCTGTACATATAATTATTCAGTCTGTTTGCTCTACGCAGCCAGCGCTCAATCAAATCAGCTCGTAGCTGTTGATAGAGTGTGGGGAGACGTAGAGTAAAAACACAAAAACAACGATACTATCTGTATCGCGCAAAATAAAAAATTAAAGACCGGACCACCATAGAAACAAGACAACTCACAAACCACATGATACATAAGTGCCCTAATAAGCAACAGATCTACATGGCATATTTGTATATAATATAGAGGCAAGATTAATCTTATTCAAATTGTACAATAGTTTTACACCCATGAGTTTCATCCAGTTAGCCGATGAAGAAATGTAGAATATAAAAGAGAGATCGAAAACATAGTGATAAGTCATGGATAAGCAGCGATGTCAATAGAAAAATGAAGAGAGTTTGTACTCTTATCTTCTCTTCATTATTTTTTCATGATTAAAGTATACAAAAGACTAAGCTGTGAGATAGATAAAAAAAGCTTACATAGAGAAACGTCTATAACATTTTGCAAAGTAGCCTCTAAAAAATTTAAAACAAAACAATCGAAAAGGTCTTCATTAGTTAGAGGGAGGTCTTCATTGCTTAGCGCCAATAATTGCCGCCGGTATCGTCATCCGAAGAGCGAGGCAATATTGTAAAGCAGAGTCAAGCAGAAAGCACAACATCCGGAGAGCGAGACGATGAAAGACCACCATCTGAAGAGCCAGTCGATGCACCATGTCCTATAACATTCTTAACACCATTGATGACATACCATGTCACCCTCTGACATAGTCGAGCAGAATCCAACAGTAGGAAGCCAAGGCGTAAAAAACCCTAGAAGGTAAGAAACACACGTCAGCCTACTAGTAGATCGCCTCGAAGAGAAGTTAGCAAAGGAAGCTTACCATGTTGTGGGCTAAACAATAGAAGGATTTCTTCATCACTTAGCGCTCGTGGTTTCTTTTGGTGAGACTCTCCTTTACCTCTCTCCATCGTCTGACGAAAAGGGTGTGATAGGTCGCCGGCTAACGTAGTCAAACATAATCCAACAATAGGAAGCTGAAGATCATAATACCCTAAAAGCATTAAACACAATTCAGCCTGGAAGAGTGAAAGAACAAAGAGAAATAGCAAGTAAGCTCAAAGAAAAGTCAGCGAAAGAAGCTTACCGTATCGCTTGTCTGCCTAAAACCCGTCTTCCTCCATTGCCACGATGTGGATGTGCAACATAGAAAGATCGAGAGCTAGAGTCAAGGAGGAATCATCATCTAAAAAAAAGAAAATGTGATGAAAAGAAAGGTAGGAATATATAAGCTCGTAGAGTAGACAACAAAAGCAAAATAACATACCGTGGACCATTGAAGTATCGTACATCTCGTTTTCCATCATCAAATCTTGCACTGGGAGATTTTCCAATGGAAGCCGATGTAAGAATGAGAACTCCCCGGTCCTTGTGGCTGAGTAAACACATGTAGCTGAAAAAAGACCGGTGCTAGAATGAAAGAAAACAAAAGGAAATGAAAAAAAAGAAGAGAAACATACCGTATTACAGGAAGGTTGGGACAGAGGAGTAAAAAACCTACAAACACAAAAAAGATAACTGCTCAGCCATAAAACCGTATGAATATGAATAAAAATAATGCGAGGATCAAACTGCACATACTGTCAGAAGAGATAAAGAGCATCCTAACTAACCAGCTCACACCGTCAAGCGGGCACACACATTGCTCCAATGCGTTCACCAAAAAGGAGAAGCAGGGTGAAGGTGGGAGAGAAGATAGCTTAGGTCACGGGGTACGAAGGGAACAAGCTGCAAGATGTATTTTAGAGTGAATACGCGAATGCGTACAGTCTACGTTGCCACACGGAAGCCACCACACGTTCTCGCCAAGACAAACCGTAGACACGTATAGCCTATGCTGCCATGTCGTCTGTCCATAGTGCAAAACCATGGACGTCTATAGTCTATGGTGCGACCTCGGCAATTTGTCCGCGAGATACTACAAAAATCTGCTGATGCCTAGAGTCTACGCTACCAGCTCAACCCTCTGCCTTGAGGAACCGTGTCCGGCTAGGGCCTATAATGCCACATCGGATCTCCGCATGCCCCTCCACTATGAAGAAACACGACCGTCTATGGTCTACGACGCCACATCGGCTTTGGATGGGCCCTATGCCCACTAGAAACTGCGTCCGGGATGGGCTTAGGGCGCCACATCGACAGCGGGCAGGACCCATGGCCGCGAGATACCGCGGACGGCATGGGCTCTTGGCACTATGTCAGCTCAGTACGGGATATGCCACCCAGCGGGTGCACAGGCATGTCATGCTAGGAACGCCTCTCAGCGACTGCTGTCCTTCCTGCGCATGTTGATGGTGGTCCTATCACTACAAGAAAAGTTAGCTTTTACACCTTATGATTTTCGTGGTTGAAGGCCCTTTTTATGGTTAAAAAGTCTTCTACGACGAATAGCCTTCGTGGTAAAAGCTCCGTCGCAAATTAATCTACCATATTTTTTTACTGTGGAAGATCATACGCTTCAGCCACGAAAACTTGATCCGTCGTAGATCTGTTTGCTTGCCATGTTGACTGCTGACATCATGCAAACCTCCACATGGCAAACACCCCTAACGCCCAGTTACCGCCGTTAATTGTCACACAAAAATCATGGTAGAAGGCTGGTCCAGCCAAGGCCTGCTAATTTTTAAGTGGGCCGGCCCAAGTTAAGAGACTAATAAGAGGACGGTACGTTACTGTATTGTCCTGCATTGTTTGAAGTTGGCCCGTTAGTGCAGCCCGTTGTGGCCCATGCGATTTCAGGCCTATTACTATTTTAGACTAAAGAAGGCCCACCTTGTTCGAATACTATGTGGCCCATCAGCGACCTACGCTAGTCGGTCTTGTAATATGAAGGCCTACCATCGGTCCGTTACTGTTCCTATAGTCCATAGGGTCCGCTGTTCCCACTGTTAGGGTCCTTTACTATTTCTGTCTTTTACTATTATGGCCTTCTAATGTTCTGGCCTTTCACTATTCTGGCATTTTACTATTTTGGCCATTTACTTTCAGGTCTTTTACCCTTCTGGCCTTTTACTATTCTAGACTTTACTGTTCCGGCCATTTACTGTTCACGCATTTTACTCTTGTGGTCATTTTTCTCTTCTGGCCTTTACTGTGCGTGCCTTTTACTGTTTGGGCCTATTACTCTTTGGGCCTATTACTGTTTGTCGCTTTTACTGTTCGGCCCTTTTTACTGTTCGACCCCTTTACTATTCTGCATTTTACTGTTTTGGTATGTTGTTGTTCAACCCTGTATGTTTTCAAGCCCATCTGCTGGCCTACCACTTATCACTTACGTACTTTTACTATTTATTAGGCCCATATGCTGACCGGCATATTTGGGTATTCTATAACTATGGCACAATCCTTGTTTTAAACATTCCTTTAATATTTTGGCCCGCTAATGGCCGCGCTAGGATTACCATATTACATCAACAGATTTTTTTTAAATTTATTACAAACCAGAATTTCAACAAAAACAAAATAAAGCATTATAGAGACATCGCCAGACATGGGTTGGAACGGGGTTTCTGCTACAGAGGTTACATCGCATACAAGTAACAACTGGCTTACCATGACAACTGTAGAAGAGATTATCAAGTAGAAGGTCCGTCCAATATTGTCGTTCTTTCAGTTTCTGTATCTGTTCACATGTAATTGTGATTATTTCATATTTTTCCTTTGTTTCTTGTTCAATTAAATCAAATTCTTGAAGTGCAGCCGTGACACCTCTTTGTGCTGAAAAAACTAGAATAGTGGGCTAATGCAAGCAATAACCACTATCACTCCTGCTTTGTGAAATCACCTCAATACTTAATGTGGAATTCCTCCCTTCTACCCCCATAGCTTCATATGCAACCCGAAACAAAGAAAACAAGTCAGCACAATGTACCAGCTAACTGGTGACCATCTTATATGTAAAATAATTCTAATGCATCTTAGCCAGGAACAATCAATGATGTGTCTCGTACATCTCTTTCCGGAATAACAGGAACAATCAACATCCTGGACTGATGCATACATGTGCCAGTATCATAGCCACTATGTGGAACAGACACTACATATTATTTGCATGCTAAAACTAGGACATATTAAGTTAGAGCAGCAAAGAAGGCGAAAAAACACCATGTTTGTTGTCAAAGAATTTCAAAATTGGTATTGTCCTAATATAACAAATCAAGCAATCAACATGTGTGTCTCATGTAGACTAACTAAACTAGTGTGACAATGAATGTAGGGAATCTAGCAACTCGACTCTTCCTCTCATAAACTAATCATATCACTACATAACTGACATATAGAAAATATAACAAAAAAAGGTGCGTGAAATTCCTTCAGCTGCTTAGAACTAATCGGTACAACAAAGCATTAACCTAAAATATAAAAATAGCATTTAAAAATGGCCTATAGTATGAAGTAGCTGGATAAGTGTGCAGTTCAAAAACTTATGGCTGGACCTCCGACAACATAAGGTAGCATTGTTTTAATCATCGGGAAACTAACTATGATAGTACCTTAGAAAAACAAGCAATAGATCAAGTGTGTCTTAAATAGACTACCAACATCATTTCAAAGGAACAAGATATCAACCATTGTTTTTCAGTAGCCAGATCATTCAAATATTTTGATCGTCGGGCCAGTAAACTAAAAAAGAAGAGAAACAGAGAGATGAGTCATTTACTGCCAAAATAATAGTTGGATGCAGCCAAAAAGTAGCACAAACCTTGTTTGTAATGCCTACAACTATTGTATTTCCAACTACTGACAGTATCATTGTACATATAACCAGGCAAGAAAATCCAGTGGACAAACAAGCAAATGATACATTGTGCACCTTGCAAGGTCAATGAATTATTTAAACAATGTATGTCTAGTATGAAGTGGCGGATCAAATTAAGCAGAATGTGACATTCTTTTGATAGAAGCATTTGTGCTCCATATAGAGTAGGTAGATAGGAAATGGAGTAATCATACGCCGTGTGCATCATATAAACTGCCAGATTATTTGAAAAAAAGATATCCAACATATATAATATAGTGTAAAGGTGTACGAGCTCTATTATCCACATTATATCCATGGGAACCACTTCAGAATATTGCATTGTTGTAGTCACAAGTCAACTAAAAATGCTTAGGAACCATAACCAATTAAACAATCTCGTGGATCATATTAAACTTGCAAGATCATCTGATCATGTATAGATGAAATCTAGCAGACATGAGTCATAACATATGCACAATGTCTCTTGTTTCTTAGTAATCAAACATTGTATTTCTCACAGGAACTGCCATCGTTTAAGTTAAGAAAATCATTACAATGCTTTAATCATGAGAAAACTAAAAACTCAAATTGGCAATAGAATTTTTTATGTGCATCATGTAGATTAGCTACAAGGTAATGAATTAAACAATCAAACACCAGGTGCACGATAGACTTCCAGATCATATTAAGATGATTATAGTACATATATATAGTAACTGGATATCATACAAAGCTTAATCATGCTTTTTATATCAAGGGAGAATATTGCTGCTTCTATTAATCAAAAAGTACACTTGAAAGGGCATGTATGTCCCATGTGTGGTTTTGGTAATTAATGACAATCTCTATGGGATAATGTGTAAATTGAGATTCACTTGTAGGTTTGTCCATTAACATCGCTTGGACCATGTGTTGGTTTCAAGGTTGAAAAAGAAGAAGCAATGTCCAAGGGCTTTATGCCTATTGGAATCAAGTAGAATAAGAAGAAGTCTTGAAGAATCTAACACCCTCGAATCAGCCCTATGCACGTTTTAGCCCTTTTTCGCCAAACCCGCATAGAAACGATTCAAGGACGCCCACCAGGCACTTGCGTGCGGGTGGAAAACGAAGTAATACCATTACACAATAGTCCACGATGGAACCCATAGAACATATATACAACAACGACTCCAGGAGTCAAGAATACAGATATACTATACAAAGATCCAAATCACCTTGAAAACGATAGAGCGTCTGCCTAAGGACAAGATGCAAATGGGGCTAAGAGCCCTGAAGAATAACCAATGGCGTCCATAACACTGCCCAGGCCAAGCTGGAAGGGTAACCCTGCTAACGACGTCGATCTCAAACCTGCTAAAACAAAAGGGGTGCCGACAAAGGGCAAAGGAAAAAGAGGAGCGTCAGTATTGAGGCCAGTACACGGCGGGGCTAGAATTCGGCGGCTCTCGCTTACATAGGTATGGTGGACTGAAGCGGCAGCGAAGCATGCACTAAACAACCTATAGAGACTCAGTACAACTGTCGGCTATTAGAGAGGGATAAGAAAGACCTATTCGGATCCAACCTGATACTAACACCAATCATACCCATCCTGGTATTCCCCCTCGAGACCAAACAAGGAAGTCAAACCGAGGAACTCACACAGTTGGCAGTTTTATTCATTCCATTATAGTTGAAGCACTTACTAGTCAGATATAGATAGCATGAATCATCCTGATAGCATAAGTAGTGGGCAGTTTTAGTTAACCATTCAGTTGTAGTTGCAGAACTTACTAGTCAGATACAATTAGCATGTGACATCCCAAACCCAGCAGTTTTTGGCACTTTTATTATCCATTCCATTGTAGTAAAGCTGATTACTAGTCACATATTAAGTCAAATTCATAGCACTACTTTAGTTATGCTTGTCTATGATCGATATACTGTGCTCCAATTCGTCCATAACCGCGGACACGACTTTCAGAAAGATTTACCCTGCAAGGGTGCACAAATAGCAACACACACACGATCAACCTTGGTAAAACCAAATCAAAACCCAACGAGGCTTTCACGACAAAGCAATCACAGGATTCATAAAATATTTCAGGGGGCCACCCCACTAAGCTACCCGCAACGAAGTTGGCCGGCTACGCAACGGACCCAGGGTTTGTGAGAACGGCTGTAAACGACTGGGAACCCGAAAGTGTGACTGGGCTTGTCGATACCGCGAAATCATGCCGCGATCCAAAACAGTACAAGTGTTCCACGCACAATCATAAATGAAGCAGTAAAGCATGGCATAAGTACATGATAGTAATAAAGCCCCAAACTAGTTTGTGGCCCCAAGAAATAAGAAATGAATCAAGTTCTGGCTAAGGGAGATTCATAGACTCTCCCGGATGTGGATAGTGCGAATAGTCAAGGAACAGGTATCAAGTACTTGGGGTTCTACGGGACACAAGTGAGCGTGGAAGAACCAAATAACATCTATTGCCCACAGATGCCTCTGCATTAGTTATATCTAGCAATTTAATAGTTGTGTTTAAAGTCATGATCATCTCCACCATTAAGCATCTCCACCATTAAGCATATGCCAACCTTCCAATAGTGGTGGAACAGCAACGACGTGAAGCAGCACATGAGCAAGCAACTACGACTCGCAAGGCCGACTATTTATCAAACAACAGGCAATAGGATGTGTCCAAGGAAATATAAAGGCTGCAAGGGATATATCTGGTACAGAACACTAAAGCATCGCGACACGGATAGCAGTAGATCAACAGGAAGGAAGTAAAGACTATAAATGCAAAATAGGTAGAAAGGGGGAGATTGCTCGGCTGGGAAACACTGCCGAAGGTTCATATCCGGAGAACTTGTCGATACTCGCATCAACCCATCGGCCTAATCCGTGAGGAAGCAAACACTAGAAGAAACACCGGATGCAATATTTAATACTACGGCAGAAGACCGGGCATGATGCATGTATGATGCAGATGCGGTGCAATTAGGCAGTATTAAGCGGAACCGGGGTCCCTACAATTAATTAATAGGTTCCAGTTATTTAGATACCCCGCAATTTAAATGTTGTATTAACAAGGCAAAACATGGTATCGGTTCGCTACACAAATTTAAATGGAGTCCGGAATAAGACAAAGGTATCCCACATATCGACTCCATATTTAATTATAAGGTGAATCGGCATAATGCCCCCAAACCCACATGATGAGATGTATGCAAGCATGAACAATTTAATATGCAACAAGTTTGTATTTCATTTGTAAAAATAGGGGCTTAGAAAGGGGTCACACATAGGGTTCAGAGATCTTATTCCGAGGGTCTAGGATCGGTCTTCGGACTCCAGGAACAGCACACCCGGGGTCTCGGCGAACTTGGCGTCCGTGAAGAAAAGCATGAAGCCGGTGTCGAGGTTCGGTCTTTAGGGTTCGGGGTCGGGGCTCTTCGGATCTAGGAGGAGATTTGGCAAATCCATCTTGGCGAAAACCCGAAGATAGCGATCTTCACGGGGGTTCAATATCCTCCGGCCGATATCACACCAACTAGAGAACCACCATATCTCCACACTATATCATCTCCAACTTCAACATGCATCCACTTCATTTACACTGTTCTTATCAGATCATCGGTAGCACATAACAACACCAAAATTCGGTGTCACTTCAGTAGGTACAGGGACAAAACGTGACTCACAGAGGTAGAGCAGCACCTAAGTCAAACTCAGGCAGGGGATCGGGCTGCCAGGGATGGGCGACCACGGGGCGGAGGCATGGCTCCGGCGGCAGTGACGCGGGGCGACGAGGCCACGGGGCGCGTGGATGCGAGCTTGGCGTGACCGGAGAAGTGCCAGCCCGGGAGAAGAGGGGGCGTCCTGGCGGAGGAGAGGCGGGGCCGAGCTCCAAGGTGGTGGCTGTAGAGGCCTGATGCCGGTGGTATGGCTCGACGGGGAGGCGGGATCGGGGAACCCGATGGTGGCGCAAGCAGCGCCGGAGGAGGTCAAGGTCGCAGGCGCATCTCCAAGCGGCGGCGGCAGTCGCAAATCGAGGCGATTCAGCGGTGGAAGGGAGAGGGGGAGGCCTGGGGCAGTAGCACGTCTCTGCGACGAGCATGGCGCGGGGCGGCCAGAGAGAGGGAGGGAGGAGCGGCCTTAGGGACCACTGGCGGCGGGGAGCCGAGGCGGAGCTTGGCGATGGAGGGGGACCTCGCGGCGACTTGCGTGGAGACGTTGCATCGTTGGGGCGCTCGGTCTTAGGGAGGAAGGGGACGTCTGATCACGGGGTGGTCTCGAGCGGGGCGGCGGGGCTCGCTCCGGCGGAGGGCAGCTCGACGGTGGCGGGAGGAAGCTCAGAAGAGGCCACGACGAGGGAGAGGGCGCGTGGCAGCTCGGGCGGCCGGTGCTCGCGGGTGAGGGCAGCGCTCGGCAGATGGGCCAAGGCGGCAGTCCGAGAGGAGGACGAGATGCAGGAGGGCGCGGAGCCGCGGGCCTAGCGGCGGCAGAGGAGCGAGTGGTTGTTGGCGAGAGAGGGGATGCGTGCCAGAGCTCCAAGTGGAAGCGAGTAGGCGAAGAGGGCCGAGCGGCGGCAGGGGCTTGCGCTGCAGGGCAGCGACGACGAGGGAGGGGAGAGGAGCATCGGGGAGAGAGAGGATAGGTGGGGACTCGAGGACGGTCACGTCGGGGATGGGATCGCGGGATGAGGTGGTGGGGCCGCTGAGTGCGATCGGGGACAGGAGGGTGCGTCTCCCTGTGCGTGCTACGTGACCCACTGGGTCGTTTGGTGGACGGGGTGGCGAGCGCGTCGAACCAGGACTGGGGTCGGTCGGTGTGGCGCGCACGTATGCGAGGTTAGCAGTGGTGGCTGGGGCTAGGAAAGCATCGTGCGCGGGGTGGGTGGTAGAGTGTCGGTGTGGTTGCATCCATGCGTCGCACGCTGCCACGTTGTGTGCCACGCGGGTAGGGGTAGGTGCGGCCACTGGGGTGGACCGGGGTGGTTGCGTTCCACGCTAGGTGGCGTGGACCAGGTCGGCGAGCGTGTAGGCGTGCGTCTGGTGGGTGGCGGCGGCTGAGGGAGTGTGAGGGGTTTAGTTAGACTAGGGTTTCGTTAGTAGGGTAGTAGGCTACTGGCTTGCTGGGCTTTTGGCCCGGCAGGCTAGCGGCCTCCCCCGATGTTTTATAAATATGTTTTTATTTATTATTTTATTCTACAAAGACTTTTGTAAATAGTTTTTAGACAAATAAAAGATCCAGAAAGACTGGGGTTTTGATTTGAATCAAGAGAGATGATATTTAGAAAACAAAGATAGGCTTTTGGAAAATAGTTTTCGGCAAACCATGCATGATGTTATGATGATGTTCAAATGCAATGTGGCATGATGACATGAGCATGCGGTTATGATGATGCAATGCATAGAAACATAGCGATTTTCTAGTAGTGGTTTTAGCGGGATGCCACAAAGAAGAAGAAGAAGAAGAAGAAGAATGAGTTCCTTATGGTCATACTCAATACATCATCAATAAAAGAAGTGCAAGCTCAAGGTGCGCCATCTCTAGAAGATCTTATGCTTGAAGCTTGCCACCCTCGACGGTCATGGAGTGATGAAGACAAGTTCAAAGAAGAAGTTTCCCCATGGAGTATGGGGGAGCATTTCACAAGTCTTCATCAAGCAAGAGAAATCAAGTAGGGTGATCCATCTTGAGAAGGACAAGACGGTCTACATTAAGCTCAAGTGGAATGCTCAAGGAAAAGGTATGATCTTGATAGGTTTTCTATTTTACCGGTATCTTGTAGTGTTGGGAGACCAGGTTTAGGATAGATAGCCGTACTATCAAGAGGGGCTCTCGAGTGGGTGGCTCGTTCGTATCTTTTGAAGAGAGCTCAAACCTTTGCATACATAGCATCATATTTCTTGGTTGTTTTTGGATCTTGTACATGTGAGGATATAGAGCTTGTGGTTATCTTCATAACAAGCTCTAGTTCATCAAAAACGGATTTCCCTTGCATATCTTATTGCGTTTTTGATCTTGCAGATTTTTCAGCTCCACACCTTGGGAGATATATCACATATATATTCATGGTTTCTACACGTCATTTTCTTTCCAAAAAAATTGTTTTTGTCTCGTTTGAAGTTTGGATGCGAAAGTTATTACCTTTCTGGTTTCTGAAGTTTCTCTGGGCGGAAGTTATGGCTCGCCACCGGTAGTACCGCTAGGGCATGTTTGCCGCCAGTAGTACCGATGGAAGTACCGGAGCCACTTTCGCTCACCCTAGTTTCGGTTCAGTAGCCTCTCTGTTTTGAAGTCCTATTTGCCAGAACTATGGTCGAAAGTAAATGCGGTAGTACCGTCCATGGGCGGAAGTACCGTCCAGGCGCCGGAACTACCGCTCGGGCAGAATTGCCGCTGGTAGTACCAGCCGAAGTACCGGCCCAACTTCCGTTCAGCTTTCGCACCCTTCAGTATGCCTCTGTTTTGGTCGTGTCTATTTGTTGGAACTTTGACTAGAATTTCAGGCGGTTGTTCTGGCCAGGAATTTTTCCTCTTTCACGCTGCTATTTTGGACCGTTAGCTGGGTGCCACCAGTAGTTCCGGCCATCCATCGGTACTATCGGCCAGGGTCATAAAATCCCAAACAGTCAGATCTAGGATCCCTTTAAAAGGGGCCCCTCTTCCCCTTCATGGGTAACTCGCTTTTCTTGGTTCTTGGCTTTCTCTCTCTCCTCCATTGTTGACCTTGAAGAGCTTTCCCTCTTCACTTCCCCCTCCTATGAGAGAGGAGATCTATATCTACAACCCTCACCAAACCAAATCCCTTCTTTGTGAAGGAATCCTTGGGATCTAGATCTTGGATAGTTTTGTATTCTCCTCTTGTGTTCTTCCCCTCTTTATTCTCCTAATAGTTTACGTAGCTTTGGTGGAATTTGAGAGAGAAGGACTTGCCTCTTGCATTTCGTGCATAAGTTTGAGTTCTCCTCAAAGATTCGGTGAGTTCAAGCTCTTGGGCATTTTACTCTTGGGTTCTTGGAACCCTAGACAGTTGTTGGAGTTGTGGTGTGTTCTTGAGGACTCCAATTGAGTTGTGGAGACTCCTCAAGCTTGTGTCCCATTGGGGCTTTATAGAGCTTTTGTGGCGTTTCTTGGGAGCCCTCCAATTGAGTTCTGGAGTTTGCCCCAAGCCTTGTATGGGTTTGGTGACCGCCCTCAAGTGTCCCATAGTGGAACGTGAGTAGGCCTTTGTGGCGAGCTCACGGGAGAATATGGTGAGCCTTTTGTGGCGTCGGTGAGTTGCACGTCTTCGCAACTTGGGGTGAGGCCTTCTGTGCCGTTGGGTGAGCATCGAGCCACCACACCTCGAGGTGAGCCATTTGTGGCGTTCGAAGTACATTGCGCCACCGCATCTCTCCAACGGAGAAGTAGCTTCTTTGGAAGTGAACTTCGGCAAAACAAATCATCGTCTCCGCGTCCATCGGTTATCTTTCAACTAAGCCCTTTAATTATGCAATTTGAATTGTGATAGCCATCGTGCTTGAAGTATTATATATTGCTATCACCTTGTTGCTTGTCTTGGTTAGCAAAGGTTGTTGGTGCACTTACTGAACCTAGTGGATATAGGTTTTGGCTTGATAAATTAAATGTTAAGTTTTATTCCGCATTTATTACAGCCTAAACCATAATAATTTTAAAACGCCTATTCGCACCTCTAGGCAACGTTCATTTCCCTTTCAACAATCTATACATACTATTAAATTTTACTGGGCTAGTCATTTCGAGAGTATCATCAGTTGTATGAGGCAGCGATGCTGACAACATATATTAGATGATACTAGTGATTACAATCTCACTATGAGTAGTCTAGGTAGAACTCCCTCTGTTTTAAAATATAAGATGTTATGGCTTTTGTGAAACGAATGTATCTCGACCCCTTTTAGTGTTGGTAGAGTAACACTAGTATTGTATGCATTTTTACTAGTCTAAATTACTCCCCACCAAAACCAAGTAATTTAGACTAGTCTCATACATATAACAATAGACTATGTTACTATCTTCAGAGTGCATTAAGCTAAATCATGATAGCGATCTCTAATATTATAGTAGAATATAAATGACATACCCCAAATTTTGATATTAATGTTTTGTGCTTTTTCTATCCTTTTAAAAAAGTAAATTAAATATTTATAACATTGTTGTTGTTTGTACGCGGGTTTAGGAGAAAAACAAAACAAAATAAATGAAGAGAAAATAGAGTTCACCAGCGCTTGAACCTTTGACCTACCATTCGGAACATGTAGCTACAACCAGCTACCCTTGTGGTGATTTATTGTATAATACTAGTTTTTCCTTTTTTGTTTCTTGAGTACGAGAGGAAGGGAAGATCCGTGGGCTCGGCTGGGCTCAAGGCCCTATCGGACTCGGCAGTCGTGTCCTACTGCGCCGCATCTTAGTAGCGCTCCAGGACCATGTCCTCACTGTTCGATTCCTCTTATCTCAACCAGACTAGTTGCCCACTGGATCGTCGCCGCCACCATCGGGTTTCTCTTGCCGCTGGAGGTGCCGCCGGCCATCAGTCAGTCGACTCCAACGGTGCGTCGTCGTTGATTATTCTTATTGCTCTTGTTCTTCTCGGCAACGATTTAGGCTCTGGCCAGTAGATGGATACGATGGAAAATCCGTAGCTGCTGCATTTTTCTTATTCCCTGATTTTCTACCCAAAGGAAGATCTAAACCTGACTTGGAATCCCCTAAGGTTATTCTCTAGACGTTGTTCTGAAATCTTCTGTTTCAAGCACCAAGAATATAGCTATGCGTTTTACTTATGTTTCTCCCGTACGTTAAAGAAGTACTTGAGTAAGCAGAACTAGTACATTCCAGCGATCGAATAATGCAAGTTCATGTACGTGGAAAGGTTCAGGAAACTTTTAGAAAGGTTTCTCATTGGCTGTTTGGAGTAGTCGGTTTAAAATCTATTTTCTTTGGGTCAAACATCTAGCGTTTCGATTTCTTTTATGCCTAGATTTCTACGGTGTGGTTAATTAGTATCTCGGTTTGGTCTCTAGGTTTTTTCTGAATATAGTATCTTTTGTTTCCGTTCTTTCTAGCTCAGCTTTGATCTGACGAATAGATGGTTTGCTTGGACAGAACCTGGCTATCTTGTGTATTTGTGGCCTAAAAGTCAGCCGCAAGTCAGCTGCATTACAGACTTGTCCATGTTTTTGTTGCCACTAGAAAAAATTACTAATAAGGAAAAATAAATAAATAATACGGTCCTCGGTCGATTCTTATCCGACAGTTAGTTTCTTGATGTTGAGTTTACTTTTTCTTCAGTATTTAGGCACTGTCCCTTATTATACTTTATTAGCTCAGCTACAGTCTGGTGCGTAGGGACGACATGATATACAACTTGTATGTTTTGATGTGATGAATAAAACTAAATGTAATGAATGTTTCCTTAACAATAGTTGGTACTTCCGGTTTGGAATGTCTTAATCCATAGTTTGTGCCCCGCGGTTGAGACAAGTTCATGACGGATAGTAAAATTTTGCATATTTCCCTACATTCAATCTTATCTAATGATTATGATATGTCGACAATAACGATGATGATTATGATGATGATGGTATGTGCATATTATGCATACTTTCACATCCATGGTGATATTGATGAATATGTGACCTACCTCGGTGGGCACAATGCAACCTTCATTGTTGGGTTGCGACCCACTTTGGAGGTACCCTCTGTTAGATTTGCGACAAGTAAATAACGAAGAACGAAAACAAAATCACAGCAAGGGGACACAGATTTAACGTGGAAAACCCTCTCCAACAAAGAGAGGGGAAAAACCACGGGCGCCAGCCAGCGAAACTTCACTATAACGGAGAGTGTTTACACAACGCCGGGGATTTCACAGATGCAACTTATCCCAGCCGGCGGCTTACAAGAAGTATATATAGCGGTGGTAACCTAGGTCATCAACGATCCGTACCGCGGGGGGCTGTCCGGCGACGGGCCTCGCTCCGCTACGTCAGAAGTTGGCCTCTACTTTGTAGAATTTGGATCAACATATAACACCCTCCACGAGCTGGAGTGAGTGGATGCCGACAGGTGTCCACTCAAGCGATACCGATATTCGCAATGAGATGATATGAGCATATAGGCATATAGGATATAATTTTATGTTCTAATGGATGGATGTGGTTTAATGATGTCTTGGTGTTTTGATTTATGTAAAGTTACTATTTGTTCGTAAACTTGTTGAGTCTTTGTGCTCACCCTTGTTGCTTTCATGTTTTTAGGTAAACCTTGAGGACGCCATGCATGGGAAGTTCTGTGAGTAGCACCTTCACAATTATCACCTCATGTTTGACTAATTCCTCACCAATATTTTGGAACTTTGTTTTTGATCGATAGGAGTCATTCTTGTCATAAATGGTTTCGGAGCATGCGGAATTTTATCACTTAGACTTTGTTTGTTTTTCCTGCTAGACATTATTACCAGTATTGTATTTGGTTCGAAGTTTTTATATTTGTGGTATTGGAGACTTATATCGTTGAATGTGCATCTACATTTTATTAAGTTTTATCCTTTTACCCTTGTGTTTATATTACTGCCTGTCGTGGATGTCCCAAATACAAAGGAGACTCTGCCGAAGTTTCCCTAAAAAGTATTAGTTAGTTGTATGTGTAATGTATGTGGTAACATCTCAAGTGCTTGGTTGGCTTGAGGTGTTACAGTTGGTATCAAAGCAGGCTTTAGGTCCATGGTATGAAAATCAATGTAATAAACAACCTTAAAATTTGACACACTGGTGCATAGTAGGATGGTTTGGGCCATGCATTGCATTTATGCCTATATTTTATTATTGGGTATTTATGATAATTATGTTCTAAGTATATGAATACTTGGTTGATGATTGATAATGTTGTCTATAGTTATGCCACCGAGGAGAGGTTGAGATCGTGGTCGTGACCATGGTCACAATCCTCGTGGTCGTCAAGGCCACAATAACCATTCCGGTGAGTCGGATTCATAGGTTCAACAAACTCATCATGGGGAAGGTAGCTGATGACTGCAAGTGCACAGACCAATTGTAGCTAGTTTCAAAGTAAAGATATCGAACCCACATAGAGCTATTGGTTAAGGTCTTTATGCCGCTCGTTACTTTCTACCAAAGAATACTTGTAAGTTGTCTTCGATCTCAAATAAAGGGTGTTTGAATTGTTTATGGTTGTTTGCAGAAAAGTAATTAAAGAAAGTAAAATAAAACAAGTAACAAGATTGAATGAAAGCGTGGTTGAACTTAATAGGGATAAAGGTTCTCAAGGATGTAGGATACACCACTAGCATAGTACTATTATTATATGTAATCAAGATAACATACTTCTTATGTTCATGATATGTGTGGAGAGAGACCCATAATAAGATGTTCACGACAAGGCTCGTAGGAAGCCACTTTGTTGAGCCAAGTGTGAGGTCACCTCTAAATAAACACTGCAATGTCTGAGAGCAATCACCCATACAAGCTACACAATTAAGGATTTCCCCATGGATGTCGTAATTAGTTTAGGGAGCCCTCTTGATCCCCCTTTGACCATGTGGGTTACGAACCGGCGCCAATCTGTTATGGGGCACTCTAGGTACGCTTCCACAACACGTACAAAGGGTTTCTTCCTCCCTTTAGTCCCGAAGGCAAATGATATGTGGTTGACTTGACATATGATCTAAAGAGATAAATCAAACACAAGTCATAATTATATCATAGATAAGCAAGTCATATGGACACAAGAATAGATCATCTTTATTACAAATTCATAATGATGCTAGGGTTTCTCCATCTCCCCAAGAACAAAGGAACTACTCACTCATGGAAGCATTCAACAATATCATCATAATCAAATGAATGGATTAAAGTACGGGGTAGATCTAATGCAAACCACAATTGAATCTAGAATTACAAAGAGATGTAATAGATGAAAGATGAAGCAATGGTGGTGATGAAGATGTAGCGATTGATGACGAAGGGGATGATGCGGTGTCCTCCAATGATCCAAGTCCCTTCTCCTCTTGAGCAATGGTGATGGTGGAGATCTTATGGAGACGACGGCTATGGAGTTTCCAAGGCGGCAGGGCTCCGCTGTGGAGGTATGTGGAGAGGTAGTCTTCTCCCTTGACTCCTTGCCTCTTTATATAGGCCTAGGGGTGCCCCAATAGCCCCTAATACGTTCCTTATGACCTAAGGAAGGTCTAGAAATAAACGGGGACGGATTCTGTGAAGAAACGCGTCTAGATCAGCTCTTTCCTTGCGTCCAGGCCCGTGGTACGGTCTAGGCTACCACTGGTCGTTATCGGTGGGGTAGCTTTCATATTTTGCCCGGCGTTTCTTCATACGAATTCTGATTTGGGTGTTCTTTGGCTTGTTGGATTGGTATGGACGAGGGCTATAACGCCATGGACTTGGATCATCATTTGGAGTTGATGGAAAAATTAACTTTTTCCTCCCCTCAAATGGCTAATTCTGGTGCCTGCAGCTCCTCCATATTGAATCCTTTTGGCTTCATTTATCCATGATTCTCCATAGCATATACACACAAAGCAAAGACAAGAAAAAGGTAATAAAATCATAATAAAACTACTAGTTATGCAAAGCCCATGTGAAAATGAATGAGAACTAGTAATCATACATAATAGGCATAGTTATATATAGATGTAGCATGTAATGAGTGACAATATGAATAATATGTATACTTAAATATGCATCAATTTTGTACTCATCGGTAGCACAAGCCTAACCGGTAATGATGGTGGACCCGATGGCCAAGGGATGAATTTGAAAACTGGTTGGAACTAAAGGCTGGCGACTTCCATGGGACCGGGACACCAATGGATGCATCATATTGTATAAGTACCATGGAGAAGTATATGGCGGCTATGGAGTTACCGTCGCACAAGCGAGTTCTCTTTGTGGCCTTCAACCTTAAAGGCCTTGTTGATGATTGGTGGTCATGAGTCAGTGCCGCTCATCCTAGTGAACCCACTTGGGCTATTTTCGTGCAACAATTCACTGACAAGTAATATCAAGAAACATTCAAGGAGGAAATGTTAGAAAAACTGAAGACCATTAAGCAAGGGAAGCTATCTATGGATGAGTATGAGGCCGATTTAAGCAAGATGGTACTATTTGTTGATCATGTGAAGCATGATGAGGTAGCAAATGCGAGAGCATTCTTTAGAGGACTAAAATCAAGATATAGAGAGGTGATGAGTGCGAGGCCTGTGAATGATTACTTGTCCATGGTTAAGCAGGCTAAAGGAATGGAGTTGGAAGTTCGACTCACTGTAGTTGATGAGGTCACACTAGAGGTTCTAGTGCCACAGGGGCGACCAGAAGGGAGGCCGCCCTGGGGGTAGTGGGTCTACTCAACGACTTCCTTTCAAGAAGTTCAAGGGGAACCACCATCCGCAACAAACAACAAAGTTCAAACAATAAAACTACTAGTTTTGCAAAGCCCATGTGAAAATGAATGAGATCTAGTAATCATACTTAATAGGTATAGTTATAGATAGATATAGCATGTAATGAGTGACAATTTGAATAATTTGTATACTTAAATATGCATCAATTTTGGACTCATCAACTTACCCAAGCTAGACTCTTGCTCGTCCCGAGCAGTAAAGTGGCTTATGGACAAGGTCATCATGTTCATGAGGCACAAGTCAATAACATAAATGAGACAAAACTGAAACAAAAGTATAATACTGGATGTACAAGATCGATGCCTTATATCCTGATTTTCTCTACAAGCTCAAAGTAGGAAAGATCATATTCATACAAGGAAACACAAGCTTAGTTATGTCAATCCATAAAAGATCAATTAAAACTTCAATGCTCCCTGTCAAAAAGTGAATCTAGCTTGAAAGCAAACTTGTGATCCTTTTATTGAGCCTTTTAATAAGTTTTGTATCTCCTTAACTTTCGCAAAGTAAGGGCTTCAACAAGAATATGAATTTACTTAAGGTTGTCAGTCATATGCGGTCAGCACTTCATCCATTTGTAAAGCTCATCAAAGTTAGAGAGATGTCAATAATACTATACAAGCTTAGGTAAATCAGGACAATCAAAGTAGAGTTTAATATAAGTATAAATAACTAGAAATGCAACAATGAATCCAATTCTTCTAGTTAACTCTCAGTTTGCCAAGGAACACTAGAATGCTTTAATAGCGAAATTGAGTAAGAGAGTTTGATGTCCCAAGTAGTATAACAATGAAGTGTCTTATTTACACCCACATCAATAAATTAAGTCTATCAAAAACAATTGTATTCCAAACATTGTCTTTCAAGAAAAATTCGTAAAGTAGTAATGAGACAATGCCAAAGACTTGTTATGTGGATCCTCATAGATATCTTTTTTATTTGTTTCATTTTTTTTCAAGGATCACCGATTGTTTCTTTTGCAAGTGTTTGCACAACCTTTGAGACTGCCAATACTTTTTCCCATATATTGACACATATGCCACTCATGTCATCAACGCATAGCCAAAATCTGGAGTTATACCATAGATTGTTCAAAAGCTAGCAGAGTTGTTGGCATCACAAAGGTGTGCATTAGAGACATAGAACAAAGTTGTCTCACTTCTTTTTTTGAGCTAGTACCACGGTTTGATCCACAAGGATAGCTTTGGCATGCATCACAATTACCACTAGACTTTATTTCAATCAAACAATTCCTTTCATGAGTGTCGTCAAGACTATCAAAATATCTATGTGGTTAAGTATCATCAAGGGTATACTCTCAAGACAATCATTCATCAAACAAGTCGTAAATTTCATCCTTTTTCTTATTGTACTTGTTTGGCAATATTATTTCCAAGGCATGACTCGGTTAGCTAAAAGAACTAGAGCAAAAGCTTCCACAACTAATCATCATACTGATCAAAAGCTTTACTCTAACTATTTTGAATTACTCCCACTAGCATGGTATCTTCACAAATCAACCAACTAATATAAACAATTCAAACTTCAAAAAGTGGGAGACAAAGGTTTTAAGTGTAGAAACCGTGGCAATGTATTTTTAGAGGATCACAATGTTCTTCTGAAGATGGATAAAAATATTAGCATCATGCATCAAGATATAACTCAAATCTTATGAATCCCAACAAAAGCAAGTGCATCCATTATATAAACGTGAAACATAACTTACCCAAGCAAGCATTTAAAAACATTGGGATACATGATTGCACAAATTTTTTCATCGAACAAGTACATTGCACAAGACACTACACATGCAGAAGTAACTTCTCCAAGCTAGAACTTTTGCAAGAACCAAACTTGAATAGATTACCAAAAATAAAAGAGAAAATGCAGTTATCAAAATGGAGTGTGAGAAGTGGTTACCTCCCCAAGCTTGAACAAATAAAGGGTGACACACTTTACTACTGAGGTACAAATAACCTCACTTTTGATGGACATGGACCTTTGGTTCAACGAATACTTCATTGTTGAAGTATTGAGTTGAATCAACCAAGTGGCTTGTGCAAGTATTTACACGGTTGACACAAACTATGCACGTCATCACACAAGGTTCAAGTCCCTATGAAAATAACAAACAAAGTAAAAGCAAATGATTCGGTGTACGAACGGAGTTCATTCACCCAACCATGAGAAGAAAATAAAAGAAACACGAAACACTACATGGAATTATAGTCTAGGGAGTTTTGAAGGTTTGGTAAAATAAAATGAAGTATAAAGGAACATGTAGAAGATAACCCACTGATTTGAGATTATCAAAATAAAAAGATTCGAGGGGTTGTGGCCTTTTTTAATCGTCGCTGCCCTCACTGCGTGGTGCTGCTGCTTGGTACGGGCACGTGGTACGGGCGGACTCCGCCTGTACTACATCTTGTGTTTTATTTACGAAGGCTGTCGACAAAGTTGGTACGACCAGGTGGTACGGGCGGGATGCGGCCGTATGGGTGTTCATTAAAATCTCTGAGTCATCTTCATGTTTCTTTCGCGTTGTAATGAGGTCAGTATGGGCGGACGGTACGGACCCGTCCGACCGTACGGTGCTCGTTAAGCGTGCGATAGTTTTTGTGGAAAATTTTCAGCTTCTTCCGGTTTATCACATGAGCGGTACGGGCGCACGGTACATACGGGTGCGTCCGTACTGCTGCTCATTAAGCTCAATGTGAACTCCAAAACAAGTTATTTTCTCCGAAAATTTTACTAAGGACCTGAAACATTAGTCCAACATCCAAACAAGGAAAACATATATTTTGTCGAGAAGATTTAACCAAGATATGCAACACATGATTAGAGCAAAAACAATTCTATTTGTCAAAAATAGTCCCAATCCAACTCTAATAGTAAATCATGCATATATACAAGTGCCAATGCAACATGAATGCAACTAAACGCAAGACACAAAATTAAGAAAGACACCTAAAAACTTCTGTGCTGCCTCCCGGGAAGCGCTTTCTTTAAAGCCATAGCTAGGCTTCAAAGCTCCATTAGTACTTCAATAGATATCAACTAGAAATTTTTTTATTCTTACCTCAAGTAGTAGTTTGGAGCACTTACTATCATAGTTCTGTCGAAGTCGCACCCACTTATGGTGCATAGGAGTTTGGTAAATAAATAAATTGTTGCTTCCGAATGACGATGGATATGCCATATATGATGAGCATGCCTTCATAGATAGCTTTATCAAAAGTATTAGAGACTTACATATGAATTCAAATGTTTTACCTTGATTGGTATCATAAGGATATAATTCATAATACTCCTCCTTGATTGCACTATCATGGGGCAACACTTCGTAGCACCTTTATTTTGTAACAGGGAAAAATTCAAAGGTGTCTTTCTCCTCTAGTTCATCACAGTTGCTAGCAAGTTCATCAGTTCTAGAGATATAAAGCCACTCACAAAAGGAAGCATCATCAACAGATATTTCATTCACAATGTGTCCTTCTTGTCCCTACACATTAGTACTACAAGATTCTATCTCTAATTCATCATTATTTATGTCCTCCAAATGAGTATCTAGGCACAAGGCCTCCATAGATAAATTATCTTTAGTTTCAACATAATAAGAATCATTACTAGAGATATAGGCATCATAAATAGTTTTGTCATTTTTAATATTCCATATTGGTTCATGCTCATGAGTATCAAATATGTATATAGGATTTGGAGTAGAGGGTATAGGTGAGTGATCACTTAGCTCATCCTCCTCTTCTTGTTCCTCGCCTTTAGGTGTGCTGTTGAGGATATTATCTATATCTTCCTTTGCAAAGTCATTTGGGAGTGAGTCATTATTCATCAGGCTTCTGCCCAGTTCAGTTTGTGGGGTGCCAAAATAATTTGCTGCCAATTCTTCAATGGTTTTTTCTTTCTTTATTTCAATCTTATTTTCATATGGCAATGTTTTGAATTGGCTACAATTTACCTTGAGATCTTCTTCTTGAAACTGTAAAGAAATAACTTGTTTCTTGGGATTAGCCTTAGGGGGTTTAACATTACATGGCTGTGTGTAACATTGCCACTCCTTTGGAATCTGCAAATGCTCAACATAGGTTTTGACAATTCTAATAATTATACAAGGGTCAAGATTAAAATCTCCAAGTAGTTTCTCTACTTTACCAGATGCTAGAAATTTTCTTAAGCAATCATATTCTATAGGATCCTTTTTAATAAGTTTAATTCCAAAATGGTCTTTTCCCATTATTTCATATTGTTACTCCATCATCATATCATCTGTAATATATTCTTCATTCTCCTATATTGAGGATTCATGTTGCAAAGCTGCATCACAATATTCATAGAAAGATTCCTTCTCTAATTCCTCATCAAACTTAGGCCAATCATCACCAAAATCATTACTAGATATCATTTGCATGCATACTATTTGTGTGCGGAAAGTTATTTTCAGAAGTAGGAGATTCAAGTGGTTGATCAAGTTGCTCTTCTTCATTCTCACTAAGATAATTTTCGAGTAGCTCAGTGATAGTCTTACCTTCAGGCTTACCTTCCACTAGTTGAGAGGGTGTAACGTCAAATACCACCTCCTTATTAACAATGTGTTCCGGTGGTTTCGATGGAGGTTCTTTGAGTGGAGTTCTCTCCACATCATCTTTTGGAGCACCCTGCAAAAGCTTAGATTCTTCCATGCCGGCTTTAATATGCTCAACAATAAATATATTATCAAGGAAGTTATCTTGGCAATAACAGAATATATAGTGAACTTCTTTATAGATCATATCAAGTGGTTTACTTTCTACCTACATATCTCTTAAACGAAATATCAACTCTTGGCAACCGGTAAAAAGCACGAATTGTAATCTATCCTCGCTAGCATGGCATTTAAACTCATCACTATTATAGTTTGCTAGTTTGGTATCGGGATTATACTCACATTGATAATTTAGGTGATCAGGAGATTTGTAGCAATCACAATATAATTGATAATAGGTGCATAGTATGGATGAATACTTGTCCACCCAAGTCAGCCATTCTTTCAATATGACATGCCTCTTCACAATATTTCCCATAATCTCTCCCTTTTACCCCTCCATTATAAATTCCAACTGTTGGAAGATAGTCATCTCGAAAGACATTATTAGTAACAATAGTTTTTATAAAATTTTGTTTTGTAATTTTTTGTTCTTTTCAAATAAGTAAAAGCAAAAATATAAAAATCAAGAAACGGTAATAACTTTAAACTTAAACAACTTTATTAAGGCAATAATAAATTAGCAACTAAGAACAAAGACCAAACATGCTTAGCTCCCCAGCAATGGCGCCAGAAAATAGCTTGATGACTGCAAGTGCACAAACCAATTGTAGCTAGTTCCAAAGTAAAGATATCGAACCCACAGAGAGCTATTGGTTAAGGTCTTTATGCCCCTCGTTACTTTCTACCAAATAATACTTGTAAGTTGTCTATGATCTCAAGTAAAGGGTGTTTGAATTGTTTATGGTTGTTTGTAAAAAAGTAATGAAAACATGTAAAATAAAACAAGTAACAAGATTGAATGAAAGTGTAGTTGAACTCAATAGGGCTAAACGTTCTCGGGGATGTAGGATACACCACTAGAATAGTACTATTATTATATGTAACCAAGATAACATACTTCTTATGCCATGATATGTGTGGAGAGAGCCCCATAATAAGATGTTCACGATAAGGTTCGTAGCAAGCCACTTTGTTGAGCCAAGTGTGAGGTCACCTCTAAATAACCACTGCAATGCCTGAGAGCAATCACCCATACAGGCCACCGCAATTCAGGATTTCCCCATTGATATCGTAATTAGCTTACGGAGTCCCTCTTGATCCCCCTTTGACCATGTGGGTTACGAGTCGGTGCCAATCTATCACGGGGCACTACGGGTACGCTTCCACAGCACGTACAAAGGGTTTATTCCTCCCTTTAGTCCCGAAGGAAAATGATATGTGGTCGACGTGACATATAATCTAAAGAGAGAAATCAAACACAAGTCATAATTATATCATAGACAAGCAAGTCATATGGACACAAGAATAGATCATCTTTATTACAAGTTCATAGTGATGCTAGGGTTTCTCCATCGCCCCAAGAACAAATGAACTACTCACTCATGGAAGCAATCAACAACATCATCATAATCAAATGAATATATTAAAGTACAGGGGTAGATCTAATGCAAACCACAATTGGATCTAGAATTACAATGAGATCTAATAGATGAAAGACGGAGAAATGGTGGTGATGAAGATGCAGCAGTTGATGATGAAGGAGATAATGCGTTGTACTCCAATGATTCAAGTCCCTTCTCCTCTTGAGCAATGGTGATGGTGGAGATCTTATGGAGGTGGTGGCTATGGAGTTTCCAAGGTGGCAGGACTTTGCCGTGGAGGTATGTGGAGAGGTAGTCTTCTCCCTTGGCTCCTTGCCTCTTTATATAAGCCTAGTGGTGCTCTCAATAGCCCCCAATACGTTCCTTATGACCTAAGAAAGGTCTAAAAAACAAACGGGGACGGATTCTGCGAAGAAGCGCGTCTAGAATAGTTGTTTCTGTGCGTCCAGGCCCATGATACGGGCGGGCTCCGCTCGTACCACTCGTCGTTATCGATGTGGTAACTTTCGTATTTTGGCCATCATTTCTTCATACGAACTCCGATTTGGGTGTTCTTTGGCTCGTTGGATTTGTATGGACGAGGGCTACAACACCATGGAATTGGATCATCATTTGGAGTTGATGGAAAATACTTTTTCCTCCCCTCAAATGGCTAAGTCTGGTGCCTGCAACTCCTCCATACTGAATCCCCATGGCTCCATTTATCCATGATTCTCCATAGCTTCTACACACAAATCAAAGACAATAAAAATATAATAAAATCCTAATAAAACTACTAGTTGTGCAAAGCCCATGTGAAAATGAATGAGAACTAGTAATCATACATAATAGGCATATGTATAGATAGATGTAGCATGTAATGAGTGACAATATGAATAATTTGTATACTTAAATATGCATCAATTTTGGACTCATCAGTAGTGCAAGCGAAACCGGTAATGATGTTGGACCGATGACTAAGGAATGAATCTGAAAAACTGGTTGGAACTAAAGACTGGCGACTTCCATGGGACCGGACACCAATGGATGCAGCATCTTGGATAAGTACCATGTGATGGGGATATGTTGAATGGGGTATACCCAGCAAGACGTTTCGAGTGGCCCATGGCATCTGCGAGTGGGCTTGCAGGACGGCGGCGGGAATGCGACTGAGAAGAAGCCTGGCGACTAGAAGCTGGAGCACCAGAAGCATAGCAGAAGCCCAGTCGGATTAGGTCAAATCCTCCGAGTCCCTAACTGACTCGGCTGGATATCTGTAAACCATAGCGAGGTACCCCCTGTATAAACCTCACTAGGGTACTCTATGTACTTACGTTCCATCATACACCCCATCCAAGCGACTTGCTACCTAGCCGCCGAGCTCTCCACCTCTATAACTCACTCGCCGATAATACAATCTAGTAGGAGTAGGTATTTACCCTACTAGGGGCCAAACCTGGGTAAACTCATGTGTCTCAGCCATCATCTCGCTCCACAGATGACCGCCCGCTCTTGCCCTCAATCCTATCAATCGCTACCCCTGGTAGTGACTGCCATGGTCATTCCCATGACAGTGGCGCCCACCATGTGGCATGGCCGGTCTGGCCTGAGTTATGCGGCGAGACCCTATTCGCCAATCGATCGGCCGATCACCATAGGCCGTATGATCGCCACCAGCGGGATCCTTAAGATCCTGCCCAACAGCTACATCCCGGCGTCGCGCCTGATCACACACAACACGGTGATGCCGGTCGACAACATCAACCTGTATGTCGGCTTCACGGATGCCATCGCCCCGGCGTGAACGGTGATCGTTAGCGGATCGCCAACATGCCGCGATCCGCTCTCGGAGAGATAGATCTTCTCCATCAACCGCCTCGCCACCGAGTACGACTCGGCCGCCAGCAACGCGGCCGGGACCGACGCCGTCGTGAACGACGCGGCTCTCCATGAAGACGCCGATTGGGCAACCCCTACCTTGGTCACCAGATCCATCACCGCTGCTTCGCGCGAGGACTCTATCACGCGAGTCTCCAACCCTGAGAATCTCGAGGACCCCTCCTTCCTTGGGATCTTCGACTTCGACTCCGGATCTGAGTCCCCCGAGGACTTCCGTGCCATATCCAATCGCTTCAGCGTGATCTACATGGTGGGATGCACGAGTGCCCCGCCAGATCCCTTCTCCATGCTGATCCCACTGACCGTGACGACAACGGAGGTCGAAGAAGCCCGCCTGCGACTGGATGAGGCATCATGCAGGGAGCAGGCCGAGCGCGAGAAATTCCGCCTCGAGCGGGAAACGATGTAGGAGTTGTCGCTCTACCATCAACACCGCATTAGGATCTGCCTGCACTCCAACGTTTAGGGCCGCATCCTGAACTTCAACGACTAGAGCGACCCCACACGCGAGGCCGAGTGCGAGCTCTGCGAGAACGCGCCGCCCGATAGCAGCAACCGCCCACCACCTAGCATCGCGTCCTGCTGTACTCCACCCCGATGGACAACATCATCGCGGGACATGCCACATTCGCCAACCTCGACATCCTAGGAGAGGGCACGCTGCAGGTCCAGTATGCCAAGGCCCTACTCACCAGGGCCATCGAGCAGCAAGCCGCGGGAGTCGACCCGTGAGGGAGGATGTACTCCCGCTCATCGGGAAGCAGGGCAGCCTCAAGCAGCCGTCCAACTGTCACCAACACCCTCAACTGCCCACCTCCCGAGCCCCTATAGCTCCAACCACGGGCTGCCAACCCTGCAGTCTCCACCAACGAGCCGCGACCTGCGAACAACACGGTCGCCGCCAACAGCCAACCCATCGATGCACAGGCGCACATCATCAACAACCAGGCCTAGCGGGCGCGCCAACCCAACGATCTGAGGCACACCCTCACCAACCATGGCGACCCCGAGCCAAGGGGCTCGCTTAGTCGAGTCAGCCCTCAATGCTTCGGACCAATGATCCGAGGCAAGAAGTACCCCGCCAACTTTAAGGTGCCCGAGGAGATTGAGAAGTATGATCCAACGTACGATCCAGCAGTGTGGCTGGACACGTACCTTATGGCGATGGGAATCACCGGCCACACCGACCTGCTCGCTGCTTTCTACCTTCCCCTGATGATGGAGGGAGCGACCAGGCAATGGATCAATACCCTCCCCATAGATAGCATCGACTTGTGGGAGGAGAAGCGTGACGCCTTCATCAGGCACTTCGAGGGATCCTACACCCGCGCCACCACCATTGAGGACATGGAGTGCTGCATCCAGGGACAGCGCGAGTAGACCCGCCACTGGATCTAGAGGTGGCAGGAGCGGTGGATCAACGCTTGCGGCATTCACCCGGACACGGTGATCCACTACTTTGAGAATGTGTGCCGGTACGAGCCCCTGGTTGCTAAGATTAAGAGGGTCTACCGGACGCTCGAAAACATCTCGGACCTCCTCGAGATCGCCAAACTCTACGTGGAGGAGGACCCCAACCAAGACTCCCATGACGAGTCTGGGGGAAGACGCCGCGCTAGCGGCAATGACAACAGGCGATAGTGCGACATGCGCTACAACAACACTTGCCTCACCAGCAAGCGACGCGGTGACGGGAGAGTCGACTTTGTCGCCAATGCCAGCTACGGGCAATGCGACCCGAAAAACTTCTACCACGATGGAGGAAACTACTGTGATAGTAGAAATTACCACGCCAACAACGTGGCGAGGCCAAAATCCGACCCCGTCGCCATCCTCAACCAGCCTTGTGTCTACCACAGCAGGGAGAGGAAGCCTGCCACTCATACCACTGCATACTTCCATTCTCTAAAGGAGATTGAGAAGGCAAGGTGAGCAAGAGAAGACCCCAACAACAACCTGCCAAGGGACAATGGGAACGCCGATGGATTCGGCAACACTGTTGGCTCGCTGCACACCTTCACTGGGCTCGGCACCAAATGCGAGAAGAAGGTGCTCGCCTGCGCAGTCTCTGTCAATGTGGTGACCCAGGTCGACATTCCCCGCTTCCTCAACTGGTTCGAGAAAAGCATCACCTGGAGTCGCCAAGACCACGTGCCTAGGATCGAATATTTGGGGCGAGTCTCCCTGGTGGTCAGGCCCAAAGTGGCCGACTACTGGCTACCTAAGACGCTGATGAACGGTGGAAGCTCCATCAACATCATGTATTTGGACACGTTCAAGCGGCTACACCTCCCGGAGTCGATGATCGAGTTGACCCTCACCACCTTCCATGGCATCATCCCTGGTCAGAAGGCGTACCCGATCGGCAAGGTGACGTTGCCAGTCACCTTCGGCACACTAGCGAACTTCCGCACCAAGCGGATTGTCTTCAAGCTGGTGAACTTCCACAGCCCCTACCACTGCGTCCTAGGGCGCCAGGCATTTGCCAAATTCATGGTGACCCCAAACTATTCCTAGAACATGATGAAACTCCCCAGGCCAAGAGGCATCATCACCGTCCACGGTGACTCCGACATGGCTGTGGTGTGCGAGAACAAAGGCGCTGGAGCTCGCCGACTCCGTCATCGCCGCAGAAACCAACCAGACGCATGAGCTTGCAAAATACGCGAGCAACATTGACAAGGATGACCCCACCATTCCGAAGAACCCACCTCCAGGGGAACAACTTTCGAGGCAGCCATGCACACTCGCATCGTTGAGCTTGTCCCAGGCGACTACTGCCAGACGGTCACCATCGGGACGAACATGAGTCCCGCATAGGAAAACGCGCTCACCGGGTTCCTGCATGCGACTCGCGACATCTTCACATGGAAACCTTTCGACATGCCTAGTGTCCCGAGGGAACTCGCTGAGCACAAACCGAACGCCGACCCAAAGGTGTGACCAGTAAAGCAGTCACTATAGCCCTTCAATGAAGAGTGCCATTGAGAAATCGCCAAAGAAGTACAGCGTCTACTCGCTACAGGCTTCATTCGGCCAATCAAGTACTGCAAGTGGCTGGAAAACCCAATCCTGGTTCTAAAAAAGAACAACACCTGGAGAATGTGTATCAACTACACCAACCTCAACAGCGCCTGCCCGAAGGAGGAGTTCATCCTACCATGCATCGATCAGATCATCGACTTGACCGCAGGATCGCAGTTGCTGTGCTTCCTCGACGCGTACTCAGGTTACAACCAGATCAAAATGGCAGTCGAGGACGAGGAGAAGACGATGTTTATCACACCATTCGACGCCTTCTGCCACACCACCATGACGTTCGGCCTCAAGAATGCTGGCGCAACCTATCAATGGTGCATGTAGGAGTGCCTTGCGATTCAAATTGGCTGCAATATCCACGTCTAGATCGACGACGTGGTGGTAAAATCCACTTGCTAGAGCGACCTCCTCGCCGACCTGGCCGAGACCTTCACGAATCTGTGGAGGTACAAGATCAAGCTCAATCCAGGAAAGTGCACCTTAGGCGTGCCCACCGGACAGCTCCTAGGATACGTGGTCTCTAAGCGAGGCATTGAGGCAAACCCCACCAAGATCGACACCATCACACGGCTCGGGAAACCCGAGTGCCTACGCGATGTCTAGAAGCTGACCGGTCGAGTTGCGGCTCTCAATTGCTTCATCCCCCGGCTTGGCGAGAAGGCGATGCCCCTCTACCGCCTGATGTGCAAAGACCCCACATTCCAATTGGACAAAGAAGTGGACAACGCGCTTAAGGCGCTCAAGGAAGTGCTGCTCGCGGCACCACTACTCGCCGCCCTAGTCGACAAAGAGCCGATGCTTGTCTACGTCATGGCCTCCACTCGAGTCGTCAGCGCCGTGATGAACGTTGAGCGACCAGAAGAGGGCAAGGAGCGCCCTGTACAACACCCGGTCTACTACACCAGCGAGGTCCTAACGGACTCAAGGCAGCACTACTCGCAGTACTAGAAACTGGTGTATGTGGTCTTCAAAGCCCAGAGATGACTCCCGCACTACTTCCAGGAGCACCCCATCACGGTCGTCTCCTCCGCATCGCTGCAGGACATCATCGCAATCGCGAGGCTACTAGGCAAGTCGCTAAGTGGGCCGTCAAAATCGGCGTCCACAACATCAAGTACGAGCCACGCAAAGCGAACAAGTCGCAAGCCTTGGCCGATTTCCTCGTCGACTGGGAAGAAGCACATCAGATGGACAAGCTGCCTTATCTCCATTACTGGTCGCTCCACTTCGATGGGTCCAAAAACGCAGATTGCGTGGGGGCTGGGATTGTACTCACCTCCCCCAAAGGCCACAAGCTCCGCTACGTGCTACACCTTGACTTCATGCCCTGCACCAAGAACATGGCCGAGTACGAGGCCCTCCTTCACGGCATGCGAGCTGCTAAGGAGATGAACGTCAATCACCTATGGTGCTACGGCGACTCCGACTCGTCGCCGCACAAGTTGCTGGGACCTGTGACACCGTCTCTCCCATAATGATAGCATACCGTCAAGTGGTGGACCAGCTAGGAGGTAACTTCACCGGCTACTCCGTTGAGTGGATCAAAAGGCACAAGAACGAGGAGGCCGGCGCGCTCTCCTGCATCAGATTGGCCCGCCAAACACCACCTGCGGGCGTCTTCCTCGACATCATCCACAAGCCCTCGGTCCCACCGCTGAAGGAGATCAACATCGGGATACCTCTGCATCCCGAGCCCGCCCTGGTCGCCATGATCACGGAGCCCAGCGACTGGACCGCACCATACGTCGCCTTCCTTGAGCACAAGATCCTGCCTACCGACAAGACGGAGGCGCGGATGATCATGCGCCGCTGCAAATCCTTGATCATCATCAACGACGAGATCCACAAATGCAGCGTGACTGGCGTATTCTAGTGCTGCGTAAAGCCAGAAGAAGGGCGCAAGATCCTCCAAGACATCCACGCTCGCGAGTGCAGCCACCACGCTGGTGCCAGGTCACTAGTCGCCAAGGCCATACGACACGGCTTCTACTGGTTCACCGTGCACGGCTACGCCGTCAACATCGTCCAACAATGCGTCGGGTTCCAGAAGTACGCCAACCAGACGCACATCCCTGGTTCGGCACTCAAGACCATCCCCATCACCTGGCCATTCGCCGTATGGGGCATCGACATGGTCAACCCGTTCAAGAAGGCCCCATCTGGCTTCACCCACCTCCTGGTCGTAGTCGACAAGTTCACCAAGTGGGTGGAGGCCAAGCCGATCAAGAAGTGAAATGGAAAGACCACTATGAAGTTCCTCCGCGAGCTCATCTACCGGTACGGCTACCCGCACAACATCATCACGGATAACAGGACCAACTTTTCCAAGGGAGCGATGGCTGAGTTCTACAAAGAGCACAGCATACGACTCGACCTCGCCTCAGTCGCCCACCCGGAGTCGAACGGCAAGCAGAGCGCGCCAACGAAAGCGTCCTCCATGGCCTCAAGCTGCGACTACAGGTTCCCCTCGAGCGAACCCCGGGATGCTGGGTCGAAGAGCTCCCCATCGTGATATGGGGCATTTGCACCTCCGTGAATTGCTCCACGGGGTTCACACGCTTCTTCATGGTGTACGGTGCCGAGGCCGTCATGCCAACCGACCTAGAACATGACTCACCCCGGGTCGTCAACTACGCAAAGGCAGACAACGAGATCACCCACCAGGACGGAATTGACCAGCTGGATGAATCACACAACCTCGCGCCACCATCTACCAGCAGGGAGTCCACTGCTACCACATCCGCCGACTTTGGACCCGCACCTTCCAGGAGGGTGACCTGGTCCTGCGACTAGTCCAGGACAAGAAGGACATGCACAAACTGTCCCCCCATGGGAGGGGCCGTTCGCCATAGGGCGAGTCCTCCGCAACAACGCCTACTACCTCATCGACGCAAGAGGAAACGACCAGCTCGAAGTTGGGAGGCCATGGAATGTAAACCTCCTCCGAAAGTTCTACACATAGAACTAAACCTTGTACCTAGCTACTATATAATGAAAGAAATTCGGATCACACAAATTGTGTCTACTCTCCATACTCGTGTGCCAATCGCAGTCGTACACTTAGCAATACACTACCCATGGAAGTCAACCTTTGGTCGAGCGACCGACACGACTAAGTAGTGCGGCCCAAGGGAACCGAAGATATTTAGGCCTTGTGTTGTCCACAAACACGCCACCCCGGAGCCACCATTAGAGTCACCTCACTTGATTGGCCCACTAGGCCAAGACAACCGATAACGCTTCTCACAGTGAGCCATCCTTCCCACCCTCGTGCAAAGCGACTCTAAAAGTTAAGTACCACACACGGGGACTTGTCTACAACGACCCCCACGCGGCTTGGGAACACACCAAGTAAGAGATCTTGCCTTGGACTCGCCATGCGACTGAATTTCCGAGCCAGGAGGAGAGACGCGTTACAAACAACGAACCAGGTCTTCACCACGCCCAGGGACTCGCCTAAACCGAACCTGTGCGCGTTCGGGGAAATGGCTAAGTAAAGAACTCCCCTTTGGACCGCCAAGTGACTGGTTCCACGAGCCATGACAAACCGATCCCAACCAAACTACAAACCCAACCCAAACAAACTTACACACACGCGAGGATAACCCCACTAAAGGGCGGACACGCTCGGGGACTCGCTCAACAAAATAATGTAATAATACGAAACAAACAACAATAACACAGCAACAGGAGTCGATTGACCATTTTCCTTCAAAAAGAACAAAATACATGGCTCAATGTACATTTACAAAAGAGGCCAGTTGCCACGACTAATACAAATCCCTAGCTCCTCACTATGCAGGACCCGAAGAAGAAGCGCCGCCATCGCCTTTGGCCCAGACAAATGGTTCCCAAGGATTTGACGGGTACGTTGTCAGTTGCTTCGCCAATGACGACCAGAAGGGCTGCTCCGACTTCAAGTCACGGTGCTCCAGCTCAGAGTCGCCCGGTGCCACCACTGTCTCCTAGTATGGCAAAAGGTCTCCCATTGCCAACACCCGCTCCACGAACGGTGCAGCCTTGGCGGTTAACCTCAGCACCTCCGTGATCTCCACCGAGCCAGTCACCAAGGGATACCCGTTGGTGATGTCATAGAGGTCGAAGTCGTCAGGGAAGTGCGCGAGCTCGAGACTGAGCGTCGTGGTGGCTCCACGCTGGAAGGCCGATCACGCCGTCCATTTGACAATAACCGGCGCCTCCTCAAGGTAGCGCCACACCTCCGTCAGCCCACCAGGAATCACCTTGGTGGGAGAGATCCCTTGAAGGACGGCCTGGTCACAAAGTGCCGAGGCATTGGCCGCATTCGCCACCGCCGTCACGCATTGCCAGGCGTCAACGGTCTGCACCACCGGATCACTTTGACCTATCACAACTACGACGTTAGAAAATCAATATCACTTTGGCCTAGTGGACTCACCCGCTCGGGGAATCACCTGCTCGGGGACTCGCCGTATACCAGAAAAGAAGGAGCAGAAGGAAAAGACACTCACCAAAGAGTTTGCGGCATCTCTCCATCACATGCTTCTCAAGCGTCCCAAGGTTGTCCTGCAATCCAAGGATGACTGAGTCGGAGGCCTTCTGCTCCTCCTCCGTCGCGGCGACCGCAGCCTGGGCCCTTTCTTCAGAAGAGATCATCGAGGCTTTCGCTGCCTCCAGCCCGTTCATCAACAAGACGATTTGCTCTTCTGTCATGGTCAAAGTGGCCTTCGTGGTCTCCAGATCGGTGACTAGAACATAGCCCTCGTGAGCCTTGGTGACTGCAGCACAAGAATCAACTGAAAGAAAGACCATATTGCAATTCCCCCACAATAGTGAGAGCTCAAATTCACCAAAGACAGTACAACTTACTAGCAGATGCCTAGAGTCGCTGGTTCGCCTCTTGTGTCTCCCACAGATCGTGTCCAAGCGTTCCTTCATGGCCGGCCAGTCGGCCAACTCCTGCTGCAGGCCCTGAAGACAACAAACAATAAGGGGTTGGACGATCAAAGATTCTAAGTGTCTATCCGCTGAAATTCAGCGACTAAACCCTCGGGGACTAGACGATCAAAGATTCTAAGTGTCTAGCCGTTGAAATTCAGCGACTAGACCCTCGGGGACTGGACATACCTGTATAGCAGCACCTAACATGTCGTGCAGCTCGATGGCGTCCGTCGAGGCAATCACGAACGAGGTATGCCTGCGACATTGTCCGGCGTCGCTATCAACAACCTCAGGAACCTGTGGCGACTGTGTCGCAGTCACCATGACAGAGGCCCTCTCCATAAAGTGAGGAAATGATGCGGTCGTCACCACTGGAGCGCTGGCTGCAGGCACCCGTACCTCCGCTGGCTCGGTCGGTCTGCTCGGCTCCGAGCTAGCAGGTACTTCACCTTCGGGAGGAACGACGGAACCACCCTTCTCCACATCTTCTTCTGCCACGGCAGCGGGGATGCCTTCCTTCTTCTTCTTCTTCTTCGTACTTTTGCTTGGCGCATCCACTGTCACGACCTTCCTCTCCTTGGAAGGGTCGAATCTCCCTTCAGCGTCGACTGGTGGAGCTTTGGACACTAAGGGGCGGCCAATCTTCTTGGCACCAGACCTGTAAAATCGCCACTTTCAACAAGTTGAAGGTACAAGACAAACATAGAAACATGGAAGAGAAAGCACCAAACTTACTTGGTGACGAGGAGAGTGCACAAGCCAATACTAATGTGGGCAAGCTTCTTCAGTTCCGGGTCCAATTTGCGCGAGAGCCCCTTCTCAAACACATTCGCGGCCCACGACACTGGAGGCTTCCTCAATGTCGAGCACGCGGCTGTAGGAACCTCCAACCCGAGTGACACGGGCGCCTTCTCCAGTGGTGGGGACTTTGACCCCGTGTTCTCGGCAGCGTCTAGATCTGGGGTCACCGAATTTATCGGTGCAATCGTGGCAAGCAGAACCACCAGTTCTGCTACCACGTTCACTGCCTCTGTTCCCTTTGCTGGCGCGGGGTCCTCTAGAATCATAGTCGTAGCCTTGCCCTCCTCGTTGCCATGCTCCTTGTTTGACAACTCGAATGCCACCACCGACTGAGCCGGTGACGTCCACTTCATTGTTAGCCTCTTCAAGGGCGACTTCGCCTTTGGCGCGGGCTTCGCCGGTGTTGCAACACACTGAGAGCTGTGCTCCTGCACCATGCCTTGATCACTATCGTGCTCTTCGAGGCTGTGACTTGCCTCGATCTCGCGCTGCTTCTGCCCGTGGGTATTGCAAGCCGCGGGCACAGGCGCGGCGACCTCCGCAACCTCGTCTTTGCCATCAGAGGACTCCACTGCCCCTTCTACAAGGTTGGCGAGAACCTCCTCGTCAAGTGGAGGAAGCCAATTTTCTAGCACATGAAACAACTGACAAGAGGTAGAGAGGTGATCAGAACAAGAAAAAACCGTGACTATGAAAATTGTGACTACCTAAAATAAGAAAGAAAGCTTACTGTGGGGGCCTGACGCTTCCTAGTCACAGTATATGGGGCGAGCCCGGCCTTTGGGTCGGTGTACTCTGCGTCCGTAATCTTCTTCAGCGCGGCGATGTAATCGTTGGCCTCCTAGACCTCCTTGCACGACTTCGTGGCGTCGTCCTTGCCGGTGTACTGGTACATCCGGTGGGCTCGGGTGGCCAGAGGGACCAACCGCTGCCTGAGCCAGCAGTTGTACAAATTGATGGATTCTAGGCCCTCCTTCTTCAGTTTGTTGATCCACATCAATATTTCGTCAATGGCCATCCTCTAGTCTTCAGGGACCGCGGTTGTCGACAACCGGCGTAGCTCACTCCTCTCGGCAGTGTACATTGGGAGTGCCACCTCGCCATCAAGGGTAACCTCCTTAACATAAAACTAGCTCTTTTTCCATTCGCTGGTGGCTTTCTTCGGCAGCAGAAGCTTCACGAAGGTGGCCTTGGGCTTCAGCTGAAACGTAACTCCACTTGCTGTCAGAATGGGGCCGCCAGTCCCCTCGCGACCCAAGTGGCCGTGGAACAACTCCAGCCAGAAGGGGAAGTAGGGGCGGCACCCAAAGGTAACTTTTGCAGAAGGCGACAAAGATCACGAGCTGCTCCACGCTGTGTGGCCCTAGATCCGACGGCTTCATTGCATAGTACGCGCAGAATTGCCGGAAGAATAGCGACATCGGGAAACCTAGCCCTCTTTCTAAGTGGCTCTAGAAGCAGATGAATTCACCGTGGCAAGGCTTCGGCTCCGTCTCGCCGGGCGCAGGGATCCGCCAATTCCCCTTGTAGAGGATGCTCGCATCCTGAAAGGACTTCAGGGCGGATGTGGTGCATTTGGATTTTCCCAAGAGATCTTGGGAGGCGCCATGGGTAGAGGAAGGACACCTCTGAGTGCGGAGATTCTAGATCAGGAGCGGATCTAGAGACTGGGAGTGCGCATGGATGGAGAAATGCGAAGAGTTGTTTCTCCCTTTGCCATTCTTCTTATAAGGGGGACGCTACCTGCCAATGTCGGGCTAGCTGTTACCTCGTGGTAATTATGCCGAAGTTACCGTTGGATTACACAACGGCTAGTTTGACCTATTTGATGATCCAACTTCATTCACTTGACTCGGCTGTTGGTGTGCCTTATCCATTCGATAAGGTGCGGCGACTCAAAGGTAACTCTACTCGCCAATGCTACGACTGAAGAGCTGACGAAGATATTTTCTCCTTCATCAAGGGAGTCCATCGCGGATTCGACTGGGCGTCCAAATTGGACTTGCCTACTCCGACTGCCAAAAGAACACCTGCGCCGAACCAATATTGGCCTCGGGGACTACTGATGGGGATATGCCGAATGGGGTATACCCAGCAGGACATTTCGAGTGGCCCATGGCCTCTACGAGTGGGCTTGCAGGATGGCGACTGAGAAGAAGCCTGATGACTAGAAGCTGGAGGCCCAGAAGCGTAGCAGAAGCCTAGTCGGATTAGGTCAAATTTTCCGAGTACCTAACTGACTCGGCTGGATATATGTAAACCCTAGCAAGGTACCCCCTATATAAACCTCCCTAGTGTACTCTCTGTACTTACCTTCCATCATACACCCCATCCAAGTGACTTGCTGCCTTGCCGGTGAGCTCGCCACCCCTGTAACTCACTCACCGATAATACAATCTAGGAGGAGTAGGTCTTTACCCTACGAGGGGCCGAACCTGGGTAAAATCATGTGTCTAATCCCTTATCTCTCTCCTTAGATGTCTGCCCACTCTTGCCCTCAATCCTATCTATCGCTAACCCTGGTAGCGACTGCCGTGGTCATTCCCACGACACCATGGAGAAGTATATGGTGGATATGGAGTTACCGTCGCACAAGAGAGTTCTCTTTGTGACCTTCAACCTTAAAGGCCTTGCTGATGATTGGTGGTCAGGAGTCCGTGCCGCTCATCCTAGTAAACCGACCCAGGCTATTTTCGTGCAACAGTTCGCTGACTAGTATTATCAAGAAACATTCAAGGAGGAAATGTCAGATAAACTGAAGACCATTAAGCAAGGTTAGCTATTTATAGATGAGTATGAGGCCGAGTTCAGCAAGATGGTACTATTTGTTGATCATGTGAAGCATGGTGAGGCAGCAAAGGCGAGAGCATTCTTTATAGGACTAAAATATAGATATAGAGAGGTGATGAGTGCGAGGCCTACGAATGATTACTTATCCATGGTTAAGCAGGCTAAAGGAATGGAGTTGGAAGTTCGACTCACTGCAGTTGAGGAGGGTCACACCGGAGGTTCTAGTGCCATAGGGGCGACCAGAGGGGAGGCCGCCATGGGGGTAGTGGGTCTACTCAACGACCTCCTTTCAAGAAGTTCAAGGGGAACCACCATTTGCAACAAACAACAAAGTTCAAACAATTGGATTCTCAGTCTTCTTTGGTGCCTCGCTCTTCTTCATCGACTCCATCCTTTCATCCTATCCTAGGGCAGGGAATGATATGTTTCAAGTGTGGTGAGGGACACCGTGCTTCTGAGTGTGCTTGGACTAGGGAGTGTTACCACTGTGGTCGCCCTAGTCATATGGGGTGGTATGTCGTGAGAACCCTGCTAGCATTCTCAAGTGGGAGAGGACACCTACTGGCTCTACTACCACATCATCTTGAGGATCTATAAACATGTTATCAGCTTCTTATACTCCATAGTTTCCTCCATCTTGGGAACCTCCACCTGGTTATGTATGGTAGGATATTTCAGTTTCTTCAATGCAGTGTCCTGCACCATTTGTGCAGCTCCAGTTACCTGCACCCCCACATCATAGTGTTGGACACCCCTCTGCTTCGCCACAACCTAGGGTCTATTCCATGCCAAGTAGTACTTCTTTGGGATGACCAGATGTCGTGATAGGTATACTTCCAGTTGATTCTCCTGATGAATCTTCGATTCTAGAGCTACTTATTCATTTGTATCGCTAGATTTTGCAAATAAGGCCATTTTATCCCGACAATCAGTGGTCGTTAGTTCTCTTGGTGGTCTAATTTTCTCTACCATAGTTTGTCCTGGTTGTGTGATATCTATAGATGATGAATATTTTGTAGTTAATCTTATGGTTATTATGCTGCATCCCTTTGACGTTATTCTTGGCATGGATTATCTACATCGCTTCCGCATCATGGTATCATGTTTTCGGAAGACCGTCTCACTTTAGGCCCCATCTAGAGAGGAGTTGATATTTCAAGGAACTGCTCCTCCACACTCTCTATTCGTTCTTACTAGCCTATTTCGTAGGCAAAAAACAAACAAGACAGGGTTACTATGGGATCTTGTTGAGACACCGAGTACCTAACAGTTAATTGGTGCCATTCCAGTGGTACGAGACTACCTAGATGTATTCCCTAATGAGTTGCCAGGTATGCCACCAGTGCGAGACGTGGAGTTTCGTATTAATCTTAAACCTGGTACTCAACATATTTCTATGTCTCCTTACCGATTGTCACGACCATTCCAAGAAGAATTGAAGAAGTAGTTGGATGATTTATTATCCAAGGACTAGATCCAAGGGAGCATTTCTCCTTGGGCGGCGCCGGTAATGTTTACATCCAAGAGGGATGGTAGTCGGCAGAAGTGTGTAGATTAGTGTGGTCTTAATGCAGTAACCATCAAAAACAAATATCCATTGCCCCACATTGAGGATTTGTTTGATCACCTAAATGGAACTAAGGTGTTATCCAAGATGGATCTATAGTCTAGCTACAACCAGATTCGTGTGCAAGAACAAGATATTGAGAAGACTGCATTTGCCACCAAGTATGAGCATTATGAATACAAAGTTATGTCTTTTGGACTAACCAATGCCCCTGCGATATTTATGGAGACAACGAACAATATGCTACACAAGTTCCTTGATAACTTCGTGGTAGTGTTCATTGATGATATCCTCATATATTCAAGGACAAAGAAGATCATGAACGTCATCTTAGACTTGTGCTTGAGACTCTGAGGAAGAATAAATTCTATGCAAAGCTAAAGAAATGTGAGTTTTGCCTTTTAGAAGTGGCTTTTCTAGGTCATGTTATTAACTAATGGGGTATACTAGTTGATCCTAGTAAGGTATCTACAATTATGGATTGGCCGAGACCATGCAATGTCAAGGAAGTGAGGAGTTTCTTGGGCTTGGCGGGTTATTATAGGAAATCTGTGAAGGATTTTTCTATCATCGCCAAGCTAGTGACCAAACTAACCCAAAAGGATGTGAAATTCCAGTGGACTCCTGAATGTGAAAAAAGCTTCTCTACTCTCAAGAATAGTCTGGTGACTACACCTATTCTCACTCTTCCCGAGCCAGGTAAGCGCTTCATAGTCTACTCAGATGCTTCTCTAGTTGTACTTGGGTGTGTTATCATGCAAGACGACAAATTTATTGCTTATGCTTCGAGGCAATTGAAAAAGTACGAGCAGAATAACTACCCATGATCTAGAGCTCGCAACTATGGTAAAAATTCGCACTCAATATTTGGAGGCATTATCTTTACGGAGAATCTTGTGATATATTCACCGATCATAAAAGTCTCAAATACCTCTTCACACAGAAGGAGTTGAACCTGAGGCAAAGATGGTGGCTAGAGCTAATAAAGGACTATGACCTCACTATCCAGTACAAACCAGGAAGGAAAAATGTGGTTGCGGATGCTCTTAGCCGCAAGTCTGTACCTCCCACTTTGGACTCTCTTGTTGCTGATTTTGAATGGATGGGCATTTCATATTGTTTTGCGGGTGTAGCACAAGAGGAAACACAACTTATTGTTCAGTCAGCCATTCCACATAGAGTGAGAGAGGCACAACAAAGTGATCATCTATTACAACAAGTGTGAGATCGCATTCTACAAGGCAAAACCGGGGAGTTTACTATAGATGAGACCGGGGCAGTTCGGTTTCATGGTCGTCTGGGTGTGCCACAAAAGTCTCAGGTGAAGGAGGACATTCTTAGGGAGGTACATTGTACGCCCTACATTGTTCATGCTGGAGAGACGAAAATGTATCAGGACCTGAAACAAACTTATTGGTGGAAAAGAATGAAAATTGACGTGGCCAAGTATGTGTCCTCTTGTGGGGTTTGTCAGTGAGTAAATACCAAGCGTAAGCGGCCCGCAGGACAGCTACAATCCTTAGAGGTTCTAGAATGGCCATGGGATGACATTGCCATGGATTTTTTGGTTGGTCTACCTCGTACACGAAGGGGGAGAGATGCAGTATGGGTGGTCGTGGATCGACTTATCAAAGTTGCTTATTTTATTCCTGTCCGCACCACTGACTCTGCAAGTAACTTGACACCGATATATATAAGGGAGATATTAAGGTCTCATGGGGCTCCTAAAACCATTACTTCTGACAGGGATGCTAAGTTAGTATCAAAATTCCGAGAGAGCTATCAGAGTGCCTTGGGGACACAACCGAGACTTAGCACGGCATTTCATCCCCAGACAGATGACCAATCAGAGAGTACAATCCAAACACTCGAAGATATTATGAGGTGTTGCGTCCTATCCTGGCAAGAGAGCTGGGAGGATCACTTACCACTTGTGGAGTTTTCTTATAATAACAGTTATCAAGTTAGCATACGTATGGCATCTTATGAGGCTCTGTATGGAAGCAAGTGTAGATCTCCATTGTGTTGGGATGCCGTGGGCGAGAAGGCAGTGCTTGGACCTGATTGGGTTCAACAAGCTACAGAGACGATAGCTGAGATTAGACAACATATGTTGGCAGCACAGAGTAGGCAAAAGAGCTATGCTGATTCCAAGAGGTCGATGTGGAATTTCATGTCGGGGAGGAGGTACTCTCAAGGGTGTCACCCACTAAAGGTGTTATAAGATTTAACATCAAAGGAAAGCTTAGTCCACGGTACATTGGATCTTTCTTGATATTGGCACGAGTGGGAAAGCTAGCTTACCGACTTGAGTTGCCCAAGTCGATGAAAAGTGTGCATAATGTGTTCCATGTCTCTACGCCGCGGAAGCATTTTCGTGATCCAGAACATCATATTACCATGGAACCAATTACGATTGAACAAGATTTAACCTTTGAGATTCGCCCTATGGGGATATTGGGAGAGGTCCGAGAGAGTTATGCAAAATAGGACGCTAAAGTATGTGAAGATTCTTTGTTCGCAACAAACTAAGCATGAGGTGACTTGGGAACTTGAGTCTATCATGCGCGATAAGTATACAGAGTTATTCATGTCTCATATGTGATGCATGATTATGTTTTCCTGTTATGTTTATTTGTGTGAGTAGAAGAACAAGAATGAATTCGAGGTCGAATTCTACTTAAGGGGGTAAGAATGTCATACCCCAAATTTTGATACTAATGTTTTATGCTTTTTCTATCCTTAAAAAAAAGCAAATTTAATATTCATAACATTGTTGTTGTTTGTATGTGGGTTTAGGAGAAAAACAAAACAAAATAAATGAAGATAAAATAGAGTGCACCAGCGCTTGAACTTTTGACCTACCATTCGAAACCTATAGCTACAACCAGCTGCCCTTGTGGTGATTTATTGTAACCTATTTCTATGTCTCCTTACCGATTGTCACGACCATTCCAAGAAGAATTGAAGAAGTAGTTGGATGATTTATTATCCAAGGACTAGATCCAAGGGAGCATTTCTCCTTGGGCGGCGCCGGTAATGTTTACATCCAAGAGGGATGGTAGTCGGCAGAAGTGTGTAGATTAGTGTGGTCTTAATGCAGTAACCATCAAAAACAAATATCCATTGCCCCACATTGAGGATTTGTTTGATCACCTAAATGGAACTAAGGTGTTATCCAAGATGGATCTATAGTCTAGCTACAACCAGATTCGTGTGCAAGAACAAGATATTGAGAAGACTGCATTTGCCACCAAGTATGAGCATTATGAATACAAAGTTATGTCTTTTGGACTAACCAATGCCCCTGCGATATTTATGGAGACAACGAACAATATGCTACACAAGTTCCTTGATAACTTCATGGTAGTGTTCATTGATGATATCCTCATATATTCAAGGACAAAGAAGATCATGAACGTCATCTTAGACTTGTGCTTGAGACTCCGAGGAAGAATAAATTCTATGCAAAGCTAAAGAAATGTGAGTTTTGCCTTTTAGAAGTGGCTTTTCTAGGTCATGTTATTAACTAATGGGGTATACTAGTTGATCCTAGTAAGGTATCTACAATTATGGATTGGCCGAGACCATGCAATGTCAAGGAAGTGAGGAGTTTCTTGGGCTTGGCGGGTTATTATAGGAAATCTGTGAAGGATTTTTCTATCATCGCCAAGCTAGTGACCAAACTAACCCAAAAGGATGTGAAATTCCAGTGGACTCCTGAATGTGAGAAAAGCTTCTCTACTCTCAAGAATAGTCTGGTGACTACACCTATTCTCACTCTTCCCGAGCCAGGTAAGCGCTTCATAGTCTACTCAGATGCTTCTCTAGTTGTACTTGGGTGTGTTATCATGCAAGACGACAAATTTATTGCTTATGCTTCGAGGCAATTGAAAAAGTACGAGCAGAATTATCCTACCCATGATCTAGAGCTCGCAACTATGGTAAAAATTCGCACTCAATATTTGGAGGCATTATCTTTACGGAGAATCTTGTGATATATTCACCGATCATAAAAGTCTCAAATACCTCTTCACACAGAAGGAGTTGAACCTGAGGCAAAGATGGTGGCTAGAGCTGATAAAGGACTATGACCTCACTATCCAGTACAAACCGGTAGGAAAAATGTGGTTGCAGATGCTCTTAGCCGCAAGTCTGTACCTCCCACTTTGGACTGTCTTGTTGCTGATTTTGAATGGATGGGAATTTCATATTGTTTTGGGGGTGTAGCACAAGAGGAAACACAACTTATTGTTCAGTCAGCCATTCCACATAGAGTGAGAGAGGCACAACAAAGTGATCATCTATTACAGCAAGTGCGAGATCGCATTCTACAAGGCAAAACCGAGGAGTTTACTATAGACAAGACCGGGGAGGTTCGGTTTGAAGGGTCAGAAACATAGAAAACAAAAAAATTCCTACGATGAGAACTATACGCCAAGATCTATCTACTAGATACAAGCAATGGGTGGATATACATCCATGGAGAACTTACCCTCAAAGACAACAAAGTTTTGTTAACGAGTAGGAACTTGTGGATGATGTAGTCGTACGCTTGCCGATCTCAAGATCATGTGGAAGTCCTAGCGCCGCAAACCAGCAGCGCATCCGCACTCGCACACACGTTCATGCCACCGAACAACCTCCTCCTCCTCGCTCCAGTCAGACAACGGAAGCAGCAACTCCTTCCAGACGAAATGCCACCAGGAACATGTATCTCGCTAATCCGAGACCATAGGGGAATAATTCTAGAGGGGGAGAGAGATCCTCCACGAGGAGGTGTGTGGAAGAAGGGTGAGAAGGGTGGCCTTTTATAGGAGGAGGGGGTGCCCCTCCCCATGGTTGGCGCCTCATGGGGGGTGACCCCTCACATCCCCCATTCATGTGGTGGTAACTCCCTCCACATTAAAATGCCCTTTCACATTCTCTTTTAAAGTCTCCACTTTAAATACATTAAATTTCTCCAAATTTAATGCTCTCTCATTTAATAAAACTCTTTTATTAAATTTATTCAGAATTTTGTTAATTACTTTAATTAACAAACATTCACATAAAACCCCTTGCAACATTTCAATATTACATGTAGAGCCAATTTCTGCAATTTCACCCGAAACAGTTTTGGTGTCTATTGAAATAATTCCAGCGCTTTGCAATTCATTCCTCTGAAACACATTTGCTCCAAATGGTGTTGGTGTCCCTTAAGTGTGTCACCCTATGGTTCGTGAATAATGCATACATGATCGAGACCCCTCTTAGATCAATAATCAGAAGCGGGACCTGGAGATCCATACTGACTCCTACACATTCTACGATGACTTCTGTGATTGTGAGAACCTTTAACATTAGTAACTAAATCCCTTTATCTTATGATATATTACATGTCCGAGATTCTATCATCGGTATCTCCATACCTAGTTTGATCTTGTTACCGACATGTACTCTTTTCTCGTTCCCGTGATATAACATTCTAGTGATCTTATCACTTGCTTGCAAGCTAACCAATGTGATACCACTGAGAGGGCCCAGAGAATATCTATCCGTCATTGGGATGGAAAAATCTCACTCTTGATCCCTGAGCTTCTACATAACACTTTCGTAGCACTGAACCCACCTTTATAATCACCCTTCCACGGTGTGACGTTTGATGTTATCAAGATACTCTTCCAGTATTAGTGATTAACATGATCTCATGGTCTAAGGACTAGGATTACTTTGTTAGATGTTATAGCAATATAAACACAATGACTTTGATCGTAATGCTATACTTCGGATGATTGTTCATCACATCATTCCACTAATGTTGTGACCTCGTTATTAACAACATCCAATGTCCATGATCAGGAAACCTTGATCATCTTGTTAATCAACAAACTAGTTTATAAGAGAGGTATAACTAGGAACTTTCCTTTTGTTTATCAAACACACATGTATTAACGTTTCCAAATTAATACAATTATAGCATGTAAAATAAACATCTATCATATACTTGGAATATGTATAATAACAACTTTATTATTGCCTCTCAGGACATATTCCCTTCACGGTTTCATGGTTGTCTGTGTGTGCCACAAAGTCTCAGGTGAAGGAGATAATTCTTAGGGAGGCATATCGTACGCCCTACATTGTTCATGCTGGAGAGACAAAGATGTATTAGGACCTGAAACAAACTTATTGGTGGAAAAGAATGAAAATTGATGTGGCCAAGTATGTGTCCTCTTGTGGGGCTTGTCAGTGAGTAAAGACCGAGCGTAAGCGGCCCGTAGGACTGCTACAATCCTTAGAGGTTCCAGAATGGCCATGGGATGATATTGCCATGGATTTTGTGGTTGGTCTACCTCGTACACGAAGGGGGAGAGATGCAGTATGGGTGGTCGTGGATCGACTTATTAAGGTTGCTCATTTTATTCCTGTCCGCACCACTGGCTCTGCAAGTGACTTAACACCGATATATATAAGGGAGATATTAAGGTCGCATGGGGCTCCTAAAATCATTACTTATGACAGGGATGCTAAGTTTGCATCAAAATTCTGAGAGAGCTATCAGAGTGCCTTGGGGACGCAACCGAGACTTAGCACGGCGTTTCATCCCCAGACAGATGACCAATCAGAGAGTACAATCCAAACACTCAAAGATATGATGAGGTGTTGCGTCCTATCCTGGCAAGAGAGCTGGGAGGATCACTTACCACTTGTGGGGTTTTCTTAGAATAACAGTTATCAAGCTAGCATACGTATGGCACCTTACGAGGCTATGTATGGAAGCAAGTGTAGATCTCCATTGTATTGGGATGCCGTGGGTGAGAAGGCAGTGCTTGGACCTGATTGGGTTCAACAAGCTACATAGAGGGTAGCTGTGATTAGACAACATAAGTTGGCAGCACAGAGTAGACAAAAGAGCTATGCTGATTCCAAGAGGTCGATGTGGAATTTCATGTCGGGGAGGAAGTACTCTTAAGGGTGTCACCTACTAAAGGTGTTATAAGATTTAACATCAAAGGAAAGCTTAGTCCATGGTACAATGGACCTTTCTTGATATTGGCACGAGTGGGAAAGCTAGCTTACCGACTTGAGTTGCCCGAGTCGATGAAAAGTGTGCATAATCTGTTCCATGTCTCTATGCTGCGGAAGCATTTTCGTGACCAGAACGTCCAATTACGATTGAACAAGATTTAACCTTTGAGGTTCGCCCTACGAGGATATTGGGAGAGGTCCGAGAGAGTTATGCAAAATAGGACGCTAAAGTATGTGAAGATTCTTTGTTCGCAACAAACTAAGCGTGAGGCGACTTGGAAACTTGAGTCTATCATGCGTGATAAGTATCCAGAGTTATTCATGTCTGATATGTGTTTTCCTGTTATGTTTATTTGTGCGAGTAGAAGAACAAGAACGAATTCGGGGTTGAATTCTACTTAAGGGGATAAGAATGTCATACCCCAAATTCTGATACTAATGTTTTGTGCTTTTTCTATCCTTAAAAAAGCAAATTAAATATTCATAACATTGTTGTTGTTTGTATGTGGGTTTAGGAGAAAAACAAAACAAAATAAATGAAGATAAAATGGAGTGCACTAGCGCTTGAACTTTTGACCTAGCAATCAAAACCTGTAGCTACAACCGGCTGCCCTTGTGGTGATTTATTGTACAATATTAGTTTTTACTTTTTTTGTTTTTTTAGTACGAGAGGAAGGGAAGATCCATGGGCTGGGCTGGGCTCAAGGCCCTATCGGAATCGGTAATCGTGCCCTACTGCGCCGCATCTTAGTAGCGCTCTAGGACTGTGTCCTCACGCTTCGATTCCTCGTATCTCAACCAGACTAGTTGCCCACTGGATTGCCACCGCCACCATCAGGTTGCTGCTGCCGCTGGAGGTCAGGTCGATGCCGCCGACCATCAGTCAGTCGACTCCAACTGTGCGTTGTCGTGCATTATTCTTATTGATTTTGTTCTTCTTGACAGCGATTTAGGCTCTGGCCAGTAGATGGATATACGATGGGAAATTTGTAGCTGCTACATTTTTATTATTCCCTGATTTTCTACCCAAAGAATGATCTAAATCTGACTTGGAACCCCTAAGGTTATTCTCTAGACGTTGTTCTGAAATCTTCTGTTTCAAGCACCAAGAATATAGCTATGCGTTTTACTTTTGTTCCTCCCGTACGTTAAAGAAGTACTTGAGTAAGCAGAACAAGTACATGCTAGCGATCGAATAATGCATGTTTACGTACGTGGAAAGGTTCAGCAAACTTTTAGAAAGGTTTCTCATTGGCTGTTTGGAGTAGTCGGTTTAAAATCTAATTTCTTTGGGTCAGACATCTAGCGTTTGGATTTCTTTTATACCCAGATTTCAACAGTGCGGTTAATTAGTTTCTCGGTTTGGTTTGTAGCTTTTTCTGAATACAATATCTTTTGTTTCCGTTCTTTCTAGCTCAGCTTGGAGGTTACGGAGAGATGGTTTTCTTGGACAGAACTTGGCTACCTTGTGTATTTGTGGTCTAAAAGTCAGCCACAAGTCAGCTGCGTTATAGACTTGCCCATGTTTTTGTTGCCACTAGAAAAAAAATACTAATTAGGAAAAATAAATAAATAATACGGTCCTCGGTCGATTCTTATCCGACAGTTAGTTTCTTGATGTTAAGTTTACTTTTTCTTCAGTATCTAGGCACTATCCCTTATTTATACTTTATTAGCTCAGCTACAATCTGGTGCGCAGGGGTGACATGATATGCAACTTGTATGTTTTGTAGTGATGAATCGAATTGAGTGTAATGATGTTTCCTTAACATGTGTTGGTACTTCCGGTTTATAATCTCTTAACCCACAATTTTGCATATTTTCATACATTCAATCTTATCTAATGATTATGATATGTCGATGATAATGATGATGATTATGATGATGATGGCATGTGCATATTATGCATACTTTTACACCCATGATGATATTTATGATTATGTGACCTACCTCGGTGGGCACAATGCGATCTTCATTGTTGGGTTGCGATCCACTTTGGAGGCACCCTTCACGAGTTGGAGTGAGTGGATGCTGATGGGTGTCCACTCAAGAGATACCGGTATTCGCGATGAGATGAGATGATCATATAGGAATATAGGACATAATTTTATGTTCTAATGGATGGATGTGGTTTAATGATGTTTTGGTGTTTTGATTTATGTAAAGTTACTATTTGTTCGTGAATTTGTTGAGTATTTGTACTCACCCTTGTTGCTTTCATGTTTTTAGGTAAACACTAAGGACATCATGTATGGGAAGTTCTGCCAGTAGCACCTTCACAATTATCACCTCACGTTTCACACATTCCTCACCAATATTTTGGAACTTTGTTTTTGATTGATAGGAGTCATTCTTGTCATAAATGGTTTCGGAGCATGGAGAAGTTTATCACTTAGACTTTGTTGGTTTTTCCTGCTAGACATTATTACCAGTATTGTGTTTTGTTTGGAAGTTTTTATAGTTGTGGTATTGGAGACTTATATCGTTGAATGTGTGTCTACATTTTATTGAGTTTTATCCTTTTACCCTTGTATTTATATTATTGTCTGTCGTGGATGTCTCAAAAACATAGGAGACTCTGCCAAATTTCCCTAAAAAGTATTAGTTACTTGTATGTGTAATGTATGTGATAACATATCAAGTGCTTGGTTAGCTTGGGGTGTTACAATAAATTATCATAAAAGTGGATATACTTCAATCACCACCACCTAATCATGGTCTAGTTAACATATATATAGATAGAAAGATGATCATCAGTCAAATATAGCAAAAAGAGATCTCCACCATGATTAAGTGAGCAAATGGAATTATAAATGAAGAGATTTATGTTTGGTCTCTGTACAGTACCGTTAAAGATCATCTTGTTCTAATCATTGGCCAACTCATGTGGTGCCGACACTAGACAATGTGACTACCTCTAGAGTGCATATAAACTCTTCAATATAGCAAAAAATACTATAATAGACTATAAATTAGCATAAAAGTGGATATACTTAAATTACCACCACCTAATCATAGTCTAGTTGACGGATATATATATATATAGATAAGTAAATATGACGATGAGTCAAATCTAGCAAAGAATAGATCATCACGGTGATAGAGTGAGAAAATTGAATTATAAATCAAGAGATTTATATTTGGTGTTTGTTACATAGCAAAAAATATAGCATAAAAGTGGATATACTTAAATCAGCACCACCTAATCATGGTCTAGTTAACGTATATATATATATATAGATGAACATAAGTCAAATATAGAAAGAATAGATCATCACCAAAATCAAGTGATCACATTGAATTATAAATCGAGAGATTTATGTTTGATTTTTGTCCAGTCTTATTTAAGATCAATCTTGTTCTAATCATTAGCCGAATCATGTGGTGCCTCATACAAACAAGCATCTTACACTAAGCATATCTCAGTAAAAGCAAGAGACTTACTATTTCTCTTTGTGCAGTCCCGTTAGAGGACATCATGTTGTCAGTTCGTTCTTTGAAGGCATCCACCGCATCGTACTTGGATAGACGATGCATCTAATTTATTGTTGCTTCTCTGCATATAGGTTTACACCACTCATTCACATAAAATATGTTAGCATTCAGCAATATAAAGCAACAGGTACTTATAAGATTATAGGAGCGATTCACTCTATGATTCTCTGTGTTCCCTGTGAGAGGAAATACTATCAAATAGTGTATGTTGCTGTTTACAAAGAACTAGATAGATATTATAGTATAATCACTTGTGAACACGTAGAGCAGGGAATGGCGGAATATAAACAAACATTTAAATGACATAAAGTTTTCTATGGTGACAAAATAGAATGCAGTTACATCCACTCCTTAGCACGAACAAGAGAGAAATTATAGTGATTTAACTTGTGAAATAGGATTGCAAACAGATATGAAATGTTCCATACAATTTGTCATGATATACAGAGCAGGCAGTTACTGTACTAACATTAGGACGGATAAGATCAACATTACAATGGTATACCTCGTGAACTTATAGAGCAGGGAATGCAAACCCATATGTGAATTGACTTGAAATGCCATGCACTACATAATAGAAGGTAGATATTGCTGCTACAGAAATTATAATTGAGAAACTTGAATTTATAGAGCAGGGCATGCACTTAACCATGTTAAGTTCCTTAAAACTTTCCATGTAATACTACATCCAATCCAAAATAAATAAGGCGTATAAATTTTTCGCAAGTCAATCGACGCAAAATCCGACCAAGTTTGTAGAACATACCAGGAATATCTACCATGCCAAACCAATGCCATTCGGTACATCGGGGCATATATTTTCATAGACGCAAATACCACAAATTAACCCTTAGTATATTTTTCTATGAGCTTGGTCAAAGTAATCACTGTTTAACTTTAAAAAAGTATAGGCCTTATTTTACGGAACGGATATAGCACACAATAGGCGGCAACTACTGTCGGAGCTTAATTCAAAATAATAATAATGGCATAACTTGCAGAGGGAATGCAAAACCAACAAGTTCAATGACATAAAATTTGCGATGAGTTACATAAGAGAAGGCATTTACTGTGGTTGCTTAGTACAACCAAATTGAAATTAAAATAGCAAAAATTCTAAAATTGTAGAGCAGGGCATGTTCAGTGGCTTAAAACTACCAATGAACTCCAAAATTAAAACTACCAATGAACTCCAAAATTACATGCAGTTAGTATTATAGCAATGAACGAAGCAAATGCATATCATGATGACATAACTTGTGAACTTGTATAATAGGTAGGCAGCTTTAGATGCTCAGTGAATTAACATTTTCCATGAACTGCATAATACCAATGAACTCTAATGATGTCAGTTTTGTACTATCAAAATTGTTTATATATATTAAGAGTAATTGTTGGTCAAATAAAAAACACGCATAACAATGACACCTTATACCTTGAAATAGAACGAGTAGTTTAATGCCTAGATTTAACATAGACTACACCGAATTTATCAAGGGAGAGTGGGATATCAATTAAGCCAGTATTGAGTTAGGAATTTACCACCAATATAGAAATGCAGTTCACTGTCATAGGCTTATACCTGCTATATTGAAACAAACAAGCAGATCTGGTTTACCTAGGTCACAACATCGTCTATGGATACACGACATCTTTGCAAGACACGTCAAGGACACCGAGGGTGCCCAGTAGTGTGTGAGTCGTGCTGAAGTAGATAGATCACAGCGGCGTCAGTGAAGAAGATCTGTGGAGGTTGTTGATGGGTCTAGCTTGCTTGACAAGATGGCCGGTTAAGGAGATCTAGTGTAGTGCACGACATCATCGATGAAGCAGATCTGTTACGACCGATTATCGATTCAAGGTGCTGCATAAGAGCATCGGTGAAGCAGATCTAGTGTAGTGGACTATTGAGTCCGTGAAGCAGATCTAATCCAGTGCACACCAACGAAGGTGAAGTAGGTTAGCTGCTGTGGATGAGGGAGTCGGCGAACTAACACGATCGTATGGAAGAGGGTGTCAGTGAACTAGGTTCGGTAAGGTGAACATCGACTAATTCGGTAGAATGGTGAGGAGTATATAGTATCAAGGTATGGCGTGTAGGCCGACGAAGTGCGGTGGTGCAGGATCTAGAGGTGGGATAAGGGGTTTGGGGTGGTGTGTGGGCCGATGAAGTGCGGCGGTGATGTTCTGGTGTAGTGGTGCAGGAGCTGGAGGTGAGATAGGGGGTTGGGTGGTGTGTAGGCCGGCGAAGTGCGATGGTGTACTGCTAGAGGTGAGAGGGGGTTGGTGGCGTGTAGGCCAGCGAAGTGCAGCGGGGAAGCTCTGGTGCGGTGGTGTAGGAGCCGGAGGTGAGATAGGGGTTAGGGTATTTCGGAGTGCTATGGGGGAAATGGCATTTGTTGAAGGTGGACTACCCAACTTCAGAGCTGTGGGGACCGCGCGGGGGGAGGGGGATTGCGAATCATACCCACGCCCCAACATTAGTAATTAGGCCATTGTTAGGGGTAGAAGAGTAATTTCGTATGGCTAAAACTTGGGGCGTGACCACTCAAAATATTATGGTGGAGGTGAGGCGGGATGTTGGGGGATACCCCCGGGTAGGGTCACGCCGGGGTATAAAGGCTGAGTTAGCCGAGGTACGGCGTGGTCAAAGTGAATGGTAGCCGAGTCACCTCAAGGCATGCCGACTTACGGAGTAAATTGGCCTGGTGAGTGTTCACCTAATGTTAACCCGACTGGCATAAAACATATGTCGGCTATGTTCAGTTTACCTTGTTTGCAGGTACCCTCATGGCCGAGTTAGCCAGGCGCTAGCCAGGTTACCAATTGGCTTCCAAGGGAAGGAAGGAATCTCTCGCTGGTCAAAAGGTGGCCTCTTTCCACTGTAGCGTAAGCGAAGCAGGCAGAGGGAAGGACCAGCAGGGTGTGGCCGACAAAGGTGACATAGCCAGTGTCGGCTGACACTATCAGTGTCTGGTGATGCAACACCACAGAGGGGCTTAGGGAGGCTTACGACCTAAGTCCGGACTAGCCATTTAACGTGTAAAAAGAGGCATCTTGCTTTTACCAAAGGGCATATTCGGGGAATATGCTTCCACGTGTGCCCTAGATTTGTTATTTGGGCTCCCCTATATAAGGAGCACCACGGCCTCCATAGCAAGGGATGGATCATTTAGTTAAGGAAAAACCCTAGAGTTTTGTAGTGGGCAGTAAGAGAACTAGTCTCCTTCTCACAAACAGCTCGAGGAGCCCTTGTAATCCACATCCAACAAGAGATAAATACAAACACTTGTATGTGGAATCACCACACTATCCCTTCCTGGATTCCTCTAGTGCACGTTGGCCCCATCTTTAGCCTATACATGTCATCTGCCGTGCCACCACGATGACACGGGAGAATTTGGCGCTCTGGGATTTTGAATTTGGCTATATTGTTAGAATAATATAGAATAATAATATCCTATCATAGGAGTAGCTATAGTTTAAAAGATCTAGAATAATAAAAATAGTTTACTGTAATGTCCTAGCCTTTGTAGGTACGGAGTATTTCTAGAGGCATTTCTACAAAAATAGGGTCTCTACCTTCAACTTAATTACATAAATACATGAAGGTAGTAACATGAACTAGTAGCACTATGTTAGTAGTACCCACTATGACCAGCCTACGAGCATCTCTAATGGCTAATCTCTAATGGCTAGTGTATCCGGTAGTCTAAGCCAAATATAGACCACTGATGGCTAGGGTTGGACATAAAACTCGAAACGCGACGATTTTAATGAGCACTCGTTTTCTCGGCTCATTCGAAATTGACTCGTTTCCTTAACGATCTTAGCTGAGCTGCAGTTTTTGCTCGATATCCTTAACAAGCTAAACGATCGAGTTAACGATGTTCATGAGCTACTCGTTAAGATCGGTAACAATCAATGTAAGGCCCACTTATGTTGATACATGTCTAATTTGGCAGCCCATCTAAGGCAAACATCTAGCCCATTGAGTAAGACTGATCAATTAAGGAGCGGGAGCGACCGACCAAAGACCTTACCCTAGACTCTCCCGATCGATTCAGAATATTTCTCATATGTCTCGTGAACTCATCATCTCCCTCTGCATACCCCATCTCCATCTTCTTGATCTAGATCTGCTGACCGCGGCACTGACCGAACCCTGCCGAGTATCGTTTTTTATTATCAGTATGCCTCTGTCTGAGGCTAATACATTTTCATAACGAGTAGCTTGTGAGCATTCATTAACATCTAATGAACTGAGTCGAGCTTTACTTTTTGCTCGTTATCCTTAACGAGTTTAATGATCTGAGCCTTAATGAGCATGAGCCTTAACGAGCCAAGCCTTAACGAGTTGAGCTGCTCGATAGTCCAGCCCTACTGATGGTCTGCAAGTGCACAAGTTTGTCAGCAAATGTTTTAGCAGAAGTATTAATTCTAGTTTTTATATCGATTCCGATAAGGAGCTTAGGTAAGTGTTTTTATGCGGTGTTTCTATCACACTCAAGGTGTCATAGGTCTTGAGTGAATTGACTGCAAAAGCTGACGGTGGAAAGTGTAGAAGATAGAGGAAACTTGTTTAGGAAATAAGAAAATTGCATAAAAGTAAGGCGAAAGGTGTGTAAAGGTCCTACAGATGAGAAGTTAGGCACGAAGAGAAACAGTTCATGGTTATAGTGAAAGTGCCAAATGGATAAAGTGGAATAAGTGATAGTGATATTTCTTATTTATAAGTGAGTAGGCAAGAAACCCATATACCGACTAGGAGTCCTCATGCCCAATTCTTCCTAGTCCCAATGATCCGTCTGCCTGTTACCACGACAATGGTAAGCACATTAATTAAGGTCTTGCAATCTGATCAAGGTTTTAATCTTAATGGTTCCTTGTTGTCCTCGAGTAGTGCGAGCTCCTCATTGATATCGACTGTGTCACTCGGGGGTCGCCGAATCGCTAGCATACAAGCTCATACATATGAGATCTTTGGATTATGTTACCTGGGTTTTTAAATTAGGTAACAAGCATTAGGCAAACATAGATAATCATTCTAACTATTTAATAATCACTACAACAATCACAAATGGATGTATTAAAGGAGGCACAACACATCTCACCAATCCCCTACATCTCCCACGCCTATGGCGATTTACTCAGACATGAGAGGAAGACAAATCAAAATCATAATTCTATTGCAAATAGGAATCATCTCAAAGTTATTATAGCAAAACCACAATAGCGATCAAAATCAAATCAAAATACAAACCAAAGCTAGATAAAAGTATCAAACCCTAATCTTACAATTGCCAATCTCTCTCTCTAAGTAATGATGGGAATGATGGTGGAGTGTGTGGTTGAGGAGTTGGAGATCGTCGATGAAGAAGGTGAAGTTCTTCTCCTCTTCCAGATCTGATCTAACCCTCTCTGGATGGCTTGCAGCGGCTGTGTTTTCTTCTCTGTCGCTCTTCTCGCTGCCTCTCCTTCATGAAAGTTACTTGTATTGATATAACGAAGCTATCGAAGGGTAGTACGGGCGGACGGTACGGGTGCGTTCTGAATATACCGCTGGTTGTTAAGCATGTTGAACGCCTCCAATGAAAGGGGCTCCAATTGGGGATTCACTTCTTTGGATGCAATTATCCTATAAATGCTATTAGATCTTCAATAAATGGTCATTACCCAAAAACCATCACAAGAAACCAAGGATTCACTAATTGTGACATTAATGTTAGTAGAAATGGGTAATCTTCAGTGAAATTTGGCAATAAACAAGAGGAAAATCGATAGTAAAAAGTGTTGAAATTTGGAGCTATCAATGTCCCCAAGCTTAGCGGTTACTCACCCTTAAGTGACAAAGCTATAATGAATATTAGCAAAGAATTGAATCAAGATGGAAACTTACAAGTTTGAGGTTGTATCATATTCCGTTGTTTCAAATCCTGCAACCTTGAACATGAGCATAATATATATATCTGAACAATTGCACTTAAGTTAAATTCCTAAACACAAGTAACTCTCTATCTAATAGTTCTTATAAGTCAAATGAGATTGTTAAAAATTTGGCTAGGCTTGCAAAGCAATTTCTTTCAGCTCCTCCCTTACTATGAGACTGAAATTTTTTTAAGCAAGGTCGCTAGACTCAAAATTAAGGGTGCACAAGTTGATGTCAAAAGAAGGATAAACTTGGAGCTTTTTCATAAACACCCACTTTGATAATCACGGCTATCAAACACCTCTTCTTTTCCTTGCCTTTTGAGAACTCTAATTTTTTAATTTAAGTGGTGAGGTGATGCAATCTCAAAAGTATCGAATATTTCCAGCTCATATCTTGATGGTAAATTTTTCTTCCTTTCTCAAGAATAACTAGATGTTTGTTTTTGTAAAAGCTTACATAACCTTTTGAGAATACCAATAATTTTGCCCATATAGCGACACGTATTCCACTCATTCCATCAACTCATAGCCGAAATCCAGGGTCATACCATAGATCGTTCAAAGGCTAGCGGAGTTGTTGGCATCCCAAATGTGTGTATTAGAAACATAGAACTTTTATTTCTTTCTTCTCTCCTTTTTTACAGTAGTTTAAAAAAGGTTTTGGCATCTCCCTCTCCCACCATAAAAAGTTCGTTCTATCAAGCAATTCTTTTTCAGAAGGTATGATCAAGTCAACGATTAGTATGTGGGGTTGATCGCTACTAAGATTAAGCCCTTAAGACAAAAACATGGCACCAAAGTTGTCAAAAGACACTTCCACTTTTTCTTAAAAGTTTGGAATTTAATCTAATGGGTTGTTTTTCAAACTGATATTAATTGTCGAAAGTCATAACCAAAGTAGTGACAAAAACCTTTGAGCTCAAGTCCTAAAAGATAAGGAATTAAGCGCGAAGTCGAACTCAAGTGCAACCGAACGAACATAAAATGTTCATGAGTAAGCTTATAGGAAGAAGGAAAATAGGAATGTGGTACCTCCTCTTGATTGCTCATCTCCTACTTGAGCCACCCCTTTCCATTCGTCTCCATAGCTCAATCACTAGAAGTGAGTATCCTGCAGAAAAATGAATGAGAGCCGAGATAAATTTGCACAAATAAAATTAAAAGCTAGTCTAATATTTTTGGGTTTTATTTTTATAAAATTCAAAACTGAAAGTAAACATGCTTTGAAATGAAAACAAAATAAATCAAAAGAAGAAAAAAAAATATGAACGCAGAAAGGTGGGAGGAGTTTAACCTCCCCAAGCTTAGGCTCTTGGGTGGCGGCTGCTTGTATGGGAAGTTCAGGTAGAGGTTTGGAAAGTAGGTCATGAAATATGTGAAATCTTGGGTGAGGTTGACTATGTTGGCATTCACAGCATACAACGTGTTTTCTATGTTGTCAATGTGATGCACCACCTGGTCAAATTCACCCCTCGGGACATAGTTGAATCCCGGGTATGGTGGAGGCATATCTTGCTTTTGGTGCTGAGGGAAAGGTTGTTGGTGATGGTGTTGTTGCCGTAGTCATCCCATCATGCAACATTCCAATCTTCTCCACCTTGATCCTCCTGTAGTTGGCCAACTGCTGCGTTTTCCCAGTTAGGGTGACCTTGTTGTGGAACTATCCTCCCTAAGAGGATCAGTGCTTGCCGTAACTCCTCCTCAGTAAGGACCCAACTCTGTTTACCAGGCAAACCAAAAGTTTGGACAAAAGGAAGCAAAACTGGGTGTAGATCACTGTTAGGCTCAAAGTAAAGCTGATAAGCACGAAGAGAGCGTTCGGGCCTATAGACCCCCATGAATTTAGTGCTAGACCACAGTGAATGTCCCCAGCGGAAGCCGACCTTTGGCGGCGAAAGTGCTGGATGAGCAAAGCACCTAAGTTTACCTTGTGTTCCATCTCTGGATGCAAGGCCATATGAATTACGCTCATCTAGGGGCCTACCATTGCCCCGACATCTTCTTTCCCAAAAATAGAATTCACTAGGAAGGTATGAAAATAACGGATAGTGGGATTCTGGATTGTGGCCCTCTTCTTGCACAAATAATCAGTGTTCATGTGGATAGAAATTTTCTCCCAAGAATGCATTGCCTCCATGTGCACATTGTCATTAATATCGAGCTCCCCCTCATGGGAGAATACGAAACTATCACAAAATTCATAGAAGGGAAGGTTGTGGAGTTGCCCATTGAGTACAAAACTTATAGTGCAATTACGCTCTTGGACTTCAAGATCATCATGGAATGATGACTGGAATTCGTACATGGCGAGCTTGTAAGTGTCGACGGAGAGGTAGGAGAAGTTGACCATGCTAGCTTGGAGAGTCATCTGCTTGAAATCCTCCAAAAGACCTTGGCGGGAGAGGAACTCACGGTCTACCCACTTGGTGGGCAAAACCTTGTGGTTGCTCACCCTCTCAGAGTATCGGCTCATGGCGGCCGTCAAGTTGTCCACCTCCAAACGTCTCTTCTTCGACCCTGGCGGCTTAGTGGAGCCCGAGGCCCCTGGCATACCCGAGCCCTTGCCCAAGGAAAAAATCCTCCCAATGTTATGCATTGTGATGCAATTTTTTTAAAGAAAAATATAGGCAGTAAGTTTCTATCACATGAACAGACGATTACAGATAGAAGTTACAAATCCTAACGTGAGAAATCAACAATAATCTCAAAATATGATGAACTCATCTAAATATCCAATGTGATGAATTCAACCATGGATTTCAGAAAATAAAGCATGGATCAGATGAGAAACTTATTGGTGTGAAGATTCCCTAACTCGAAAACACGAAATCAATGAAAAATCAAAGGTTCTAGGAGGCTAGGGTTTGAGGTGGAGAGAGAAAGAACAAGAAAGAAAGAGGAGGAAGAAGAAGGAGGCTGGCTGGGAGCCAGCCGCCATCAGCCTTTACCTGGCGATGCAGTCGGTATGGGCAAGCGGTACAGGCGCACACCGCACGTACCGGTGATCGTCAGCGTTGGATCAAAGTTAGGGTTCAAGATCAAACCTGGTCGGTTTGGTATGGGCGTGTTCCGACCATACTAGTGCTTGTTACTGATACTTTGAACTCTAGTCATCTTCATCGAGGTTTGGTACGTGCATGCGGTACGAGCGTGTTCCGGCCCTACCATTGCTCGTTATTGGTACTACGCCCCTCGGTGAAGTTGCTGTAGTTCAGTACGGGCACACGGTACGGTCACACCAGACCGTACCGGTGCTCGTTATGCGATTTGAACCTCTTATTTTATTTCTTCTCTTCATTTTTCCCTTGCTTCTTGATGGCTTTGAAATATAGCCATCCACGTCCACATTGAAACTAGATATTATTCATGTTTTTGATGAAATATCTCTCTAAACCCTGCCACTAATGCCTAATAATCAAAGGGGTATGCAATCCTTTCTTTCTATTTTTTCCTGCACAGATAATGACGTTTCATGATGGGAATCACTACATTAAAGTCAAAGATACGAGATTTCCAACAACCAGAAGAAACCAGGAGTCATGAGTCAGATGCAGACGCTTTAATGACCAACTATACGACCGGAAAAAAATTCCCGCCATATAGTTCCGGTTGTATAGTTGCCATCGATGCCTCTATGTCAAACAGAAAAACTTTTGTGAAGTGACCCCTATATAAAGAAGCCACGAGCGATGAGAAAAAGGCAGCTCCAGAAAACCAACAGCCACCCCCAGATCTCCATCCACAACAGCGACGAGCTACCGTAGGAATATACTTAGATCTAATCTCTCCACCACCATAGCCATATTCCACCACTTGTAATAGTAGATCTCTTCTTTGATTCGCAACACTGTAAGACTATTTGCTATCAATCTCACGATTTTCTCTACAATGTTTATGATCTTTGATCTCATCTCTATGTGTGAGTAATTGTCCTTAGGCTAAGGGCTTCGACCTAGCCATGTAGCTTTTTGTGCATGTTATTTATCATAGATGGGATCATGTATTAGTTTATATTACATGATTATTATTGTATCCTCTCTTGCCTCAATCTAAGGACTTGTCAGGTACCCAATACCCCAAGGATTGAGCTAGGTATAGGAAGTATGAGTAATGACTAATCTACAGGTTGGGAACCCCAGTGACAGAAGGGGTAGTATGGCTGTATGTGAGGGATTTACTTGGGATTAACGGTGACATCACTATGCATATCATTAGTTCTCTTTGTTCTATGGATGCGACTAGTAGGTTATTGCTATAAGCGGTTGTGGAGGCAATAGAAATTATGGATGCACTACCCACATATAATTTATGGTGCTCTAATAATTACATGCATACTTTATTTTTATCTTTTATTCCCATTAGATGTTTTGCACAGCTACAGGTGAAACTGAACGCGCTAGGCCCTCTTTCTCCATCATCGACAACAACAAAAAGATGCAAACTCTTGGTCTGGTAAACACACAAAAGGAATTCTAAAACTCCCGAAGGTCCGTTAAAATAACTTCACTACGCATCTGCTTCCCGAGGATTCGATAAACCTAGGCCTCCTAGGGAAAAATAAACTATACTACATCCGTAATCCGGATCAAAGGTATCACTTCTTAACTTCTCTAAGGTAAATTCTCTAAATAACTCAAAACTTGAAATAAATTTATTAGTACACACAAATAAATAAAATAATTAAAACTAAAACTTAGTTTATTGAGAATGGGTTTACTCCCATTAAGTATCTTATTCTAGAGTTTTGATTCTAGCCAAACTCCATACCATTGGAGTTTACCTCAAGCTGCTCTTCATCTATGGTTCTTGCTGCTTGAGCATGTTTAGGCAGTGGAATTTGTTTTGCCATTTTATTCCAGATTATTTGGAAAGTATTGAACAATCAGATCATCATATATATTGATGAAAATCTTACCACTAGAACAGTCTATGTTAGCTCCAGCTATGCTAAGAAAAGGTCTTCAAGGATGATAGAAAGTTTGTCATCCTCAGGAATATAAAGAATAATAAAATTAGTGGGTATAACATGTTGATCTATTCTAAGTATAACATCTTCAACCATACCGACAGGTTGTTTAGTTGTTTTATCTGCCATTTGTAAGGTGATTGAAGTAGGAGAATACTATCCAAGGTTCAATGTTTAAATAGGGAATAAGGCATAACACTAACATCTGCTCCTAAATCACAAAGAACGTTAAATATATTAGTTTTCCCAATTGCGCAGGAGATGGTTGGTATACCTGGGTCCCCAAGCTTAGCAGGCAACTTATCACCAAAGATTGTCATTACTGCTATAGTCTTATTACCTTCTTTTTTCTATTAAGAATATCTCACATAAACTTTTTATAAGTAGGAACTTGAATAGCATTAGTTAAAGGAAGTTCTAAGCTTAAGCTTCCTAGTGCCTTAGAAAATAGTCATAAATAGCTTTATTTGGTTCATATTGAACACGATTAGGATAAGGAATTTTCTTTTTGGTAGGTATTACCTTCTCCTTTACCTTTGCTAATGGTACACCATTCTTTTTGGTTTTCCTTGCGGCTGATTTTTGCTTATCAGCGTGTTCTTCACACGAGATGATAACTTGTTCTTCTTGTTCCTTTCTTAGATCGTCTTCTTCCCTTGAATCAATTGTCTTAGAGTCGGAATCATATAGTTTATGTTTTTCTCCTGCTTCTTCTTCTTCTTCTCTAGGTTTGGAAGCTTCATGCTCCCTCTTTTGGGTCTCATAATCAATATCATCTTGAGGATCCACTAAATCCTCTTCTTCTTGACTCATCTCTTGAGTGTCTCTTGCCTTGCGAGCTTGTTCTTCTTGATACAAAGGTGGTACTTGTGGTTCCTGCATTTCTGTACCACGTTTAGTAACAATGTTAGTAGAAACAATAATGAATTCCTTGGTTCAAAATTAAAGTTTGGGTTTCCGTTATTTGGTCACATTGAGTTTTAACCGTACTTAGATATCTATCTAAATGTTTTGTAGCTTGACCCAAGTCATCAAAGACTTCTGTTAGGTCTCTTATATTATTTTCTTGTGACATTAGACGTTTATAGTTTTTCTCACGGAACTGACTTTGTTGATATCTAAATTTTTTGAATTACACGATTTATATCATCCTCTATTACAAAAGTTTGAAGAATGTCAAATTTATTTTCTTTAACAAGTTCCGAGGCTATACCTTTTTCTTCCATGGACTTTTTAACTTCAGGTATAAGATTTGGTGGTATGTGAATCATACCTTTTCATGGTTCAACATCCTCAACTATATTTTAGTGTTTATCATTAAAGGATCTTACCTCGAAAAGCTTTACACATTCCGACAGTGTTAAGTTGCATATAGCTCCTCCTGCAGATAAATCAATCATTTCTTTTGTCTCGGCATTAAGCCCATTGTAAAAATACTGAATAATTAAATGCTCATGAAAACCATGATTTGGGACTTTCATAATCATTGCACAAAATATTTTCCATGCCTTATAAAAGTTTTCTCCAACGGTTTGAAGAAAGTTTTAATACTACGTTTAATTTGCATGATTTTAGTGAATGAACAATATTTATGCATAAATTCTTGGATGCAATCTTACCAGCTTTTTATAGTGTGATTAATTAATGATTGTAACCAAGCAAAAGCATTATGTTTCAGGGACCAGCGAAAAAGTTTAAGGAGTACAAACTCTATTGGTAAACTTGTTGGTTTAAGAGTAGCGAAAGGTCATAGACCCTTGTCAAGTGGAAACTAGGGCCTTCATCTTCTTTTCCCCTTGAAAGCAATTTCTTTCATCATATAAATTAGCTCAGGATATATTTCGAATTCCCGGCCTTCAAGTTCAGGACAAAAAATAGGCATTTTCCTTAAGTGCCTAGATGGATTCCCATATTCTCCCAATGGTAGCTCAGGTTTGGCCCCTCGTGTTATGGTCAAATCTGCCATCAATGGAATCAAACTGTTCAAGTCTATAGTAGGTGAGTTAGTAAATATTTCAATAAATTCTAGGCATCTCTCGATCGAAACACGATCAATCTATAGAGGTAAATATTTTTTTCCTGATCGAGTGGTACCTCCGTGTCCAACGGAGATCATGAATGGTGTCAACAACTACTATTGTCAAGAAACAACACTTAGCGCTTAGATCCTTGGCAACGATGCCAAAAAATATCTTGATAGCCTGAAAGTTGACAGGTAGTCCTAGATTAGGTCGGCCCCACATGCTAGTGATCCACTGCATGCATAACTGTGCCTGGATCCGCTAGAGATGTCCACGACAGAAATTACAACTTGCAACTAGTTACACCCGCAACTAATTGTTGCATGTCGCACTTCCAAGTATTAAGAATATGTGACATAAATCGTGAACATATATCATATTCTAGATAGTGCGTCTATAAATTTTCATCCCAAAATTGACATGGTATGGCCTCCACAAAATGAACAAATGTTGTAGGCATAACACAATAAAGATATTGTTCTCTTAGTTTTTTTTACATAGGTCATATTAGATCATACTTGGGGATGAATTTTGTAGATACACAAGATACGGCATAGCCAATGTTCCTGATTTATTTCACATTTTTTTAGAACTCAAAAGGGCAATAAATAATATACCGCTATATAGTGTACGGATAACTTTGAACTTTGACTGTTGGATCAAGACTGGCAAATGCAAATATTGCTAACTGATCTTCTATCCATTATGGCATCTAGAAGATTCTATTGATAGTCCTTAGCACAATGAATGCTATCCACAAACCTCAAAACACACTTCTCAATGTTTCTAGAATCTTCTCCGTCATTTCTCTAGAGCGTGCATGTCAAGAATTAGATAGCTAATAGGTTGATTTATACATGATAGAAAGTAGAAGAATCAAATATACACCTGATACTTTATGGACGTGGCTCAAAATTACAGTATTTTTTATTATTCCTTACCATTATAGTGTACGAATGACTGTGAACACCCGGATTTTTAAGTCCAGATGCCTATTATGCCGTACATCGCAATCCCAGGATTACCATTTTTGTGAGACATAACAGAATTGGTAGCACAGTACATCATCCACTACAAACCATAATAGTCTTACAAATAGTTGATCTCATGATCAAGTCTTAATACACATAAAAGAAGCGGAAAAAAAACGTAGTTGACTCCATGTTCATTGTCACAGGCAAGGCTGATGATGGGAGATGCTCCTAGTTATCATAGACCTCCTGCTGTCCATCCTCCGGATAGTCCTCTTCGTAGTCTGGCCATGGGAATAACCAGGGACCAAGCCATGAGTACTCTTAAAGTACTCACAAACTATCACTAACACAAGTAAGGTAATGCTAGTAGGAATCCTAAGCTCTAGTCTTGTTTGCAACAAGCCAATTTTATTTCATAAGTACTTGGTAGTAATGGCCTAGTTTAGTTCTCTAGATTACTCAAGTGGGAACCTAGTTTTCATTTCCACAACCTTGCGGTGTTCAATTCAAGGTCATATTTCAAGTCACAAGTCATTTTGAAAACATCTGACAACGAAACAGTATGGCCACTCCAACTATCCATAACCTCGGACGCGGCTATTTGAATAGTTTGACACTCTGCAGAGGTGGTACACTTTTACCACAAAATTCGATACATCCGTCAGGGATAACCCTGAATCATCATACTTGGTATGCGGATAATCAATCATAACCTTTCAATTACACACCCTAGTATAGGCACCTCCCCTATGAGTTTGGCCTCCCAGCCATGGCCATCCGCCATCCCGGGAACTGCATAGGTGGACAGTCATATTCACGAGTCAGCCTCTGCTTCACCTCTTTCCGCGAGGGGACCCATACTAAGACATATAAACTTCCAGTTAAGCCCAACCCAACTCAGGTATTGTGGTTGTATGGTAAAGTTGGAATGGTATCACATCCGAACCCAACCATAAGTTTTTATCAAAGTCAAGGCACATGCCTCATTCAGTATCATCTTCAAACCATTGTGTTTCATAACACATGTCAAAACATTTCAATAGAATGACTCATCATTCCAAGGTTTTCATAAGCATTTTCTCCAAGTGTTCCCATCTAAAGTGATCAATTTTAGTTTAGCACTAGCCACTATGAATGAGGGTATCACTATTGAGGGGTGCTAATCAGGTGTAACTACCCAAGCCTAGTTCTATGCCCTTGATGGCATCTATCCTATTTTTCCAGTAATCACAATTAATTAACTAGGTAAGACACTTTGGTAAAGGTAAAGGAATAAAGCTTTGCAAATAAAATATGGGATTGGTATAATCAAGGTTGCATAAACAAAGCATGCATAATGCAGCTTGCATAGGTTAGCTTGCATGGATGGCTTGCCTTGGTTGGTGCAGTTCTTGAAGTTCTCTTCTTCTTCGTAGTACTCCTGCTCCTCGTACCCCAGGTCGGTACTAGCATCTATAAGTAAGTACGAGGTACACCATCACCAAACAATACTTAGATACTTCTATTTAGCACACAAGGGCTCACACTAGATGATCTAACATCATCTCAATCATCACATGAATTATTGACATATTCTTATTTATCTTATTTTGGAAATGCAATTTCTACTCATTGAAAAATACTTAAGATTTAATATTCTCCAATTAAAATATGGGATCATGTTGACACATGTCATCACCACATATTCCAATACTTGGGAATGTGATTTAAAGGGGTTGGCATATATTACAAAGTTGAATATTACTATTTAATGGTATTAACATGACTAGAAATGCCTAGATAGCATTATTTTAATACTAGTCCATGATTACTGTATGTAAAACTAAATATTTTTGCTTATTTAGATAGAGCATGGAAAATGTGATTTTTTGAGAGTTGGAATCAACTCAAAAGCATTTATGGTTGATTTTATAAAAATGTTTGAAGTTAGAAAAGTCTCTGTCTTGTTATTTTTACTATAGGTGATCCACACTTCTGGTCCGGGTGGTTCTGAAGGCTTCTTCCAAACTACAAATGGGGACTTCATGATACATTAGATCCTTGTCGATATCTATGGCTCCGTGATCGATGTTCTTGAAAACTTCAGTCTTCTCTGGAACTTCTAGGCATTTACTAAGTAACGAGACATGAAACATATCATGCATGGCTGACATCTCTTCAGGCAGTTCTAGCTGATAGGATACTTATCCTCGGCGACTTAAAATCTTGAAGGGTCCGATATATCTGGGGGCAAACTTCCCTTTTAGTTGAAAACGCTGCATTCCTTTCAAGGGTGATACTTTAAGGTACACAAAATCTCCGACATTGACGGTCAGGTCTCGACGTCTTTTGTCAGCATAACTCTTATGTCTGGATTGAGCGGTCTTGAGGTGTTCACAGACCTTGTGAACCTTCTCTTCGTATTCTTGTTGGATGTCTGGTCCGAATATCTGGCTCTCCTACTTGTGACTAATTCAGGGGGGTATGACACTTCCTTCCATACAAAAACTCAAATGGGGCCATTTGCAAACTGGCTTGATAACTGTTGTTGTATGAGAATTCTGCAAAAGGCAGACAATCTTCCCATTTAGATCCATATTCTAACACATAGGCTCTCAGCATATCTTCTAGTATCTGGTTTACTCTTTCCGTTTGTCCTTCGGTCTGTGGGTGATACGCTGTGCTGAAGTTCAGTTTGGTTCCTAATCCTTCCTGGACTTTCTTCCAAAACCTTGAGGTAAACTAGGTTCCTCGATCTGACACAATGGTATTGGGGGTTCCATGCAGACTGACTATTCTAGCAATGTACAACTCTGCTAGCTTCAAGATTTGATAGGTTATCTTGACGGGTATGAAATGAGCTACTTTGGATAGTCTATCTACTTCGACCCAAATAGAATCATTTCCCCTACTAGATGTAGGTAAACCGGTGATGAAATCCATTCCAACAGAATCCCATTTCCATTTCGGAATCTGCAATGGTTACAAAAGTCATGCGGGTCCCTGATGTTCCGCTTTGACTCTCTAACAGATGTCACACTTGGCGATATAGCTTCTAACTTCTCTCTTCATTTTGTGCCACCAAAATTGCTCCTTCAAATCCTGATACTTCTTTGTTCCTCCTGGATGAATAGAATAAAGAGTATCATGGGCTTCCTACAAAATGCCTTGCTTCAACTCTGAATCTGCTGGCACACAGATGCATCCTTTATACCATAGAACTCCTTCATCTTCAGTGAATCTGGGTACCTTCCCTGTACAGATACGATGCTTAATCCTGTCGATACGGGTGTTTCCTTTCTAAGCTTCCTTTATCTGACTGATCAAAGTGGGTTGAAGCTCAATACTGGCTAGAAATCCTTCGCTAACTAGCTCCATTCTAAAATTCTCCAACTCCTCATGCAAACTTGGCTGGTCTTCCTTAATCATAGTGTTTAGTCTACATGGAAATCTACTAAGAGCATCCTCTACCACATTTTCCTTGCTAGGGTGGTAGTGAATGTCAAGGTCATAATCCTTGATTAACTCTATCCATCTCCGTTGCCTCATATTCAGCTCCTTCTAGGTGAAAATATACTTCAAACTCTTGTTATCCGAATAAATCTCACAGCGGTTACCCATGAGGTAATGACGCCATGTATTCAAGGCTAAAACTATGGCTGCCAGCTCTAAGTCATGGGTGGGATAGTTCTGCTCATGTTGCTTCACTTGTCGAGACAAATATGATATTAGTTTGCCTTCTTGCATCAACACACATCCGAGACCAATCTTGGATGGATCACAAAATACATCAAAAGGCTTCGTTATATCGGGATGATCAAAATTGGGGCTGAAATCAATCTCTTCTTGAGCTCTTGAAAACTTGCTTCACATTTGTCTGTCCATTCAAACTTCTTATCTTTCTTCAATAGTTGGGTCACCGGCCTTACGATGCTTGAAAATCCTTCAAAGAACTTGCGGTAATATCCAGCTAATCCAAGAAATGTGTGGACTTCGGTTTGAGTGGTTGGGGCTTTCCATACTTCAACATCCTTAATCTTGGCACGATCGACAGCAACTCCGCCTGCCGATAGGATATGTCCTAGGAATCCAACTTCCTTTAACCAGAACTCACATTTGCTAAACTTGGCATACAACTGATGCTCTCTATGGGTTTTAATGATGGTTCTTAGGTGCTGCTCATGTTCTTCTTCTGACTTCAAATAGATCAGAATGTCATCGATAAAAACAACAACAAACTTATCCAAGAAGTTAATAAAAATCTTATTCATGAGATTCATGAAATAAGCGGGGGCATTAGTTAATCCAAATGACATGACATTGTACTCATATAATCCATATCTTGTAGTGAAGGCAGTCTTTGGGATATCCATTGCACGGATCTTCGATTGATGATAACCAGTTCTAAGATCAATCTTAGAAAACACTCTAGCACCAGACAGCTGATCAAACAGGTCTTCTATCTTTGGCAGTGGGTACTTGTTCTTGATGGTGATGTCATTCAGCTTCCGGTAATCCGTACACAAATGGCTGGCACCATATTTCTTATCCATAAGCAAAACAAGTGATCTCCACGGCGATGCACTTGGTTTTATCAGACCTATCCCCAACATATCATGACATTGCTTCGTTAACTCCACTAATTCAGCTAGGTTACTATAGGGTCTCTGAGCTATGTGTCCAGTTCCAAGAACTAGTTCAATTATAAACTCGATATCCCGATCTGGGGGCATACCGGCTAATTCATCTGGGAACGCATCAAGGTATTCACAGACTACTCTAACTTGGTCTATGGTTGATTGGGCTAAACTCTTGTTGCATTTGAATTGACGGGGCATCGTCTCAGACACATGCTCTTGATACGTTGCTAATGTATCCATTTTTTTGATGTTCCATGCTTGGTTTTTATCTACTTTCTTATGTTTTGTCCACACTTTGGAGTACTTTTTATACAATTTCTTGGACTAACCTATTAACAAGATGCCACAGTGCTAGTTGCCTGTTTTCTACTGTTTTTGGTTCCAGGAAAGTTAGAAAATGAATATTCTTGGAATTGGATGGGACAAAAGCCAAAGTCAGTTTTTCACGAGGGGGACACGGAGCTAGAATACGATACGGAGAGGGGCCAGAGTGCCGCCACACCACCTGGCCACGCGGCCAGGCCTAGCCTGCGCCAGGGGGTGGTTTGGCGCCTAGGGAACCCCCTCAGCCTCCCTTTTCGCCTATAAGATGCCGCCGATACAGAAACCCTAAGTACCCAATCAAAATTCCACGAAAGAGTCTATAGCCGCCATCATCTCCATCCCTAGATCGGAAGGGATCTGAAGCTCTTCCCGGTACCATGCCGAAGGGGAGAATTCGCCCTGGAGGCCTTCTTCATCACCATGAAAGCCTCCGGTGTGATGTGTGAGTAGTTCATCCTTGGACTACCGGTCCATGTAGTAGCTAGATGGTTGATTCTTCTCCTTTGTGCTACCATGTTTAGATCTTGTGATCTCCGTTCATGATCAAGATCATCTATTTGTAATCCTACATGTTGTGTTTGCGGGGATCCGATGGATATTGAGATGATATTTCAGATTGATTATTGATTCTATCATGTCTTTGTTATTTGTGATCTTGCATGCCCTCCTTTGTTAGTACATATCTTGGCCGAGTAGATGCTAGAACTCCAAGAAGGAGTATTTATGCTCGATAGTGGGTTCATGCCTCTAGTAATCTGGGGAAGTGATAGAAATCTCTAAGGTACTAGATGTGCTGTTGCTACTAGGGAGAAAACAACAATCCTTTGTTCATAGAACAATCGTATTGTTTACTTTACACGCAATGCGTAATGCAATTATCTGTTGCTTGCAACTTAATACTAGAGGGGTTTTAGATGATAACCTGAAGGTGGATTATTAGTCATAAATGCAGTTGGATAATGGTCTATGTATAATGTTCTAATGCCCAATAAAATCTCATAGGAGTCAAGATGATTAGTATATGCATGATTTCTTTCTCGATGTTTGTCAATTGCCCCACTGTAATTTGTTCACCCAACATTTCATTTATCTTAAGGAGAGCCACCACTAGTGAACTATGGACCCCGGTCCTTTCTTTTACCATCAATCTGCAAGTGTTTACTCCTTTTTGTTTACTTTCTGCAAGTTATTACTTTCTTCCACACATTACTTTTAATCCTTTGTTTTCAGCAAAACTGGTGAGATTGACAACCTCACTATAAGTTGGGGGAAAAGTTATGTGGTTGTGTTGTGCAGGATTCCAAGTTGGCAACAACACCTTGGAGGTGTTTCCTTGCTCCTACTGGTTCAATAACCTTGGTTTCATAACTGAGGGAAACTTACTACTGTGCTCATCATACCTTCCTCTTGGGGTTCCCCAATGAGCTCGACATCAACCACGAGCCAGCAGCTCTACTGATACTCCGGTGCTATTGGTCATGGTTATGGCTTTCTTGGCACAGTCTATTAATCCTTGATGTTTCGACATCCAATACATTCCTAGTACTACTTCCAAACCTTTGGTTCCAAGTACTATTAGATTGGCATAAAAATCTATCCCATGGATTCTGATAGGCACGACCTTGCAAAATTTTCTAGCTTTGGTGGTTAACCCATGTATTTGAACTATCATAACATGCTTCAAATATATTGGTTGAATATTACTAGTGCATGCAAATTCTTTTACCACAAACGAGTGCGATGCTCCAGAATCAAACAAGACTCTTGCAAGTACTGAGTTAACAGAAAACATACCCAGCACGACATCTGGCGCTTCCTAGGCTTCTTCCGCATTCATGTGGAATAGACGGTCGGTACGGTTGTGCGGGTTTCCTGGGGCAAACCTCTTTCCAGGCTGGACACGGCGCTGCTGCTGGGCAGGTGCAGTGGCATTGGTAGCTACAACAAGCTTCTTGGGCACTCATTGGAGTAGTGACCCGTGACTCCACATTCAAAGCTAGTTATGATTGACTTATCCTTCTCTGCCACAGGCACAACATTGCTTCCAGTCCTTGGGGCAGTATTGTTGGTGGACCTTGGCGGTGCACGGTTAAAGTTCTGGGGGTTACTGGTGTTGTTGTTTTTCTGGCCTCCGAGCCTCGGGTTTCCTCCGCCACGATTGGGATAGTTCGGACGAGAAATAGGGGGCCTGTTGTTTCTTGGCTCAAATCTGGCAGACGAGTTGGGGCGGTACTTCGGGGTATGGTGGGGTCCAGGTTGGTGCATCATACAACGCTTGCGGTTCTCACTGGCTTGGTTGATCTTTCCTTCCATCTGGATAGCAGAATCCACTAGAGCTTCTAGGTCATCAAATGGAAGTTGACTAACACTGTCTGCATCTCATCATGTAGGCCATTCAGGAATCTCTCCTTCTTCTTTGCTTCTGCGTCAATCTCATCAGGGGCATACCTAGCTAAAGACAGAAATTTGTGACGGTATTCCACCACCGTCATCCTTCCCTGCTTCAACTCCCTGAACTCATCCCTCATCCTCTTAATCAAACCCGAGGGCACATGGGTCCTATTGAACTTGAGCTTGAATTCCACCCAAGTCATCATTTGTCCCTCGTTCATTGTACGAGTGTTATTCCACCATGATCTTGCATAACCTGCCAAATAGTGGGTGGCAAACAGTACATTCTCCGCAGCATCTACTCCTGCAACTTCTAAGTTGTTCTCCATTGTTTGCAGCCAATCATCAGCATCTAAGGGATATTCTGATTTGCTAAACATAGGAGGGTTGGTGTTTTGGAAGTTCTTGAGCTTAGATCCATCGTGATCCTGGTTTCCATGGCGTTGGTTGTTGTGTGCCATCTAGGCGACCTGTTGAAGAGTGGCTAGATTGGCTTGACGCTCGGCTCTACTGGCTGCACGATCTGAAACTAGCATCTGCAGAATCTGAAGCATTGGGTTGCCACGAGTCATCTGAAGATTGAGATATATCATAAGACAAGAGGGAAATTTCTATGGCTTACGAGTTTGGTTCAAAAGATTTACACTTGAGTAATGCTAAGGTTTGAAAACCACAACTCATTGTCATTCAATCCAAGCAACACAGTACAAACACACACCACAAGTACTAAGCAGATGGTTTTAAGAACCATTCTGTCATGCTACGGTACAATGGGACCGGATATAACTCACACCTATGGCAGTGCTCTAGTGTGACTACTCATCATCATAATTGGCGTGTTCTTCATCATCCAGGAAGTCGGCATCCTCCTTGTCGATGTGGAACTCCGTGGCGACATCCTCCAGATAGTCATCATCATCACTTAGGTAAGAGGTGATATCACCATGGTAATCTTAACCTTCCTCTCCCTTCTCCTCTAGCTGAATCTCTTGGTCATGGATGGTTTCTTCAAGGGTTGCCACCTTCTGACGGAGGCGAGCAATGATGCAGTCCTTCTTGTCACATTGGCGATGAAGTGACTTGCACTCCTTAGCTAGGATGGTGCGGGTTTGGTTCTTCTCAGCTGCGACAGTGTGATTCTGGTTGGCGTAGGCACGAGCATTGTCCAACTCCTTTTGGGTCTCGTGCAACATGAAGTCGAGGTGATCCATGTGATGCCTCAGCTCCGGATGTCCTGGCATGGCCTAGGGTTGTCCCATCGACATCTTGCATAGTGGGCAAAGCGGGTGCCATTGATCTGGTTGATGTTCTACACATATAGACGCGCAAGTGCCTCCTACATTGCCCTAGCTAGTCCATCCAGCCAGTTGTTCTCCCTCAAGGTGAACTGTATCTTCTCCGAGGTGGGTGGCTCCTGTTGGAGATATGCCCAAGAGGCAATAATAAAGTGGTTATTATTATATCTTTATGTTTATGATAAATGTTTGCATCCCATGCTATAATTGGATTATTAGGAAACACTAATACATGTGTGTTTTGTAAACATAAAAGAGTCCCTAGTAAGCCTCTTGTTAAACTAGCTTGTTGATTGATGGATGATCATGGTTTCCTGATCATGGACATTGGATGTCGTTAATAACAAGATCATATCATTAGGAGAATGATGTGATGGACACACACCCATAGTAAGCGTAGCATAAGATCAAGTCATTAAGTTCGTATTGCTATAAGCTTTCAAATGCATAGTAACCTAATCCTTCGACCATGAGGTTATGTTAATCACCATCACCAGATGGGTACTTTGATGACATCAAACACCGCTTCGTAACTGGGTGGTTATAAAGGTGTCATTGGGTATTCTGAAAGTATGTGTTGAAGCGCATGGACCAAGATTGGGATTTGTCCATCCATATGACGGATAGATATGCTCTGGGCCCTCTCGGTGGAATGTCATCTAGTTAGCTTGCAAGCATGTGACTAGGTCACAAGGGATGACATATCACGGAACGAGTAAAGAGTACTTATCAGTAACGAGGTAGAACTAGGTATGGAGATACCGACGATCAAACCTCGGATAAGTAGAATATCGCGTGACAAAGGGAATTGGTTTCGTATGTTAATGGTTCTATCGATCACGAAGTCATCGGTGAGTATGTGGGAGCCATTATGGATCTCCAGATCCCGCTGATGGTTATTGATCGGAGAGGTGTCTTCATCATGTCTGCATATTCACGAACCGTAGGGTGACACACTTAAGGTTCGAAGTTGTTTTAAGTAGATATGGAATGTGCGTTGGAGACCGAATGTTGTTCGGAGTCTCGGATTGGATCCGGGACATCACGAGGAGATCCGGAATGGTCCGGAGAATAAGATTCATATATTGGGGATCATTTTCTAAGTTAGGAAATGTTCCGGAGTGTTTGTATGGGGATTCTAGAAGGTTTCGGAATGTTCTAGAAGGTTCTAGAAGAGTTCTTGGTGTTTGCTTGTAAACCAAGAAAGGGTCAAGGAAACCTTGTGGGGGCTAGACACGGATTCGTGGGGGAGCCTCCCCCCTTCCCAACCCGCCGGCCCAAGGAGGGAGGGGAGTCCTACTAGGACTCCCCCTCCCAAGGCGCCTCCCTCCTTTAAATAGAGGGGAGGGGCGCCCCCTCCTAGCTCTCTCTTATAACAAGCTCTAGCCGCCGCCTCTCTCCTCCTCCTTCCCTCTGCTCCGGCTTAGGCGAAGCCCTGCAGAATTCTCTACTCCACCACCACCACCACACAGTCATGCTGCTGGGATTCTGTGGAGAAGATCTACTACCTCTGCTGCTCGCTGGAACGGGGAGAGGAAGGTCTGCTTCGACTCCGCACGTGTGACCGACTATGGAAGCGCTGCCGGAACGCGGCACCGGAAGGATCATCCACACGATCTTGAGATCGGCAAGTGATCGACTACATCAACCACGAGATCCAATCTCGTTAACACTTTCGGGTCTACAAGGGTTAGTACAGATCTATCTCGTTGCACATGTCTAATAGATTATCTTGGCTTTTATCTAGATTAGATCTGGGTTTTGTTCGTTCTTGCGGTAGAAATTTTTTGTTTTCCATGCTACGAACCCATCAGCTCCATCTTGCCTCTCAGATCTTCAACGATCAACCACTACAGTTCTCCTCCAGGCTGATCATTGAGTTGTGCTCCAAAGAACTCAGGGTGCAGGCATTCAAGAAACTCCGCTAGCTGGCTTAAGTCCCTCTCGAAGACGAGCTCTCCTTTGTTTCCCAGATGGTAGAACTTGCTGTACTTGACTTCCATCTATAAGCAATTAGGATGAAAAAGTTAGTGAGGTGATCAAGTGTGTCAAATTTTATGTGGAATTGCAAGAATTTTGAGGAACAGGTGCACTCTTTTGAAAGAATCTCAAGGATAAGAGTGAGAATAGGTTCTCATAAATACTCACTTCCTTTGTTTTGAAACTAAGTTTTTCAGACGTCCATTCTAACTAGGGTCTCCTATTGTCTCATATGGTCAGGATGGCTCTAATACCAACTTGTGAACACCCGGACTTTTAAGTCCAGCTGCCGGTTATGCCGTACATCGCAATCCCAGGATTACCATTTTTGTGAGACATAACAGAATTGATAGCACAATACATCATCCATTACAAACCATAATAGTCTTACAAATAGTTGATCTCATGATCAAGTCTTAATACACATCAAAGCAGTGGAAAATAAACGTAGTAGACTCCATCTGCATGGTCACATGCAATACTAATGATGGGAGATGATCCTAGTTATCGTAGACCTCCTATTGTTCGTCCTCTGGATAGTCCCCTTCGTAGTCTGGCCATGGGAATAGCCAGGGACAAAGCCATGAGTACTCTTAAAGTACTCGCAAACTATCACTAACACAAGTAAGGTAATGCTAGTAGGAATCCTAAGCTCTAGTCTTGTTTGCAACAAGCCAATTTTATTTCATAAGTACTTGGTAGTAATGGCCTAGTTTAGTTTTCTAGATTACTCAAGTGGGAACCTAGTTTTCATTTCCACAACCCTGTGGTGTTCAATTCAAGGTCATATTTCAAGTCACAAGTAATTTTCAAAACATCTGACAACGAAATAGTATGGCCACTCCAACTATCCATAACCGCGGACGCAGCTATTTGAATAGTTTGACACTCTACATAGGTGGTACACTTTCACCATAAAATTCAATACATTCGTTAGGGACAACCCTGAATCATCATACTTGGTATGCGGATAATCAATCATAACCTTTCAATTACACACCCTAGTATAGGCACCTCCCCTATGAGTTTGGCCTCCCAGCCATGGTCATCCGCCATCCGGGGAACTGCATAGGTGGACAGTCATATTCACGAGGCAGCCTCAGCTTCACCTCTTTCCGCGAGGGGACCCATACTAAGACATATAAACTTCCAATTAATCCCAGCCAAACTCAGGTATTGTGGTTGTATGGCAAAGTTGGAATGGTATCGCATCCGAACCCAACCATCAGTTTTTATGAAAGTCAAGGCACATGCCTCATTCAGTATCGTCTTCAAACCATTTTGTTTCATAACACATGTCAAAATATTTTAATAGAATGACTCATCATTCCAAAGTTTTCATAATCATTTTCTCCAAGTGTTCTGATCTAAAGTGATCAATTTTAGTTTAGCACTAGACATTATCAATGAGGGTATCACTATTGAGGGGTGCTAATCAGGTGTAATTACCCAAGCCTAGTTCTATGCCCTTGATGGCATCTATCCTATTTTTCCACTAATCACAATTAATTAACTAGGTAAGACACTTTGGTAAAGGTAAAGGAATAAAGCTTTGCAAATAAAACATGGGATTGGTACAATCAAGGTTGCATAACCAAAGCATGCATAATGCAGCTTGCATAGGTTACTTGCATGGATGGCTTGCCTTGGTTCGTGTAGTTGTTGAAGTTCTCTTCTTCTTATTCTTCTTCGTAGTACTCCTCCTCCTCGTACCCGGGGTTGGTACTAGCGTCTATAAGTAAATACGAGGTACACCATCACCAAACAATACTTAGCTACTTCTATTTAGCACACAAGGGCTCACACTAGATGATCTAGCATCATCTCAATCATCACATGAATTATTGACATATTCTTATTTATCTTATTTTGGAATTGCAATTTCGATTAATTGAAAAATACTTAAGCTTTAATATTCTCCAATTAAAATATGGGATCATGTTGACACATGTCATCACCACATATTCCAATACTTGGGAATGTGATTTAAAGGGGTTGGCATATATTACAAAGTTGAATATTACTATTTAATGGTATTAACATGACTAGAAATGCCTAGATAGCATTATTTTAATACTAGTCCATGATTACTGTATGTAAAACTAAATATTTTTGCTTATTTAGATAGAGCATGGAAAATGTGATTTTTTGAGAGTTGGAATCAACTCAAAAGCATTTATGGTTGATTTTATAAAAATGTTTGAAGTTGGAAAAGTCTCTGTCTTGTTATTTTTACTATAGGTGATCTATAATTTCAAATGGTTTGAATCCAACGGGAATGTGTAGATATTTTCAATACCTTTCTAACAAAATTGGAATCATGCAATTTGGTTAAGTAAATCTCTTTGAATTCAATTTTGAAATCACTGACAGAATTGGGTTTTGAATTAAATGGAAAATCTAAGTTTGAATCTCTGGGCGTGCGTGGGAATGATAATGGGCCGGCCCAACTGCACGGCGTGCATGCAGCAGGCTGCTCTCAGGCTGGTCCCACACGTCAGTGACTATGTCTAAGCGAAACGGTATCAACTAATTTAGGCCACACGATTAGAGAGCGAATCAATAGCTCAACGTCGTCGTTTCAGTCACACTGAGCGCGCGAGATTCTAACCCTAGCGCTATAGTGGGTGTCGTCGGGGGCTTACCAGGGCTCCAGCTAGGTCCAGCGATGGGGGCGAACGAGCTGGTAGACGGCAGTGAGTCAAATGGTGGTCGCGGCAGTTCCTGGGGCGGCTCCAATCGATGACTCCGTTCCTCCACAGCAGCGATAGGCTCCAGCGAAATTCCGACGATGTAGTGCTCGCCTTGCTCAAGGGAAGGGTCAAAGGGGGTTCTGGGAGAGAGGTGAGTCGAGTGGTGTGCAATTGGAGGCAGGGGAGGGGTCTATTTATACCCCCGGCGAGATAGCATTGCGACATGGCTCAGGCTCGTCGACGACGTTGCTACAGGGCGCTATCGGCATGGCTGTGGGAATAGGTCGGCGTGGTGCTCTGCGGAGACCTTCATGCGCATAGTGGCACGGCGAGGCGCGGTCTTAATCGGTCGGGAGCGTCCGTGCTCTGTGCGGGTACCGCGGGTGTTCTTCATGGCGTACGGTGGTCACGGGGCGTGCGGCATCGAACGGTCATGTCCAGGAGGTTCCTAGTGACATGGCGACTGCATTTACTCAAGGAGAGAGCGAGGCACAACGTGGCTGCGCGGAGCAGCTTGGCGCTCTGGTGTGTGCTCGGCATGGCAAAGATATAAATGAGTGTCGTGGTGGTGTCACGGCAGATGCCATGTATAGGCAGAAGGTGGGGACTAATATGCGCTAGGGGAATCCAGGGAGGGATAGCGAAGTGATTCTCCACACCAGAACTCGTATTGATTTTCTTACAAGGTTACAAGTGCTCCTGGAGCTGTATTGGCGAGAGGAGGAAGAAGAAGCTCTCTTACTCTCAGCCACAGACCTCACCTCAAACCCTTGACCTTAACAGAATTGTCCAGAGAATAAAATCCAACCCCCTCTACTGAAGCCCTAGCCCTCCTTTTATAGGGGAGGCTCGGTTTCAACTTAGGGCATACGTGGAGGCATATTCCTAAGAATATGCCCCCTCCCAAAGTGGCAAACCGACCGGGGTGCGTTTTCCCCCTCGTCAGCTACGCTTTAGCTACGTGAGCCACGGCGGCGCCCTCGTCAGCTGACACTGGCGTCGTCACGCTTGTCGGCCACGCCCCGGTGGTCCAGTCCTTGCTCGCTTCGCTCAGGCAGTGCGTACCGGGGCTCCTTTTGACCAGCGAGATTCCTTCCTTCTCCTAGAAGGTTACTATGACCCGGACGATGGTTCATCCGGCCACACCCTTTTCCTGCATACAGGTTAGACATACGCTTCTGGCTCATCGCTTAAGTCGGATTATGGCTAGTTAGGCGAACGCCCCCAGGTCCGGATTACTCCGTGACTCGGCCTGCCTTGAGGTGACCCGGCCAGTACTTGCTTTGATCTTGCCGGACCTCGGCTAACTCGGCCTTTCATACCACGGTGTGACCCTACCCGGGGGTATCCCCCCAACATTAGTCCCCGAAGCTGGTGCGGTCTTAGCCGCCTTGGCCGCTAAGGCCACACCAGGTTCCGTCCCTTGCTCCTGTCGCTGTTTGCCGAATTACCTCTGTACCTCGGACGGCCTAGATTTACGTTCCCTTCGCACGTTGCAAGTTTTCACTTGCCGGCCGGATTACTTCCTTCTTTTGTACGCTAGCCCATGTGAAGGGTAACCATTGTGTTGTCTTATTTTAAGGGACGGTACAGTAATCGCCGTAGTATCTGTCAGTCATCACTGTGCGCGGGTCACATCACACCTGCCCCCTCGTTTACCGCATCAGTGTGTCACGTTCCAGGATTCTTTCCGCCCTGAGGCCTTCCGTGTGGCTCCTTGCTGATTGGTCCGGACGGGTAATACACGGCCACAGCGCGTGGCCGGTCCACAGGGCGCGATCCCACTCACCGCTTACGTGGGTGGTTAAATAGCGGAGGGGTGCGTTCCTTAGGATTTTTTCCCCTCCGTACGCCTCTGCCTGCTGCTACTCTCCTTCGTCTTCCTCGCGACTGCGCCGCCGCCAGTACTGCCAAAAAACAGCGTCACCGCCGCACTTCTCCGTTTCACCTCTACGTCTCCATCACTGCGACGTCAATCTCCTGCTACGGGTCCTCGCCAATCCAAGCCGTTGTCCCCCGCCGTCTCCAGCGCCAGCGAGGGCTTCGAGGAGCAGATGACGTCGCCGCCTGAAGAAGAGCTCTCCATTGCTGAGCAAGAGATGGAGGAGGACGCCGCCGCTGCGGACCGCGGCGCATGGGCCGGCTCCTGGGTCTGCCAGGACGATCTGGATTGGCTCTACCGGACCAGACGCCTCCCTGCCGGCGTCGCCGCTCGCCTCGCCTCCGCTGAGCTAGCTCCTTCGCCCAACCCCGGGGAGTTCGTTGTGTTCCTGTCTCATTTTTAGCGGGGCTTCGAACTCCCGGTGAGTGATTTCTTCCATGATTGGCTCAGCACCTACCATCTCCAGCCGCACCATCTTCCAGCCAATGCCATTACTTCCCTCTCTGCTTTCGCCTCTATGATTGAAGGCTACGCCGGATTATGGCCCACAAAGGAGCTATGGTTTTTCGCCCTTCGCCGCAACGTTATCCCCGACATTCACACTGACCCGGAGGACAAGCGGCTCACACAGTTCGGAGCAGCCTCCATCTCACCCCGGAGGTTTACTGTTTTCCCTCGGGTCACAGGGCTAGAATCCTGCAAAGGTTGGGCCCGGACGTTCTTTTATGTCCGGAACACAGGCACCGAAGATTTGATTCGGTTGCTTCCCTATACCCCGGGTCCGCCGAACCCAGATCTATGGGACGCCGTTCCGAAGAAACCTACGGCCCTAGCCAACCAAGTGAGTAAGAGGTTCGCGGAGCTGAAGGAGCTCGGGTTGCACAACGAGGATGCGATGATCACTTTCGTGCGCAACCGAATATCCCCTCTCTAGAAGCGCACCCACAAGGTGTGCCATATGAGCTACGGCCGCGATCCCAACCGGACTTCATCTTTCGAGCTGAACAATACGGAGATCTTCCGCTAGGTTAAGGCTCTTTTCACCACTCAGAAGGATTTCTCCTCTGACTGGACTTGGGGGATTGAGCATTTCTGCCGTGACCGGCTTCCTCCCATGGTAAGTTTCATGTAGCAAACTTACCCCGAACCAGTTACTTGTCTATTATTGTTGCATTTTTGATTCGTCTGTTTACTCTTTTCCTCAGCTATTCCTTTAGCAAACGCTCGAGGACGGCACTGATCCGACCCTTAAGTGGGCACCGGACTGGGAGACTTCGGACGTGGAAGAGCCGGACCAAGAGATGTTTCTCCCCATGACTGACGCCACGAAACGACCCATGGGTAACTTCTCTTCTGCCAGAGATTGGCCCGATGATGAAGATTACTCGGATATCGAGATAATTGAACCGTTTGAGGCTGTCCCCCTTTCTTTTGCTTTTTCGCCATCAGCTCATGTCGGTGGCCATATCCACGAGGATCCTCCCCTCGCCACAGGCGAGCCAGTTCCGGTGGCGCCGAAGAAAAAGCGCGCGGCCTCCGCAAGCTCTTCCTCCGGACCTTCCGAGCCCGTTAAAAGGCGAAAGAAGGCCCCAGCATGAAGGGCTCGGAAACCCAGAGCAGCCGAAACCTCGGATGCGTAAGTCCTTCTTTCTTATGTAACTCGTTCTTCCTTACTTCGTCGTAACTTTCCTTCTGATGTTACCTGATCTCACAGGGCTCCGGTGGAGGTCCCTCCGAGTGGGTCCAGTATCTTATCGCCTCTCCGGGCCAGCCCCGCACCCCGTCGTGACGACGAGTCACGTCCGCTGAGCCCCATTCCGGAAAGCTCTGCGGCCGCTCCGGATCATCCTGGGACGGGGGAAACTGGCCCAACCAGAACAACGGCAGCTACTACCTCGGCGACACCGCAACCAGCAGCTACTAAAGCTACTTCGAATCCAGCATCTGTTCCAGTACCAGCAGCCAAAACAACACCAACTCCAGCCTCGTCAGCAGCACCAACCCCGGCAGCGAAAACGTCAGCGCCGGCACCAAGTCTAGCAACGAAAGTAGCAGCGCCCAGTTCCTTTGCATCTTCCGAGTCCTCCCAACCTCGGCAGGGGAAAACCGCTGCTATGGCTTCTTCTTCCCAGCAAGCCAAGGGTAAGAAGACTCAAGACGTTACCAAGCCCAGCACTGCCGAGCCTGGGCAACATACCCTTGAGTCCATGCTCCCCAAGAAGACACCAGCGGCAAAGGACGCGTTTGCCGAGCCAACTGAGTCTCAGCAGTTGGTTCTGCATACCAGCCCCGCCCTTGCCTTGGTGGAGAGGAAGGAAGCACATGCTAAGGGTTTGGTGACGCCACATATGCCCTCAGGCGAACGGTACCCCCAAGCCTGATGGAGTTCGTCATGAACTGGAACAAGGCCGAGGTAATCCACGAATCTGATCAAGTGAATACCGCCGCCAAGGCCATTAACCTCGCTGGACGGATGATGGAGATACGCCGTTTCTCCTTCGTAAATTGTAGATAATAACCATTAGTACCCGAGCCTCCAGGGGAGTAACTTGTTACTCGGCCGGATGCTTTTTTATAGAATTAACGTAGCTCCATTAATAATTTCGAACATGCACACACCTAGAGCCGGGTTAAGTTCCACTTGGCCCGGATCTTAGTACACTTCGAACATGCACACACCTAGAGCCGGGTTAAGTTCCACTTCGCCCGGATCTTAGTAGACTTCGAACATGCACACACCTAGAGCCGGGTTAAGTTTCACTTGGCCCGGATCTTAGTAGACTTCGAACATGCACACACCTAGAGCTGGGTTAAGTTCCACTTGGCCCGGATCTTAGTAGACTTCGAACATGCACACATCTAGAGCCGGGTTAAGTTCCACTTGGCCCGGATTTTAGTACACTTCAAACATGCACACACCTAGAGCCGGGTTAAGTTCCACTTGGCCCGGATCTTAGTACACTTCAAACATGCACACACCTAGAGCCGGGTTAAGTTCCACTTGGCCCGGATCTTAGTACACTTCGAACATGCACACAGCTGACTTAAGTTTCTGTATCTTTTTCAGGTGACCACCAACCGCTGAAGTGCCGAATTCCAGCGCTTGTTGGATACACATAAAAATCTTCGCACGAAACAGGCTGCACTCATCGCTGGGTATGAGAAAAGGGGTAAATTTCTTTCTCACTCCTTTCCTCATTTTTCTTCCACTTTACTTGCCGAATGAATCTGATTGTTCGGTTCCCCCAGCTGGGGTGGAAGCTGAAAACAAAATAATGCGAAAGAACTTGGAGCAGATCAAGGGTACGTCCTTCTTATCTGTTCCTACTTTGCTTCTCATCCTTTTACCTCCTTGGCTCGACAAATATTCATACCTTGCCTCTGCCGGGCCAACACACGGTTTCAGCATTGCTTGAAGAAAGTGTGCATGTGCCTGACATGATGCTGCATTTTCTCGAACAAGCAGGACAACATCAAGCCGAGTTGAAGAAGAAAGATGATGAGCTCGCCCTCCTCCGGACCAGAGATGACGACATAGCCAAGCTCAAAGCTGAAATGGCTAAGATGAAGGCGCAGCACCAAACTGAGCTGAAAAGGGTTGGCCAGGACTTCACCGAGGAACGCGAGCGCCTCAAACTCCAAAGTGCTAAGGATCGCGAGCTCCTACAGGAAGCCGAGGTCAAACTTGGGTCAGCAAATGCTGAGCTCGAGCAGCTTCAGAAAAGGCGTGATGCTTGCATCAAGGAGCTGACCCGGATTCACAGTCACATCTCTCGTAACTTCTTTTCCTTTATCCGCCTTACTTCTCCGGGTTATGTCTCATGTCTTATTTTCTCAACTTTGTCCTTTTCCTTGTTTCCCAGGCCACTTTCCAGAGGGTACTGCCATTGCAAGTGCTGCTGTTGCCAATTTCCGCCGAGAGAGAGGTACTCCGGTCACTACTGAGGGTGACCGCATTCCCTTTGACATGGAGGACCTGTTGGTCAGCCTGTCATCTCGCGTGGAAATTATCAAGAACTACGGCCGGGACCTCCTCGATGTTTCAGTCCGGATCTTCAACGCCTTCTGGCCCGCCGATGACGCTCCGGAGAGAGTCACGCAGCTCGCTGAAAAGCTTTCAGAAGTTGAGACCCAGCTCGACCTCTGGTGAGAATCCGCTGGCCGCGCTGCTGCCAATACTGTCCTTCACCATGTTTTGACGTGGTACGAAAAGATAGATCTCAGCCTCCTCACACGGCTGCGCACCGGGTCCAAATGGACAGATGACCTGGAGTGGGTAGCTTGGCGCTAGGCTTGCGCCCACAGCCTCATTGAATATGCTCCCATTCATGAATGGACTGAGGGTCCGAGCTTCCTGGAAGCTGCAGGCGATGAGGAAGTTGAGAACATTGAAGATGACTCGGGTGAATCGGAGGAGGACACTGCCTCGGGTATCGAAGAGGGCGATGATGATGCCGAACTCCGTCCTGCTGCTCCTAAGTAAAAACACTTGAAAATTCATGAGATCCCCGGTATGCCGGGTGGAATTGTATTCCAAATACATGTGATATTTTGCTACCGAGTACTTATGCCAGATTAACGTGGGCGTAGTCCCCAAGTTTCTTTTTCTTGTTCGTTCAATCCTTTGGCTCTGGTCGTGTCTACCTTGATTTGGTTTTACAACTTACGAATCCGAGCCTAAAAAATTGTCTTAACAATACTGGGAAACTTTTAGACTTAGCTCGAAAATAAATACGGGATTAGTCCGGAAAATAAACGTCGTCTCGAATAAATTCTTTTCCTTAGTCGTTTTTCATGTGCTACGCAATTCCAAACTTGTTCTCTTGCTTGCCATGAAGCCAATTCTTGTTGGACAGCAGCAAGTCAAAGAGTTAGGTTTTTGGTGCTCACACACTATTAATCCGCGCTAAGTAGAATAACCTATTCCAACCGACGCACAAATACCAAAAGACAACGAATATTATTAAGGCAGTCCCCGAGTTACTGCTCGAGGTGCCAACATTTCATTGATAAACTCATTGCCGACATACATACCGACATATGAGATAACCCGGATACATACATTCCTTTGCTAAGTGTAGAAAGGACGAAGGAGAGCTACATTCCATGGATGCTTGGATTCCTCACCAGATCTGTCCGCCTTGTTCTTTTCCTGTGGCTTTGCATCTATAAGATAATAAGAATCATTGTGCAATGCTTTGCTCACGATGAATGGCCCTTCCCATGGGGGGCATAATTTATGCATTCTAGTAGTACGTTGTACCAACCGAAGCACCAGATCGCCTTCCCGAAAGACTCGGGGGCACACTTTCCGGCTATGATAGCGTCGGAGATTTTGCTGATATATGGCGGATCTGTACAGTGCCAGTTCTCTCGCTTCTTCCAGCAGATCAACATCATTTTTCCGGGCTTCTTGCACTTCGTCTTCTGTGTATTGGGTGACTCTGGGCGAATCATGCTCTATGTCGACTGGTAATACAGCTTCTGCCCCATATACCAGAAAAAACGGCATATAGCCTGTTGATCGATTCAGAGTTGTTCTTAAACTCCATAGTACCGCTGGTAATTCTTCTATCCAGCACCCCGCTAATCTTTGCAACGGCTCAATGAGCCGGGGTTTTATCCCGGATAACACTAATCCGTTGGATCTTTCCACTTGCCCATTCGATGCGGGGTGGGCTGCGGAAGCTACGTCAAGTTCGATCCTTTTATCCCGGCAGAAACGAGCAAATGCTCCTTCCGCAAAATTTGTGCCATTATCAGTTATGATACTGTGTGGATAACCATACCTCAAGATGATATCTTTGAGAAAAGTTACGGCTGTAGCTCCATCACATTTTCTTATAGCCTTTACCTCGATCCACTTCGTAAACTTGTCCACCATTACCAAAATGTGAGTCATGTTTCCTCTTGCTGGTATGAACGGGCCCACCATATCCAGGCACCATACGGCAAATGACCAAGTGATTGGGATGGTCTTGAGTTCCGACATTGGCATATGCGTCTTTGTGGCGTACCTCTGACAACCATTACATTTTCTCACCAGATCTTCTGCTTGCTCTAAGGCGTTTAGCCAGTAGAATCCGTGTCGGAAAGCTTTTGCTACCAAGGCTCGGGATGAGGCGTGATGCCCGCACTCCCCCTGATGTATATCTCGGATGATTTCAAGCCCTTCGTCCGGGTCAACACACCGCTAGAGGACATTTGTCACACTTCTTTTGTATAACTCGGAATTGATGATCGTGTAAGCCTTTGCCCTCCTCTGTGTTTGCCTGGACAACACCTCCTCAGTGAGTAATGTTCCATCTTTCAGGAATTGAAATATAGGCAGTGCCCAAGCCGGTATTTGCCGCACGGGGAACAGTCCTCCTCTATCTCCATATGATCCACCGGCATAACTTCAACCGGACTACGCTGAGCAGTCCTCGGGTTTTGCAAAGCAGTCCCCGGGTTTGCCGAAACAGTCCCCGGGTTTTGCGCACCACTCCCCGTGTCAACGTCTATGGGCGCTGCTCCGGACTCTGTGTCCTCCGGGACGTAGATGGACTCGGATTCCGGGGATGGCCTGATGGATGGTTTATTGAGGTGCTCTAATGCTACACCCGGTGAAATTGCTTGTCTGGTTGACCCGAGCTTCAACAGCATGTCGGCAGACTCATTTTCTACCCGGGGTACGTGATGAAATTTGCATCCCTCAAAGTAACTAGAAATCTTCTGCACGTGAAATCTGTATAGTGCCATGTTTGGATCAAGAGCGTCCCATACTCCGGACACTTGCTGCACCACTAAATCCGAGTCGCCAAAGCATATAATCCGATGTATACCAATTTCCTTTGCTACCTTGAGCCCATGCACAAGTGCTTCATACTCAACGACATTATTTGATGCGGTGAAGTGGATCTGCAGCACGTATTTCAACTGGTCCTTCTTTGGCGACGTGAGTACGACTCCGGCACCTAGCCCGGTTTTGGTTTTTGATCCGTCAAAGTGCATCCGCCAATAGTTCAGATCTGGAAGTGGTGGTTCGTACTGTACCTCGGCCCAGTCCACGAAAAAGTCAGCCACAGCCTGAGACTTTATGGCTTCTCTCCGGTCATACTGCGGGGCGTAAGGAGCTAGCTCAATTGCCCATTTTGCAATCCTGCCGCTTGCATCCTTATTACTCATTATCTCGGATATAGGGGCCTCACATATGACCCGGATGGGATGCTCTTCAAAGTAATGCTTCAATTTCTTGGCGGCCATGTACACACCATACGCCACTTTTTGATAGTGTGGGTAGTTCTTCTTTGAGGTTGACAACACTTCACTCAAATAATACACCGGCCTTTGCACTGACTTACCTTCCTCATCATGCTCCACCACTATCACTGCACTTACAACTCGGTTGGTTGCGGCTATATAGAGCAACATTGGCTCTTTTGATAGTGGGGAGGCTAGCACTGGCACCGTGGCTAACATTTTGTTTAGGTGGGTAAAGGCCTCATCCGCCTACGGCGTCCAAATGAACTTATCTGACTTTTTCATGAGTTGATAGAGAGGCAATGCCTTTTCTCCTAACCGACATACAAACCGACTTAATGAGGCCAGGCAACCTGTAAACTTCTGGATATCGTTAAGACACTTCGGCAGTTCCATTCGTTCGATGGCTCGGATCTTGGTTGGATTAACTTCGATACCTCGGCTGGAAACCAGAAAGCCGAGCAATTTTCCAGCCGGGACACCGAAGGTGCATTTTTCCGGGTTAAGTTTCATCCGGAACCTCCTTAGGTTTGCGAATGTTTGCCTGGTATCGTCAAGGAGCGTTTTGCTTTCCTTGGTCTTGATAACCACATCATCCACGTATACCTGTACATTTTGACCTATTTGGTCATGCAAACATTTTTGCATACATCTCTGGTACGTTGCCCTTGCATTACGTAAACCAAACGGCATGGTGCGATAGCAATAAGCTCCATACGGGGTAATAAACGCAGTCTTTATTTGATCATCCGGATTCAAAGGTATCTGATGGAAACCGGAGTAAGCATCGATGAATGACAACAGTTCACATCCCGCAGTTGAGTCTATGACCTGATCTATTCTTGGCAGCAGGAATGGATCTTTCGGACACGCCTTGTTCAGGTTCGTGTAGTCGATACACATGCGCCAAACCACTGCCACGTTCGGATCATCTTTCTTCTTTTCCACCAGCACCGGATTAGATAGCCAATCCGGGTAAAGAACTTCCATGATAAATCCTGCAGCTATCAACCGAGCTATCTCATCCCCAATGACTTTTCTCCTATCTTCGGCGAAGCGGCGGAGAGGTTGCTTCACCGGCTTAGCTCCGGGTCTCACATTTAAAGAGTGCTCGGCTAACTCCCTCGGAACACCTCGCAAGTCCTGTGTGGACCAAGCAAAAATGTCCCGATTCTCACGGAGGAAGCTGACGAGCTTGCTTTCCTATTTATCACTTAGCCCGACACCAATTGTTACGGTGCGCTCTGAGAACATGTCATCAATAGGAACCTTCTTGGTATCTTTCGTGGCCTGGAAGGAGACAGTTCCATGGGGGTTACTCAGCGCCGGCATACACCGTTGCGCGGACTGAGCCAACGCAGCCACCTCTTGAATTTTCCTTTTTTCCTGTGCGATCACAAGTGACTCGGCTAAGTTTGATCCGGCCGACGCACACTCCATCGAACGCCGGAAGTCCCCAGCAATTGTAATTACTCCGTTTGGTCCGGGAAATTTCATTTTCAAATAGCTTATATGACAACTTGCCATGAACTTGTTCAGCGCTGGCCTTCCGAGCAATGCGTGATACGCGCTTTCCAAGTTCACTACTTCGAACTCCAGATTTTCAGTTCGGCAATTGTCCCTCGTGCCGAACAAGACGTCGACCCGGACCTTGCCTATGGGCTCGCAAGAAATGCCGAGCACAATGCCATGGAAAGTTGTCCTCGTGGCCTGGAGCAGGTTCTCCGAAATACCCAACTTGCGCATTGTGTCCGCGTACATGATATTTATGCTACTACCGTTGTCGATCAGTACCTTTGAGAATCTTATGTTGATGTTAGGCCCAATGAATGTAGGATCCAGCACCAACGCATACGAACCAGGGCTCGGCATGAGCTTGGGGTGATCCCTAATGCTCCAAGTGATTTCCTGATCGGACCAAGGCATGTACCTCATCACTGCCGGCATTACCGCATTCACCTCCATATGCCTACGCTGCAAGCTTTTTCTATCAGTTTCTTCTGTGGTAAATACACAGTAGCTCTGGTGATGCTCCCTGTACTCGTTTCTCCCCTCATTTCCGGGGTGCCTCTGATCCGGCTGCTGCTGATTTTCTACTTGGTGCACTGCATCCCTTCTTTCATTGTTATCATACTTCGGCGGAGGGGAGGCAACATCAGTTGTTGCGTGTTCGCTCCGGAGAGCAATTGCTGCCGGGGTAACTCCTGCCGAGGTGCCTGAGCATTCCCCGAACCACCTTGCTCGATCTTGCGCATCCACTCGCATTGCCTCGTCGTATGACCCGCTGGGTTGTTCGGATTTGGCGTGTGAAACTTACACGGCTGGTCCAACATCGACTCGTAAGTATACCTCGGACGGTCTTTCCTTTCTTGCCATTGCTTCTTTTGCTCCGGTGTCCAAGTTTTCTTCCCATCGTTCCTTAGGGTCCATTGACCTCCAGTTTTCTGGCGCTGACTACCCCCCTGCTCCGGGTTGATCTTGACTCACGGCCGCTACTTGCTGCGAACCGTACCGATGGTCCGGTCGAGCATCTCTCCTTTTTCCTCTGTAATCATTTCTCCGGGATGATCCCGATCCATCCCTCTGATAGTACTCATCGCTTGACTCGTTCGATGCGAGCCTTGGTTGGGTCGGGTCACCCAATGCATACGAATCTGCGATCCGGATCATCTCTGCCAATGTTGCCGGCATTTTCCGTTGCAACTTCATCCATAACTCGCTTCCATACCTGCACCCCTGTGCAAACCATGCTATGGTCTGTGATTCTATCACGCCCTCACACGAATTTCTCACGGTACACCACCGGGTCATGAACTCCCGGTCCGTCTCATTGGGTCGCTGTTTGCACATAGCTAGGGTCTGTGGCCTATTTGGCCTTTGATACGTACTCGAAAAATTGCTGATGAACATCTCCTCGAAATCAATCCAGCAGTTGATGCTTCCTGGCGGCAAATTGTTCAACCATACCCTTGCCGGGCCTTCCAACATCTGGGGTACATATCGTATGGCCCATCTCAGGTTGCCTGTGGAAATTTTTACAGCAGTAGCATAGTTTATCAGCCAATCCTCTGGCTTGGTACTTCCGTCATAGGTCTTGGTCCCCCTGGGCAATTGAAAGTTCGGGACTGGTGGCTCTTTCATGATCCGGGGTCCAAAACATGCTGGACCCGGTGGACCCTGACATTCTATCTGTTCCGACCTATATAGTCGATCCAGTTTCAACCTTGCATCGTCCGGCATCAAATCTCTGCTTCCCAGTCTCGAACCTATCACATGATAGTCCGGTCTTGGATATCCCGCATTCGTCATCTGCGAATCACCGTCATTATACCGATTTTGCTTGTGTGGTGCGCCTTTCTGTTGGATACCTCGGCCGGCACTATGCTCTTGCCTTGGCATGTTCTGCTGCTGCCCGGCATTTCCGTTGACAATGTTCCTCTCACCGGCATTGCCTTGGTCACGGTTACCTCGGCCAGCTTCGCCTCGGCTCACACTCCGTCGATCATCATTTTTCTGCGGTTCTTTTTCTTTCCCTGCCTGTGTCAGGTCATACGGGACAATCTGTTTGTTCCGTCTGGCCGAGGTTACCACCTCCTCTCTCCTTGGATCGCCATGAGGGGACGACGCAGCTCCAGCGGATTTCTCCGGGTTACCCATCGCTGAAGGGACTATCTTGGAGGCCCCAGCTCTCTCCGGGTTCGCCCTCAGCAGTTCCTCGTTTTGCCTGTTCGCAATCCGAACCAGCTCGTTAACTCGGTTTTGCTGCCTTTGCCGGGCTTCACCCGTCAGTCCTTCTAACTCGGATGCAGCTGCATCCGCCGCTCTGAGGTTCTTGGCTGGGGTACTATACCTTGGCAGCCCCACAGAAAGACAGTTCTCTGATTCCTCGATTTCGACATCACCTTCTCTGTTCATCTCGCTCTTGAGATTCCTCCCTTTAACTTTTACAGCATCAACTTTGTTCGCCTTTGCGTACTCACGCAGCGTCATGTTCAACGACCGTTGGGCCGCGGCTATTTTCTTTGCGCCCTCAAGTATTTTCTGTCGAGTTTCTTCCAGCTCGGCCTGTGCGCAAGCCCGGATCTACCGCTGCTACTACAGGGTTTGCCAAGCTATCTATTGCCTCTCTCAGCACGTTCTCCGGCCTCTCTAGCGGAGTACCCCTACCTTTCCTTGGTGCCTTGGGTGTCACTTCTGGATCTGGCGCGGGATCCTTGCTCGTAACCGCTCCCGGCGCTGTCATCATTACCTCTGCATGGTCCGGGGAACGAGCGATACGTCCCCCGTGAGCCACAGTGAGGGGCGGTTCGCCTGCTTCGACAACGTGGCGCGGATGAACGCCTGACACGTCCACCGCGACGTAGACCTTGTGTGCGCCGAGCTTGAGGAAGACGCCCTTGCGCGGGAGAGGGCGCGTGCCGAAGCAGCCTGCGTTGTCGCTGATGAAGTCCCGCGCTTCAAAGCGCTGGACGAGCCCGGAGACGATGCGCTCTCCATTGGCGATGAAGTTTCCCGTCCGGATCTTGACCCCTGCTAGCGCCGCTAGCCCCACGGTGGGCGCCAACTGTCGTGGTGGTGTCACGGCAGATGCCATGTATAGGCAGAAGGTGGGGACTAATATGCGCTAGGGGAATCGAGGGAGGGATAGCGAAGTGATTCTCCACACCAGAACTCGTATTGATTTTCTTCCAAGGTTACAAGTGCTCCTAGAGCTGTATTGGCGAGAGGAGGAAGAAGAAGCTCTCTTACTCTCACCCACAGACCTCACCTCAAACCCTTGACCTTAACAGAATTGTCCAGAGAATAAAATCCAACCCCCTCTACTGAAGCCCTAACCCTCCTTTTATAGGGGAGGCTCGGTTTCAACTTAGGGCATACGTGGAGGCATATTCCTAAGAATATGCCCCCTCCCAAAGTGGCAAACCGACCGGGGTGCGTTTTCCCCCTCGTCAGCTACGCTTTAGCTACGTGAGCCACGGCGGCGCCCTCGTCAGCTGACACTGGCGTCGTCACGCTTGTCGGCCACGCCCCGGTGGTCTAGTCCTTGCTCGGTTCGCTCAGGCAGTGCGTACCGGGGCTCCTTTTGACCAGCGAGATTCCTTCCTTCTCCTAGAAGGTTACTGCGACCCGGACGATGGTTCATCCGGCCACACCCTTTTCCTGCATACAGGTTAGACATACGCTTCCGGCTCATCGCTTAAGTCGGATTATGGCTAGTTAGGCGAACGCCCCCAGGTCCGGATTACTCCGTGACTCGGCCTGCCTTGAGGTGACCCGGCCAGTACTTGCTTTGATCTTGCCGGACCTCGGCTAACTCGGGCTTTCATACCATGGCGTGACCCTACCCGGGGGTATCCCCCCAACAATGGGCGTGGCTGCGCTGGCGTCTCCGCTGGCTGTCGTTGGTCGAGGCGTGGACTGGGGGTGCGGTGAGGTCACACCTAGCTGCTAGTGGTCATGCGAGAGGGCGTCGAGGCTTGTGGCGTCGTGTCCCAACTCGACCGGCATGGCACACTCGGGTACAGGCTGACACTGCTCATTGGAGCAAGTGAGCGGTGCTAGCTGCACGGGCTGGTACTGGGGTGATCGTGGACGAGTGAGAGAGGCTCCAACGAGTACAATGGTGAGCACTAGATTGATCAAAACAGTGGATAGTTGATAGACTTGTACTCTGCCTGCTAAGTGTTTGATTAAATGACCGCATGAACTAAACATTTAAATTTTCAAATTCTTTTTGGTGGTTGTGTTGGGCATATGCTTAAGTGTCTCTGGTTGCTCGGATTTTTCAAGTGGAGAAGGTTTGGTGGGTTTTTGAAAAATGGCCATCTTGATGTCTATTATGGATTCAATTTTGAAATGTCCCTCAAATGGATTTGAAAATGTTTCTGTAAGTTTTGAAAGTTCCCTTGGGTTCATTTTCACTTGGTCTAGCAAGGGGAGAAAAGAAATAGAATTGTTTCTGTTTGAAACCATTTAATAGAGATGCCTAAAGTGGGCTAGTTGTTGACTTTGGAAAAACTGACCATTAGGTCATATGCCTTAATATTTGATTTTCTTTTGATTCAATTTTGTTTGGATTTGACCTAGATGATATTGTTTTGATCCTCAAGCTAATATTTATCATCTATAACAATCAAACATGGCATAACAAGCATTCATACATCATTAATTAACACACATGCATTCATATAGGGTTTAATATTAAACAGTTTTTGTTGACCCTAATTGGCTAATTGGAAATTGATAATCTTATTTAATATTTTTGACATGTTACAATAACTTTGAAGGTTGACATCTGGATCAAGACTAGAAATTCCCATCATATCTAACCATTAGATATTCTTTACCGTTCTAGCATCTAGAAGATTTTATTCATAGTCTTTAGGACAATGAATGCTATGCACAAATTAAACTTCAAAACACACTTCTCCAGCATTCTAGAATCTTCTATGTCATTCCTCTAGAGCATGTTACTAAAATTTCCGAGTACTACCTCCGCTTCAATGGCTAAGGCTTATGTTTTTTCCAAAAGTCAAATCATGTAAAGTTTGAACAAGTTTTTATTAAAAAATTAAAATACGAAATGCACACCCTTTGATACATCATGAAACATATTTTCATAGGGGATCTATATAATATCATAGTTCTTGTTAGTTTTTTCTAAAAGTTTGGTTACATTTTTCGTAGCTTGGCTTTTCAAACAAACGAAAAAGCCTTAAGATTTGAAATAAAGTTAGTATTAGGTAGCTAAAAGAAAAGGTTGAGTTATGCATGATACAAAGTACAAGAACCAAATATACACCCGATACTTTATGGATATGATGTGACTTAAAATTATAATTATTTTTTGATGTTTACATATTATAATTTTATATACAAATGACATGTCATAATCCTATTATATGAGTCTCATGTGTAAGGCACATGCAACTTATGCTAGTAATAAAGGGGTGCGGGCACAACGAGTTGCAGAATATTTGACACACACGATGGAAGCTATGGCTTGGATACAAAAGGAGTTTGATCAAATTGCCAGCCTTTCCCTTACCTTGCGGCGAAATGTGTGATAGAGTACAACCATAGGCGGACCAAATCATCCCCAAGCGTGGGCACACACCCATGCTTCTGACCGACCAAAAAGCCTAAACATGCTACCTTGATAAAAAGTAGTGTCATTAACCTTGAAATACATTGTTTGCCTAAGCTTTGAATAATTCTTGGATCCGCCACTGACGAGGGTTTAACTCGTCAATGCCCATTGTTATGGACATGGGTTTTGGAGAAGGAGGGAGCGCTGGAAGCATCAATTGGCTAGCAAACAAGCACACAGGGACGCAAGGTTTACCCAGGTTCAGGCCTCGTAGAGGTCCCTACTCCTGCTTGTCTGCTCTTGAAATTAATGAAGGAATCGAAGATTACAGGGGCGCGCAGATGCAATCTGGCAAGAGTTGTGGAAACTAGGGTTGCATGTGTCCTCCTCAACGCCCCCTCCTAGCCTTTATATAGATAGGCCAGGTCTCGGGTAGCAGGTCGAGTCGGTTACAGATTAGGGTTTTCCCTTCAAACTTTCTATCTTTAAACTTCTTCTTGCCTCGCAAGTCATCGAGAGTCCGTGGGCCACTTGAAGTCTTCATTGGGCTGTAGCAACGCCATGGGCTTCCACCGTATCTAGACCGTATATACCAAACTCGAGTAACTGCAGGGTATACCCATGTCAGTAACCCCCGAGTGTCCAGTGGAATCGCAGATTCGACTGGGGACTTTACGAAGGCTTTCGAGTGCATGACTGAGTATTTTTCGAGTGTTATGTTTATGTCATAGGGATTGTTGATATGCATGCCTGATTTAATGGATGTATCGGTATCAGTTAACTACCTTAGGGCAAAACAACACAATCTACTCGAACTCGAGTCCTCGGACTCGAATTCAGAAAAGTGCTGCTGTAATTCGACTCAAGACGCGGAGGTCTTACAGGAGTCGAATTCCAGTATACGGGTGTGAGCACTAGATGCGTCCGTCAATGCATGTTCATCGTATCTGTAGGCACGGATACATTTCTGGTAGTGTGCAGCAAATGCATTGCCAGGCCTTATTCAGGTCTTATCTTCACGCTGCAAGCACGACATCCGAATCTTTGTCATCGCGGAGATGATTCGGGGTGACCCAGGAGACACAATCTCTTTTTAGGGAAAATATGAGGCGGCGTCGCCATAGACTTCGAGTGTGGATGTTATCAACACACAGTATGATGTACAAATAATCATAGGGTGCGCGACCAGCGCTCCCTATGGGAGTAGCCCCCGACTGCCTGGTTGAGTCGAAGACTCAGGCAGGGACTAAAGAACTTTTGCGACTGTTGTCGTCTTTTGTTTGCTTGTTTTAGTCAAATTTATTTTCGGCGCTCCCTTTGGGAGTAACCCATGATCCATAGTAAAATCGTAGATTCAAGTGGTTGGGTATGCTTGGAATGCCCATATTTCTGCAGAAAATAAAATCGTAGGGTGCGCGACCAGCGCTCCCTATGGGAGTAGCCCCCGGTGGGCTTGATGGAATCGAAGACTCGAGAAAAGACTAAAGTAGTCGAAGTCTTCTAATTCTCAATCTTTGATGACATCAGTGCTGACGATGTGATGACCTCAGTTAATTAACGGCTGAGGACATACAATTCAAATTAGGCAAAGGAAATACTACACCCAAAAGGAAATAGTTCAAGGTACACACATCCCTATTACATATGATCACTACATCCAACCCATCTTCCTTGAACTGTTAATTATACCAGTTCCAATCCTTCGCGTTCGCCAAGCTTGGGACGAACCACAACGGATTCTACCACAATTCCAGCAAATGTTGATTGAGAAACCAATAGCAGCGTCTTCAGCATTCATACTAAAGCAACATATTTCAGGACGAGGAACAAATCCACTTAGGCTAACTACATGTGGCGAGGTGTATACATAGTTGCTCTTCATCATATCTCGAGGGCCAAGTTCTGCCAGGCCAACTAGAATAGTAATCGGATAGTTCAATCCAAGGAAGATAGAAAATGCTCCAAGGTTATAAAGCCTCCACCATTGCATTAGTGGAAGTAACCTACTAGTGTCAATCGAGAACACATGGTAGCAAAAAACAGTAGAATAGGTGCAAATAGTAAGGCCATGATGATAAGCAAAAATTTCAGTGACAGGATAACCACCATAAGTTCTATCATACCATACATCAGTAACACCCACAATATTGATCAGAATAAGGCTACCACCATAAGGAGATCTTGCTAACCACCACAAATTAGGACCATACTCATCATTACCGTCAAAATCGGGTGCCCCCGGTAGACGCACAGAAGGTCGGTTTAGCAAAATTTGAATGATGAAGCTTAAATATTTAAGGATGGAAATTTTACTCCATGCTAGAGGATACCATGCATAAACATTGCCAATCTGAGTTACATCATACACAAGTTCATTGTGGATAATTGCATCACGGTAGCTGAACATGTTGAACTAGTTCTCAAGAACCACCCACATACCATGCCGACCATCAAGGAAGGCAATTACCATCTCGAAGATGGCCAGTACAGGGAAATCCTTATAGTTCCCAACAGCTATGGGAACTCGGAAAATGGTTATCTTCAGAAGATTAGTACGCTAACCACCCGCCACAAACTTAAGTACATTGGGGGTGGCCTCAAAATCGAAGATTGCTGGTAGAGGAATTCGGCAACGCGTGAACACATTTATAAGCTCCCAGTTCTAGGAGAGCGCAATAGTGGCGATCCAATCTCCATGCGCACCTTCCCACTTCTTACCTGCACAATATGGCATCACAGCAACAGAGGAGGACCTATCTAGTGGTGTCAGCTCGCACAAGGTCTACTTGACATTATGTGGCTTCTGCTTGCCCTGCCACAATAGTAGTTGCCCTTGTAGAACTGCTTCTTGCAATTGTCGTGGTAGAAGACAAAGTATTCATGCGGTAGCTCAGTCGGGTGAGCGTGAAGAACACACGGGAGACGACCCAATGAGACTTTGCTAGGGATGCACTATGTGTTGCTGAGTGAAGATAACGTTTGTAGTAGGCGATGAGGCTCACGGCGGTAATGACATCATATCTAGCTGGGACTTCTTCAAGGGTGCCATCAAAAACACCCTAGAAGTTTTATTGTCATCGATCAATTTGGCCATCACAAGGAGGAGCTCGAGAAGGTGGGGGACGATGGTGTTTGGTTTTGATTGGGGTTTTGATTAAATCTGATTGGGGATTTGGAGGAGAGAGCGAGCGATAGCTGGCAAGGCAAGACAAAAAACAGTCTATCAAACTAGGCCCCGAAGCTGATCCTAAAGCGGCATGGAGGTGTTGGTGCGTTCCTGTATTGGTGTGTGGGTGGGGATGGCCATCACCAAGACGCTGGAGGTTAAGAGAGAGTATGGAGATTGAGGCACAGAGTAATATAGAATGAAATAAAACCAAGCGTGCCTATCAAATTGGGCTACGGAGATGATCCGAATGTAAAATGGCAGCGTTGGTGTGTGTTAAGGTGGGCAAGTGGACATCAACAAGAAGATGGAGAGGAAGAGGAAGGAGAGCAAGGGAAAATAAAATAAAATGATTGAAATCTTACCGACTTACAGAGCGTTGTTTATCTCTCATCTCTGTGTTTCCCTGTGCTTATCGAGTACTTGTAGGGTCTGTCCTAAGTTGATTATAGGATTTTTACTACAACATGGCTAGTCTCGCACACCATGGAGCTGTATTGTCGTGTCAAATGAATTCTCATGACAGAGAGACGCTCTAGAGTATACTTGGAGATCCTCTTGCCGAGTGTAATAATCCTTGGATCTTCTTCATTCATCATCATGCGCAGCAATATTTGGAAAAAGTTTTATCTAAAAAACAGTTGGAACAAGTATTGTACTACTGATACTAAACACGTCCAGGTTCGGCACACCGGTAAGGAACCAAAACCGGAATACTCTAGAACTCTTGTATAACAACAAAATTTCTAACAAAATGGGATCTATACACCCACACGCTACCACCCAAATCAGCTTTCCTGCCGCACCGCTAAATTCCTCTCCCCTATCGGCATCTATAGCCCCATTCCCGGACCCCAAATCGACCATCTCTCGAAAAAATCGACCATCGACCAACATAAAATGCATTGTCTAATCCCGCCCGTTCTTTTTGAACAAATGGTGGCGATTGCTCAAAAGCCGCGTGGGTAGATGTATGAGCTACTGGTTGTAGCTCCGCGAAAGCATGTGCTTGGAACTGGTGGAAGAATTTATTTTCTATCAATGACGGAAGAAGATCTAAAATACAATACCAAATCAACAAGCTAGTGAAATTATATGTCTGACCAGTGAGAGCAGACACGAGTGATGAACAGCTTATGAAGCACAGTGGAACACGTGCCTTTAAGACATATTATATACATTAGTACAACATCGGAGTACTGTAGTACTAGTACCAGAGTACTTATTTTATTTGGGGGGTTACATCCATCTAGGGGTCAACACTCTCTCTGTCCCTATTTATTCATTCATTACTGGCGTACAAGTCTATTTTGAGGTCTAAGTTTGATTGTCGATTTAACCAACTAGGGATCGTTTGATTTGCAGGATTTTCAAAACACAATAATAGGAAAATCATAGGACTAGAGTGGCATGAATTATTATATCCTACATGAATAGAAAAATACAGGAATTTCGATCAAGTACTGTGTGTTTGAATCACAGGAAAAACAAAAGAATTCTAACATGAGGTTGGAGTGGATGGATTTTTTCCTACAAAATAGAGATCAACGGAATTCTTTGAAGGAATTTCTAAGGATTGTAATCCTTTGAGTCAAATGACCAATGCAAGAATATTTCCTAAGGGACAAAATCCTTCAAAAATCCTTTAAAATTCCTTTGAATCAAACAAGCCGCTAGTGTCTTATGTAAGTACTCAGAGAATGCATGAATCGTGACATAAATCCGATAGTATTGAAGTTGAATGATCCCTAACTTGATTACTTTTACTGAGAAATATGCACGTGTCTTGCATGTGAGACTCAGATAATAGAAGTATCATATCATCACTACATAACATTTTAATAGGTAAAGCTCAAAAAATATAAATTTGAGCCACATCTATAAAGTATGGGTGTATATTTGGATCATGTACTGTACATCATGTAGAAATCAATGTTTGTTAGCTACCTAATATTTGAAAATTTTGGTAACATGGTCTAGAGAAACAAATGGAGAAGATTCTATAATAACGGGGAAGTATGATGTGAGGTTTATTCATAGAATTCATTGTGATGAAGACTATCAATAGAATATTCTAGAGTCTAGATGGAATAAAAGATCCAACGGTTAGAAAAGTTGGTCTGCGAGTCTAGATCCAATGGTCAATATTCAAAGTTATTATGACAATATATATTGGTAAGTAAGACAAGATAAAGATAACAGAAGAAGTACTACGTATGGCTGATCTTTTGGATAACGTTCACCTCCCAATGTTTAGGAAGCAGGTGAAAATGTTGAAACCGAGAAAGTTTGAAATGCTACACTAATACTTTTTTCCGCCAAGGCCCAAAATAGATCCTTCTTATATATGTTTAAAAACAGGGTTGTGGCATTCAAATCCATATTCTTCGAACTTTATTTATAGAAAAGAACAATGTCATCATCACTCGGAAAATCGAGAATGTTCTTTCCTGATAGTTGGAAACTTCCACCGACGACATTGTTTACTACAAGAAGATGCACCCATCTACCTTTGAAAGTACATTTAATTCAAAAATAATATATAGCACTTACTTGTAGTTCAAGTTTGACCTAATTTGGTAAAATCGACATAAATTTATTTTAGTATGCGAAGTTAGTTATGAAGCTTGAAAATACTAAATACTTGGGAATTATAAGAAAGCATGGTCCACTTTGTCTGATAATTTTTATCTTTAGTAGGTCTCGTAGGAGCAAGGTTCTTCAGTTAACGTGGTCGGTGGAAGTACAACTTTCATCAAGGACCTAATAAAAATTAAAATTACATCCAAGTCCATATATTTAACACAAGGATCATGAAATTAAGGTAGGAAAAGAAGTCAGGTCCAGCTCCTTCTCCACCAAGCAGCTGAGAGCCATAATCTTCGTACTATTACTACTTGCTTAGCAAATAAAATAGTGCACTTCTATCTTTTGCTAGACCTTGTTGATGAAGTGCATTGAATCCAATGGGACATATCAAGTATTGTATCCCTTGTCCAATGGGCAATGCTCAAAGTTATTCCTACACTGTACATAGTGGTACTATATGGTAAGATAAGACAATATAAATAAATATAAGATAAAAATTACTGTAGTTGGACGATCTTTTGAATAACATTCCCTCCCAATGTTTTGGAAGTAAGTGAATCGAAACCGAGAAAGTTTGAAATGATATAGATCCTTCCTATATATGTGTGAAAAATTGGCTTATGGCCTTGAGATCCATATTCTTCGGACGTTCTTTATAGAAAAGAATGATCTTGCCATCAATCGGAAAAATGCGAATGTTCTTTCCTGATAGTGGAAACTCCCACAAGTGGCATTGTTATCTACAAGAACATGCACACATCTACATTCGAAAATACATTTAATTCAAGAGTAGTATATCACGCTTATTTGTAGTTCGAGCTTGACCTAATTTTGTGAAATCGGCAAAAAGTTATCTAAGTGTGCGAAGTTAGCTAGGAAGCTTGAAAAATTCTAAAAACTTGGGAATTGTAAGTCTAGTGTAAGTCCCGTAACATGGTCGGTGTAAGTACAAGTTACATCAAGGACCTTATAAAAATGAAAATTACATCCAAGTCCACACATTTAGCATAAGGACCATGAAATTAAGCAAGGAAAAGTAATCGGGTCTAGTACCTTCTCCACCCAGCAGTTGAGAGCCATACTCTTCATACTAGTACTACTTGCTTACCAAAAGAAAACAGCGCGCTGCTCACTTTTATGCTAGAGATTGTTGATAAAGTGCATCGAATGTGATGGGACGTATCAAGTATTGTATCCTATTAGTACTAGTAAGTTGCACGTGCCCTACACATGAGACTTAGATAGTAGATGTATGACATATCATCACTATATAAAATTATAATAGGTATGGGTGTTCAAAAAATATAAATTTGATCGACATCTATAAAGTATGGGTGTATATTTGTTTCTTGTACTTTATATAACATATAAGTAAATGTTTATGAGCTACCTAGAACTTGAAAATTTTGGTAACATGGTCTAGAGAAATGACAGAGAATATTCAAGATTGATGGAGAAGTGTGTTTTCAGGTTTGTGCATAGCGTTCATTGTGCTAAAAACTATCAATAAAAATCTTCTAGATGCTAGAATGGAAAAGAAGATCCAACATCTAGAAATGTTGGGATTTGCGAGTCTTGATCCAACGGTCAATATTCAAAGTAATTCGCACACTATATAGTGGCCAGATAAGATAAGAAGTTTCATGTGCCCTTCACGTGAGACTCGGATAATAGAAGTATAGCGTATCATTACAATATAAAATTACAATAGGTAAAGCTCCAAAAATTATTATAATTTCGATCCACGCCCATAAAGTATCAGGTGTATATTTGGTTCTTGTACTTTATAACATGTATAAATCAACCTTTATTAGCTACCTAATAGTCAAACAAATTGGTAACATTCTCTAGAGAAATGATGGAGAAGATTCTAGAATGGTGCATAAGTGTGTTTTGAGGTTTGTGCATACTATCGTTGATTGTGCTAGAGACTAACAATAGAATCTTCTAGATTCTAGAAAGGAAAAGAAGATCCAAGGGTTAGCAAATCTTGGGATTTGTGTAGTGACCTTGGATCGATAAAGATCCTAAGTAGCTGTGATTAACATGCTAGTCCCTGGATCATTAGCTAGCACTTACAGTCGATGAAATATCATGTAAAACACAAGTCTTTATTACATGAATCGAATAATCCAGAGTTTACATTATTACAACAGAAGAGAAACATATACAACTTGAAGTCCCATCAATGCCACAAGTAGGTTGAGTGAAGACCCATGATCCTAGCGCACCTTTCAATGATCTCCAAATTCTACACATGAAACGTGCACCCAAACGAGTTGGTCAATACTTTGAATGTATTGGCAAATTAAACCATGAAGGAAAAGACTTGGCTATTTCTACATGCAAGGCTAAGACAAGGCTTTGTGGTTTATTTACATAAAGCCAATTTTCACTAAGTAAAAGAGAAGTAGAGAGAGGGTATTTTATCCTACTTTGCAAACATTTCGTAAGTAAAATAAGGTCGAATGGCTCGCACTGGGTCCTCCAGGCTACCATCCCCCAACCAAACACATGGCACCAAAAACCCACTAAGTCTGAGTTCATAGAGCCCTCAGGATGCAACTCATGAACTTAGGTTGGCAAGAATTTGTCTTTGAACCAAAATCCCACCAAGTATGAGTTCACAGAGCCGTCAGGATGCAAATCACAAACTTAGTTTCATTTGTTTTTGAAAAAGACAGAGGAAATCCTTTAGAGGCTCCATCCTTCAGATGCTCAATGTTGTTCTGTTTCGGTGAACACGCTTGATCGATCAGATTGCAATACTCTCGAGAGTTTGTGCACTTTACCCACAATCCACAATCAAGTCCTTTTACAGACAAGACCATGGCGAGGCTTTCCCTTAGTAGCCCCTCTACCAACCGTGCCAAGAACCTTTGGTACCCCGGTGAGGTTTCCCACTAAGTACTAGGCCAAGACAGATCCCATATGTATTGTGGTTGCACTGGAAGCTTCTAAATTCTGAAACATGGCAGACTTCTTTGATTCCTAGGCGGCCGTCCTCCACCAAATTCCACTCGTTGACCCGACAACCATTCCGCCCAGAAGAAAACTTAGTTTTATTTTGAAGGGCGTTTTGAGAGGAAAAGGTTCGCGAGAGAGCTTTAATACTTAGAAAACTTTCTGACTTTGAACCCCCATCGATATTTTATATATAACATAGGATAATCATAACACTTAGAAAAATTCAAGGATTCCTATTGGGAGTGGAAATAATCCTAAGTATAGAGCTACTCATGGCATACTATAAAACAGGATCACACTTGTAGAACACTTAAAATATTTCTACTAAAACATCCTATACATGCATACTACTCATTTGAAGATCAAAATGTGCATAGTAACAAAACTGGGATAAAAACATGAACAAGGTGTAACTTGCCTTATGTTAATAATATTATTGATGATTGTATTCCTCCGTAACAATCACACTCTCAGAACAATCTAGCGCGGGAATGGAGTAATTCCAATCAAAACAATTGTAACCTACAATACAACAAACATGCATGATGATTTAATATTAGTTCTTTGAATGGTATTAGATCATATGATGCATGTAGGAGATCATTTAATGAAATAGGGTATTTATTATTAAATCTTGAGGACCAAATGAGGAGTTTTAGTAGATCTGTTGCAACTTCCGTCCTAGTTATCGAATTAAATTTGGATCTAAGTTTTACTAGATAGAGGACATTAATACGAATCAGTAGGAATTGGATTCACCCTAATCGAAGTTGTAGATATTTTTCTACGATCTATTTACTATTTAATAGAGCTTAAATCATTTCAAATAGTTACTTCCTCAAAAATTATATCTAAGACCAAATATGTATTCTATGTGAAATTGTGAATCTGGGGACATATTATTTATATTTTTCTGATCTATACAAGATTTATTATTAATTTAATACCCAAAAAAGCAATTAAAAGTAATTAAATCACTACAGTAATTATACACTACAAAAATTATATCTAACATCGTACTAATGTTTCATATGAAATTACGAATGCATTGATACTTTATTTTTATTTTTTGGATATACAGATTCTTTACTATGATTTATTTAGTCTAAATTATCCATTAAACCATTTAAATTATTATAGTAAAACTATACGGTAAAAGTTAGATCTAATCTTGAATTATTATTCTACATAATTTTGTGAATCCAACGATATGTTGTTTGTAATTTTTGGACTAATAGGTCTTTTTGTATGAATTTTTAAGATCTAAACAATTTCTGCCTTTTTATTTATTTACTAAGGATATGCTGACTGTGCACATTGACTAGGGACGTTGATGTGAACACCTAGATTTTTAATACCAGATGCCCGTTATGCCATACCTCGCAATCCCAAGATTACCATTTTTGCGAGACATAACGGATTGGATATCACAGTACATCATCCATTACAAACCATACATAAGGTCTTACACAAATAAGGATCTCATGATCCAGTCTTAATACAAGAAGCAACGGAAATAAAAGATAAGTGTAGAAGTGGGGTCCATCTTTAGGGGGCACATGCAATGCTGACGAAGGCAGATAGTCCTAGTTATTATAGCCGTCCTGCTGGCCATCATCTTGATAGTCTCCTTCATAGTCTGGCCATGAGAATAGCTAGGGACAAAAGCCATGAGTACTCTTTAAGTACTCGCAAACTACCACTAACAAGTAATATAGTTCTAGGTTAAAGTGCTAACTCTATATTTAACTATAAAGTTCAGTTTGAAACCTATGCTGAGTTCTGAAGCAAAGAAAGATAAAATAAAGTTCTAGAATCACTTAAGTTGGGAAGCTATTGTCATAAACACAACCCTGTTGTGGTCAAGTCAAGATTCATCATTCCTTTCATAAGTCATTTTGAAAACATCTGACAACAAAACAGTATGGCCATTCCAGCTGTCCATAACCGCGGACGCGGCTATTCGAATAGTTTGACACTCTGCAGAGGTGGTACACTTTCACCACAAGATTAGATACATCTGCCAGGGATAACCCTGAATCATCATACTTAGTATGCAGATAATCAAACATAACCTTTCCTTTACACACCCAAATATAAGCACCTCTCCTATGAGCATGGCCTCCCAACCATGACCATCTGTCATCTTGGGCACTGCATAGGTGGACAACATTGAGAGATAGCCTCAGCTCAAACCCCTCCCGCGAGGGAACTAATACTAATGCATATAAATTTCCAGCTAAGCCTTACCCAATTCAGGTAGTGTGGTTGTACAGTAAATTTGGAATGGTATCGCATCCGAATCCAACCATCAGTTTTAATAAAGGGTTAAGGCTCATGCCTCAACATTTTCACCATCATAAACCATTTGTGTTTCTCAAAACATGTCAAAACATCTCAATAGAATGACTCATCATTCCAAGGTTTGCATAATTCATTTTCACCAAGTGTTCCCATCTAAAGTGACTCAAGTTTTTCATCTACTCTAAACTACTAAGTTAAGAGTGTTCAGTAAGGTGGAAAAGATGGGTTCAATCTCATGCCATAGAATGACATCTAAAGGATTCTAAATAGGTCATGGTTTATACTCTTTATGCTACCTTCAAAACAATTACCGAACTTTGGGTAAAGTAAAGGAAGTAAATCTTGTAAATAAGACTTGGGGTATCTAATAGTCAAAGTAGTGTGACCAAAGCATGCCTAAAGCATCTTTGCTAAACCATCTAGTTTAATCCTAGCTTGCTAAGCATTATACTTGCAAGTGTTAGCTTGCTTTGTTAATGGTGGCTTGCCTTGGGTAGTGCAGTGGTTGAAGTTTTCTTCTTCTTCTTCTTCTTGGTAGAACTCCTCCTCCTCGAAAGCTTGGTTGGTACTATCGTCTATAAATACATACGGAGTACACAATCACCAAACAATACTTAACTAGTTTAATTAGAATTCTAAGAGACACATTTGATGATCAATTATCATCTCAAGCACCACACGTTTAATTTAAGAGTTTCACTCTTTTTAATTTAGAAAAGTAATTTCTACTCATTCAAAGATTAACTAAGATTTAATATTCACCACTTAAAACATGGGATCATGTGGACACATGTCATCACCACATATTCTAGCATGTGAGAATGTGATTGAAGGGTTGGATCATAATTACTTTGGTTGAAGTTCAATATTTAATGATTTAAAGTGACTAGAAATGCCTATATAGAATTATTTTGGCACTAGTCCAAAGTCACTGCATGTAAACCTTAATATTATTACATATTCAGATAGGTATGATGAAATGTGAATTTTGAGAGTTGGAATCAACTCAAAATCTACCTTCGTTGATTTTATAAAAATGTTGCAAGGTGCAAATGCTTCTGTTTTGTTATTTTTATTAGGAGAGATATATAACTCTAATTGAACTAAATCCAATGGGCTTGGATAGATCTTTTCAATACCTTTCAGGCAAAATGGTTTCATTCGATTTGGATTTGTAGATCTCCTAGAATTGATTTTCAAACTAGTGGACAGAAACTAGATTAACTCTAAATAGAAAAAACTAAATTTGAATCCCTAACTCGCGCGGGAACTAACTGGGCCGGCCCAGCTATGCATAGTGAGCGCAGCGGGCTGCCTGACATGCGGGCTCCACCAGTCAGTGGCACAGAACCACCGAAACGGTATCTGGCATTCCTGGGCCATACGATCTAAAGAGGATCTAACGGCGGGAGGTCATCGTCGACGACGGATTACTCCGGCGAGAGTCTGACCTAGACGCGGTGGTGGGGGTCAATTGGGGGCATACCAGGGCTCCAGCAAGGTCGGTGAGGCGGGCAAACGGGCTGGTAGATGACGGCGAGGTGAGGCGCGGTTGCGGTGTGATGGCGCTTGTCTGCCAGCGAGCGAAGGAGAGCGCGGGACGGGCTGAGGCGAGTTGTCCGTGGTCGACCTAGCGCATGGCGTCGGGCGGCTTGGTACTGGAGCAAACACGGGAGAGAGAGAGGGAGTTAGGGCCGGGGTTTTTGCTGGGGGACAAGGGGACCAAGTTAGGCCCAAATGGTGGTCAAGCTACTGCTCACTATAGTGTTTTAGAATTTTGCAAGATTTGTGTCTGCCACCTGTTTGATGAAATGGCCACAAGAAGCAAAAGTTTGAATTTTGGTTTCAAAAATTTTGAGTGATCTCCACTAGTACTAGGTAGTCTGTGGTTGCAAGGGTTTTGAAAATGGAGCTCAATTGGATGGTTTTTGAAATAGGGGTGATCTAGACATATGCATTGAATTGAATTTTCACATGCCATTTAAAATAAGTATTTAAATGTTTTTAGCCGATCAAAAAGTAGGCCTTGGTACCTCATTATGTGTACTAGCAAGGGGTGGAAAGATATAGAATTATTTCTGTTGAGAAATGAGTGCTAGGAACACTCAAAGTAGTGTAGTGGATTAAAATGACCAAAATGACCATTCCTCATTTTAATTGTTTTTGATTTGCTTTTCTTTGGGATCTGCTTGGGCAAGATTTAGATGATGTTTAAATCACCTAAGAAACATTTTACAAGCAAGGAGTCACAGAACCATGGCACTTCAAATCAATTCCTAAATTAAATGCACATACACATGAATGCTTTCATTTTTAATTTGGAAAAGTTTTTGTTAACTCTAAATTTGATGATTTGGATCTTGATAAGCTTGGGATTAAAGTTTTGGGATGTTACAAACCTTCCCCCCTTAAACAAAATCTTGTCCCGAGATTTACAAAGAAAACTAGGAACTAAAGAGATCTAGGAACTCTGTCCTAATGTAGTCTTCGCGCTCCCAAGTGGCTTCCTCCTCGGTATGGTTGCTCCACTAAATCTTGAGAAACTTGATGCTCCTGGTCCTGGTGGTTCTGTAGGCTTCTTCTAAGATACGTATGGGCACTTCTCTATAGGTCAGGTCATTGTTGATTTCTACAGCCTTGTGATCGATGTTCTTGAAAACTTCAGTCTTCTCAGGCACTTCCAAGCATTTGCGAAGTAACGAGATAAGGAACACATTGTGGATGGCTGACATCTCTTGAGGCAGTTCCAGTTGATACGATACTTCTCCTCGACGGTTCAAAATCTTGAAGGGCCCGATATATCTGGGGGCTAACTTTCCTTTCAAACTAAAGCGTTGGGTTCCCTTCAATGGTGAAACCTTGAGATAGACAAAATCTCCAACATTGAAAGTCAGGTCTCTCCTTCTTTTGTCAGCATAACTCTTTTGTCTGGATTGGGCGGTCTTGAGGTGCTCATGGACTTTGTGTACTTTCTCTTCTGCTTCCCGGAGAATGTCGGGTCCAAAGATCTGACTCTCTCCTACTTGCGACCAATTCAAAGGGGTATGACACTTTATTCCATATAGGAATTCAAAGGGTGACATTTGCAAACTAGCTTGATAACTGTTGTTATATGAGAATTTTGCGAAAGGCAAGTAGTCTTTCCATTTTGATCCGTATTCCAACACACAAGCTCTAAGCATATCCTCTAGGATCTGGTTGACTCTCTCAGTCTGTCCATCAGTTTGCGGGTGTTACGCGGTACTGAAATTCCACTTGGTTCCTAATCCTTCCTGAACTTTCTGCCAAAATCTTGAGGTAAATTGAGTTCCTCGATCCTATACTATGGTGTTGGGGGTTCCATGCAGACTAACAATCCTAGCAATATACAGCTCTACTAGCTTCACACTCTGGTAGGTAGTCTTGATAGGTATAAAGTGGGTACCTTAGACAGTCTATCCACTATGACCCAGATTGAGTCATTTCCCCTACTAGAAGTAGGCAAACCGGTGATAAAGTCCATTATGATGGAATCCCATTTCCATTCTGAATCTGCAATGGTTGCATCAGTCCTGCAGGTCTCTGATGCTCTGCTTTGACTCTTTGACAGATGTCACATTTGGCGATGTAGCTTTCGATTTCTCTCTTCATCTTGTGCCACCAAAATTGTTCCTTCAAATCCTGATACATCTTTGTTCCTCCGGGGTGGATAGAATAAAGAGTATCATGAGCTTCCTTCATGATAACTTCCTTCAGCTCCGAATCTGCTGGAACACAGATACGTCCTTTGTACCACAGTGCTCCTTCTTCGTCTTCAGTAAATCCAGGTACTTTTCCTGTACCAATACGACGTTTGATGCTGTCGATACTTTCATTTCCCTTCTGGGCTTCCTTGATTTGGCTAATAAAAGTGGGTTGAAGGTCAATGCTAGCTAAGAATCCTTTGCTAACTAATTCAGTCCTGAACTGCTCCAATTCTTCGTACAAACTTGGTTGCTTCTCCTTGATCATGGTATTTAGCGTACACGGCAATCTGCTAAGAGCATCCGCTACCACATTGGCTTTGCCAGGGTGATAGTGAATGTCAAGGTCATAATCCTTGATTAACACTATCCATATCCTTTGCCTCATATTCAGCTCCTTTTGAGTGAAGATATATTTTAAGCTCTTGTGATCTAGGTAAATCTCACAGTGATTACCCATCAAATAATGACGCCATGTCTTCAACGCTAGAACCATAGCTGCTAGCTCAAGATCATGGGTCGGATAGTTCTGCTCATGCTGCTTCAGTTATCGAGACAGATACATGATGACTTTGCCTTCTTGCATCAATACACATCCTAGACCAATCTTGGATGCGTCACAATACACATCAAACGGCTTCTTGATGTCTGGCATGATCAATATTGGGGCTGATATCAATCTCTTCTTCAGCTCCTGAAAACTGGCTTCACATTTGTCGGTCCATTCAAATTTCTTGTCCTTCTTCAACAATTGGGTCATTGGTCTGGTGATGCTTGAGAATCCTTCTACGAACCTGCGGTAGTATCCCACCAATCCGAGAAATGCACGGACTTGGGTTTGAGTGGTTGGGGCTTCCCATTCTTCGACATCTTTGATCTTGGCGGGATCAACAGAGACTCCTCTGGCAGACACAATATGTCCTAGGAATCCTACTTATTTCATCCAAAACTCACACTTGCTGAACTTGGCATATAACTGATGCTCTCTCAGGGTTTCTAGGATGCTTCTTAGATGTTGCTCATGCTCTTCGTCTGACTTGGAGTAGATAAGGATGTCGTCGATAAACACAACTACAAACTTATCTAGGAAATTCATAAAGATCTTATTCATGACATTCATGAAATAAGCAGGGGCAATGGTTAATCCAAAAGACATAACCGTATACTCGTATAAACCATAGCGAGTAGTAAAGGCGGTCTTCGGAATATCCATTGCACGAATCTTAAGTTGGTGATAACCAGTCCTAAGATCAATCTTTGAGAATACCTGGGCTCTAGTCAACTGATCAAATAGATCCTCTCTCTTTGGCAAGGGGTACTTGTTCTTGATGGTGACATCATTCAACTTTCTGTAATCTGTGCACAGACGGTTGCCTCCATCTTTCTTGTCGACGAATAACACTGGTGATCTCCATGGCGATGCGCTTGGTTGAATCAAGCCTTTCTCTAACATGGCATCCAACTGCTTCTTCAGTTCCACTAACTCTGAGGGGTTCATGCTATAGGGTCTCTGGGTTATAGGTCGATAATGAACTCAATATCCCTATCTAGGGGCATACCTGGCAGTTCATCTGGGAATACATCGGGGTATTCACAGACTACTCTGACTTGGTCAATGGTGGGCAGGTCTATACTCTTGTTGCACTTGAATTGACGGGGTAAGGTTTCAGATATATGCTCTACTGTTACTTCAGAACTACTGGTCATGGTGATGGCTTTCTTAGCATAGTCTATCAGTCCTTTATGCCTTGACATCCAGTCCATACCTAGTACTACTTCCAATCCTTTGGTTCCAAGTACAATTAGGTTGGCATAAAAATCTATCCCGTGTATTCTGATAGGCACAGCTTTGCAAATTTTTCTAGCTTTGGTTGTTGAACCGGGGATTTGAACTATCATGCCATGCTTCAGGTTGGTTGGGTGAATCTTACTAGTGCATGCAAATTCTTCGGTGACAAATGAATGCGATGCTCCCGAATCAAACAATACTCTTGCTAAAACTGAGTTGACAGAAAACATACCCAACACTACATCTGGCGCTTCCTGGGCTTCTTCTGCGTTCATGTGGAAGAGACGACCGTTGCGGTTGTGAGGGTTCCCTAGGGAAAATCTTCTTCCTGGTTGAACACGACGCTGCTGCTGAGCTGGGGCATTCATATTGGCATTGGATGCAGTCTTCTTGGGCCACTCATTTGAGTAGTGACTCTTCACTCCACACTCAAAACAAGTGATCTGGGACTTGTCCTTGACTGCGACAGGTACGGCATTGCTGCCAGTTCTGGGTGCAGTGTTATTGTTGTTGTTGCTATTGGTCTTGGGAAGTGCACAGTTGAAATTGTTGGCATTGCCGGAGTTGTGATTGTTTCCTCCGGCCTTCCCATTGCCTCCGCTATGGTTGGGGTAGCTTGGGCGAGATGTTGGGGGTCGGTTGTTCCTTGGTGCATATCCTGATGAAGGGTTGGGACGGTACTTCTGGTGACTGCTGGATCCAGATTGCTACATCATACGACGTTTGTGGTTGTCGTTTGCCTGGTTAATCTTCCCTTCCATCTGAATGGCAGAGTCGACTAGCTCTTCGAGATCCTCGAAACTTATGTTGACGAGGACAGTCTGCATCTCATCATGCAGTCCGTTCAGGAATCTCTCCTTCTTCTTAGCCTCCGTGTTGATCTCATTAGGTGCATATCGGGCAAGTGACAGGAATCTATCACGGTACTCCACCACAGTCATTCTTCCTTGCTTCAATTCGCGGAATTCATCTCTCATTCTGTTGACTAGACCTTGCGGCACGTGGGTGCGGCTGAACTTGACTTTGAATGCTTCCCATGTCATCACTTGACCATGGTTCATCAGGCGGATACTATTCCACCAAGCTCTTGCATCTCCTGCTAGGTAGTGGGTGGCGAAGAGAACTTTCTCATTTTCATCAACTCTGGCAACTTCTAAGTTGTTTTCCATGGTCTGTAACCAGTCATCAGCATCTAATGGGTTCTCAGATTGGTTGAAGATTGGGGGATTGGTATTCTGAAAACTTTTGAGTTTGGATCCCTGGTGATCCTGATTTCCATGCCCTTGGTTGTTGAGAGCCATCTGGGCGATCTGTTCAAGTGTTGCTAAGTTAGCTTGGTGCTCTGTCCTGCTTGCTTCACAGTCTGCGATGAGATTCTGCAAGATCTGCAGCATTTGGTCTTGTGACGAGCTGCTACCTCCTTGGTTTCCACGAGTCATCTGAAGATTGAGATGGATATAGGGGTAAGAGGGAAATCCTAAGGTTCTTGGTTTTGGGTTTTCAAGGCTAAAATTTTGAGTTAGACTCAGGTTTTTCAACTAACTTCATTTTCATTCATGCAAGCAACACACGATAGAAACACACACCACAACACTCAAAGGAAAACAGATGGTTTGAAGAACCATTCTGCAAGCTACGATACAGTGGAACCGATACATCTCATGCTACGACAGTGCCCTGGTGCATCTACTCATCGTCGATGAAGTCGGAGTCATCATCATCAGTGTAGAAGTCCACGGCATCCTCCTCCAGAAAGTCATCATCGTTGCTGAGGTAAGAATCCATGTCTCCCTAGATGTCTTCACCCTGATCTTCTTCCTCCTTTGCGGCAAGCTGAGCTTCCTGCTCCTTGACGGTCTTCTCGAGGTAGGCCACCTTCTTGCGAAGATGGGCGATGGTGCGATCCTTCTTTGCACGCTGGCGGCGAAGAGACTGGTGATCCTGGACGAGCAGTGCGAACGTCTAGGCCTTCTGGTCGGCAATGGCACGGTTCTGGTTGGCTAACTCTCTGGCATTGTCTAGTTCCTGCTATCTGTCATGAAGCAAGAAGTCCAGATTCTCCACTTGACGCCTCAACTCTGGGTGACTTGGCATCTCCATCGGCATTCCCATGAAGTCACGTCTTGCATAGTGGGCAAACGGGTTCCTTGGATCTTGTTGACACTGAGGGCACATAGACGTGCGAGAGCTTCATGCATTGCCCTGGCTAACCCATCTAGCCAGTTGTTCTCTCTCACGGAGAATTGAATTCTCCCAGAAGTTGGTGCCTTGATGCTTCCTCTAACATCTGCGGTGACTAGCCACTGTAGGTCTCCTCCTAGGGTTCCTAGAACTTGAGCTGCAAGAAACTCCGGATGTGGGCGTCCCAGTAACTCCGACAGTGAATCCAGATCCCTCTCAAAGATCAGCTGACCTCCGTTTCCCAATTGGTAAAACTTGCTGAACTGAGTCTCCATCTACAAGAATTAAGGATGATGAAATTAGTAAAGTGATCAAGTGTGTCAAATTTTTAGTAGTAATGTAAGAATTTTGAGGAGCATGAATTTTTAAGAAAGAATGAATTCCAAGGGGTAAGAGAGGAGATAATTTTTCATAAATACACTCTTTGGTTTTGAAACTAAGTTTTGTTTGGACGTCCATTCTCACTAGGGTCTCCTATGGTCAGGATGGCTCTGATACCAACTTGTCAACACCCGGATTTTTAATCCCAAATGCCCATTATGCCATACCTCGCAATCCCAGGATGAGCATTTTTGCGAGATATAACGAATTGGATATCATAGTACATCATCCATTACAAACCATACATAAGGGCTTACACAAATAAGGATCTCATGATCCAGTCTTAATACAACAAGCAGCGGAAATAAAAGATAAGCGTAGCGGTGGGGTCCATCTTCAGGGGGCACAGGCAATGCTGACGAAGGCAGATAGTCCTAGTTATTATAGCCGTCCTGCTGGCCATCATCTTGATAGTCTCCTTCATAGTCTGGCCATGAGAATAGCTAGGGACAAAATCCATGAGTACTCTTTAAGTACTCGCAAGCTACCACTAACAAGTAATATAGTTCTAGGTTAAAGTGCTAACTCTATGTTTAACTATAAAGTTAAGTTTGAAACCTAAGCTGAGTTCTGAAGCAAAGAAAGATAAAATAAAGTTCTAGAAACACTTAAGTTGGGAAGCTATTGTCATAAACACAACCCTGTTGTGGTCAAGTCAAGATTCATCTTTCCTTTCATAAGTCATTTTGAAAACATCTGACAACGAAACAGTATGGCCATTCCACCTGTCCATAACCGCGGACGCGGCTATTCCAATAGTTTGACACTCTACAGAGGTGGTACACTTTCACCACAAGATTCGATACATCTGTCAGGGATAACCCTGAATCATCATACTTAGTATGCAGATAATCAAACATAACCTTCCCTTTACACACCCTAGTATAAGCACCTCTCCTATGAGCATGGCCTCTCAACCATGACCATCTATCATCTTGGGCACTGCATAGGTGGAAAACATTGAGCGGTAGCCTCAGCTCAAACCTCTCCCGCGAGGGAACTAATACTAATGCATATAAATTTCCAGCTAAGCCTTACCCAATTCAGGTAGTGTGGTTGTATAGTAAATTTGGAATGGTATCGCGTCCGAGTCCAACCATTAGTTTTAATAAAGGGTTAAGGCTCATGCCTCAACATTTTCACCATCATAAACCATTTGTGTTTCTCAACACATGTCAAAACATCTCAATAGAATGACTCATCATTCCAAGGTTTTCATAATTCATTTTCACCAAGTGTTCCCATCTAAAGTGACTCAAGTTTTTGATCTACTCTAAACTACTAAGTTAAGAGTGTTCACTAAGGTGGAAAAGATGGGTTCAATCTCATGCCACAAAATGACATCTAAAGGGTTATAAATAGGTCATGTTTTATACTCTTTATGCTACCTTCAAAACAATTAAAGAACTTTGGGTAAAGTAAAGGAAGTAAATCTTGTAAATAAGACTTGGGGTATCTAATAGTCAAAGTAGTGTGACCAAAGCATGCCTAAAGCATCTTTGCTAAACCATCTAGTTTAATCCTAGCTTGCTAAGAATTATACTTGCAAGTGTTAGCTTGCTTTGTTAATGGTGGCTTGCCTTGGGTAGTGCAGTGGTTGAAGTTTTCTTCTTCTTCTTCTTCTTCTTCTTCTTCTTCTTGGTAGAACTCCTCCTCCTCGAAAGCTTGGTCGGTACTATCTTCTATAAATACATACGGAGTACACAATCACCAAACAATACTTAACTAGTTTAATTAGCATTCTAAGACACACATTTGATGATCTATTATCATCTCAAGCACCACAAGTTTAATTTAATAGTTTCACTCTTTTTAATTTAGAAAAGTAATTTCTACTCATTGAAAGATTAACTAAGATTTAATATTCACCACTTAAAACATGGGATCGTGTGGACACATGTCATCACCACATATTCTAGCATGTGGGAATGTGATTTAAGGGTTGGATCATAATTACTTTGGTTTAAGTTCAATATTTAATGATTTAAAGTGACTAGAAATGCCTATATAGCATTATTTTGGTACTAATCCAAAGTCACTGCATGTAAAGCTTAATATTATTACATATTCAGATAGGTATGATGAAATGTGAATTTTGAGAGTTGGAATCAACTCAAAATCTACCTTAGTTGATTTTATAAAAATGTTGGAAGGTGCAAATGCTTCTCTTTTGTTATTTTTATTAGGAGAGGTCTATAACTCTAATTGAATTAAATCCAACGGGCTTGAATAGATATTTTCAATACCTTTCAGGCAAAAATGGTTTCATTCCATTTGAATTTGTAGAACTCCCAGAATTGATTTTCAAACTAGTGGACAGAAACTAGATTAACTCTAAATAGAAAAAACTAAATTTGAATCTATAACTTGCGCGGGAACTAACTGGGCCGGCCCAGCTACGCACAGTGAGTGCAGTGGCTGCCTGACATGCGGGCTCCACCGGTCAGTGGCACAGAAACATCGAAACGGTATCTGGCATCCTGGGCCACACGATCTAAAGAGGATCTAACGGTGGGAGGTCATCGTCGACGACGGATTACTCCGGCGAGAGTCTGACCTAGACGCGGTGGTGGGGGTCGATTGGGGGCATACCAGGGCTCCAGCAAGGTCGGTGAGGCAGGCAAACGGGCTGGTAGACAACGGTGAGGTGAGGCGCGGTTGCGGTGTGATGGCGCTTGTCTGCCTGGAAGTGAAGGAGAGCGCGGGACGTGCTGAGGCGAGTTGTCCGTGGTCGACCTGGCGCATGGCGTCGGGCGGCTTGGTACTGGAGCAGACAGGGGAGAGAGAGGGAGTTAGGGCCGGGGTTTTTTCTGGGGGGACAAGGGGACCAAGTTAGGCCCAAATGGTGTTCAAGCTACTGCTCACTATAGTGTTTTAGAATTTTGCAAGATTTGTGTGTGCCACCTGTTTGATGAAATGGCCGCAAGAAGCAAAAGTTTGAATTTTGGTTTCAAATTATTTGAGTGATCTCCACTAGTACTAGGTAGTCTCTGGTTGCAAGGGTTTTGAAAATGGAGCTCAGCTGGATGGTTTTTGAAATAGGGGTGATCTAGACATATGCATTAAATTCAATTTTCACATGCCATTTAAAATAAGTATTTAAATGTTTTTAGCAGATCAAAAAGTAGGACTTGGTACCTCATTATGTGTACTAGCAAGGGGTGTAAAGATCTAGAATTATTTCTGTTGAGAAATGAGTGCTAGGAACAATCAAAGTAGTGTAGTGGATTAAAATGACCAAAATGACCATTCCTCATTTTTAATTGTTTTTGATTTGCTTTTGTTTGGGATCTGTTTGGGCAGGATTTAGATGATATTTAAATCACCTAAGAAACATTTTACAAGCAAGGAATCATAAAACCATGGAACTTCAAAATAATTGCTAAATTAAATGCACATACACATGAATGCTTTCAGATTTAATTTGGAAAAGTTTTTGTTAACTCTAAATTTGATGATTTTGATCTTGATAAGCTTGGATTAAAGTTTTGGGATATTACAGTTAACCGGTGAGCTGGCGTTGACCTAGACAATGACGTGGCATTGACGAGGCAGGGTCAGGAGGATAGCCACATAGCGCGCTCTGGTTGGGCGGTACCGATTCGTTCCATGTTCTAATCTCGGCTGTCTAGACGAGATCCGACGAAGGAGGGGCACTAGCTTCCTGGCTTGGGTTAACGGCGGTATGGTGGTCAACGACGGTGATGAATGGCTCGGACATTGGAAGTTGACAGCGCTCCGGCGAGTTCCCGGGACGTCGGAGTGGACGATAGGGTGCGTTGCGTTACCACGGTCTCGCGGGTACCCTCGGCGACTTCCCTTGCTTCCTGCAGCGATGGAGACGGTTGGATGGAGCTCCGCAGCGCATGTGGTACTCCAGCGAGATTGCGTGCTTGCTGTGGCGATCTGCACAAGGGGAAAATCGGGTTAGGGGCATCGGCAAGTACGGGGGAGAGTTCCAGATGGTAAGGGAGGGTCCGGGTGGACGGAACCATGCTCTACCTTGAGCTCCTGGGAGCAACAATGGCGCGGCATAGTGAGATCCGAATCAAGGCTAGGGTTCCATAATTTGCGAAATTTCGAACGGGATAGAGGGGAGGGGGTTTATATGGGGGGTCTGGCATGCGGAAGATGCAAGGGACAAACGGATTAATGCCGAATCGATCGGGATTTTTGGTTCAGGGATGAACTCGTGTTCATCAGGGACTCCGTGCCGGAGATGGAAGATGACAGGTGGGCCTGGTGTGTCAGTGGCGCGAGGGGGAAAGCGGGCTGCACGGCTAGCGGTTCTTGTTGGGCCGGCCCATGTGGCGGCTGCTGATGCGTGTTGCTCGCGCCTGGTGTGCATGGTAGATGGGGACGGGCCGGCTCGGCTGGCCTGGTAGGTTAGGTTTACTTGTTTTTTTTCTTTTATATTTTCTGTTTTATACTAATTCTTTCATATCTTTTGTTTTGTAACTCCAAATGACACGAAATTTGTTTACAGAATTTTCTAAAATTCACTAGATCAATATAGGATATTTTTTGCAATACTTTTATATTTAAAACAAATGGATTTATAAATCCTTGTTTGTAATCTTGTAGGAGTATTTTGGCAATTCATAAAAGGGTTTTGTAAATGGGGTTTTAGCCCAAGAATTTGCATGAATGCAATATGTAGTAGCATGAATGCAAGGCAAGTACAATGCTTTGGCTTGTGCAAACTTCCCAACCAATGTGATAGTCATGTTAATCCACTTCCTTTAGTGTGGCTTAGTAAAATTTCAACCAAATCATCAAAAGTTTCTTTTCATTCAAAATTTTCAACAAGATCAAATAGTTTAATCAATTTATTTTAATCATGCCAAAACTTAGGAAAAACTTGGGATGTTACAGACTACCACCCTTAAAAGGAATCTCGTCCTCGAGATTCGAGAAGGCTAGAAAGAAGTAGACTCAGGGTCTTGATGACCCAGAAGTATAGGGGGTGTATCGCAGTATTTTCGAGGGAAGTGAAACCCAATTTATTGATTCGACACAAGGGGAGCCAAAGAAAATTTATAAGCCTTAACAACTGAGTTGTCAATTCAGATGCACCTGGAAACAATCTTGCTCATAGCAGTTCATCAGTAGCAACAGTTTTGTAGTAAGAATAGTAAAGTAGTAGCAGTAGTAAAGTAAAGACAGTAGTAACAATAGCAGTAAACAGTGGGATTCAAGTGCGGTAGGCATAGGGATGGATGGACATGCGTTGCATGGACAAGGCAATTCACATAGCAATCAGAACATAGGGCAATTGTAGATAAATAAGATAAAGCATCCAAGTACTAGATAATCCTAGGCATGTGTTCCATATATAGTCATACATGCTCGCAATGAGAACTTGCACAACATCTTTGGTCCCGCCAGCCCGTTTGCAGCGGGGCCTCAAGGGAACTACTGGCAATTAAGGTGCTCCTTTTAATAGAGCACCAGAGCAAAGCATTAACACTCCGTGAACACATGTGATCCTCACATCAAAGCCATTCCCTCCGGTTATCTCGGTTTCTGTCACTTCGGGGGCATTGGTTCCAGACAACAACGTGTGTATACAACTTGTAGATAAGACCATAAACAATACTATCATAATGAATAAATAACATGTTCAGATCTGAAATCATGGCACTCGGGCCCTAGTGACAAGCATTAAGCATAACAAGTCGCAACAAAGTCATAAAGCACTAATAAAAGATACTACGCACCATGCCCTAACAATCTGATGCCATTACATGAACAATCTCATCCAATCCCTACCATCCCCATAGCCTACAGCGGGGGATTACTCACTCATAGATGGGGGAAACATGGATGGTCGATAGAGAAGCGATGGTGATCATGATGGCGACGATCTCCTCCAATTCCCCATCCCAGCAGGGTGCCAGAACGGAGTTTCTGGTGCTGTTTCGTGGAATATGGTGGTGGCGGCAGAGCGGAACTCCTTCTGTAAAAACGTCGAACCCCCCTGAGTTTTGAGGTCAGAAGGCAACTTATATGCAAAGAGGGAGACCGAGGGGGTGCCTGGGAGGCCCACACCATGCCCTGGCATGGCCTGGGGGTACCCGCGCCTAGGGAGGGTGTGTCCAGGTCCTGGCCCTCCGCCATCTCGTATTCTGGCTCTGTGAGTCTTTCGGTAAAATAGGACTTTGGCTTTTGTCCCGTCCAAATCTGAGGATATTCATTTTCTGGCTTTCCTAGAACCAAAAACAGCAGAAAACAGGCAGCTGGCACTATGGCTCTTGTTAATAGGTTAGTCCAAGAAATCATATGAAAAGTACTATAAAGTGTGGACAAAACACAAGAATGTGGATAAAACCAAGCATGGAACATCAAAAATTATAGATACATTTGCAATGTATCAACATCCCCAAGCTTAACTCATGCTCGTCCTCGAGTAGGTAAGTGATAAAAAGAAAGAATAATTTTTGAGGTGACATGCACCATCATAAACTTGATCAAAGTATTTGTAGAACATTCAAAGCTGGGATCATAGTACTTCAAGCATAACATGAAAGACAAAGCTCTAGCAATAAGACACATAAACTATGATGCAACATGAAAAGGCACAAACAAAAGATTCATGAATAACAATGCTTTGCAAGAAGTTTGTTTGTTTCACATAAAGAAAACATAGCATAGTGGCATTCGGCTTGTCCCTCATAGAGTAGCAAATATAAATGCATAGGACACCTTCAAAGTTCACAAGAGTGACTAGATACAAATAGTTTAAAACAAGCAATATCAAGGTATGCATCAATCAACAAGTCTTGGGACAATGCAGATAGAACTAAGAATGGCCACTATGCTCTCAAGAAAGTGCTCATAGAATATGTGGAGACTCAACAAGGAAATGAACAGGTTTTGAAAAGTTTGAAAGGCTTCCAAATGCTGAAAGTATGGTACTCATTAGCTTTGAGCTCTCATTGCCCCTATCATAAGCATCTTTAAATGGTTAAGGTTAAAGTGACACAACTAAGAGGATATGTTTGACAAGTTATAAATCGAAGTCTCATGCCCCTTACTTACAAAGACCGATCCTCATGCTACTCAAATTCAGTCACGAGTAAGCTCCTGTCATTGTAAGTATATACGTATCATAGAGAACCGCCAACGGGGTACCCCTTGCACATGACACATGAGCATAATCAAAATGACAAGGCAAGCAGACAATGAGCATCTCAGCAATCTTTTTATTTACTATGTGCATAGATTTTTTATTGAGGATGCTTCATAGAATGCTCATTATGGTTATGCTGCAAGTTTCCACCATGATTAAGCATGGCTTAGGCTAGCGGCCCAGGCGTTTCTCTAACATACATACAAACTCCATGATCATACAAGTTCCACTTTTATTTTACACCGCCAGGATCCATAAGCAAAAGATCATGATATCAATGAGGTACTAAGTACCAATGAAATATTGAAAACGTTCCCCATGATACATGGTTCTGCTAACTTCAACTTATAAAGTGCAAGCATATACGCAACAAAGAAGGATACAATGGTTCAGGTTTATTAAATGCAAGAAAATAAAGTGTCCCATCAAGTTCGTGAGAGCTTTACTAACTAACTTTCTCATAACAAGCAAACATTTTATTTGGAAGAAAACAAGGCATATTGAATATGCACGGAAGTAGCAAATGATGCTAATAGGAAGGTATGGTGGACACTCTGGAAATATTTGGTTTAGGGAGTTGGAAACTTGAGTAAAACATACTCAGTGTAAGTGAAGTCTACCAGTAGTAAGGGAGCGACAAAAGAGAGAGCAATAATGGCCATAATCATGCAGAGTGATGACCCACAAGTATAGGGTGTATCGTAGTATTTTCGAGGGGTGTGAAACCCAATTTATTAATTCGACACAAGGGGAGCCAAAGAATATTTATAAGCCTTAACAACTGAGTTGTCAATTCAGCTGCACCTGGAAATAATCTTGCTCACAACAGTTTATCAGTAGCAACCGTTTTGTAGTAGGAATAGTAAAGTAACAGCAGTAGCAAAGCAAAGACAGTAGTAACAAAAGCAGTAACAGTGGGATTCGAGTGCGGTATGCATAGGGATGGATGGACAGGCGTTGCATGGACAAGACAATTCACATAGCAATCAGAACATAGGGCAATTGCAGATAAATAAGATAAAGCACCCAAGTACTAGAAAATCCTAGGCATGTGTTCCATATATAGTCATACATGCTCGCAATGAGAACTTGCACAACATCTTTTGTCCTGCCAGCCCGTTTGTAGCGGGGCCTCTAGGGAACTACTGGCAATTAAGGTGCTCCTTTTAATAGAGCACCGGAGCAAAGCATTAACACTCCGTGAGCACATGTGATCCTCACATCAAAGCCTTTCCCTTCCGGTTATCCCGATTTCTGTCACTTCGGGGCCATAGGTTCCGGACAATAACGTGTGTATACAACTTGTAGATAAGACCGGAAACAATACTATCATAATGAATCAAAAATAAGTTCAGATCTGAAATCATGGCACTCGATCCCTAGTGACAAGCATTAAGCACAACAAGTCGCAACAAAGTCATAAAGAACTAATAAAAGATACTAGGCACCAAGCCCTAACAATCTGATGCCATTACATGAATAATCTCATCCAATCCCTACCATCCCCATAGCCTACAGCAGGGGATTACTCTCTCATAGATGGAGGAAACATGGATGGTCGATGGAGTTGATGGTGGTGATCGATGGAGATGGCTCCGGGGGCACTTCCCCGTCCCAGCAGGGTGCCGGAATAGAGACTTTATGTCCCCCGAATCTCCCCTTCGGTGGTGGCGGCGCAGCGGAACTATTCGTGGAAAAATATCGAACCCCCCCAAAGTTTTTAGGTCAGAAGGCTTCTTATAGGCGAAGAGGGAGACCGAGGGGGTGCCTGGGTCCACCACACCATGCCCTGGCACGGCCAGGCCCAGCCCGTGCCTGGGGGGTGTGGCCAGCCCTTGGCCCTCCTCCGTCTCGTATTCTGGCTCCTGGAGTCTTCTAGAAAAATAGGCACTTTGGCTTTTGTCCCGTCCAATTCCGAGAATATTCATTTTCTGACTTTCCTGGAACCAAAAAGAGCAGAAAACAGGCAGCTGGCACTGTGGCTCTTGTTAATAGGTTAGTCCGAGAAATCATATGGAAAGTACTCCAAAGTGTGGAAAAACACAAGAAAGTGGATAAAACCAAGCATGGAGCATCAAAAATTATAGAGACATTTGCAATGTATCAACGTCCCCAAGCTTAACTCCTGCTCGTCCTCGAGTAGGTAAGTGATAAAAAGAAAGAATAATTTTTGAGGTGACATGCACCATCATAAACTTGATCAAAGTATTTGTAGAACATTCAAAGCTGGGATCATAGTACTTCAAGCATAACATGAAAGACAAAGCTCTAGCAATAAGACACATAAACTATGATGCAACATGAAAAGGCACAAACAAAAGATTCATGAATAACAATGCTTTGCAAGAAGTTTGTTTGTTTCACATAAAGAAAACATAGCATAGTGGCATTCGGCTTGTCCCTCATAGAGTAGCAAATATAAATGCATAGGACACCTTCAAAGTTCACAAGAGTGACTAGATACAAATAGTTTAAAACAAGCAATATCAAGGTATGCATCAATCAACAAGTCTTGGGACAATTCACATAGAACTAAGAATGGCCACTATGCTCTCAAGAAAGTGCTCATAGAATGTGTGGAGACTCAACAAGGAAATGAAAAGGTTTTGAATAGTTTGAAAGGCTTCCAAATGCTGAAAGTATGGTACTCATTAGCTTTGAGCTCTCATTGCCCCTATCATAAGCATCTTTAATGTGGTTAAGGTGAAAGTGAGGTCCAATCTGAGTTATATGCTTGACAGACTATAAACTAGAAATCCCAAGTCCCTTGAGTACGAGGGCCGCTCCTCATGCTACTCAACTTTAGTTACCGGTAAGTTCTTGTCATCGTAAGTATGTGCGTATCATTGAGAACCGCCAACGGGGTACCCCTTGCCCGATGATACGGGAGAATCCCCATATCAAAATGACAAGGCAAGCAGACAATGAGTATCTCAGCAATCTTATTTACCATGGGAAAATGGTGCTTTTTTCTCTCTTTCCTCTTTCCATAAAACTCTTTTTTTCTTTTTCTCAATAACTATCTCTCTCTTTTTTTATAAGAAGAATGCTTCATAGATATCATTATGGTTACGCTGCAGGTTTCCACCATGTCAGCATGGATTAGACCAGCGGCCCAGGCGTTTCTCTAACACACATACATAACTCCATGGACTTACAAGCTCCCCTTTTATTTCACACCGACGACATCCGCAAACAAAAGAGCAAGGTATCAACTGGGTATATATTTACAAGTGTTGAAAGTGTTCCCCGTGATAGCACGGTTCTGCTAATCCCCAGCCTATAATTTGCAAGCATATAACTTTCATGGAGAGTTCACAATGGTTCAGGTTTATTAAGTGCAGGAAATAAAGTGTGCCATCAAGTTCGTGAGAGCTTTACTAACTAACTTTCTCAAAACAAGCAAACATTTTATTCGGAAGAAAAGAAGGCATATTGAATATGCACGGAAGTAGCAAATGATGCTAATAGGTAGGTATGGTGGACACTTTGGCAATATTTGGTTTTAGGGAGTTGGAAACATGAGTAAAACACTTAGTGTAAGTGAAGGCTAGCAATAGTAAGGGAGCGACAAATGAGAGAGCAATAATGGCCATAATCATGCAGAGCGACAAAACATCATTGATCAAAGCATAAAGTGATACTACAAGTTGAAAACTAAAGGATCATAAAGGATTATGGTGACTTGAGATAGTCATAACATGGTGTGAGCATGCGCCAAGTCAACCCAAATAAAGCATCAAAGGAGAATACCACTATACTATGCTTTAATATGCTAAAACAACGCATGATTCATCCAAGGCACATTAAGCAATCCCAATTGTTTATAACAAGTCATGCTACAACAAAGAATACTAAGCATAAAGCTAAAACAATATCAAGCATGGCATAACAAAGCATAGGCCACAGTCAAAAACAAGCTCACTTTACCACTTAAGCATGAGCTTTCCTACTCTTTTCCAAACCAAACCAAACCAAACCAAACCAAACCAAACTATCTGAACACCAATATATGAAAGAGGGGGTCCAACCAATTTATTAAGAAAACTAAGAAAACCATGCAAACTAAAAACCAAAACGAAAACGAAAAAGAAGACGCTCCAAGAACAACACAACTGTGCATGAAACAATAAAAATGAAGTGTTTGGAAGAAACCTAGGATTTTTATTGATGAAGAAGGGGATGCCTTGGGCATCCCCAAGCTTTGACGCTTGTACTTCTTGGATATTTATTGGGGTGACACGCGTGGCATCCCCAAGCTTGAGCTTTAGTCCATCCTTCATCTCATTACTCATTCCTTCCATACACCTGATATTTTTCCTTCATACAAAACTTCACACAATCTTTATTAGCAACATTAGTGCACTCAAAATAATAGGTCTTAAGGTTCAGTTCTAATACCAAATAAACTTCCATTAGAACACTAGATACTGTAGCACTTCCCTCAAAAATCTCAATTCCCCAAAAGAACTCAAAAAGGAACCAACAAGAAGCAAATGCAGAAAATGGCAGAAATCTGTCAAAACAGACCAGCAGGTAAAGACGAATTTTTTCGAAGACCGTCTGTTGCTCAAATCAAAAAGTGTTGAACTAATTAAAGTTATATAACAACCTGGGGTAGAAGCACAAAAATTCACGCCTCAAAAGGACGTACAGAGATTTTACATGAATTTTTACGGTGAAGCAGAGAAATCTGTTTCGTTACATCAACTTTCCCAATCATTACTTCTCTCTCCTTAGAGGTTACTCTTGGCACAAAAAGCAAATAAAAAGGATAAGGAGCGGTTATTACTGAAGTAATAAATTTCAAGACTCACCTAAAACTTTTGGGTTATCTCCCAATAAGTACTTTTCTTTAACGCCTTTAAGTTCGGCATAAGCAAAAACTAAAATGGATAGAATAGAAGTAAGCGGAGATACTCATGGTGAAAACATTGTTTTGTTCAATGAAATCCTTTTGTTAACAAGGTTGATCAGGTCTTGTTACCAAAACAATTTGATATGAGACAAAACTTTGTATTCCACTAATGATTATGTTACCTCAACCTTGATAGCAATGGTCCCAATCATAATAGTTTTAAATTTTTCTCTTGGTATGGGACAATATATTTCTCCAACTTGAATGCCCTCAACATGTTCAATTGAATTCAAACCATAAGTACTTTCAATCTTCTTGAGGAAATAGACAATGTGTTCCTTGTCATTAACATTGAAGGTCACCTTCCCTTGATTATAATTAATAACAGCTCCTGCAGTATTTAAGAAAAGGTCTCCCAAGAATAATAGACATATTATCATCTTCGGGCATAAAAGTTTGAGAGGATGCTCTCATAAGGAATATGAGTTGAAGTAAAAGAGAGCATCAAGGAGAAAATTCAAAACAGATTTAAGTCTAACCCACTTCCTATGCATAGGAATCATGTAAGCAAATAAATTCACAAAGAACAAAGTGACAGGCATAGGAAGATAAAACAAGAGTAACTTCAAAACTTTTAGCACATAGAGAGGTGTTTCATTATGATGAAAACTTCTACAACCATATTTTCCTATCTCATAATAAATTTCAGTAGCCTCATGAATAAACTCAACAATAGAACTATCACTTAAAGCATGCTTTTCATGATCTACAAGCACTAGAGCTTTATTATAAACATTTTCAAAAGGATTCTCAGGAACATAACATTCATCCTCCTTTAGTAAGCATGGGGGACAATCAAATAATGTAAGGGATAAAGAGTTACTATCATTAGAAGGTAAGCATGTGTAGCTAATCCATTCTTCCTCCTTTTGTTCATCACTCTCCTCCTCTTTTTCATCTAATGAGATTTCAGGTTCATTAATTTCTTCTTCCATAGGATCCTGCAAGGCATTAGTCTCTTCCATTTGTGGAAAGCATCTATTAATATATTCAAGAATATAGCCATTTTCTTCCTTGTAATTATCAAAGCAAAATTTATGTATACCATAAACCTCATATTTATAAGGTGAATCATCAATATTTTCAAGCAAACTAGCAAGTTCAAATGCACCCTTCCAAGCAATAAATTCATCAATTTGTTCCACATCATAAAATTCATAATTTCCTTTAACATAAGAAGATATGGTAACATTATCATTATACTCACATTGAAAAGGAAGGTGTTTATACCTCTTACAGCAACAAGATTTATCAAATCAATAAGTAACATTATAAGTAGAGCACACGTTTCTAGCAATGGTATACAATTTATCAATTTGTTCCCATAAGTGTTTCCCTTTTTGTGACAAGCGGTGTTCCTTATAATAATATTTTTGCTCTTCCGTGAACCCAGCTTGCCAATAAGATTCAGTTTCAAAGAAACTAACCATTGACAACAAGCATGATAAAGCAAGACAATAACAGACCAGCAAAAATAACAACTAGAGTAGGAACTATTTTTTTGTATTTTTGATAAAGAAACCAACAAACAAGGCAGAAATAAACTTAGCTTGAATAATAGTGATTCCAAGTGGACTTATAAATAAAGCTATGCTCCCCGGCAACGGCGCCAGAAAATAGTCTTGATGACCCACAAGTATAGGGGGTGTATCGCAGTATTTTCGAGGGAAGTGAAACCCAATTTATTGATTTGACACAAGGGGAGCCAAATAATATTTATAAGCCTTAACAACTGAGTTGTCAATTCAGCTGCACCTAGAAACAATCTTGCTCACAGCAGTTTATCAGTAGCAACAGTTTTGTAGTAGGAATAGTAAAGTAGCAGCAGTAGTAAAGTAAAGACAGCAATAACAATAGCAGTAAACAGTGGGATTCGAGTGCGGTAGGCATAGGGATGGATGGACGGGCGTTGCATGGACAAGAAAATTCACATAGCAATCAGAACATAGGGCAATTGCAGATAAATAAGATAAAGCATCCAAGTACTAGATAATCCTAGGCATGTGTTCCATATATAGTCATATGTGCTCGCAATGAGAACTTGCACAACATCGTTTGTCTTGCCAGACCGTTTGCAGCGGGGCCTTAAGGGAACTACTGGCAATTAAGGTGTTGCTTTTAATAGAGCACCAGAGTAAAGCATTAACACTCCGTGAACACATGTGATCCTCACGTCAAAGCCATTCCCTCCGGTTATCTCGATTGCTGTCACTTCGGGGCCATTGGTTCCGGACAACAACGTGTGTATACAACTTGCAGATAAGACCATAAACAATACTATCAAAATGAATCAATAACATGTTCAGATCTAAAATCATGGCACTCGGGCACTAGTGACAAGCATTAAGCATAACAAGTCACAACAAAGTCATAAAGTACGAATAAAAGATACTAGGCACCATGCCCTAACAATCTGATGCCATTACATGAACAATCTCATCCAATCCCTACCATCCCCATAGCCTACAAAGGGGGATTACTCACTCATAGATGGGGGAAACATGGATGGTCGATGGAGAAGCGATGGTGATGATGATGGTGATGATCTCCTCCAATTCCCTGTCCCAGTAGGGTGCCAGAACGGAGTTTCTTGTGCTATTTCGTGGAATCTGGTGGTGGCATCGGAGCGGAACTCCTTCTGGAAAAACGTCGAACCCCCCTGAGTTTTTAGGTCACAAGGCAACTTATAGGCGAAGAGGGAGACCGAGGGGGTGCCTGGGGGGCCCACACCATGCCCTGGCGCGGCCTGGGGGTACCCGCGCCTGGGGAGGGTGTGTCCAAGCCCTGGCCCTCCTCCGTTTCGTATTCTGGCTACGTGAGTCTTCAGGTAAAATAGCGACTTTGGCTTTTGTCCCGTCCAATTCCGAGAATATTCATTTTCTGACTTTCCTGGAACCAAAAACAGCAGAAAACAGGCAGCTGGCACTGTGGCTCTTGTTAATAGGTTAGTTCAAGAAATCATATGAAAAGTACTCCAAAGTGTGGAAAAAACACAAGAAAGTGGATAAAACCAAGAATGGAACATCAAAAATTATAGATACATTTGCAATGTATCAGGTACACTAGGGTACTACAACCCTTAAAACATTGTCTTTGTTGAATCCTCTCAAATTGAGTTATTTGAGGTTTATCGTCAACTATCTCGATGTGAAGATTCGTGTGCTTCATCCGCAGAGTCGTGGTGCACATTGGCATTAACAGTAGGGTGAATCTTTCCATTCCCATTACCATTCTTCGATTCCTGGCAATCAACGACATAGTGTCTATGTCTCCACACTTATAACAGATAACTTCACTTAAATCATTCCTCCTTTTTGGTCCTTCCAAGGCCAATAAATCTCGTATTTCTTTCTCTTCATACTCCACCTCAATCTTCGGAACCCTTAATCTTTTCCTTGAACTAGTTTTGGGGACATGGCCCCTCTTTCTATAAGGTGAGCATCTCAAAGTGATGACATTGGGTGTGGAGAGTCTTGACTCCATCTATCGCCTTTGTCGTAGACCTTATGTCCTCGTAGAGCTTCATGAGGCCTTGGCGCATTCCGTCTCTGACTTGCTGATTACTTGTTGTACCACCGGGTAGAGGTCACATTGAGCAGGGTTGTGATTGGTTCCTTCACATAGGAAACACGTAACTTGAGAGGTGGGACGTTCTTCAGATGGGTGACATGCTTCATAGTAGGGGCACTGATCACGATGCTCCTTGGAGGTGTGGTCCATCTGTCGAGTTGACCAAGGTTTTGAGTAGAACAAATGGATTGTAGAAGAAGAAGAAGAATAACCCATACAAGAAACTTTAGTTTTGGAAGAGTAGGTTTTATTTGCTATCATATAACAATAATAAAAGAAGGCAAACAATTCGTATAGCGAAATCTATCTGGATTTGGTTCCTAGTAGGTCACTTGGAATATTCATGATCTTCATAATCTTCATTGTCTTTAAGGTCTTCGGTTAATAACTTTGACTTAAGTCCTTCGATGTATTTGGTACTTGTATCTTTGAAACCTTCAATTCTCGTAGCTTCAGTCTTGGAACATCTTATACATAGGTCTTGAAGTTCTGACTTGAGCGAGATGGTCTTCTTTGGAAAGGTAGTCTTGAAAGAAGTTTCTTCTTGAGGTTCATGGTGGTCATTTCTAATGTTGAAAGGAAGAGACTAAAGGAATTTTAAAACCCCAAATGTAGATGATGAGAAGTATGAGAGTTTTTCTGAAATAACTTAGAAAATATTACTCCTAAGGTTTGTCCATGTCTAGGGTCACAATCTACAGTCAACTTATGCTCTGATACCATCTGTAGTGACCTTGGATCAATAAAGATCCTACATCCCAGTGATTAACATGCTAGTCTCTGGATTATTAGCTAACACTCACAGTCGATGAAATATCATGTAAAATACAAGTATTTATTACATGAATCGAATAATCCAAAGTTTACATTATTACAACATAAGAGAAATATATACAACTTGGAGTCCCATCAATGCCACAGGCAGGTTGAGTGAAGACCCACGATCCTAGCGCACCTTTCAATGATCTCCAAATTCTACACATGAAACGTGCAGCCAAACGAGTTGGTCAATACTTTGAATGTATTAGCAAATGACACCATGAAGGAAAAGACTTGGCTATTTCTACATGCAAGGCTAAGATAAGGCTTTGTGGCTTATTTGCATAAAGCCAATTTTCACTAAGTAAAAGAGAAGTAGAGACAGGGTATTTTATCCTACTTTGCAAACTTTTAGAAAGTAAAATAAGGTCGAGTGGCTCGCACTGGGTCCTCCAGGCTACCATCCCCCAACCAAACACATGGCACCAAAAACCCACTAAGTCTGAGTTCACAGAGCCCCCAGGATGCAACTCACGAACTTAGGTTTGCAAGCATTTGTCTTTGAACCAAAATCTCACGAAGTCTGAGTTCACAGAGCCCTCAGGATGAAAATCACAAATTTAGGTTCATTTGTTTTTGAAAAAGATAGAGGAAATCCTTTAGAGGATCCATCCTTCAGATGCTCAATGTTGTTTTGTTTCCATGAACACGGTTGATCAATAAGATTGCAATACTCACGAGAGTTTGTGCACTTTACCCATAATCCACAATCAAGTCCTTTTACAGACAAGACCATGGCGAGGCTTTCCCTTAGTAGCTCCTCTACCAGCTGGATCCAACCGTGCCAAGAACCTCCAAATGTTGGTACCCAGTGAGGTTTCCCACTAAGTACTAGGCCAAGACAGAGCCCATATGTATTGTGGTTGCAGTGGAAGCTTCTGAATTCTGAAACACGGCAGACTTCTTTGATTCCTAGGCGGCCATCCTCCACAAAATTCCACTCGTTCACCCGACAACCATTCCGCCCAGAAGAAAACTTAGTTTTATTTTGAAGGGGGTTTTGAGAGGAAAAGGTTCGCTCGAGAGAGCTTTAATACTTAGAAAACTTTCTAACTTTGAACCCCCATCGATATTTTATATATAACATAGCACAAGCATAACACTTAGAAAAATTCGAGGATCCCTATTGGGAGTGGAATTAATCCTAAGTATAGAGCTACTCATGGCATACTATAAAACAGCATCGCACTTGTAAACCACTTAAAATATTTCTATTAAAACATCCTACACATGCATACTACTCATTTGAAGATCAAAACATGCATAGTAACAAAACTGGGATAAAAACATGAACAAGGTGTAACTTGCCTTATGTTAATAATATTCTTGATGATTGTATTCCTCCGTAGCAATCGCACTCTCGGAACAATCTAGCATAGGAATGGAGTAATTCCAATCAAAACAATTGCAACATACAATACAACAAACATCCATGATGATATAATATTAGTTCTTTGAATGGTATTAGACCATATGATGCATGTAGGAGATTATTTAATGCAATAGGGTATTTATTATTATACCTTGATGACCAAATGAGGAGTTTTAGTAGATCTGTTGCAAATTCCATCCTAGTTGTCGAATTAAATTTGTATCTAACGTTTAATAGGTAGAGGACATTAATACGAACCAGTAGGAATTGGATTCGCCCTAATCGAAGTTGTAGATATTTTTCTATGATTTATTTACTATTTAAAAGAGGTTACATCATTTAAAGTAGTTACTTCCTCAAAAATTAAATCTAAGACCAGATATGTATTCTTCGTGAAATTGCGAATCTGGGGACATATTATTTATATTTTTCTAATCTATACAAAATTTATTATTAATTTAATACCCAAAAAGGCAATTAAAACTAATTAAATCACTACAGTAATTATACACTACAAAAATTATATCTAACAACATACTAATGTTGCATGTGAAATTACAAATGCATTGATACTTTATTTGTATTTTTGGATATACAGATAATTTACTATGATTTATTTAGTCTAAATTATCCATTAAACCATTTAAATTATTATAGTAAAACTATACAATAAAAGTTAGATCTAATCTTGAATTAATATTCTACATAATTTTGTGAATCCAACGATATGTTGTTTGTAATTTTCGGACTAACAGATATTTTTGTATGAATTTTATAAGATCTAAACAATTTCTGCCTTTTTATTTATTTATTAAGGATATGCTGACTGTGCACATTGACTGGGGACGTTGACCGGTGAGCTAGCGCTGACCTGGACGATGACGTGGCGTTGACGAGGCAGGGTCAGGAGGATAGCCACATGGCGCGCTCTGGTTGGGCGGTACCGCTTTGTTCCGTGTTCTAATCTCGGTCGTCCAGACGAGATCCGACGAAGGAGGGGCGCTAGCTTCCTGGCTAAGGTCAACGGCGGTGGGGGTGGTCAACGACAGTGATGAACAGCTCGGATGGTGGCAGTTGACAGTGCTCCGGCGTGTTCCCAGGACGTCGGAGTGGACGACAGGGTGCATCGCGTTACCACGGTCTCGCGGGTACCCTCAGCGACTTCCCTTGCTTCCTGCAGCGATGGAGACGGTTGGATGGAGCTCCGTAGCGCCTGTGGTACTCCGGCGAGATTGTGTGCTCGCTGTGGCGGTCTGCGCAAGGGGAAAATCAGGTTAGGGGCATCGGTAAGTACGGGGGAGAGTTCCAGATGGTAAGGGAGGGTCGGGGTGGACGGAACCATGCTTTACCTCGAGCTCCTGTGAGAAACAATGGCGCATCGCAGCAAGATCGGAATGGAGGCTAGGGTTCCATGATTCATGAAATTTCGAACGGGGTAGAGGGGAGGGGGTTTATATGGGGGGTTTGGCGTGCAGAAGAGGCAAGGGATGAATGGATTCATGCCGAATCAATCGGGATTTTTGGTTCGGGGATGAATCATGTTCATCAGGGACTCCCTGCTGGAAATGGAAGATGACAGGTGGGCCTGGCGTGTCAGCGGCGCGAGGGGGAAAGCGGGCTGCGCGGCTAGCGGTTCTTGTTGGGCCGGCCCATGCGGCGGCTGCTGATGCGCGTTGCTCGCTCCTGGTGTGCATGTTAGATGGGGACAGGCCGGCTCGGCTGGCCCGGTAGGTTAGGTTTACTTGTTTTTTTCTTTTATATTTTCTGTTTTATACTAATTCTTTCATATCTTTTGCTTTGTAACTCCAAATGACATGAAATTGTTTATAAATTTTTCTAAAATTCACTAGATCAATATAAGATCTTTTTTTGCAATACTTTTATATTTAAAAGAAATGGATTTATAAATACTTGTTTGTACTCTTGTAGCAGTATTTTGGCAATTCATAAAAGGGTTTTGTAAATGGGGTTTTACCCTAAGATATTGCATGAATGTAGTGACGTAGTAGCATGAATGCAAGGCAATCCACTTCCTTTAGTGTGGCTTAGTAAAATTTCAAACAAATCATCAAAAGTTTCTTTTCATTCAAAATTTTCAACAAGATCAAATAGTTTAATAAATTTATTTTAATCATGCCAAAACTTAGGAAAAAACTTGGGATGTTTTTGGAAGGCTTGATCCAACGGTTAATGTTCAAAGTTATTCATACACTATATAGTGGTGGTATGGTAAGGTAAGATAAGATAAGTGATGAGTCCATTTTTGAAGCATGTTTACCTTATGTTTTTGCACAACTGGAGTAGGACTTTTGGTATTTTACTACGCTTATGCACACCTTTTGATCTTGTTCCAATAGGATCTCGAGTTATCAAGTCTTTTATTAATATATCAATTGGAACTATCATGTTATGCAGTAATATGAGATTTCTAAGTGATAATGTCATTTAAATGATTTTTTCATGCACATGGGAGAATAGAGGATGCAAGGAAAAGCTACAGAAGGTTTAACAACCTGTGGTATGGGTGGAGCTTGGTCGTACCGTCTTCCCTTACCACCTGTCAACGCATTCTCCTCGTCAAATACTCTCACCATGCAAAGACAGATCTGAGATCTGACATTCACAGAAACTTCTAGCCTCGAGTTACTGCAACTGAGTGAGATTTGGAGGAGGAACTAGGAGAAGGGCAAAATCTTGCTACTTCACGGATCATCGAATGACATCACATCATCCCCTTCGTCATCAACTGCTGCATCCCCATCACCATTAGTATTCCCCTCTTCCATATATTAGATCTTGTTGTAGTTCCAAATTCAATTATGGTTTGCACTAGATTTCTCTTTATAGTTTTATCCATCCATATGAATTTGATGATGTTGTTGATTGCTTCCATGAGTGAGTAGTTCCCTTTGTTCTTGGCGAGATGGAGAAACCCTAACATTATTATGAAATGAAATATAGATGATCTATTACTTTGGTCTATGATCCATTGATCTATGATATTGTGTTAAATCTCTCTCTTTATATAGTATGTGAAGTCGACCACATAGTATTTTCCTTTAGGACTAAAGAGAGGGAGATACCTTTGGGACGTGTATGGGAGTATGTCTAGTGTTGATTTGTGACTACAAGCATTGTCTTGTAACCTACACGATCCAAGAGGGAACTAAGAGAGATTCACTAAGCTTATATGATGGAGAAACCATTAATTGTGGTGGTCTAGATAAGTGGTTTCTCATAGGCATCGTAGTGGTTATTTAGATATGACCTCAATACTTGATTCAAGAAGTGGCTTCTCACGAGTCTTGTAGTGACCATCTTATTATTGAGCTCTCTCCACACATGTCATGACGAAAGAAATAGATTATCCTAAAGTGAATAATTATCATATGCTAGTGGCGTATCCTAGATCCCCGATAATGCTTTAGCCTTATTGAGTTCCAACACCTGTTCCAACGCTTTCATTACTTTTTCACTTTTCTTGTTTTTATTACTTTCTTTCACACAAGCACAAAGCCTTTCAAACACCCTTTACTTGAAACCAAAGGCATCTTACAAGTATCCTTTGGTAGATAGTGACAAAGGCATAAATACCTTAACTAAATACCTCTCTATGGGTTCGATACTCTTATTTCAAAACTAGCTACAATAAATCTATGCTCTTGCAGTCATCAAGCTATTTTTAGCGTTGTTGCTAGGGAGCTAAGCGCTTTTGGTCTTTGTTATTAGGTGCTGATCTCACTAATTGTTTTACTAAAGTTGTTTACTAGTTTCAGGTGAGCACCATGACTACACTCGGGATGATGAATCAACTTGATGTGACTAAATACATCGGGAAGTTTAATAGAGGACTCCTTAAGGAATTCCTGAGTGGGAGCGAACCAAAATTTGGGGTTAATCCTCATTTTATCACTATTATCAAGGAGAAAACTTTTGTAGGAGATGATCCAGATGAGGATGCTTATACTCACTTAATGCATTTTACTGAGTTATGTTGGGCACTTAATTTGAGAGGCTATTCTGATGATGAATTGAAACTTAAATTATTTAGCCAATCTCTAACCAACACTACCTTAGCTTGGTATAGAATTTTCCCCATAGAGAAAATTGATACTTGTGAAAATCACAAGGGAGAATTTGTATTTCGATTCTTTCCCAAGGTAAAGACTACTGAAGTAAGGAGGGAAATCATGAATTTCAAGAACCTCCCAGGAAAAGGTTTGGTAAGAGCCTTCAAAAGGTATAAATCCATCCTTAATAGATGTCACCATCACGATTTACCTTAATGGTATGTTCTACATATTTTCTGTAGGGGTCATAATCAAGAAATTAGGCGGGAACTTGACACTAATTCCGAAGGCTATTTTATGGATTTAACTATAACTAAATCTTGGGAAGTTTTAGAACAAATTCATCGCAATAGAGAAACTTGGGGATTTGATTTAGGCGGCGAAGGAGGAATATAAATTGAATATGATTGTCTCAATGCTTACAAGGAATCCGGTAAGTTTAAGGAAACTGCTAATGAACTTAAACTTGATGATGATACTATTATGCAAATCCTTCAGCCTTGTACAGAACACATTGAAGCTCCAAAGTTAGATTGGCTTCAATATACTCCACCATCCAAGCAAGTAGAAGAGGTCGATGAGTCCAAAACTGAATCATTTTTACCTTTTGTTTTTGCATAAATAGAGTAGGGTTCTTTGAATTTACCTTCACACCTAGAAGAATACCAAGCAAGGTGGATGCATCAGTACTGATAACGACATATGTTACGGGCAGAGCCCGCACATACCATCCACCCGTGCCAAGCTCCATCGTGACCACCTCGTTAAATACTTCCTCCTATCAAATACGAGAGAGAGATCCGACTTTCATAGCCACTAGAGACAAAAAAACCACATCCGAGAGGGATCTGAAGGAGGAACTTGGCTAGTGTAATATCCTAGCTGCTTCAGGGATCATTGGAGGACAACGCATCAACCCCTTCATCATCAATCGCTGCGTCTCCATTATCACCATTACCCCCATCTTTGATCTATTAGATCTCAATGTAATTCCAGATTCAATTGTGGTTTGCATTAGATCTACCTCCGTACTTTTATCCATTCATTTTATTATGATGATGTTGTTGATTGCTTCCATGAGTGAGTAGTTCCTTTGTTCTTGGGGAGATGGAGAAACCCTAGCACCATTATGAACTTGTAATAAGGATGATCTATTCTTGTGTCCATATGACTTGCTTGTATATGATATATTTATGATTTGTGTTTGATCTCTCTCATTAGATGGTATGTGTAGTCGACCGCATATCATTTGCCCTCGGGACTAAAGGGATGGAGAAATCCTTTGGACGATTCTTGGAAGCGTACCCGGAATGCCCCGTGACAGATTGGTGCCGGCTCATAACCTACACGGTCAAAGGAGGATTAAAGAGGGACTCCCTAAGCTAATTACGATATCCACGGGGAAACCGTTAATTGTGATGGTTTGTATGGATGACTGCTCTTGGACATCGTAGTGGTTATTTCGAGGTGACCTCACTCTTGGCTCAACAAAGTGGCTTCCTACGAGCCTTGTAGTGAACATCTTATTATGGGGATCTCTCCACACATATCATGACACATGGAGTATGTTATCTTGATTACATATAACAATAATACTATGCTAGTGGTGTATCTTACATCCCCGAGAATTTTTTAGCCCTATTGATTTCAACCATGCTTTCATACAAACTTGTTACTTGTTTTCTTTTACTTGTTTTAATTGCTTTTATACAAACAACCATAAACCATTCAAACACCATTACTAGAGATCAAAGGCAGCTTATAAGTATCCTTTGCTAGATAGTAACGAAGGGTATAAACACCTTTACGAATAACTCTTTGTGGGTTCAATATCTTTACTTCGAAACTAGCTACAATTGATTTGTGCACTTGCAGTCGTCAAGCTATTTTCTAGCGTCGTTCCCAGGGAGCTAACCGCTTTTGGTCTTTGTTCTTAGTTACTTATTTTACTCATTGTTTTACTAAAGTTGTTTACTAGTTTCAGGTAAGCAACGTGACTGCAGTTGGACTGATTAATCAGCTCGATGCTACTAAATACCTCGGGAAGTTCAATAGAGGACTCGTTAAAGAAATCTCGAGTGGGAGCGAACCAGAATACGAGGTCAACCCTCGTTTTATCGCTATTATTAAAGAGAAAACATTTGCAAGAGATGATCCCGATGAGGATCCTTACAATCATTTAATGCATTTTACCGAGCTATGTTGGACCCTTAAATCGAGAGGCTATTCCTATGATGAATTAAAACTTAAACTTTTTAGCCAATCTCTAACCAACACTGCTTTGGCTTGGTATAGAATTTGCCCTGCAGAGAAAATTGATACTTGGGAAAAACTTGAAGGAGAATTTGTGTTTTGATTCTTTCCCAAGGTAAAAACTGCTAAAGTAAGAAGGGAAATTACAAACTTCAAGAACCGCATAGGTGAATGTTTGGTAAGAGCCTACAAACGGTACAAGTCTCTACTTGTCGGGGGTGTAACCCCGGATACGCCAGAGTTGAGGTATAGGGAGACACAATAAAGTGATTAGTCATATGAAGAAAGCTTCTATAGAGAAAAGATATAAATAGGAGTACAAGGATAATCATATAAAGAAAATGAGGAGAGAAATAAACATGGGCTGAATTAGGGAAACCTTGGCCTGGTAGACAGATTCCTAGGCCGGAGTAAACCTTCTCGGGCCAAATTACCTTGGCCTTAACCTAGCTGGGCCGAATTGCCTCAGCCGGGCTACATCCATGTCATCTGCTCCTCATCGCACTACGTCCATCTTGGTTGGGCTGGATCACCCCCAGTCAGCCCACCTCGCTCCTGCATCGACCTGTGCTAGGCACCCCGTCGCTACCTCGATGCCCAGCATCGGCATTGCCTGTTACCCGGATGGGCTGGCGTCAGCCATCCCGACCCACCGCGGGGTTGCGTTGCCTCACCACCCCGCCAGCTTCATTCCCCTTCACACGGGTGAGCCGGCTAAGGAGTAACCCGACCCATGGCGGGAACCAACGTCAGGCCAATATTCGGGCACTAGGACGGATTACAGGAGACCCCGGCTGGGCCAGACCACACCTCGCCTGGGTCAGGTGACAGGGAAACTTGGCTGGGCATCCCTATTTGACTCGGCTGGGCTGAGGTTGACCCGGCTAGGTCCAATTTCCCCAGGTCGGGTTAGCTATAGTGCATGCCCAGTTTTCTCTATGCCTAGGCCGGGTTTTGGCGCTCCAGGCGGAGTTACTTCACCCTAGACACCCTTCCGTTCACCCCCGCATGATTCTTCGACCTCTACGTCGACACACCTCGAAGCCAGACCGAGCCTACGTCCTATGCCAGTTTTGGGACACCCCTGGCTTAGACTGGCACCGTTGGTCCAAGATGCTAAGGAATATGCTGGGGATCTTAGGAGATGGTAGGGAATATGCTGGGTATATCCTAAGATGCTAAGGGATATACCAAAGAGACAAGACTGATGACTCACTAAAGGAGAAGCCAGAGGATAAGATGACCAGGCAAGGACCCACTAGCTAGCTTATAGACAGTACTTGTGGGGACATACCTTGTCCCCTGGGCTCCCCTTTATAAGGAGCACCAGGGGGTCATTCTGAGGGAGGCCCCAAAGGGATCCTCTCCTCACTACTTGATAGGAGCATAGGTTCTTCCTTCTCTGCTCTCTCCATTAGAGGCATAGGAACACAACTCAAGGAGCACCATTGTAGCCACATGCATGGCCAAGTTATATGAGATTAGATGCAGGAGTAGAGGTGTTATCTCACTAGGAGAGCCTCGAACCTGGCTACATCGTATCCCTCACTTTTCTTCCATATCAGGTCTTCACTTCATCATCCCTCCCTGGATTCTTCCAGTGTCCATAGGCCCAATTTTATTCTACCCATGGCATATGCTGTGATACCACCACGACATTTGGTTCCCACCTTGTGGTTGATTAGAGGTGCTAGTTGGGTTTCCATTCGGACGGGAACGTCTTCATCAACCTCTGATTCATCACCGATCAAAATCTTCTGCATCCTCTTCCCCAACATACAGAGAGCAGGGAAGTTGGCATACAAGCCTTCTTTGTTGACTCAGCAAGCATGAATCAACCCCAACCTCTTCACCAAGGGTACTCTAAGTATCAGTTGACTTAGCAAGAATGACGCAACTAGCATAACTCAACCTCCTCACCAAGCATACATTGAGTATCAACTTACTCAACCAACACGCGCATGAGACAACATCGAATGTCACTCGGGGACTGTCACCCTCGATTACTTAGTCATTCACCCCGGGAAGGAGATGACTCATCCCGGGTACTAGCAAACATGTTGATAAACTAACCCATAGATGGAAAAAGTATCTCGGGGACTTGGATCGTTTCTTGACTCAGCATCCCCATGCTTAGAACTATAACTCAAAGTAGACATATGATGTGCCATGATCTCACAAAGGTCAACCGCTATATGTCTTTTAGCTATGTCTTTTATTACTACAGTACATCTTCTACTATGTGTACCTATTACCTCATCTTGCCTGGTTACCTTTTAACTCAGATTACTATTTAACTCAACATTTCTAGGTTTTCCTTAACTAAGATTATTATTTACTTCAGCTTTTCAGGTTATATTATACCTCGGATTACTCTTTACTTCAGCTTGCCAGGTTATATTATACCCCGGATTACTCTTTACTTTAGCTTGCCAGGTTAAATTATACCTCAGATTACTCCTTAGCTCAGTTTCCTAGTTATCTTATAACTCGAATTACTCTTTAGCTCAGCTTGCCTAGTTAACTCCGATTACTGTTTACCTCAGCTTGCCATGTTACCTTGTAACTCAGATTGGTATTTGATTCAGCTTGCCTAGTTATCTTATAACTCGGATTATTGTTTAACTTAGCTTTCCTAGTTATCTTATAAATCAGATTGGCATTTGCTTCAGCTTGCCATGTTATCTTTAACTCGGGTTGGTATTTAATTCAGCTTGCCAGGTTATCTATACCTCGGATTACTCTTTACTTCAGCTTGCCAGGTTATCTATACCTCGGATTAGTCTTTACTTTAGCTTTCCAGGTTATTTATACCTCGAATTACTCTTTACTCCAGCTTGCCAGATTATCTTATAACTCAAATTACCATCTATGTCAGTCTACTAGGGTATCATTGTGAACACCCGGATTTTTAAGTCCAGATGCCTGTTATGCCGTACATCGCAATCCCAAGATTACCATTTTTGCGAGACATAACAGAATTGGTACCACAGTACATCATCCATTACAAACCATAATAGTCTTACAAATAGTTGATCTCATGATCAAGTCTTAATACAAATCAGAGTAGCGGAAATAAATGTAGTAGACTCCATCTTCATGGTCACAGGCAATACTGACGATGGGAGATGATCCTAGTTATCATAGACTTCCTATTATCCATCTTCTGGGTAGTCATCCTCATAGTCTGGCCATGTGAATAGCCAGGGAAAAATCCATGGTTACTATTTAAGTACTCGCAAACTATCACTAACATAAGTAAGGTAAAACTAGTAGGAATCTTAAGCTCTAGTTTTGTTTGCAAAAAGCCAGGTTTATTCCAGAAGGACTTAAGAGTAAAGACCTAATTTAGTTCTCTACATTACTTCAGTGGGAACCTAGTTTTCATGTTCACAACTCTGTTGTGGTCAAGTCAAAGTCATTGTTTAAGTCACAAGTCATTCTGAAAACATCTGACAACAGAACAGTATGGCCACTCCAACTATCCATAACCGCGGATGCGGCTATTCGAATAGTATGAAACTCTAGAGACGTGGTACACTTTCACCACAAGATTCAATACATCCGTCAGGGATAACCCTAAATCATCATACTTGGTATGCGGATAATCAATCCTAACCTTTCAATTACACACCCTAGTACAGGCACCTCCCCTATGTGTTTGGCCTCCCAGCCATGGCCAATGGCCATCCCAGGAACTGCATAGGTGGACATTCATATTCACGAGGTAGCCTCAGCTCAACCTCTTCCGCAAGGGAACCCATACTAAGACATATAAACTTCCAGTTAAGCCCTACCCAACTCAGGTATCATTATTGTATGGTAAAATTGGAATGGTATCGCATCCGAACCCAACCATCAATTTTTATCAAAGTCAGGGCACATGCCTCATTCAGTATCATCTCCAAATCATTGTGTTTCATAACACATGTCAAAACATTTCAATAAAATGAATCATGTCTAAAGTGATCTTGGTTAGCTTAGCACTAGCCACTAGTATTGAGGGTATTATTATTGAGGCGTGCTAATCAAGTATAAGTACCCAAGACTAGTTCTATGATCTTGGTGGTATCCATCCTATTTTCCACTAATCACACTTCATTAACTAGATAAGAAACTTTAGTAAAGGGAAAAGTAAATCTTGGAATAAAACTAGGATTGGTATAATCAAAGTTGCATAACCAAGCATGCATGGTGCATCTTGCATAGGTTATCCTGCATAGTGGGCTTGCATTAGTTAGCTTGCCTTGAGTAGTGCAGTTGTTGAAGTTCTCTTCTTCTTCCTCGAAGTATTCCTCCTCGTCGTACCCCGGGTCAGTACTAGCGTCTATATACATATGAGGTACACAATCACCAAACAACACTTCACTACTTCTATTTAGCACACAAGGGATCATACTAGATGATCTAGCATCATCTCAATCATCACATGAAATAATGACACATTCTTATTTACCTTATTTTGGAAAAGTAATTTCTACTCGTTAAAAATACTTAAGATTTATTATTCTCCAATTAAAATATGGGATCATGTTGACACATGACATCACCACATATTTCAATACTTGGGAATGTGATTTAAAGAGTTTGGCATATATTACAAGATTTAATATTGCTATTTAATAATATTAAAGTGACTAGAAATGCCTATCTAGCATTCTTTTAATACTAGTCCATGATCAATGCTTGTAAAACTAAATCTTTTTACCTATTCATATAGAGCATGGCAAATGAGATTTTTGAGAGTTGGAATCAACTCAAAAGCATTTATGATTGATTTTATAAAAATGTTTGAAGTTGTAAAAGTCTTTGTCTTATTATTTTTACTATAGGTGATCCATAATTTCAGATGGTTTGAATCCAACGGGAGTGTGTAGTTATTTTTAATACCTTTCTAACAAAATTGGAATCATGCAATTTAGTTCAGTATATCTCTTTAAATTCAATTTTGAATCTACTGCCAGAATAGGGTTTTGATTTAAATGAAAAATCCATATTTCAATTCCTGGGCGACGCATAGGAAAGAAATTGGGCCGGCCCAACTGCACAGCACGCGCGTAGCGGGCTGCTGACAAGCTAGTCCCACACGTCAGCGACTCTGTCTAACCGAAATGGTATCTGCTAATATCAGCCCTACGATAAAAAACAAGATCGACGAAGTTTTTATGCAAAGTTGTGGCAGTTCAGGTTCTGAAGTTTTTGCCTAACCGGTAGTTCCGGTGGGCCACCGGTAGTACCGGCCAGACGCCGGAAGTACCGCTCGGGCAGAAATGCCGCCGATAGTACCGGTGTTAATTCCGGCCCAACTTCCGGCAGCCCAAATTTTGGTTCAGTACCCTCTTTGCCTGGTTAGCGCTATTTGACGGAACTTGGATCGCATTTTCAGGCGGTAGTACCGCTAGGATATTCTTGCCACCGGTAGTTCCGGCGAAGCAGCGGTAGTTCCGCCCAAGCTCGTGTTTTTGATCTTTGGCTCGCTGTTTTCTGACCGTTGGCTGGGTGCCACCGGTAGTACCGGCCACCCACCGGTACTACCGGCCGTGCGCGATTCTGTGGGTAACGGGCAGATCGGGGAGCCCTTTAAAAGGAGCTCCCCTTTCCCCTTCGCCCCTAACTGGCTCTTTCTTGGTTTTTGGCTTTCTCTCTCCTCCATTGTTGACCTTGAAGAGCTTGCCCTCTCCCCTTCTTCCTCCTATGATTCTTGCATCTTTTTGAGGGATTTGAGAGAGGAGATCTAGATCTACAAGCCCCACTAAGCAAAATCCCTTCTTTGTGAAGGAATCCTTGGGATCTAGATCTTGGAGAGTTTTGTGTTCCCCTCTTGTGTTCTTCCTCTCTTATTCCCCCAATAGCTTTTGTAGCTTTGGTGGAATTTGAGAGAGAAGGACTTGCCTCTTGCATTTGGTGCATAGGTTTGAGTTCTCCTCGGAGATTCGGCGAGTTCAATCCCTTGGGATTGTTTCTCTTGGGTTCTTGGAACCCTAGACGGTTGTGTGGTTGGATTGTTGACCTTTTGTGGTCTTGTTGCCTTTTTTGGCTTTGTAGCCTTTGTGGCATTGTTCTTGGGGCTCCAATTGAATTGTGGAGGTTCCCCAAGCTTGTAGGCCTTTTGTGGCATTGTGGAGCCTCTGTGGCGTTTCTTGGGAGCCCTCCAATCGAGTTGTGGAGATTGCCCCAAGCCTCGTACGGGTTCGGTGACCGCCCTCAAGTGTCCCATAGTGGAACGTGAGTAGGCCTTTGTGGCGAGCTCACGGGAGAATAGAGTGAGCCTTTTGTGGCATCGGTGTGTTGCGTGGCTTCGCATCCTTGGTGAGGCCTTGTGTGGCGTTGGGTGAGCATCGAGCCACCACACCTCGAGGTGAGCCATTTGTGGCGTTCGAAGTTCATTGCGCCCCCGCACCTCTCCAACGGAGACGTAGCTTCTTTGGAAGTGAACTTCGGGAAACAAATCATTGTCTCCGCGTCCATCGGTTATCTCTCAACCGAGCCCTTTACCTATGCAATTTATATTGTGATAGCCTTCGTGCTTGAAGTACTATATCTTGCTATCACCTTGTTGCTTGTCTTGCTTAGCATAGGTTGTTGGTGCACTTAGTGAAACTAGTGGATATAGGTTTTGGCTTGATAAATTAAATGTTAAGTTTTATTCCGCATTTATTAGAGCCTAAACCGTAATATTTTAATAACGCCTATTCACCTCCCCCTCTAGGCGACGTCCTTTTTCCTTTCAATTGGTATCAGAGCAAGGTCTCTCGCTTCTTAGGCTTCACCGCCTCGAGAGTAAGGATGTCTCCCAGGGGTTTAGTGCACTCTCACACATTTACATTTGATGGCACAAATTATGATGTTTGGCGTATTTGCATGCTTAGTCATTTCCGGGTGATTGACCCAAATATTGAGCGAATTATAGATATGGGCTTGTCTCCTCCTAAGGATCCCAAAATCTATCTTCGGAGGAGGAGACAAAGTCTTATCTCGAATCTCAAGCATCTAATGTGCTTGTTAATGTTTTGAGCTTTGTAGTTCTTTCCCCAATCATGCCTTTTCGGAATGCTCATGATATTTGGACCAAGCTTCAAGCAAAATATGATGTGTCCAAGCTTAATGAGGATGATTGTGTTCCCTCCACCTCCGGCCGTGATGAGTTCTCATCTTCCTCCACTTCACCTACATGTGATTTGTCACAAGGTAATGATATGGTGAGTGGTGATAGAACTTGCAATGTGGATAGTGGTATTGTCATTCATGATCCTCCATATCTATCTCATTGCAATGTTGTATCTTTGGGCATGAACACATGTAGGACCATATGTGATTTACATCCTAGTTGTGATTGCCCTTGCATATCATGTAGAAATGGATTGAATATATCTTAGGATGATATGCTTGCTTTGCCTTGTTGCCATGATAAATGTGCTTCTATTTCCTCTAGTACTTGTGTTTCTAACCATGTAGAGGAAATTGAAAAATGTGTGGGCCAAGGCAAGGTTGCTATTGGAGCTTCAAGTGTTCCCCCATCATCACCTTCTTCCAACATTCACTTATGCCTCATGGCTAAGGAATCAAAGGTAACTTCTCCTTTGGACCCCAATGCACCTCTTGATGATGTGAATGTTGACTTAGATGAAGTAGATGATGATGTTGCTTCTCTAAAAGAGAAGGGGGAGCTAGTCCTTTGTGCTCTTCACAATGATAAAAATGCTTGCTCCACTTTCATTTAAATATTGAACTTTGCCATTGAAAGTAAGCAACTAATTTATGAGCATGAGGACACAATTGAAAAAATGTGTAGTCTTGAACATGAGTATGCTAATGACATTGCAAGCCTAAATGAAGCTCTAGAAGAGGAACAAACCACCAAGGAATCTCTTGAGGAGACCTTTGCTCTAGAGATATCTAGAGTGAAGAAATCTCATGATAGAGAATTTGAGGTGGCAAGTGCCCTCCAAATTAAGAATGATGAACTTGAAGTTGCTTATGCCAAACTCCTTGAGGATTTTGAGCACCTCAACAATGGCTCTAGGGTCATCAAGGGGGATCTCATCAAACTCACCGAGTCACATGAGCAACTTAAAGCTTCATACACTAAAGAGCTTTCCAAGTTGCCCTCACCTCTTACTACTATTGATGATGCTTGTGCTACTAACTCTATCTCTTGTGAAGCATCTATTGTGAAGGAGAATGTTGAGCTACATGCTCAACTTACTTTGCTAACTAGCAACTATGGGAAATTGGAAGAGAGTCATGCTAAGCTCTCAAGCTCGCATGAGGACCTTCTAGTTTCCCATGGTAGTCTAAAGTTGGATCATGAGGCTATTTTGTCAAATAACATCTAGTATGCCTCATGTGGACATTAGCACTACATCTCCTCCTAGTGTAGTATTGCCATGTGCTAGTCCTTGTAATTCATCCACTCATGCTATTGCTATATCTTGTGATGAATTGCATCCCTTGCCTTGTTGCTCTAACAACTTAGCATCTACTTCCTCTAGTATTGTTGTTGATACTAACCATGTAGAGGAAAACTAGAAGCTCAAGGCTCAAGTCAATTCTTTGAAGAATGACTTGAAGAAGTGTAATGAAGGGAAGACCACACTCAAGAACATCTTGGGTGTGCGAAGATCCCCAAATGACAAGAGTGGGCTTGGATACAACTCCAACATCAAGAACAAGCCCACCAACATGTTGAAGCACAAGGGCAACAAGAAGAATGGCCAAGGTCAAGTGAAGAATGCGGCCAACATTGTGTGCTTCAAGTGCAAGGAATAAGGACATCATGTGAGATGTTGTCCATTGAAGAAGAAGCAACAAGGGAAGCGGCCTCAAGCTCCACCTCAAGCTAGAAGCGGGCCTCCTCCCAAGACTCAAGCTCTTCCTCACGGGGTGGCATCTTCCAAGAAAAAAGATGGCAAGAGAAGAACTTGCTACATGTGCCGCGAGAAGGGGCACCTCTCTTCCTCATGCACCATGGGTAACTCCTCATCCAAGCCTATCTTGATATATGATGCATATTCTCTTGGTAAGGATGAGGTGGGCAATGTGTTTACCAAATATGTTGGTGCCCAAAGTGGGGTCAAGAAAAGAACCATTTGGGTGGCCAAGCCTATTTTGACTAACCTCTTAGGAACCAACTTAGTTGGGGACCAACAAGCTAAAACTTGATCAATAGGTGTTGGTTGGAGGGCATTGGAGGCTTGGCTACCCATTATGAAGAATTGAGGGATCTTCATCATTTATTTTTGTCAAGTCAAGCCAATTGGATTATCTTGCCTCTATCTCATATCCAATGTTCCTCCTTGCGGTAACATGTGCTCAACTCTTTACATTGAAAGTTACTTGCTCCCTTGTGCATGTGTGGTTTTGTACCATTATATGTGTTTGTACATGTTGTGCTTCCCTCATACCTATATTGTGTTGTCTAGTATATTTGTGTATGTTGGTTGGCACATCATGTATTTGTGTTCTTGTGTTTGAGCCTTTGTTGAATTCATTTGGTATCTCATTTTGCTCTTGGGAGAGATTAATGGACTATCCCATTTTGGGGGGGTGTTATGCTTGGGCATTCCACAATCCTAAAATGTGTGTACATGAGGAATACCACTTAGTGTTGACATTACATGTTTATCTTGTCTCTAGGTGGTATGTCATTCTCATGAAGAATTTGAATTCCATATTGTCCATTAACCAGCTCCATTTTGTATGTTTTTGCCTCTTGTCGAGATTTCTTGGTTTATCACATTATGGAGGAGTCATATGCTTGGTGCATACTACAAACCTAGAAAATGTGAACATTTGAGGTTGTGCCACTTAGAATTGATATTGAGAATTATCTAGCTCCTATGTGGCACACTTAGCTCAAACAAGTTCTAATTTGGTTTGTTTCTTTTATTGCTCATCTTTTGGATCTTGTTTGTGAGAGCTTTTATTGACATGTGTTTTCCTCATATTTGGACCTCCATATCCTACATGGAAACCATTTGCTTCAAGTTACACTAATCACTAGTGATAGTGTGACTATTTGGAGCTATCAAGAATCTCTCTCGAAGCATCAAGCATAATTGTTATATCCTTTTACATGCTTCTTTGTGTGAATATGGTCATGATTTCCTTGCAAACTACCTTGGGAAAACTTTCCCCATAATCCTTGTCCTTGGACAAGTGACACTCCATATATGGTAGGATTTATTGATCATGTTCACTTTGGCCTTTGTTTTTCTTTGTCCTATCTTTGGCCGAGAATTTGTTTTCTTTTTCTCCCATGTCTTCCTTGCCTCTTGTGGATCATTCTAGTTTATTTGTATTCTTTTTTGTTTTATTTAATGTAGCATTCAAAAGAAAAATTCAATATAATGCACCATTCATGGGGGAGCTCTCCTATATTATCTAGAACACTCCTTTTATGCTTCTTATTTTGTTCCATATAGTGTTTCTTGTGCTTGGAAGATTGATCTTTTCTCTTGGTACTTTGTGCCATCATGAAAAGTATAGAGAGTGTGGGTTTGTGTGTTGGAACCTTGCTCTATTTGGGAGTTGGTTTTGTCTCATCCTCTTTACTTGTGTGATCTTTGAGGATGAGATAAATCCTTGAGCATTGTGTGTTTTGTGCATCTTTCGCTCTTTGGCTTTTGACTTGTTCATTTGTTGAATTTGTGTCCTTTCATGTGTTGATTTGGCTCTTTGATACAATTTGGACACCTTTTGTCGTGTCACACTCTTGTGTGCTACTTCTTGGTTTACTTGGTGTTTTAGTTCAAATTGTATCTCATTTTTGGTTCTTGAGAGTCTTGTGCATGCATATTTACCTCTTGTATATATTATGGCATGCTTTCTTTCTATGATCCAATGTATAGGGGAAACTCCACCAAATCCTATTGGCTAAGATGTGCATGAAATTCAATTTCATATTAATATGCACATATTTATGTGGAGCTTCTCCTATATATTGTAGTTGCACTAACTACTTTGGACCCAATTTGTTTGGGGACATAGTGCACTTATTTTTGTGTAGGTACATTGGAGATATATTGGATGCTTGTCTCACCCATTAGGACGAAGTGGTGCCTACATGTCATTTGGAGGCAAGCTAGGATGATCAACGAATTCATATCCTCTACATCCTACCAATTATATCTCGGTAACAAGTATCTCTCTCATGCATACATATCTTGTTTCCAACCTTTTGTAGGTTGCTTGTTGACATGAATTTGTGTGTTCGTTATGTTGTGGTTCTTTGTTTGTTTTGTTCGAGTGCTCTCTATTGCAAATGTGAGTATGTTGATATGAGTGCATATAATGGGGACTATACAAAATCATGATCATGATTCACTTACCCCAAATATGTCAATCTAGCAATTTTATTGCATATCTTTTCCTCATTCACTCTCATGAGCAATAGTGAGTATTTTGCATAGTTTTTTTTGTGATACTTGTTGTCTTTCTCCATATATTCCAACTATTCCCTTTTCCCTTGTTAATAGTTGCAATCTATGTAGTGTGTTGGTGTTTGAAGCTCATTGATGTACAATAAGATATATTTGAGCCTTTCGCCATGCTTTTATGCAAAAATCCTATTGGTATGCTATATGACTTCATTTTGTTGTTCATGTGCTTTCTTGTGTATATATTTTGTGTGTGCATGTTTCCTTGTGGGCATATGTCTTTGTGATATTTTCCACATAGAACCTTATACACACGAGAGAAGATAAATCTTTGGTTGTTTTTCATTTCCTTGGAGACCACCTTTTACTTCTTGTTGATTCTTCGGTGGCTTCCAATTTTTTGTGGGTGCTTGTCCCTTTTGTTTGCATCTCCTGGCACTCATAATTTGATCTCTCTTGCCGTGTAGTTTTAAATGAGTTTGTAGGAGTGAGGATTCCATGATTGTGCACTTTTTTTCCAAATACAATTATTATAATTGGTGCATAATCCTTGGGGAGCTTCTTCAATTCATTTAAGAATGATCATTTGCCTTTGTTCTCATCTTTTGTGTCTTAGATGTTTATGGGGAGTGAGGATTCCATATTTGTGCAAGATGTATTCAAATTAGTTGATTCTAATTTGTGCACAAATTTTGGGGAGCTTCCCTATTACATCTAACACTCATTTGTTCGTATTATTTTGTCTTGTGTTGTTTTGGTATCAATTGATGTTGTCAATTGGTATTTTTGGATCTTTTGTTTGCTTGCTTCATTTGTTGAGGCTTCTTCCATTTTCCTTTTATTTATTTTTTGCAATCTTTGGGTCCTCAATATAGTTTTACTTCCTCCCAAGGATCCATCATTGGATATGTGCATCTGCACACCTTTGGAGGAATTCTCACTATATTGGCCATCTAGAACTTTTCACCCATTTTGGCAATCGATGACAATGGGGGAGAAGTTTTGGAGGGTTTAAGGGAAGTTGGGTTATGCTTTGAGTTGGTTCTTAAGCATTAGCCTTGCATGCTCTTGCATCTTTTTTATTGCTTTGCATGTTTAATATATAGAGGAAACTCAACCACCCGTAATGGTTGGCAATCTATGCAATGAAATTCTAGTTCATCACACATGCATAGATTGTGGGGGAGTTTGCTCTATATATCGTGGTTGTACCAACATCACATACTTGTGTAGTATTTGATGTTGGGGCAACCATTTTGTTCGTTAAATTCCATATTTAAACCCTCTCTCAGGGATTGTCATCAATTACCAAAATGGGGGAGATTGAAAGGGCATGTATGCCCCATGTGTGGTTTTGGTAATTAATGACAATCCCTATGGACTAATGTGCAAATTGAGTTTCACTTGTAGGTTCCATTGGCATCGCTTGGACCATCTGTTGGTTTCAAGGATGAAAAAGAAGAAGCATCGTCCAAGGGCCTTGTGCCTATTGGAATCAAGTAGAAGAAGAAGAAGATCAAGTATGCCTTGAAGAAGAAGAAGATGGAGTTCCTCATGGCTTTCTTCAAGACATCATCATCAAAATTTGAAGTGCAAGCTCAAGATGCGTCATCTCTAGAAGATCTCATTCTTGAAGCTTGCCATCCTCGGCAATCATGGAATGATGAAGACAAGTTCGAAGAAGAGGCTTCCCCCATGGAGTATGGGGGAGCATTTCTCAAGTCTTCATCAAACAAGAGCAAGCAAGAAAGGTGTTCCATCTTGAAGGTGACAAGATTGTCTACATCACGCTCAAGTGGGATGCTCAAGGCAAAGGTATGATCTTGATAGGGTTTCTATTTTACCGGTCTCTTGTACGTTGGGAGACCGGGTTTAGGATAGGTAGCCGTTCTATAAAGAGGGGCTCTCGAGTGGGTGACTTGTTCGTATCTTTCAGAGAGAGCTCAAACCTTTGCATTCATAGCATCATCTTTCTTGGTTGTCGTTTGGTTCTTGTCCATGTGAGGATCTAGAGCCTGTGGTTATCTTCATAACAAGCTCTAGTTCATCAAAAACGGATTTCCCTTGCATATCTTATTGTGTTTTTGATCTTGCGGGTTTTTCCGGCTCCACACCTTGGGAGGTATCTCACATATATATTCATGGTATTTTCCTCCTTGGTGATACCCAATATTTCGACTTTTTGTTGGATTCTACACGTCGTTATCTTTCCAACAAAATTGGTTTCATCTTGTTTGGAGTTCGGATGCAAAGTTGTGGCAGTTCAGGTTCTGAAGTTTTTGCCTGACCGGTAGTTCCGGTGGGCCACCGGTAGTACAGGCCAGACGCCGGAAGTACCGCTCGGGCAGAAATGCCGCCGGTAGTACCGGTGTTAATTCTGGCCCAACTTCCGGCAGCCCAAATTTTGGTTCAGTACCCTCTCTGCCTGGTTAGCGCTATTTGACAGAACTTGGATCAGATTTTCAAGCGGTAGTACCGCTAGGATATTCTTGCCACCGGTAGTTCCGGCGAAGCAGCGGTAGTTCTGGCCAAGCTCGTGTTTTTGATCTTTGCCTCGCTGTTTTCTGACCTTTGGCTGGGTGCCACTGGTAGTACCGGCCACCCACCGGTAGTACCGGCCACCCACCGGTACTACCGGCCGTGCGCGATTTTGTGGGTAACGGGCAGATCAGGGAGCCCTTTAAAAGGAGCTCCCCTTTCCCCTTCGCCCCTAACTGGCTCTTTCTTGGTTTTTGGCTTTCTCTCTCCTCCATTGTTGACCTTGAAGAGCTTGCCCTCTCCCCTTCTTCCTCCTATGATTCTTGCATCTTTTTGAGGCATTTGAGAGAGGAGATCTAGATCTACAAGCCCCACCAAGCAAAATCCCTTCTTTGTGAAGGAATCCTTGGGATCTAGATCTTGGAGAGTTTTGTGTTCTCCTCTCGTGTTCTTCCTCTCTTATTCCCCCTATAGATTTTGTAGCTTTGGTGGTATTTGAGAGATAAGGACTTGCCTCTTGCATTTGGTGCATATTTTTGAGTTCTCCTCGGAGATTCGGCGAGTTCAATCCCTTGGGATTGTTTCTCTTGGGTTCTTGGAACCCTAGACGGTTGTGTGGTTGGATTGTTGACCTTTTGTGGTCTTGTTGCCTTTTGTGGCTTTGTAGCCTTTGTGGCATTGTTCTTGGGGCTCCAATTGAGTTGTGGAGGTTCGCCAAGCTTGTAGGACTTTTGTGGCATTGTGGAGCCTTTGTGGCGTTTCTTGGGAGCCCTCCAATTGAGTTGTGGAGATTGCGCCAAGCCTTGTACGGGTTCGGTAACCGCCCTCAAGTGTCCCATAGTGGAACGTGAGTAGGCCTTTGTGGCGAGCTCACGGGAGAATAGGGTGAGCCTTTTGTGGCGTCGGTGTGTTGCGTGGCTTCGCATCCTTGGTGAGGCCTTGTGTGGCGTTGGGTGAGCATCGAGCCACCACACCTCGAGGTGAGCCATTTGTGGCGTTCGAAGTTCATTGCGCCCCCGCACCTCTCCAACGGAGATGTAGCTTCTTTGGAAGTGAACTTCGGGAAACAAATCGTCGTCTCCGCATCCATAGGTTATCTCTCAACCGAGCCCTTTACCTATGCAATTTATATTGTGATAGCCTTCGTGCTTGAAGTACTATATCCTGCTATCACCTTGTTGCTTGTCTTGCTTAGCATAGGTTGTTGGCGCACTTAGTGAAACTAGTGGATATAGGTTTTGGCTTGATAAATTAAACGTTAAGTTTTATTCCGCATTTATTAGAGCCTAAACCGTAATATTTTTAAAACGCCTATTAACCCCCCCCTCTAGGCGACCTCCATTTCCCTTTCACCTAGCTACCAAGGCAAGTGATATTTCATCTCATGTCCTATTATTTTCACTATTGCACTAATGTTATTTTGGTAGATCTTAGCATGATAGGACTATTTATATGTTACTATACTATGCTATGCTACCCTATAGACTATAACTTGGTAGTATCTCCTAGTTGAAAGACTTCGCATGCTAGAGTGCTTAGCCATGCTATTAGAGTTCGTGGGTGGAAAATACATATCAAGATAGTAGGGAAAGATATTATTTTGTTTGACTAAGAAAACAACTAATATTAATGAAACACCTGGGTGGAATGGGACTTGCTTGGATTATGTTGAGTGGTTACTCAGGGGCCATGTCTATGGTCAGCTGCTGTATTACACTTGTGGATGGCCACCCAGGAACAAAGAGATTGGAGACGTTCTTGTCACGAAGCTTCCAGTGCAGCCACATGGCATATGGGCTCTGCCTTGACCAACTAAGTTGCAAGAACTCAGCCAGACGGATAGAAGGTGGTAGTTGTGATACGATGGAACGCGTCCGTGGTGGTCTTAGGGATTGCTTCTGAAAAGTCTTGTCTCGATGCATGTAGAGTCTTGTGGGGAAAGTGCACCACCTCTCGAGAGGGTAAAACTAAGTACTTAGCCATGTCCCCGGTTATGGACAATTTCTGAGCCTCAAGACAGTGAAGCAGTTCAATAATCTCCTCATACAAATTTCTCTAAGTTAAAACTTGTGGGTAAACATGGGTAGAGGTTCAGTGATGTCTATCATTGGTACCTTAGTGTTTGAAAGAGAATACTTACTCTTCAAAAACTATAAGTTAAAACTTGCTTTTAGCAAAGTCAGCCAAAACCCCACTTAGCCATATATTCATGTAGTTGTTGGATTATACTAAGTATCTATGGTATCACTTGCCTATACAATTCCAAATGTATTGACCCTTGTGGCTGTGACTTATTATGTTGTAGGATACTCTGATGATGAGTAGGGTTGCGGGTCTACACTCGGCATGTTTGCCTGTGGCGCATGAAGACAAAGACTCTATTATTATTATATGTAATGTGAACATTGAGTATCTTAGCCTTAAGCTAAGTGAGTTGTAAGAACCATTATGTTCCTGGATATGCGATGTAATAATGACCTTTGTTTCCGTGTACTTCATCTTAAACTGTGGGTCCTAGCATTTCGATCCAGGGACTAGCACTGCAATCATAGGGATCTTACCTTACTATGGTGAGATCTTACAGATGGTATCAGAGCACTATGTTGCCTGTAGGTTCGTGACCCTAGAATGAATTAGACTAAAGAAAACCCTTAGGAAAAATAACTTTATATTCCAACTTTACACTTATCTTTTCATCTCGTAAAACTTTCCCTAATCATCCTTTCTCATCTATTTTTGTAGATGTCCACCATCAATGAATCTGTCAAGAAGGGAGCACTGATGACTATGACCCTGGAGTGTGAGACAGAATTTCCCAAGGCACTCAAGAACCTCATGATCGGCTTGGGAATGAATGGTGAAGGCGTGTACAAGGGGTTTCCTGTGATAGACGAAGGACAAGAGTATTGGTGGGTGCAAATCCATTTGTAAAAGAACAAGGAAGATGATCCCAAGAGTACGGGATTCTGCATGTTCACCAACTCTGAAATGCACACGTCATTCTTTGACACTGCAAGGAATGCTGCGTGGAAAGCTATTGAGGAACTTGGGGAAATACTCGAGTATAGAATGCTCAATACTCAGGAGGATCTCAAGGACGAGAAGCGTCTTGTCCAAGACTCAAAGGCCACTGTGAAACACCTAAGTGAGGATATCATACGCTTGGCTTTGGAGCTATGCGACCAAGGCAAGAAGATTGCTGCCAAGGATGCCCAGACTGCCACCTTGGTTAAGAAGGAGTGAGATACTAGTTGGACCACCACCTTTGGCGTTTTATCACATTAGTATTTTGATCATACCAACCTATGTGTTATGGCAAAAATAAGTTATGTCTGGAACCTTGACTGCTTGCGTTGAATAATGTATTGCTACTTGGAATGTTTTGTTGGTTGATTTTTATTTTGTGACTTGTGTTTTCTTTCTCTATTGTGTGTTACTAATTTTCTCCATACTATGCAAAAGATGCCGAATTTTGTCTACAGCACGGCCGAGGATTTCAAGGGGACTCACTTTGGGACTCGTATGTTGGAGCTCGTTGGTGTGCTCGCTCTTCCAATCCCTACCATTCAGGGACTTCAGCTGAGTAAGTTTCAGAGGAAGGACTTATGGGGATTCAGAGTTACCCAGTCAGGACGTGAGACAGAGCCCCAAACTAGGGAGATTGCTTTCAAGATACTCCATGATGACATGGAGAGGGGCCTCGACGTCACTATGCAGGAGCTGTTGGGACGCCTATGTGGAGATCAGGAGCCACTACTTCCACTTCTTTGGGAGGCGCGACGAGGATGGAGAACCTATTGTGTTGGACGAGGCCACTAAGGAGTCTATCAAGCCCGTGCGTCACTACCTCCAGGACTTAGAGAGCCTTATCAGACACCTTGATACTGATAGGACTAATGTGATGCTTACCAACGGTGAGCTATGAGTCCAACTTAAGGAGAAGGATAAGGCCTTCCATGAACAGGAAAATCAAATCAAGGAAATGGAGAAGAAGTTTGAAGACCAAGAGAAGAAATTCAAGAGCCAAGAGAAGAGAGTTCAGGAGAAGAACAAGACGATTAGAGACTTGGAGACCGAGTTAGAGCTTGAGGACATTGAGCTGGAAGCGGATCATGAGGTGATAGAGAGGCTACGCACACACAGAAGAGAGAATTACAGAAAAAGATCGATGCTTTGACTACAAGATTAGAGGAATACAAGGCAGGATTCGCCGCAGCAGGACTTGCTCTAGTGGAGGAGGAAGTTGACATGGAGGAGTAGTGATACTATTCCATCTACCTATCTTTTTATTATTATTATCGAGTTGCATAGTTCATACAGACTTGTGGGTGACTATGATAGTGTGTTTATTTTCGCAAGCTCTGTCATTGTTGTGATGTTGAACCTGCATGTGCTTGTTTGTTTGATTGTTGTTACTTTATTGGGTTATCTATCAGTACTTACCCTTATTAAACCCACAGATGCCTCCCCAACGCAACAACGAGGATAACAATGAAAATGGCAATGGAATGCAGCCGATGATGGCTGCACAGACACAATTGATGCAAATGATGACTCAATTCATGGCAAACCAGAATCAGAACAACAATAATAACAATAACAACAACCAGAACAATCCACCACCTCTGGATATGCTTACAAGATTTCTAAGGCTGAGACCTTCTAAGTTCTCTGGTACCACTGACCCCATGGTAGCAAATGATTGGCTACGTTCTGTGAACAAGGACCTAGTCACAGTTGGATGCACGGATGCAGAAAAGGTCAGATTCGCAGCGCACTTATTAGAAGGTCATGCAACTACTTGGTGGGACAATTTCCAAGTTACTCACCCTATTGAGGAAGTGACTTGGGCAATGTTTGAGGATGGGTTTCGCACCACTCACATCTCTTCTGGAATAATGGGGTTGAAGAAAAAGAGTCTCATAACCTCAAGCAACGCCACCGCAGTATTTCTGAGTACATCGAAGAGTTCAACAATCTATCACGTTATGCACCAGATGATGTTGACACTGACGCCAAGAGAAAGGAGAAGTTCCTGGATGGGTTGAATGATGAAATTTCTATGCAACTATATGTTGCCTATGTTCCAACCTATCAATCTATGTGTGATAAAGCTACCATCCTAGAAAACAAGATGAAGCAAGTGGAGGGTAGAAAGAGAAAGCACCATTTTGATAAGTTTGGATCAGGATCACCTCACAAGCGCTCTCATGGTGAAGGAAGTGGGAGTTCAGGATTCCATAAGAATGGGAATCATAATAACCATCGTAACAATAACCACCACCATGATGGAAACAATCATCGTGGACATAACAAAAGTGGATTCAGGAACAACCACAATGGTCATGGCCATGGAAACCAAAATGGACAGAATCGTCAAAGTCAACCAGCAAAGAAAGACATCAGTCAGGTGGAATGTTTCAAGTGCAAGAAGACAGGGCACTATGCTAATGAATGCCCAGAGAAGAAGGCTGATGGGGCTAAGCCGAACCCATTCCAAAAGGGTCATGTGAATCACATCAATGTGGAGGAATTTCAAGAAGGATCTGATGCCGTGATCGGTAAGTTCAAGATTAATTCCTTTCCTGCACTTATCCTTTTCGATACTGGCGCATCGCATTCATTCATTTCAAGAGCATTTGTAATCAAAAATAAACTCTCCACTGAAACCATTGGATGTCCCATTAAGGTAAGCTCCTCGGGTGGAGAAATGATAGTAAATTCTGGGTGTCGACAGATAACTCTAGAAATTGGGAAGAACAAGTTTCCCGTTAATTTAATAATCCTAGAGTCCCAAGGATTAGATGTAATATTAGGGATGGACTGGTTGGCCCGTTATGAAGGAGTGATTGATTGTGCGAAGCGAACTGTTATGCTCACCACCCCAGAAAAGAAAAGGATCAGGTTCAAGTCTAATTTTGAACCCAAGGGGAGCAAGGTTAATTCTCTTAAGGGGTTAGCCTAGACAGTGTGCCAATAGTGGAGGAGTACCCAGATGTGTTCCCCGAAGAATTACCTGGCATGCCACCAGATAGGGATGTGGAGTTTCTGATAGACCTACTGCCAGGAACTGGGCCTATAGGAAAGAGACCTTACAAAATGTTAGTGGACGAGTTAAAAAAACTAAAGAAACAGCTGGGAGAATAGTTGGAAAAGGGATTTATCCAACCAAGTTCGTCGTCTTGGGGAGCACCAGTTTTGTTTGTTGAGAAGAAGGACCGAAGTCAAAGGCTATGCATAGATTATCGTTCACTTAATGAAGTGACCATAAAGAATAAATATCCCCTGCCTAGAATAAATGATCTCTTCGATGAGCTAGAGGGAGCATGTGTGTTCTCAAAAATTGATCTTCGATCAGGATACTTCCAACTAAAGATTAGAGAACATGACATACCCAAGACTGCATTTACCACTAGATATGGGTTGTATGAATATACAGTGATGCCGTTTGGATTGACTAATGCACCAGCCTATTTCATGAACATGATGAATAAGGTATTCATGGAATTCCTTGACAAGTTCGTAGTGGTATTCATCGATGACATATTGGTATATTCCAAGAGCAACAAAGAACATGAAGAACATCTACGCCTGATTCTAGAGAAACTCAGGGAACACAAACTTTATGCCAATTTCAGCAAATGTGAATTTTGGCTGAATGAAGTGGGTTTTCTTGGGCACATAGTATTTGGAAATGGTATAGTTGTTGATCCAGCAAAAGTGGCAGCTGTGACAGAATGGGAACCTCCTAAATCGGTTAAAGAAATCCGTAGTTTCTTAGGCCTAGCAGGGTACTACCAGAAGTTCATTGAAAATTTCTCTAAGATAGCAACGCCTATGACTGATCTGCTAAAGAAAGAGAAGAAGTTTCATTGAGAAGAAGCTTGTGAAACCAGTTTTCAGGAGTTGAAGAAGAGACTAGTGTCAGCACCAGTGTTATGTCTGCCAGACCTTGAGAAAGACTTTCAGGTCTATTGTGATGCATCTCACCAAGGACTAGGAGGTGTACTAATGCAGGAAGGTAGAGTTGTAGCTTATGCATCAAGGCAACTCAAAAATCATGAAGTGAACTATCCTACTCATGACCTAGAGTTGGCATCAGTTGTACATGCCTTAAAAACATGGAGGCATTATCTCATGGGAAAACTTTGTGAAATGTTCACTAATCAGAAGAGTCTGAAATACATTTTTACACAGAAAGAACTCAATATGAGACAAAGAAGATGGTTAGAACTTATCAAAGATTATGACTTAAGTTTGCAATACCACCCAGGAAAGGCAAATGTCGTAGCCGATGCATTAAGCTGCAAGGTTTATGTAAATGGCCTCAATAAAGGAGAATTGGTGGAGGAGTTATGTGCCCAATTTAGAGAGCTGAGACTTGAAATAGTGCCTGCAGGGTACCTTGCATCCTTGGAAGTGCAACCCACACTGATGAACAGAATTCAAGAAGCCCAAAAGATGGACAAAGAAATATAAGAAATCAAAAGTAAGGTTAATGAAGGCAAGGCAAAAGGATTTCATGTAGACAAGCAAGGAATCTTATGGTACGAAAAATGTATCTGTGTTCCGCAGGATCTTGAGCTTAAGAAGTTGATCTTACAAGAAGCGCACAACTCACCATATTCAATTCATCCTGGCAACACCAAGATGTATATGGATGTTAAGGAAAGATTTTGGTGGAATAATTTAAAGAAGGATATAGCAGAGCACATTGCCTTGTGTGACGTGTGCGGTCGTGTAAAGGCAGAACATCAGAAACCGGCAGGATTATTACAACCACTGCCAATACCTGATTGGAAATGTGATAAAATCGATATGGATTTTATCACCGGACTGCCAAGGACTAAATCTGGATACGATTCTATATGGGTTATCATTGACCGCCTGACAAAAGTGGCCCATTTCATACCAATGAAGACCACTTATACAAGTCCAAAGCTAACCAAGATATACATGAATATAATTGTATGTTTGCATGGGGTACCTAAGAGTATCGTATCTGATAGAGGAACTCAATCACTTCGAACTTTTGGCGACAACTTCACGAGTCATTGGGAACTCGATTAGAATTCCGTACTGCATTTCATCCGCAAACTGATGGGCAGACAAAAAGGACCAATCAAATATTGGAAGATATGCTAAGAGCATGTGCGTTAGATTATGGATCTAGTTGGGATGAAAGTCTACCATACGCAGAGTTTTCCTACAATAACAGCTATCAATCAAGCATAGAAATGGCTCCATTTGAATTCCTTTATGGAAGGAAGTGTACTACACCGTTACTATGGAATGGAGTAGGAGAAAGAAATTTGTTCGGGCCAGACCTAATCAAGGAGGATGAAGAGAAAGTCAAGATGGTAAGGGATAGGCTAAAAGTAGCCCAGTCTCGGCAGAAGAGCTATGCCGATCCAAAACGTAGAGAGGTTACCTATGAGGTTGGTGATAGAGCTTACCTCAGGGTATCACCACTTCGTGGTGTGAAGAGATTTGGAATCAAAGGAAAATTAGCACCACGCTATGTAGGACCTTTCAAGATTTTGAGCCGCAAAGGAGAAGTGCCATACGAGATTTAATTACCAGAATCTCTGTCAGCAGTTCATAATGTATTTCATGTCAGTCAGCTGAAAAAGTGTCACCCAGAGATGGAAGAAACTTCGTTGAAAGACACTATACCATTAGAGGAAGTTCAGCTGGAGAATGATCTCACTTACAAAGAGAGACCTATTAAGATTCTGGAGACAGCAGAAAGAATTACCCGTACCAAGACAATCAAATTTGCAAAGTGCAGTGGAACCATCACACTGAATCAGAAGCATCATGGGAGCAAGAGGATGAACTTCGGAGAGATCACCCTCACCTATTTGCTAGCCAACCCGAATCTCGAGGGCGAGATTCATCTTAAGGGGGTTAGATTTGTAACATCCCAAAATTTGAAAATCATCATCATTGCATTCATATCATCATGGCATGTACTACCTTGCATTAGGTTTGTCCTCCAAAAATTTGGTGAAATTTAGAGACTTTTTGGAGCACTTTTGCTAAATTCAAAAACCTAGAGAAGAAATTCTAAAGGAAAAAGAAAAGGAGGGAAAAGAGTTTTTAAATAGCAAACAGTTTCTGGCCTATTTGTCCCAAACCAGGCCAACCAGCCCACCCGGGCCTCCCTCTCCCCCTCTCTGTCTTTTCCCACACTCCCTCTACTCACCCCACCCACTTACCTCCAGGCCCCACGCCACGTCGATGCCACCTCAGCGTCTTCCACGCGAACGGCCGGCACCCCCCTCTGCCGTTACCAACTCCGGTTGAATTCGCGCGTTACAGCGATTAAATCGCAATCACTACTGCCCCTTATTAATCCTCTCCCCCTCCTCGACAGATTCCCCCAGCCACTACCCCTGGAGAGCCCCAGGCTCCCCAATTGCCACCTCAAACTGCCGTCGTCTGAAGGAACTCCGGTGACAATTCCGGTGAGCCCTGGCCACGCTGCGCCCTCCTCTCTGCCCTGTATTGTTTGCCGTGCCCTGACGCATGTTTTAACCCCGGCCGCATGCCTTCTTTTGCTCCAGGTCGACGACGCGGGAAAATCCGGCGAACTCCCTCTGCCGCCATCGTCTAACGCTTTTTTCGGTGAAGGTAGGGTTTCCGCCGCCCCTTTTTGGCCTCTGCTAGACCGTGCTGATCCGTGCGCATCTCGCTGACCCCTTATCTTACTTGTTCGAGCCCCAGGTCGTCATCTCCGACTCAGAGCCGCGAGCTCCGCCGTTGACGCAACTCCGGCGAGGGATCAAGGCCAAGCCAGAGCACCCCTCACGCCACCGTAACCTCCATCGAGACCGCCACGACCTCCTCGACCTCTGGTACGTGTCCACGGTCTCCCTGCCCCTGTAGAACCGTCAGAACACCGTCGGCCGACGCTCCGCCGCCGCGCACAGCTGGTCAGCGCCGCCCGTCTCCGGCCAGGCTACCAGGGACCGTTTGATCTTTTGTCTGCGGCTAGGATTAGATCGAGGACGAACCGGTACAGGCTAATCAGATCCGTCTGTTTATCAATTAAGATCCAACGTCCCGCAGCAGTTGATCCGACTGAACCGGTACGGGCCAATGAGATTACGCCACGTCGCCAGGTTATTTGTTTAAATAGAAAACTAGACAAATTTTGTATTAAACTTAGAAAATCCATAACTTTTGATCCACAATTCAGAAAAATGCAAATTTGGTGTCTATGGATTCAGAAAAATAATGCCTTTATAAGAGAGGCCTTGTTTCACACTTTTGCTTCTGAAAAATTGGAATTATAGGCAGAACCTTTTTAGAAGTATTTTGCTCATAAAAATTGTTCTATAAATTGTTTTGGGGTATTTCTTATGCCTTTAGATGATGTATTTTAACCTCTGTACTGTAGACTCTGTAAGTTATAGAATTGTGATCATATCATTGCATTTTGCATGCATTCATATTTTTGTAATGTTTCATTGATTGAATTATTGTTGTTGTATTATTCTTTCTGTAAATTGTGTGGATTGTGAAGTTTGTTGCTGTGAGGATTGTACCTTTTCCCCTAGCTACCAAGGCAAGTGATATTTCATCTCATGTCCTATTATTTTCACTATTGCACTAATGTTATTTTGGTAGATCTTAGCATGATAGGATTATTTATATGTTACTATACTATGCTATGCTACCCTATGGACTATAACTTGGTAGTATCTCCTAGTTGAAAGACTTCGTATGCAAGAGTGCTTAACCATGCTATTAGAGTTCGTGGGTGGAAAATACATATCAAGATAGTATGGAAAAATATTATTTTGTTTGACTAAGAAAACAACTAATATTAATGAAACACCTGGGTGGAATGGGACTTGCTTGGATTATGTTGAGTGGTTACTCAGGGGCCATGTCTCTGGTCAGCTGGTGTATCACACTTGTGGATGGCCACCCAGGAACAAAGAGATCGGAGACGTTCTTTTCACGAAGCTTCCAGTGCAGCCACATGGCATATGGGCTCTGCCTTGACCAACTAAGTTGTAAGAACTCAGCCAGACGGATAGAAGGTGGTAGTTGTGATAGGATGGAACGCGTCTGTGGTGATCTTAGGGATTGCTTCTGAAAAGTCTTGTCTCGATGCATGTAGAGTCTTTTGGGGAAAGTGCACCACCTCTCGAGAGGGTAAAACTAAGTACTTAGCCGTGTCCCCGGTTATGGACAATTTCTGAGCCTCAAGATAGTGAAGCAGTTCAATAATCTCCTCATCCAAATTTCTCTAAGTTAAAACTTGTGGGGAAACATGGGTAGAGGTTCAGTGATGTCTATCATTGGTATCTTAGTGTTTGAAAGAGAATACTTACTCTTCAAAAACTATAAGTTAAAACTTGCTTTTAGCAAAGTCAGCCAAAACCCCACTTAGCCATATATTCATGTAGTTGTTGGATTATACTAAGTATCTATGGTATCACTTGCCTATACAATTCCAAATGTATTGACCCTTGTGGTTGTAACTTATTATGTTGTAGGATACTCTGATGATGAGTAGGGTTGCGGGTCTATACTCGGCATGTTTGCCTGTGGCGCATGAAGACAAAGACTCTATTATTATTATATGTAATGTGAACCTTGAGTATCTTAGCCTTGGGCTAAGTGAGTTTTAAGAACCATTATGTTCCTGGATATGCGATGTAATAATGACCTTTGTTTCCGTGTACTTCATCTTAAACTGTGGGTGCTAGCATTTCGATCCAGGGACTAGCACTGCAATCACAGGGATCTTACCTTATTATGGTGAGATCTTACAGATGGTATCAAAGAACTGTGTTGCCTGTAGGTTCGTGACCCTAGAATGGATTAGACTAAGGAAAACCCTTAGGAAAAATAACTTTATATTCCAACTTTACACTTGTCTTTTCATCTCGTAAAACTTTCCCTAATCATCCTTTCTCATCTATATTTGTAGATGTCCACCATCAATGAATCTATCAAGAAGGGACCACTTATGACTATGACCCTGGAGTGTGGGAGAGAATTTCCCAAGGAACTAAAGAACCTCATGATCGGCTTGGGAATGAATGGTGAAGCCGTGTACAAGGGGTTTCCTGTGATAGACGAAGGACAAGAGTATTGGTGGGTGCAACTCCATTTGTACAAGAACAAGGAAGATGATCCCAAGAGTACGGGATTCTGCATGTTCACCAACTCTGAAATGCACAGATCATTCTTTGACTCTGTAAGGAATGCTGTGTGGAAAGCTATTGAGGAACTTGGGGAAAGACTCAAGTATAGAATGCTCAATACTCAGGAGGATCTCAAGGAGGAGAAGTGTCTTGTCCAAGACTCAAAGGCCACTGTGAAACACCTAAGTAAGGATATCATAGGCTTGGTTTTGGAGCTATGCGACCAAGACAAACAGATTGTTGCCAAGGATGCCCAGATTGCCACCTTGGTTAAGAAGGAGTGAGATACTAGTTGGACCACCACCTTTGGCGTTTTATCATGTTAGTATTTTGATCATACCAACCTATGTGGTATGGCAAAAATAAGTTATGTCTGGAACCTTGACTGCTTGAGTTGAATAATGTATTGCTACTTAGAATGTTTTGTTGGTTGATTTTTATTTTGTGACTTGTGTTTTCTTTCTCTATTGTGTGTTACTAATTTTCTCCATACTATGCAAAAGATGCCGAATTTTGTCTACAGCACGACCGAGGATTTCAAGGGGACTCGCTTTGGGACTCGTATGTTGGAGCTCGTTGGTGTGCTGGCTCTTCCAATCCCTACCATTCAGGGACTTCAGCTGAGTAAGTTTCAGAGGAAGGACTTATGGGGATTCAGAGTTAGCCAGCCAGGACGTGAGACAGAGCCCCAAACTAGGGAGATTGCTTTCAAGATACTCCATGCTGACATGGAGAGGGGCCTCGACGTCACTATGCAGGAGCTGTTGGGACGCCTATGTGGAGATCAGGAGCCGCTACTTCCACTTCTTTGGGAGGCGCGACGAGGATGGAGAACCTATTGTGTTGGACGAGGCCACTAAGGAGTCTATCAAGCCCGTGTGTCACTACCTCCAGGACTTAGAGAGCCTTATCAGACACCTTGATACTGATAGGACTAATGTGATGCTTACCAACGGTGAGCTATGAGTCCAACTTAAGGAGAAGGACAAGGCCTTCCATGAATAGGAAAATCAAATCAAGGAAATGGAGAAGAAGTTTGAAGACCAAGAGAAGAAATTCAAGAGCCAAGAGAAGAGAGTTCAGGAGAAGAACAAGATGATTAGAGACTTGGAGACCGAGTTAGAGCTTGAGGACATTGAGCTGGAAGCGGATCACGAGGTGATAGAGAGGCTACGCACACACAGAAGAGAGAATTACAGAAAAAGATCGATGCTTTGACTACAAGATTAGAGGAATACAAGGCAGGATTCGCCGCAGCAGGACTTGCTCTAGTGGAGGAGGAAGTTGACATGGAGGAGTAGTGATACTATTCCATCTACCTATCTTTTTATTATTATTATCGAGTTGCATAGTTCATACCGACTTGTGGGTGACTATGATAGTGTGTTTATTTTCGCAAGCTCTGTCATTGTTGTGATGTTGAACCTGCATGTGCTTGTTTGTTTGATTGTTGTTACTTTATTGGGTTATCTATCAGTACTTACCCTTATTAAACCCACAGATGCCTCCCCAACGCAACAACAAGGATAACAATGAAAATGGCAATGGAATGCAGCCGATGATGGCTGCACAGACACAATTGATGCAAATGATGACTCAATTCATGGCAAACCAGAATCAGAACAACAATAATAACAATAACAACAACCAGAACAATCCACCACCTCTGGATATGCTTACAAGATTTCTAAGGCTGAGACCTTCTAAGTTCTCTGGTACCACTGACCCCATGGTAGCAAATGATTGGCTACGTTCTGTGAACAAGGACCTAGTCACAGTTGGATGCACGGATGCAGAAAAGGTCAGATTCGCAGCGCACTTATTAGAAGGTCATGCAACTACTTGGTGGGACAATTTCCAAGTTACTCACCCTATTGAGGAAGTGACTTGGGCAATGTTTGAGGATGGGTTTCGCACCACTCACATCTCTTCTGGAATAATGGGGTTGAAGAAAAAGCAGTCTCATAACCTCAAGCAACGCCACCGCAGTATTTCTGAGTACATCGAAGAGTTCAACAATCTATCACGTTATGCACCAGATGATGTTGGCACTGACGCCAAGAGAAAGGAGAAGTTCCTGGATGGGTTGAATGATGAAATTTCTATGCAACTATATGTTGCCTATGTTCCAACCTATCAATCTATGTGTGATAAATCTACCATCCTAGAAAACAAGATGAAGCAAGTGGAGGGTAGAAAGAGAAAGCACCATTTTGATAAGTTTGGATCAGGATCACCTCACAAGCGCTCTCATGGTGAAGGAAGTGGGAGTTCAGGATTCCATAAGAATGGGAATCATAATAACCATCGTAACAATAACCACCACCATGATGGAAACAATCATCGTGGACATAACAAAAGTGGATTCAGGAACAACCACAATGGTCATGGCCATGGAAACCAAAATGGACAGAATCGTCATAGTCAACCAGCAAAGAAAGATATCAGTCAAGTGGAATGTTTCAAGTGCAAGAAGACAGGGCACTATGCTAATGAATGCCCAGAGAAGAAGGCTGATGGGGCTAAGCCGAACCCATTCCAAAAGGGTCATGTGAATCACATCAATGTGGAGGAATTTCAAGAAGGATCTGATGCCGTGATCGGTAAGTGCAAGATTCATTCCTTTCTTGCACTTATCCTGTTCGATACTGGCGCATCGCATTCATTCATTTCAAGAGCATTTGTAATCCAAAACGAACTCTCCACTGAAACCATTGGATGTCCCATTAAGGTAAGCTCCCCGGGTGGAGAAATGATAGTAAATTCTGGGTGTCGACAGATAACCCTAGAAATTGGGAAGAACAAGTTTCTAGTTAATTTAATAATCCTAGAGTCCCAAGGATTAGATGTAATATTAGGGATGGACTGGTTGACCCGTTATGAAGGAGTGATTGATTGTGTGAAGCGAACTTTAATGCTCACCACCCCAGAAAAGAAAAGGATCAGGTTGAAGTCTAATTTTGAACCCAAGGGGAGCAAGGTTAATTCTCTTAAGGGGGTTAGCCTAGACAGTGTGCCAATAGTGAAGGAGTATCCAGATGTGTTCCCCGAAGAATTACCTGGCATGCCACCAGATAGGGATGTGGAGTTTCTGATAGACCTACTGCCAGGAACTGGGCCTATAGCAAAGAGACCATATGCAGCCACATGGCATATGGGCTCTGCCTTGACCAACTAAATTGCAAGAACTCAGCCAGACGGACAGAAGGTGGTAGTTGTGATAGGATGGAACGCGTCCGTGGTGGTCTAAGGGATTGCTTCTGAAAAGTCTTGTCTCGATGCATGTCGAGTCTTGTGGGGAAAGTGCACCACCTCTCGAGAGGGTAAAACTAAGTACTTAGCCGTGTCCCCGGTTATGGACAATTTCTGAGCCTTAAGACAGTGAAGTAGTTCAATAATCTCCTCATCCAAATTTCTCTTAGTTAAAACTTGTGGGTAAACATGGGTAGAGGTTCAGTGATGTCTATCATTGGTACCTTAGTGTTTGAAAGAGAATACTTACTCTTCAAAAACTATAAGTTAAAACTTGCTTTTAGCAAAGTCAGCCAAAACCCCACTTAGCCATATATTCATGTAGTTGTTGGATTATACTAAGTATCTATGGTATCACTTGCCAATACAATTCCAAATGTATTGACCCTTGTGGCTGTACCTTATTATGTTGCAGGATACTCTGATGATGAGTAGGGTTGCGGGTCTACACTCGACATGTTTGCCTGTGGCGCATGAAGACAAAGACTCTATTATTATTATATGTAATGTGAACCTTGAGTATCTTAGACTTGGGCTAAGTGAGTTGTAAGAACCATTATATTCCTGGATATGTGATGTAATAATGACCTTTGTTTCTGTGTACTTCATCTTAAACTGTGGGTGCTAGCATTTCGATCCAGGGACTAGCACTGCAATCACAGGGATCTTACCTTATTATGGTGAGATCTTACAAGGCTACATGCCCAAAAAGGGTTATATAGGAAATGCCCATGAAGGCTACATGCCCAAAAAGGGTTATATATGAGTAATGCCCATGAAGTCTACATGCCCAAAAAGGGTTATATATGAAATGCCCATGAAGGCTACATGCCCAAAAAGGGTTATATGAGAAATGCCCATGAAGGCTACTTACCCAATAGGGTTATATGACCAGAGCCAATGAAGGCCAAAAGTCTAAGCTTACCCAAAAGGGTTACATGACCAGAGCCCATGACGGACAGAAATCTAAACTTACCCAAAGAGGTTAAGTGGCCAAAGCCCATGAAGGCCAGACGTCAAAACTTTCCCAATGAAGGCTATATGTACAATGACTCGGATCTGGAGCATATGACTCCGATTGAGAGTCAGATGACTCGGATTTAGAGCATATGACTCGATTTTCGAGCATATGACTCAGATTGAGAGTCAGATGACTCGGATTTGGAGCATATGACTCAGATTAGAGTTAGATGAATGATTCTTCTCTATCTATAGTTCATGGCCTATTAGAAGTGGAAGGTGCGCTGGTGCAATCCTTACCGACAGAAAAAGGCTACGAGCATAAATGCACGAATACGCGGAGCCGGGTATAGCGAGTTTTTTTAATTAAATCAACAAATATTTTTTGAATAGAAAGTCAATGTATCTAACCTATTATTTCACAGGAGTACTAATTGCTGAAGACGATTTCACAATAAAAAAAAGTAAAGTCAAAATTATTTAGCTTATTCTCTCAATTTCAATAGACCACTACTGGATTTAGTATATCTAATATGAATTGGTGATCAGAACATGTGTGGGTAGAACTTCTAAAAGGTTCTCGAAAAAGGGTTAATTTTTTCTGGACTCGGATTTGGATCATATACCTCGGATTTGAACCAGATAACTCGGATTTGGATCACATGACACAGATTATGGGTCAGATGACTCATAAGAGAATGTAGACCATGAGGCAACTAAGCCATTACAGGCATATGAGTGATACCAGAGCAATTCATACAAATTAGATGGAGAGAAAGGACTATAAGTCGGTACACAACTATGGAGATATTTTTTATGAAGCTTATGCGCGACTCTACAAATCCCACATAGCCTCGGGGAGTAATGTTGGGGGTGTAACCTTGGATACCCTAGAGTTTAGGTATAGAGAGACTCAATAAAATGATTAGTCATACGAAGAAAGCTTCTATAGAGAAAAGATATAAAAAGGAGTACAAGGATAATCAGATAAAGAAAATAAGGAAAGAAATAAACATGGGCTGAATTAGGGAAACGTTGGCCTGGTAGACAGATTCCTAGGCTGGAGTTAACCTTCTCAGGACGAATTACCTTGCCCTTAACCTGGCTGGGCCGAATTGCCTCAGCCGGGCCACCTCCACGTTGTCAGCCCCTCATCACACTGTGTCCATCCCGGCTGGGCCGGATCACCCCCAATCGGGCCACCTCGCTCTTGCATCGACCCGCACCAGGCACCGCGTCACTACCTCGACAACCTGCATCAGCATCGCCTGTTACCCTGATGGGCTGGCGTCAGCCATCCCGGCCCACTCCGGGGTTGTGTTGCCTCACCACCCTGCCAGCTTCATTCCCCTTCATCTGGGTGGGCCGGTTGAGGAGTAACCCGGCCCACCATGAGAACCAATGCCAGGCCGACGCCCATGCACTAGGACATATTACAGGAGACCCCGGTTGGACAACACCACACCCTGCATGGGCCGGGTGATAGGGAAACTTGGTTGGGCATCCTATTTGACTCGGCTGGGCTGAGGTTGACCTAGATGGTCCCAGTTTCTCCCAGGTTGGGTCAGCTACAATGCAGGCGAGTTTTCTCTATGCCTAGGCCGGGTTTTGGCCCTCCATGCCACGTTACTTCACCCCAGACACCCTTCTGTTCACCCCTAGAAGATCCCCTGACCTCTACATCGACACACCTCCAAGCTAGGTCGAGTCTATGTCATGTGCTAGTTTTGGGATGCCCCTGGCTCAGACTGGCACCGTTGGTCCAAGATGCTAAGGAATATGCTGGGCATCTTAGGAGATGCTAGGGAATATGCTAGGCATCTCCTAAGATGCTAAGGAATATGCCAAAGAGATAAGACTGATGACTCACTAAAGGACAAGCCAGAGGACAAGATGACTAGGCGAGGACCCACTAGCCAGCTCATAGACAGTACTTATGGGGACATACCTTTTACCCACGCTCCCCTTTATAAGGAGCACCAGGGGGATCATTCCCAGGGAGGCGTCGAAGGGCTCCTCTCCTCACTGCTCGATAGGAGGATAGGTTCTTCATCCTCTTCTCTGTCCATTAGAGGCATAGGAACACAGCTCAAGGAGCACCATTATAGCCACATTCATGGCCAAGTTATATGAGATTAGATGAAGGACTATAAGTGTTATCTCACTAGGAGAGCCTTGAACCTGGGTACATTGTGTGTCTCACAGTTCTTCTGTATGAGCTCTTCACTTCATCATCCCTCCTCGGATTCCTCTAGTGTCCATCAGCCCCAACTTTAGCCTCCCATAGAATATGCCGTGATACCACCACGACAATACTTCATAAATGTCCCCATCATGATTTACCTGAATGGTAAGTTTTGCATATTTTATATGGAGGACTTAATCAAGAAATTAAACATGAACTTGACATGAATTCAGGAGGCTCTTTCATGGAGTTAACTATAATTAAAGCTTGGGAACTTTTTGAACGAAATTGCCATAATAGAGAAACATGGGGATTTGATTTAGGAGGCGGAGGAGGTATAGAAATCGAATATGATTGTCTCAATGCTTATAAAGACTCCGGTAAGGTAAAATAAACTGCTAATGAACTACAACTTGATGATGATATTATTTTGCAAATCCTCCAGTCTTTTATAGAACATATTGAGGCTCCTAAGAAAGACTGGCTCCATTATACTCCACCACCTGAGCCAGCTGTAGAAGAAGATCCAATAATCATGGCCCCTGTTGAACCATTAAAGGAGGTATCCCCATATTTTGAACCCTTTCCTTTCCCAAGGATAGTGAGAAAGCATATGATGACTCAACAACTAGAGGATCAACGCAAAGAGGAAGAATTATTTCTCAAGGAGTTGGCAGAGGAAACGCGAAAAAAGAAAAACTAAAGAAGAACATGTAAAAGAGGCAGAGGCATCAATAAAGGAAGATATTTTAACCATGTTTGAACACTGCAACATAATTTATCTAGATATCGAAGCTTCGTAGTTCATTGAAGGTAAGGTAAAAGCTAAAGAAGTTGGTAAGACAATCCTCCCTTCCACTTTTGGGGGAACTTCCTATTATGGCCTTTGTGACATCGGTATAGCTATTAACATTATCCCTTTTAATTTTTATCTAAAAATTCAAAATGAATTAGCTCTAGTCGAATAGGAAAATACGGATATGACTATAATGCTTGCAGATAAAACACTCAGAGTCCCTATGGGAATAATTAGAAATGTTCCAATCTGTATTGGACCTTGCAAATATCCCATTGATTTTGTGCTTATTGATATGCCCACTGATGTTTATTGTCCCATCAATTTTGGAAGAACTTTTCTAAATACCACACAAGCAAACATAGACTGCAAGAGGAAAAATGTGTCTCTCAAGTTTGGTGAAGAGAAAATGGATTTTCATTTCTCTAAATTTGACCATAAGCCGGCTATAGAAGAATTGGATGATGATGAGTACGAACATGAGGAAGAAGGTAATATTGTAAATTTAGCCTCAATAGTCATCGAGACTCCTGACGATGATATAGCAAGAAGTTTAGTCAATAATAATAATATCCTTCAAGACATAGAAAAATCTGAAATGGATGATTATCTTAACTCCACACCTAAGGTGGACATCGAGATTAATCAAAAATATGAAGAACCCATAAGGAAAGGAGACGAGGCTCTTCCTCCTCCAGTCCTTAAAACTCTACCAAAGGAACTAACATATAGGTTTCTTGATAGGGACCAATAAATTTCCTATTATTATAAGCGCTAACCTTGTAGAGAAAGAGGAAGAAAAGTTAATGAAGGTTCCCTACATGCATCAACATGCTCTTGGGTATTCAATGAGTGACTTGAAGAGGATTAGTCCCTCAATAGACACTGATGACCCACAAGTATAGGCGGTGTATCACAGTATTTTCGAGGGAAGTGAAACCCAATCTATTGATTCGACACAAGGGGAGCCATAGAATATTTATAAGCCTTAAAAACTGAGTTGTCAATTCAGCTGCACCTGGAAACAATCTTGCAAACAGCAGTTTATCAGTAGCAACAGTTTTGTAGTAGGAATAGTAAAGTAACAGAGGTAGTAAAGCAAAGATAGTAGTAACAAAAGCAGTAAACAGTGGGATTCGAGTGCGGTAGGCATAGGGATGGATGGACGGGCGTTGCACGGACAAGACAATTCACATAGCAATCCGAACATAGGACAATTGCAGATAAATAAGATAAAGCATCCAAGTACTAGACAATCCTAGGCATGTGTTCCATATATAGTCATACGTGCTCGCAATGAGAACTTGCACAACATCTTTTGTCCTGCCAGCCCGTTTGCAGCGGGGCCTCAAGGGAACTACTGGAAATTAAGGTGCTCCTTTTAATAGAGCACCAGAGCAAAGCATTAACACTCCGTGAACACATGTGATCCTCACATCAAAGCCATTCCCTCCGGTTATCCCGATTTCTGTCACTTCGGGGCCATTGGTTCCGGACAATAACGTGTGTATACAACTTGCAGATAAGACCATAAACAATACAATCATAATGAATCAATAACATGTTAAGATCTGAGAACATGGCACTCGGGCCCTAGTGACAAGCATTAAGCACAACAAGTCGCAACAAAGTCATAAAGCACTAATAAAAGATACTAGGCACCATGCCCTAACAATCTGATGCGATTACATGAACGATCTCATCCAATCCCTACCATCCCCATAGCCTACAGCGGGGGATTACTCACTCATAGATGGGGGAAACATGGATGGTCGATGGAGATGATGGTGGAGATCGATGGAGATGGCTCCGGGGGCACTTCCCCATCCCGGCAGGGTGCCGGAACAGAGACTTTGTGTCCCCCGAATCTCCCCTTCAGTGGTGGCGACGCTGCGGAACTTCTTCTGGAAAAATGTCGAACCCCCCGAAGTTTTTAGGTCAGAAGGCTTCTTATAGGCGAAGGGGTGCCCTGGCGTGGCCAAGCCCAGCCCGCGCCTGGGGGTGGTGTGGCTAGGCCCTGGCCCTCCTCCGTCTCGTATTCTGGCTCCATGAGTCTTCTGGAAAAATAGGCACTTTGGCTTTTGTCCCGTCCAATTCCGAGAATATTCATTTTCTGACTTTCCTGGAACCAAAAACAGCAGAAAACAGGCAGCTAGCACTGTGGCTCTTGTTAATAGGTTAGTCCAAGAAATCATATAAAAATTACTCCAAAGTGTGGCCAAAACACAAGAAAGTGGATAAAACCAAGCATGGAGCATCAAAAATTATAGATACATTTGCAATGTATCAAAATCCACAAGCTTAACTCCTGCTCGTCCTCGAGTAGGTAAGTGATAAAAAGAAAGAATAATTTTTGAGGTGACATGCACCATCAAAGACTTGATCAAAGTATTCAGAAAACATTCAAAGCTGGGATCATATTACTTCAATCATAACATGAAAGACAAAGTTCTAGCAATAAGACAAAGAAACTACGATGCAACATAGAAAAGGCACAAACAAAAGATTCATGAATAACAATGCTTTGCAAGACGTTTGTTTGTTTCACATAAAGAAAACATAGCATAGTGGCATTCAGCTCGTCCCTCAAAGAGTAGCAAACATAAATGCATAGGACACCTTCAAAGTTCACAAGAGTGACTAGATACAAATAGTTTAAAACAAGCAATATCAAGGTATGCATCAATCAACAAGTCTTGGGAATGCACATAAAACTAAGAATGGACACTATGCTCTCAAGAAAGTGCTCATAGAATGTGTGGAGACTCAACAAGGAAATGAAAAGGTTTTGAATAGTTTGAAAGGCTTGCAAATGCTGAAAGTATGGTACTCATTAGCTTTGAGCTCTCATTGCCCCTATCATAAGCATCTTTAAATGGTTAAGGTTAAAGTGACACAAGTAAGAGGATATGCTTGACAAGTTATAAATCGAAGTCTCATTCCCCTTACTTACGAAGACCGATCCTCATGCTACTCAACTTCGGTCACAAGTAAGTTCTTGTCATTGTAAGTATATACGTATCATAGAGAACCGCCAACGGGGTACCCCTTGCACATGACACGGGAGCTATCCCATAATCAAAATAATAAGGCAAGCAGACAATGAGCATCTCGCCGATCTTTTTATTTACTATGTGCATAGATTTTTATTGAGGATGCTTCATAGAATGCTTATTATGGTTATGCTGCAAGTTTCCACCATGATTAGGCATGTCTTTGGCTAGCGGCCCAGGCGTTTCTCTAACATACATGCAAACTCCATGATCTTACAAGTTCCACTTTTATTTCACACCACCGGGATCCATAAGCAAAAGAACATGATATGAACTAGGTACAAAGTACGAATGAAGTGTTGAAAGCGGTCCCCGTGATACATGGTTCTGCTAACTTCAACTTATAAAGCGCAAGCATATATGCAACAAAGAAGGACGCAATGGTTCAGGTTTATTAAGTGCAAGAAAATAAAGTGTGACATCAAGTTCGTGAGAGCTTTACTAACTAACTTTCTAATAACAAGCAAACATTTTATCTGGAAGAAAACAAGGCATAATGAATATGCACGGGAGTAGCAAATGATGCTAATAGGTAGGTATGGTGGACACTTTGGCAATATTTGGTTTAAGGGACTTGGAAACTTGTGTAAAACATACTCAGTGTAAGTGAAGGCTAGCAATAGTAAGGGAGCGACAAACGAGAGAGCAATAATGGCCATAATCATGCAGAGTGACAAAACATCATTGATCAAAGCATAAAGTGATACTACAAGTTGAAAGCTAAAGGATCATAAAGGCTTATGGTGATTTGGGATAGTCATAACATGGTGTGAGCATGTGCCAATTCAACCCAAATAAAGCATCAAAGGAGAATACCACAATACTATGCTTTAACATGCTAAAACAACGCATGATTCATCCAAGGAACATTAAGCAATCTCAATTGTTTATAACAATTCATGCTACAGCAAGGAATACTAAGCATAAAGATAAAACAATATCAAGCATGGCATGACAAAGCATAGGCCACAGTCAAAAACAAACTCTCTTTACCACTTAAGCATGAATTTTCCTACTCTTTTCCAAACTAAACCAAACTATTTGAAAACCAATGCATGAAAGAGGAGGTTCAACCAATTTATTCAGCAAACTAAGCAAACCAAGAAAACAAAAACCAAAACGAAAAACGAAAAAGAAGACGCTCCAAGAACAACACAACTGTGCATGAAACAATAAAAATGAAGTGTTTGGAAGAAACCCGGGATTTTTATTGATGAAGAAGGGGATGCCTTGGGCATCCCCAAGCTTTGACGCTTGTACTTCTTGGATATTTCTTGGGGTGATACGCGTTGCATCTCCAAGCTTGAGCTTTAGTCCATCCTTCATCTCATTACTCATTCCTTCCATACACTTGAAATTTTTCCTTCATACAAAACTTCACATAATCTTTATTAGGAACATTAGTGCACTCAAGATAATAAGTCTTTAGGTTCAGTTATAACACCAAATAAACTTCCATTAGAACACTAGATACTGTAGAACTTCCCTAAAAAATCTCAATTCCCCAAAAGAACTCAAAAAGGAACCAACAAGAAGCAAATGCAGAAAATGGCAGAAATCTGTCAAAACAGACCAGCAGGTAAAGACGAATTTTTTCAAAGACCTTCTGTTGCTCAAATCAAAAAGTGTTGAACTAATGAAAGTTATATAACATCCTGGTGTAGAAGCACAAAAATTCACGCCTAAAAAGTACGTACAGAGATTTTACATGAATTTTTCCGGTGAAGCAGAGAAATCTGTTTCGTTACATCAACTTTCCCAATCATTACTTCTCTCTCCTTAGAGGTTACTCTTGGCACAAAAAGCAAATAAAAAGGATAAGGAGCGGTTATTACTGAAGTAATAACTTTCAAGACTCATCTAAAACTTTTGGGTTATCTCCCAATAAGTACTTTTCTTTAACGCCTTTAAGTTAGGCATAAGCAAAAACTAAAATGGATAGAATAGAAGTAAGCGGAGATACTCATGGTGAAAACATTGTTTTGTTCAATGAAATCCTTTTGTTAACAAGGTTAATCAGGTCTTGTTACCAAAACAATTTCATATGAGTCAAAAATTTGTATTCCACTAATGATTATGTTACCTCAACCTTGATAGCAATGGTCCCAATCATAATAGTTTTAAATTTTTCTCTTGGTATGGGACAATATATTTCTCCAACTTGAATGCCCTCAACATGTTTAATTGAATTCAAACCACAAGTACTTTCAATCTTCTTGAGGAAATAGACAATGTGTTCCTTGTGATTAACATTGAAGGTCACCTTCCCTTGATTATAATTAATAACAGCTCCTGCAGTATTTAAGAAAAGGTCTCCCAAGAATAATAGACATATTATCATCTTCGGGCATAAAAGTTTGAGAGGATTCTCTCATAAGGAATATGAGTTGAAGTAAAAGAGAGCATCAAGGAGAAAATTCAAAACACATTTAAGTCTAACCCACTTCCTATGCATAGGAATCGTGTAAGCAAATAACAAAGTGACAGGCATACGAAGATAAAACAAGAGTAACTTCAAAACTTTCAGCACATAGAGAGGTGTTTCAATACCATGAAAACTTCTACAACCATATTTTCCTCTCTTATAATAATTTTTAGTAGCCTCATGAATAAACTCAACAATATAACTATCACAAAAAGCATGCTCTTCATGATCTACAAGACTAGAGCTTTATTATAAACATCTTCAAAAGAATCCTCAAGAACATAACATCCATCCTTCTTTAGTAAGCATGGGGGACAATCAAATAATGTAAGGGATAAAGAGTTACTCTCATTAGAAGGTAGGCATGGGTAGCTAATCCATTCTTCCTCCTTTTGTTCATCACTCTCCTCCTCTTTTTCTTCTAATGAGATTTCAGGTTCATCAATTTCTTCTTCCATAGGATCCTGCAAGGCATTAGTCTCTTCCATTTGTGGAAAACATCTATTAAAATATTCAAGAATATAGCCATTTTCATCCTTGTAATTATCAAAGCAAAATTTAAGTATACCATAAACCTCATATTTGTAAGGTGAATCATCAATATTTTCAAGCAAACTAGCAAGTTCAAATGCACCCTTCCAAGCAATAAATTCCTCAATTTGTTACACATCATAAAAGTCATAATTCCCTTTAACATAAGAAGATATGGTAACATTATCATTATACTCACATTAAAAAGGGAGGTGTTTGTACCTCCTTCAGCAACAAGATTTATCAAGGCAATAAGTAACATTATAAGTAGAGCACACGTTTCTAGCAATGGTATACAATCTATCAATTTGTCCCCATAAGTGTTTCCCTTTTTGTGACAAGCGGTGTTCATTATAATAATCATTTTGATCTTCCATGAACCCACCTTGCCAATAAGATTCAGTTTCAAAGAAACCAACCATTAACAACAAGCATGATAAAGCAAGACAATAATAGACCAACGAAAATAACAACTAGAGTAGGAACCAATTTTTTGTATTTTTGATAAAGAAACAAGCAAACAAGGAGAAAATAAACTTAGCTTGAACAATAGTGATTCCAAGTGGACTTGATAAATAAAGCTATGCTCCCCGGCAACGGCGCTAGAAAATAGTCTTGATGACCCACAAGTATAGGGGGTGTATCGCAGTATTTTTTAGGGAGGTGAAACCCAATTTATTGATTCGACACAAGGGGAGTCAAAGAATATTTATAAGCCTTAACAACTGAGTTGTCAATTCAGCTGCACCTCGAAACAATGTTGGTCACAATAGTTTATCAGTAGCAATAGTTTTGTAGTAGGAATAGTAAAGTAACAGCAGTAGTAAAGCAAAGACAGTAGTAACAAAAGCAGTAAACAGTGGGATTCGAGTGCGGTAGGCATAGGGATGGCTGGACGGGCGTTGCACGGACAAGACAATTCACATAGCAATCAGAACATAGGGTAATTACAGATAAATAAGATAACGCATCCATGTACTAGCCAATCCTAGGCATGTGTTCCATATATAGTCATACGTGCTCGCAATGAGGACTTGCACAACATATTTTGTCCTGCCAGTCCGTTTGCAGCAGGGCCTCAAGGGAACTACTGGCAATTAAGGTGCTCCTTTTAAAGCATTAACACTCCATGAACACATGTGATCCTCACATCAAAGCCATTCCCTCCGGTTATCCCGATTTCTGTCACTTCGGGGACATTGGTTCCGGACAATAACGTGTGTATACAACTTGCAGATAAGACCATAAACAATACTATCATAATGAATCAATAACATGTTCAGATCTGAGATCATGGCACTCAGGCCCTAGTGACAAGCATTAAGCACAACAAGTCGCAACAAAGTCATAAAGCACTAATAAAAGATACTAGGCACCATGCCCTAACAATCTGATGCCATTACATGAACGATCTCATCCAATCCCTACAATCCCCATAGCCTACAACGGGGGATTACTCACTCATAGATGGGGAAAACATGGATGGTCGATGGAGATGATGGTGGAGATCGATGGAGATGGCTCCGGGGGCACTTCCCCGTCCGGGCAGGGTGCTAGAACAGAGACTTTCTGTCCCCCGAATCCCCCCTTCGGTGGTGGCGGTGCTGCGGAACTTCTTCTTGAAAAACGTCGAACCCCCTGAAGTTTTTAGGTCAGAAGGCTTCTTATAGGCGAAGAGGGAGACCGAGGGGGTGCCTGGGGCCACCACACCATGCCTTGGCGCGGCCAAGCCCAGCCCGTGCCTGGGGGTGGTGTCGCCAGGCCCTGGCCTTCCTCCGTCTCGTATTCTGGCTCCGTGAGTCTTCTGGAAAAATAGGCACTTTGGCTTTTGTCCTGTCCAAGTCCGAGAATATTCATTTTCTAACTTTCGTGGAACCAAAAACAGCAGAAAACAGGTAGCTGGCACTACTGCTCTTGTTAATAGGTTAGTCCAAGAAATCATATGAAAAGTACTCCAAAGTGTGGACCAAACACAAGAAAGTGGATAAAACCAAGCATGGAGCATCAAAAATTATAGATACATTTGCAATGTATCAGACACGCATAGAATATTCATGGAGGAAGGAGCTTAGCCAGTCGTAGACTTTTAGTGACATCTTAAACCTCACATGAAAGAGGAGGTAAGAAAAGAAAAAATACATTTGTTGGATGCAAGCATCATCTTTCATGTAGAAGAGAGTGAATGGGTAAGTCTTGTTCATTGTATCCCTAAGAAAGGTGGGTTTACGATTGTCAAAAATGAACATAATGAAATGGTACCTACTAGAACTGTTGTTGGTCATAGGATGTGCATTGACTATCAGAAACTTAATAAGGAAACTCAGAAGGATCACTATCCATTACCGTTTATAGATTAAACATTAGAGAGGCTTGATATGCATTATAATTTGTGTTACTTAGACGGCTATTTCGTCTTTTCCCAAATTGCTGTTCATCCTAATGATCAACTTAAAATTACTTTTATTTATCCTTATGGCCTTTTTGCTTATCGCCGTATGCCTTTTGGTATTTGCAATGCTCCTGCCACTTTTCAAATATGTATGACTGCTATTTTTACTGATTATGTTGAGAGTATTATGGAAGTATTCATAGTTGACTTCTCTGTTTATAGAACTTGCTTTAATCATTGTCTCCATAATCTTCATAAAGTTTTGCAGAGATGTGAAGACACTAACTTAGTCTTGAACTGGGAGAAATGCCATTTTATGGTTCAAGAAGGAATAGTGCTCGGTCACAAAGTCTCATGTAAGGGCATAGAAGTTGATAAAGCAAAGATTGAAGCAATAGAAAGGTTACACCTCCTCAAGACACAAAAGGTAGAAGGAGCTTCTTAGATCATGTAGGATTTTATAGAAGATTCATTAAGAACTTTTCAAAAACTGCTAGAACTCTAACTAACCTTCTTCAAAATGATGTTCATTTTAATTTTGATGAAAAATGTCTTACTTGTTTCAACATATTAAAACAAGCCTTCCTTGAAGCTCCCATTATAAAACCACCTAATTGGAAGAAACCTTTTGAGATGTTTTGTGAGGCTAGTCATGAAGCTGTAGGGGCAATTCTTTGTCAGTATGATGGTGATGATCTTATTATCATTCATCATGCTAGTAGCACCTTAAACGGGGCCCAAAAGAACTACCCTATGGCAGAAAAAGAATTCTTCGTAGTGGTTTTCTCCTATGATAAATTTAGGTCTTATATCGTGGACTCTAATGTAAGGGTACACACTGATCATCTTGGCTTAAAGGAAATCCTAGAAAGGACCGATGTTAAGCCAAGAATGATCCGTTGGACTTTACTTTTGCAAGAATTTGATTTATAGATCCTACAAAGAAAGGAAGAGATGGAGGAAACATTCATGGACACTCAAGAAGTTGTTCATCCCAAGGAGGTGTCATCCGTGTATATACCTGTGGGAACCACCCTACCAAAAAGGAAGTTTTCTATTTCTTCTTACAATGGTTTTGGTGATTTTTTGCAACCAGTTTTATTCTAAGAGAGGAAGACAAAGATGCTCCAATGATTTCTTGTTCCCTCGATGATTGTAGCTCATGAAATCCTGAATTTATCTTTGTTATGGATAATTTTATACTGTTTATTTTTGCATATCTAAATTCCTTTTTTCTGAGTTCATTGCCGGTCTTATGAGATCGGTACAGGCGAGCGGTATGGCCAGATCCGCCCGTACCGCTGGTCTTTAAGCCCGTTGATGACTTTGTGTTGACCTCGCAAAATCGGTACGACCACACCATACGGGCGCAGCCTCCCATATGATTGGTCGTTATCTATTTTGTACCCTTCTTCTACTTTTCGATTTGTGTCCAAAAAAATGACAAAAGAGTACCGCAAAGTCAGTATGGATAGGCAGTACGGGTGGAACCCGCCCGTACCACTTAGTCGGTTGACTAATACCAACTTTGCGTCGTGGTGTTTTTGGAAACGACCGTGTACGGGCGTGCTGTACGGGCGTCTGCCCGTACCGGTTGGTCATTACGACCCAAATTTCCTTCTTTTGCACTTATTTGTTTCCATATTTTCTAGGATTGTTTTCTTGGTGACACTTTTTCTTCTAATACGAGTTTATTTCTACTCTTGACCCTTAATAAGTCTCTTTAGAGGTCCACCTCTCTCTTATATCAACAGATCTAATCTATTTGATGCGCTACTCGATTCAAGGAAAAGTCAAGCCTCTAAACCTCATGGCTCGCTCGAGGGATAGTTTCCATACCTCCTCCATCAAAGCTGATGATCGTGAAGCTCAAGGTCGAAACTCGAAGAACAAGTGTTACACTTATGATTCCAATGATGATGATTCTAAAGACGAGGAGTCTAGGTCTTCATGGAGCAATCGAAGAGGGGATGGAAGCAGTCCTGGCTACGGGGAAGCCTAAAGATGAAGAAGAAGCCAAGAAACCTCATGGGAAGGGTTGCAGGGAGTTGCTCAAGCTCATCACCGTCAACTACTCTTCACCAAAGCATAAGAAAGCTAACCATTCTGATGTAGGGACTTATCAGGAGACTATGGCACCTACTTCAACAACAAAGAAGATCACCTTGAACGCACGCATGAGCATAAAGCCACAAGAGTATTGGGGGTTCAACCTTTTAGACGTGCTAGTTGGCATGCACGTCCTAGACAATGAACACCATCTTCACAGGATAGAGAAGTAGTAGAAAGAAGATCTCATCCATAGGGAGATCATGCGCAAGCATCTTTTGGATCTTGAAGGCAAGAAGGAACTCAATGACGTGATGAGCAAAGTTGCTGATAGGGATAGTCCTCTTGCGTTTGGATCTATAGAAGTGTCTTCAACGCATATCTTCTCTAGAAGAGACAAACAAGAAGCTTCGGACAACGCTCTCCAACAAAACTACATCACCATGATAGACGCCATGGTATCAAATAATTGGAAGGGATTATTTGATCCACCCGCTTGATTCCAAGCTTGGGGGGATCTGTGAGAACCTTGTAGTCTATCTTACAGTTTTTGTATGTTTATTTTTCTGCACGCATGTTAGAATTTAATTTCCGAATTTGCATTACTTGCATCAACTTCGACCTCCCTTTTGTTAAACAGAAGATTTATATCCGTTGAGTTGTGAGACTTTATGATAATTAAAGTTGTGTTTGACTCATGATTATTATATTAGATGATTGAACTAGGTTGAGTGTTATGATACTTTTACAACTGTCATGATTTTAGGTACTTCTACAGCAACAAAAGTATTGATTAAATTATGAGAAGAAGAATTTTGGTAGCATATTATAATTAAGAGTTTTTGAATGCCATGGAAGTAGTGAGAATGATCAAATATTTGTGCTGAAATAAAAATAGAAAAGGGAGCAAGTAAAGATATAGACATACATCTATCAAAGGAAAAAGAAGAGAGCAGCTATCAAAAGAATCAAAAATAGAAAAAAAGATAAAATTGATCATGAATCTTCATTACTAAACTTAGGGCTCTATATCTCTAAAACTCTCTGATCATATGATATGTTGAATCACTAGCATCTTCTTATGATTTCATTAATACTAAAAAGGTGTGCAAGCCTCTAAGTTATGTAATGTGTAAGGGTATGGTAATACCCCTGAATTATTTCTACATCTGATGTTGTATTCATGTTTCAATTTCTACCTCATTTATTGTAACGACTCATGTCTCATGAACATGATGATCTTGTCCATAAGCCACCATCTTGCTCGGGGACGAGCAAGAGCCTAGCTTGGGGGAGTTGATGTGTCCAAAATTTAAGCATATTTACCTTTTGTTTTTGCATAAATAGAGTAGGGATCTTTGTATTTCACCGTATCTACGCGCGCTATTTTGTTCTTGTTTCAACAACATCCCAAATCATGGAGTCATATATAAACATATCAATTAGAGCTATCATATTATGTAATTATATGATATTTCTAAGTGATAAAACTCATTTTATGAATTTACCTTCGCACCTGGAAGAATACCAAGCAAGGAGGAGGCATCCGTACCGATAATGACCACTGGTACGGGAGCCCGCCCATACCGTATGCCTGTACCAGGTGCCATCGTGACCGCCTCGTCAAGTACTTCCTCCTAGCAAGGACAAGAGAGATCCGACATTCATAGCCACCAGAAACCACGAAAAACCACATCCGAGAGGGACCTGAAGGAGGACCTTGGCTGGTGTAAAATCCCAGCTGCTTTATGGATCATTGGAGGACAACACGTCATCCCCTTCATCATCAATCGTTGCATCTCCATTATCACCGTTACCCCCATATTTCATCTATTAGATCTTGTTGTAATTCTAGATTTAATTGTGGTTGCATTAGATCTACCTCCGTACTTTTATCCATTCATTTGATTATGATGATGTTGTTGATTACTTTGATGAGTGAGTAGTTCCTTTGTTCTTGGGGAGATGGAGAGACCCTAGCACCATTATGAACTTGTAATAAAGATGATCTATTCTTGTGTCCATATGACTTGCTTGTCTATGATATATTTATGATTTGTGTTTGATCTCTCTCTTTAGATGGTATGTGTAGTCAACCGCATATCATTTTCCCTCGGGACTAAAGGGAGGGAGAAATCCTTTGTACGTGTCTTGGAAGCGTACCGGGAATGCCCCGTGAAAGATTGGTGTCGTCTCGTAACCTACACGGTCAAATGAGAATTAAATAGGGACTCCCTAAGATAATTACAATATCGACGGGGAAACCCTTAATTGCGGTGGTTTCTATGGGTGACTGCTCTCAAACATCGCAGTGGTTATTTAGAGGTGACCTCACTCTTGGCTCAACAAAGTGGCTTCCTACGAGCCTTGTAGTGAACATCTTATTATGGGGCTATCTCCACACATATCATGACACAAGGAGTATGTTATCTTGATTACATATAACAATAATACTATGCTAGTGGTGTATCCTACATCCCCGAGAACGTTTTAGCCCTATTGAGTTCAACCACGCTTTCATACAAACTTGTTACATGTTTTCTTTTACTTGTTGTAATTACTTTTCTGCAAACAACCATAAACCATTCAAACACCCTTTACTTGAGATCAAAGGTATGTTATAAGTATCCTTTGGTACATAGAAACGAGGGGCATAAAGACCTTTACCAATAGCTCTCTATGGGTTCGATATCTTTACTTTAAAACTAGATACAATTGATATGTGCACTTGCAGTCGTTACATGTCAGGAACAAAGTTGTGGCCCCTGTAGAGACATGAAATAAAGAATCACCTTATGTTGAACCCCTTCCTTTTCCAAGGATGGCAAAAAACATATGGTTGCCCAACAATTTTAAGAAGAGCTGGAGGAGGAAAGAATGATCCTCAAGAATCTAGAATAAGAGGCAAAAGGAGAATAAATTAATCAAGAAGCCATGCAAGAAATGGGTGATCCATCTAGAGAAGGTATATTAACCATGTGTGCACATTTTAATGCAATCGAGCTAAACACCGAAGCTTCTCAATTCTTCGAAGGAAAGTTAAAAACTAAAGATGTTGGTTAACCTATTCTTCCTTGCACATTTGATGAATATTCTTATTATGCCTACTATGATATTGGAACAGTTGTTAATGTTATTCCTTATAATGTTTACTTGAAAATCCAAAATGAACTCATCCTAGCTGAATTGGAGGATATTGGTATGACAATTATGCTAGCAGATAAAACACTCAGAATCCCTATGGGAGTAATTAGAGATGTTCTAATTTGTATTGGACCTTACAAGTAACCTATTGATTTTGTACTTGTTGATATGCCCACTGATGTTTATTGTCCAATTATTTTTGGAAGAATATTTCTAAACAACACAGGGGCAAACATTGATTGCAAGAAGGAGACAGTATCTATCAAGTTTGGTGAGGCTAAAATGAATTTACATTTCTCTAAATTTCGTCATAGTCTAACTATTGAGGAGTTTGAAGAATATGAGCAAGAGCAAGAAGAATAAGGTAACATTACTAGTCTTGCTGTTGTGTGTTTATTGAGACTCCTAATGGTAAGTTAGAAAGAAGCCTAGTTGAAAATGACAATCTTCCTGAAGATATAGATAAGATGGAAATTGATGATTATCTTAACTCAATTCCTATAGTTGATCCTGAGATGAATCAATTCTATGACACCCATAAGAAAGGGTGATCAGGAGCTTCCACCTCCTACACTCAAAACCCTTCCTAAAGAACTAAAATATAGGTTCCTTGATGACACTAATAAATACCTTGTTATTATCAGCTATAACCTTGTAGAAAAGGAAGAGGAGAATTTATGGAAGAAGGACCAGAAGGCTCTGATTTATTAAATGGATGACTTGAAAGGGATTAGTCCCTCAATAGCCACCCATAGATATTTATGGAAGAAGGACCTCAGCCAATTGAAGATTTTCAAAGACGACACAAACCTCATATAAAAGAGGAAGTGGGAAAGGAGGTAATCCGCTTACTAGATGCATGTATAATCTTCCACATAGAGGAAAGTGATTGGGTAAGTCCTATTCATTGTGTTCCAAAGAAAGGTGGGTTCACTGTTGTCCCAAAGGAACATAGTGAACTAGTACCTACTCGAACTGTTGATGGTCATAGGATTTGTATTGATTATAGGAAACTTAATAAGGAAACTCAAAAGGATCTCTCTCCTTTTCCATTGATAGATCAAACATTGGAGAGACTAGCTATGCATTCTCATTTTTGTTACTTAGATGTTTATTCAGGTTTTTTCTCAAATAGTTCTCCATCCTGATGAACAATTAAAAAGAACATTCACATGGCCATTTTGTTTATATGCTTATCGTTGTATGCCTTTTGGCCTTTGTAATGCTCCTACCACCTTCCAAACATGTATGACTGCTATATTTGCAGATTATGTTGAAAATATTATGGAAGTATTCATGGACGATTTCTCGGTCTATGTAACTTCATTTAACCATTTTCTTCATAATCTTCATAAAGTTTTATAGAGATGCGAAGACACTAACCTAGTCTTGAATTGGGGGAATTGTCACTTCATGGTTCAAGAAGGGATAGTACTTGGTCATAAGATCTCAGGTAAAGGCATATAAGTCAATAAGGCAAATATAGAAGCAATATAAAGGTTTCCCCTCCTCACGATGTAAAAGTAATAAGAAGTTTCTTAGGTCATGCTAGATTTTATAGAAGGTTTATTAAGAACATCTCTAAAGTTGCTAGACCTTTAACTAACCTTTTACAAAAGGATGCTACTTTTGATTATGATGCAAACTATCTTACATCATTCACCATATTAAAACAAGACCTTCTTAATACTCCAATCATTAAACCACCTAATTGGAAAAGGCCTTTTGACTTGTTTTGTGAAGCCAACCACGATGCAATGAGAGCTATTCTTTGACAGCATGATGGTGGTGGACTTAATATCATTCTTCATGTGAGTCGCACCTTGAATGGTGCTCAAAACAATTATCCCATGGCAGAAAAAGAACTCTTCAATGTTGTTTTATCTTGTGATAAGTTTAGATCTTATAGAATTGATTCAAATGTAAGAGGTTATACTGATCGTAATGGCTTAAAATAAATCCACTACAGAACTAATGTTAAGCCAAGAATGATCCATTATACTTTGGTTTTGCAAGAGGTTAACTTTCAGATCCTTTATAGAAGAGAAGAACATGCTGACACACCAATGGATACTGAAGAGACAAGATCACAAGAAAAAGTGTCAGCAATTTTATACCATTAGGGACTATCCGTACCAAATGAAAAATTTATGTTTCTCGTTGTAATGGTTTTAGCAATTTCTTGCCACCAACCATATTCAAAGCGAAGAAGAAGATGACCCAAAAGCTAAAGGGAGGAGAGACATCAAGTTAAAATTCATTATTACCAGAGGAGTAAGGTTTCCCTGATCTTATTTTTCTGTGTTCTAATTGTTGTTTTGATTCGTTTGTTTATTTGAACTCTTTGCATTTTTCTATGTGGAATGCCAGTTTTTAAAACCTGGTACAGGCGGACGGTACGACCGCATTCACCCATAGCAGTGGTGGTTAAGATAGCAGTCCCCTTTTCTAGATTTTCCCTTTTTATTTACAAAACGGTACGACCGGACCGTACTGCCATCTCCCACTGTACGACAAGTCGCCAAACCCTTGGTAACCTTTGTTTTGTTTTTGTTAGTTATGTTCTGTTGTTAAAAAATTACCGACATGGGAAGGGTCGGTAACTACTAGTATGGGTGGAGTGTACAGTCCAATATCGACCGTACCGATTACTTGGTGATTTTGTACCGACTTCGGTCAGTGTGAATTTTGGAATTATATCGAGTACAGATAGGTTGTACCCATTATTGGGGTATCTACCTCATTGATGTACCCATTGCCCCATCACTCTTGGAGAACGAGCAATGCCTTCACAAGATAGATAAGTATTAGAAGGAAGATCTTCTCCATCCTGAAATCATGCGCAAATGGCTCTTAGATCTGGAGGGCAAGAAGGAGCTCAATGATATGCTTAGCAAGGTTGTAGATGCAATATACTCCATGCGCTCCGATCTGCAGAAGTGCCTTCGTTGCATATCTACTCTGGGGAAAAAAACAAGAAGCTCCGTGCAGTCATCTCCAACACTCTACCTCCACCCTAGAGGACATCACGGTATCGAATAATCATGAGAGATTATTTGATCCTACTATCTTGATTCCAATCTTGGGGAGATCTATAACACCTTGTAATCTATTTTACGGTTTCAGCATGATTACTTTCTTTCGTGCACGTTAAAAATTTTAATCTGGTATTTGCATTACTTGCATTATCAACTCCCTTTCGTCTAAGGAAAGAGTTATATCCTTTGAGATTTTGGGACTTTATGATATTTGAAGTGATTTTGATTTATGGTTATTTTATTAGATGTATGAATTAGGATGAGTGTTATGATACCTGTACCACTATTATGATTTTAGGTTCTTCCACACCAACAAAGTATTGATAAGTTATGAAAAGAAAACCTTGATAACATGTTATAGTTATTCATTTTAACTAACAAGAACCACAAAGAGTATTAACACGATCCAATGACATTCTTAAGAAAAATAAAACGACTTTTCTATCAAATATTTAAAACAAAAGGAAAAGTGCAAGTTGACAAAAGTTACTCAAGCAATGACCATGAATTATTCGTTACTCAATCAAGAGCTCATATAATTGAACTTGATGATTTTATAATATGCCTAATCTTCAAACTTTTTATAAACTATTGATACAAAAGGTGTGGAAGCCTCTAAGTCATGTGATGTGTGATGGTGTGATATAACTCACGATGAAGTTCTATATTTGATATTGTAATTATGCTTCAAATTGCCTCATTTATTGTTACGACTCGTGCCTCATGAACATGATGACCTTGTCCATAAGCCACCATATTGCTCAGGGACGAGCAAGAGACTAGCTTGGGGAAGATGATGAGTCCATTTTTGAAGCATGTTTACCTCATGTTTTTGCACAAGTAGAGTAGGATTTTTGGTATTTTATTGCGTTTGCGCGCACCTTTTGTCCTTGTTCCGATAGGATCTCGAGTTATCAAGTGTTTTAAGAATATATCAATTGGAAGTATCATGTTATGTAGTAATTTGAGATTTATAAGTGATAAATTTCATTTAAATGATTTTTCACGCACATGGGAGAAGAGAGGATGCAAGGAAAATCTATGGAGGGTTTAATGACCTGTGGTACATGTAGAGCTTTCTCGTACCGTCTGCCCGTACCACCTGGCAGTGCGTCCGCCTCGTCAAATACTCTCACCATGCAAAGACAGATCTGAGATCTGATATTCACATAAACTTCCATCCTCGAAACACTAGACCTAAGAGGGATTTGGAGGAGGAACTAGGATAAGGGTGAATCCTTACTGCTTCATGGATCATCGGATGACATCACATCATCCCGTTCATCATCAGCTGTTGCATCTCCAGCACCATTACTATTCCCCTGTTCCATATATTAGATCTTGTTGTAATTCCAAATTCAATTGTTGTTTGCACTAGGTTTATTTCTACACTTTTATCCATCCATATGAATATGATGATGTTGTTGATTACTTCCATGAGTGAGTAGTTCCCTTTGTTCTTGGGGATATGGAGAAACACTAGCATTATTATGAAATGAAATATAGATGATCTATTATTTTGGTCCATGATCCATTGATCTATGATATTGTGTTAAATCTCTCTCTTTAGATAGTATGTGAAGTCGACCACATAGTATTTGCCTCCAGGACAAAATATAGGGATATACCTTTGGGATGTGTATGTGAGTATGTCCGGTGTTACTTTGTGACTACGAGCATTGTCTTATAACCTACACGGTCCACGGGGTAACAAAGAGAGGTTCACTAAGCTTATTACAATATCCATAGGGAAACCCTTAATTGTGGTGATCTGGATGAGTGATTGCTCTCAGGCATTTTAATGGTTATTTAGAGATGACCTGAATACTTGATTCAAAAAGCGGCTGCTCATGAGCCTTGTAGTGAACACCTTATTATTGGGCTCTCTCCACACATGTCATGATGAAATATATAGATTATACTAATCATGAATAATTATCATATGCTAGTGGTGTATCCTAGGTCCCTGAAATGCTTTAGCCTTATTGAGTTCCAACACCGCTTCGAATGTTTTCATTACTTTTTCACTTTTCTTGCTTTTATTACTTTCTTGCACACCAACACAAAACCTTTCAAACACCCTTTACTTGAAACCAAAGGAAGCTTACAAGTATCCTTTGGTAGATAGTGACGAGGGGCATAAAGACCTTAACCAAATAGCTCTATATTGGTTCGATAATATTATTTCAAAACTAGCTAAAATCAATTTGTGCTATTACAGTCATCAATAAGATAAAATAAAGATAAGATAAGAAGTACTACTGTGAGTGATCGATCTTTTGAATAACCTTCCCTCCCGATATGTGGGAAGTAAGTGAAAAATTCAAAACAAAATAAATTTGAATTGCTACATACTGCATTTTGCCGCCAAGGACCAAAGTGGTTTTCTTCCTATGTACTCCTGCATACCAACACAACTGATGAACACACCAGAGGCACATAAACAGAGTCATCGTATAAGTGCAGATGTGTGCAGTACCATGCTATGGACGAGGGAGAGATCAGCCAAGCCGATGCACACGGGGTTGCGGAGGAGAGATGGAGGAGGATAGATGGTGAGAGGCAGCGAAGGAGAGATAAAACACACTATTTGTTTTGTGTGCATAGGTCCTGGAATTTACTTCTAGTAGAGTATACTACACTATAAGGCCACATGAATACCTCGTGTCAGGAACCCATCATAACTTTGCTCTGACATTGAACTGTCTTCAACTCCTCTTCGTTGCTGCCCTCTTCCCTTGCCTACGTTTTATTCTCTGAGCTTATAGTCTCTTCTCGCTCTTTGATTTTCCCCTCCATTTCGAGCCATATTTTTCCTAGTAGTACTACTATGCTTGATTTATAGAAAACCATTCCGCTTGCTTGGAAAATTGAGATTGTCTATTTTCCTAATACTTGTTGGAAACTCCCCTTGGCAACATATTTTTTACCATGCCAAGATGCACCAATCTACCTAATATTGTAAAATTATCATAAATTATGTTGTTGGATATGGCCATGAACATGGTATTACATCTTGAAATATGTTCACATACATGCTAGGCCAACTTTGTGAGGTGGGTTTTTCAAAAGTTGTTAAAACTCATGTTGATCATTTTTTGTGGTAAGTAATACACGCAAAAGGACTCCATGCGTAAGTCTTTGTTTCTAGGATTTTTTTTCTTCTATTATTTTCAACACATGGTTAACACTCTAGGCACACAAATTATTAGCAAGAATTTGAATCTTTCAAAACTCCTAGTCATTCTCAAATATTGATTGCCTGACGGTACACTACCTTCAAAGGCCTTATGTAAAATCTTATGAAAAATCTACCACTGACTTGTACGTCAAATTAATTTGACCTAGTTTTGATAATCAATGTAAAGCAATTTAAGTGCCCAAGTTAGATAGGAAGCATGATCCACTATGTTGGAAAACATGGGCTTGGGTCATTTCGAACCATATTATTCGGACTTTCTTTACATAAAAACATCATTGTTGTCACTATGGAAATTGAGCCTCGTGGAGGAGGGCACGGTACCGGCCAACCATCCCACCCACTTTTTAGAACATTGGGACAAGAGCGAGCAGTGTAGTCGACATGTAAAGCAATCCAAAACATATAGAAATTAGTATGTATTTTAGCGACATACAATAGACATCAGAGCCACACCATCTAGAAACAATAGAAACAAAAGTATTCAATGCCATACGGCAAGATCTAAATATCCTAGATAGATATAATAGTCTAGGATACATCCTCATACATCACACATCAGAGTATCAAGAGGAAGATAAGAAGCAAATTGGCATAAGAAGCCCTGAAAATAAGCACACCCCGCCCATAGATCTCATGGATCTCCATCTCCAGAATCTGTACACCTGACAATCGTTGCCACCATCATCAGTCTCTTCGACCCAGTAGCCTTCCTGATAGTATACCTATCCGTCTAAACCAAATATTTATCGGGTGTGACCCTAGGGGTACTCACCAAGTCTTAATGCTTCTAAAGGGGAAAACCTAGGGGTGACGCAATTGCAGCGAAAGATAATAGCTAAACAATTCTATAGAGACACACTACACATCCGCCCAACCAGAGATGGACCGACGCTCATCAATTAGTAACAATAGTTATGTAAGAAACATAAATAAACATCGCTCGCCCTCCTTCTCGCTTACCAACGAGAAGGCGGAAGAGCATCCCATCCGTTGGCAATTTTATTAACCATTCCATGATTGTTACGCTATTTACTAGTCATGTCTTAGTTGAATTAAACACGGTACTTTAGTTATACTTGTCTATGATCAAGAAACTATGCTCCAAGTCATCCATAACCGCGTACATGGCTTTCAAAAAGATTTACCTTGCAGGGGTGCACAAATAGCAACACATGCTCGATCAACCTCAAGAAAAACCAAATAAAATGCAACGAGGCCTCATGAAAAATCCTTCACAGGATTCATAAATTATTTCAAGGGGCCACCCCAATAAGGGGTTTGTTGGTTTGCGGCCCGAAAGTTCCCGGGCGAGTGCATCCCGGTACCCGAGTTGGCTGAAATCTCGCGGAGGGGTCGTAGTAGAATCGCCAATTCTACAGAGGGCCCAAATGGGGGTCAATATGAATCTAACAGCCAAACGGTCATTTGAACCAGACGAAAAACGGTTGAACTCAAATACCGCCATTAGGTCAACTCTTCTTGTCCCGTCTTGTCAGTATTCCCTGTTATCTTTTGCGGTCGTGGACTAGTTTACCCTTGCGTGGACCAAATCTATTTCTTTACTCTGCTCTGCTCTTCTCCCCTGCTCCCCTCCCCATAACCTTTTCTCAGCTTTGGCTGCTCATCTCAGATCGGAGCTCGCACTTGCTCTAGTTTGTGTCCCCACCATGTCCTGTCAACCTCCCACACCCCTAATCGAAGCTTGCAGCCATCGCCATCGCATCGTCTGCCGTATCGGAGCTTCGCATCCTCGTACTAATATCTTGTCTCTGGCTAGTCCTTCTCGCACGGCGACTGGCCACAGGCAGTTGCATGATGCCGTGCACCCTAGGCATGGTAACCCTGGCACAGCAGTTCGACAACCATGCTCTCATGGCCACTGTGCTGGGCGTCCGTCCCGTCATGTCGCTGGTAGAGTTGCTATCGGCTTTCAGGTCTCGTTTTGTGATCAGACGAAATGACATCAAGATTGAGGTATGCGTGCTGTCATTCGATTTTTTTGTCCGGTTCGAGCACAACTCAGACACCGAGTGCATTCTGCATTCTTCTCGTTCTTTCTAGTGCTACAGGGAGAAAATGAGCTTCATGCATTGGCATCGCACCTGTGGGTGGGACGATCGCTTGGGGAAGCTTTGTTTCTTCTCCAAACTCGTCTTTGATGGCCTCCATTGGATGCTTGGGAGCTGGAGGCCCTCGAGCAGGTCGTTAGTAGCCTTGGTGGCAAGCTGGTGCAGATCGTGCCACAGAGCGACAGATGAGTCATCGAGCTAAAGGTGTGGCTGAAAGATCCTGACGATGTTCCTAAGATGTACGAGGTGCAGATTCCAAGCAGGGCATGGCGACATCTTTGGTGGAAGCACCCGGTCATCATCCACCTGGAGGAGATTCTGGAATCGGTACATGGCATTCAGGACCCCGAAGAGGAGGCCAGAAAGCATCCTCATCGCCTGCAGTTTTGGCCTGGAAGGATCGATGGCACATGAACACCACCATTTTGCGATGGCTCGCACAGTTTTGGTGGGGGAACAGGGCTTGGACAAGCTGGTGGTTCTGATTTCCCTCGATTGCAGACAGAGCTCTAGGGAATTGTTGTAGTATGTGTGGCTAATTAATTTGTAGTATGGAGAGCGTAGCAGGAAGTTAGCATCGACTAAAAATATGTAATAGTTTGAATCGATGTAGTATGTGTGGGTAATGAATTTGAAGTATGTGTGTCTAATGCATCTGTGTTGAACACTATGCTTTATAATTTATGTAAATAACCAAGGACAACCTCATGAAAAGATGGTGGACTAGAAATGATCAATGTCAATTCTGTTGATGCCATGAAAATATAGTTCATCTCCTCTTCAAGTACAAGGTAGCTACATTATTGTGCCAAATTATGAGCGATCCGGAAGACAAAATAAATGATTTTTGTTTCAAACGAAGATTACCTGATGATCCTTATAACACTATCTACTGGTTTTGTAACATGTTGAACTGCAGGACCATTTTGCAGACAGCACAAGACAAATGAAAAATGGTTTACTGCACAGACAACAAATGCAAAATTTGTACATAAACTATTGTCTGAATTTGATCTGTCTGGGATAAAAAATGGCAGTTAACTGGATTTAACCATGAGTAGTAATTGAAGGAAATAGATACTTGATAGTATTTTTTTACAACAGTAGTACTTCCATACAAAAGGGACTTATATCTCCACAAAAGTGGGCTAAACTTCCTACTAGTTTATAGAACAACGCGTCAGCATTTCATCTACAAAAGCCATTCTTCAGTCTGAACTTAACTATTCTACACTGAAGAAACTTCAGATCTCCACCAGAAAAGTTGGCTGGACAATTGCCTTGAGAGGATGTAAGTTCTTTGATCATTTAACCCAAACTGATCTATTGCCTTCCTGCCAAACTACAAGAAATCTTCATTGTTCATGTACCACCGCTTTGTGTGCGCCAGTCCCAGTTCAGTAGGACCATCCGTGCCACCGCAACGATTTCTTCGAAACTGAAATTCAACATCTTCTTTTTGGGATCATAGGTCTATGTGAACTGGAACCTGAATTCCGGCATTGAGTTGATGTCCGCCGCCGCTCCAGTTGTCGAACAATCGAACATGTTGAGTGTGGATGCTTGGTCTCCGCCGTGGTACGGCCTCTGATGGTGTGTTGGATGGAGCGTCTTTGCCGCAGACGGCGTGTTCCCAGCCTCCCCCGCTGTGGTAAGGTAGCCCACACCGAAACATGGACACGAGAGTTCCTAGACCTTGGCGCTACCCTGTTTGAGGGTGTGTACCCTCGGTGTCATTCTCCCATGAACGATTTGATACGTACCTTTTTCTCCCTGCTTAGAGCATGCCGTAATGCCAGCGCGTGATTTCTCCACACCGCTCTCTTGGCCCTGCTCACCGCATCCGGCACCGACGACGTCGGCACCGCCGCCGCAGCTGATTCGGCACATTCGGTGAAATCATCCTCCTGGAAGGGTAATGGGAGACTGGCCTTTGAAGTAGAGCTTCATGGCATGCCTTAGAGGGGCTAAATACCCTAGTTTTGGCGTCTGTCGCAACGGTGGCGGCTGCTTAGGCAGGGCCATGTTACCCTAGGTGGTGCGGCGTGGAGGAGCTGCGCAAGGTGAACTGTGGTATGTCGGAGAAGGGGAGTGACAGATTAATAGTAGGTTTGGACTCCGGGCACGCATGAAAATAATCATATCCCATTTCCTAAGAGGGTAATAATTCAACACTCGTTGCATTACCCGCTCAATCTTTATTTCTCTTCTTAGCATAAGAGTGCCACGTATTAAAAAGATTGGTCGTGGCTATCCACCTCATCAGGCAATGTACCAGGATAGGTAGGAGACTGGGTTCCATTTTAGAACTGTTGACGACTGTGCCCTTATGTTTATGCAATATTATTTCTATGCCACTATGTACTGTCGAATTGTAGCAACACCATTAGAAACAGGGGATGACGTCGTGGCAGGTTTTCTTTTTTTAAAGGGCATCATAAATAGGGGATGACAATATGGCATGTTTTCTGACTGACGGGCCTGCCTCCTCCACATTCGACGGCATGCATCCTAGGTTCGAGGACTAGTGCTACCCACCAACACATTATTGTGCCATTTTCCATGTTTTGTCGTAACTAGCTCCGCTCCTCTGCTCCTTCTACCGCCACTCCTTTCAGTCGTGCACCACTATCGTCCTCCCCTTGGGCTGTCGTCCTCCCGCCCTCCTCTCCCTGCCATCCCCTCATGTCCCCTCCCCTCCCTTCCCTGTCTCCTTTCCGCGTCCATCGCCCAGGTGTGTGTGGAAACAAAAACTGAGAGTCGGCAGATGGGTTAGGATCCCTCTTGGATATGGATCATGCACGGCTTGAGAACATGGAGATGGGTTCTGCGCGGCTGGAGAGCACAGAATCTCCTTCAAGTGTGGAGAGCACAAAGGAGAATGAAATAGGGGAAGAGGAAGCGGGTGCAGATCTTTGGATGTATGGAGCCCGGAGGTGTCGTACATCCCATTGAGGGGTAATAACTATGATTCTTTTTCTGCATACCCCAATTAGCATTTCTAGTCCCATGGTGATGGCAAGGATATGTGTTGGTAACCGCATGATGTCTGTACAGCTTGTTCTTGAGCATGATGCTTTGTCAAGCGAGCATGAAGACACTGAAATGTGTGGCGGTGCGGATGATGATGAGAAAGCATATCCAGACGTGGCTACTGACCCTGATAGGTTGGAGAGTAGGGAATATTTGGTTGATTCGAACTTTGAGCCTGAGTATGGGACTAATGAGGAAGAGGAATGTGAAGATGTGGAAATGGGATGTAGATACGACGACGAAGACGAGGACAGGCCAGTGATACACTTTGACATGGACAATCCTACAATTGATGAGGGGACTGTCTTTGAGAATGTGGAGGACTGCAGATATGCAGTTGCAACCTATGCAATTAGAGTTGGGTTCGAATTTATCATTGAAAAGATCGACCAAAAGAGATTTAGGGTGCATTGTAGGGAAATTAATGTGTGTAAATGGAGATTACATGCATCTCCAATGCGGGGTGGCCACCCATTTTAGGTTGCAATAGCTACATTTAGTTTCAGTCTTTCTCATATTTATTCTACTGATAATTAGCTCTGATTTATTTGGATTCTTATCGAATGAAGATCAAAGTAAACACGAAGAAACACAACTGCCCTAATATTTCTTTAGGTGATAAAATTAGACCGGCGACTACCAAGTGCATTGTTGCTACTGTACTTAACTGGGTGAGGCAGGATCATAACATTGGACCTGCTAAACTCAGAGCAATGATTAGCAAAAAGTTTAGCATTCTGATTCCTTACCACAACATCTTTGATGGGAAGGAGATGGCTCTAGAATTCATTCAAGGAAAGTGGAATGACAGATTTCACATGTTGTATAGTTTCAATGCTGAGGTAGAGAAAACATCACCTGGTAGTGTTGTTGACATCGATTATGAGGTTGTGAAAGGAAGAGACTCAAGGGGTCAGGTATAAGCAAGCAGATAAGAAATGCTTTAGGAGATGTTTTGTCTGCCTAAAGGCATGCTAGAAGGGGTTCCTAGATGACTGCAGGCCATACTTGGCAATGGGCGCAGCTTTTTTAACAGGGAAGTTCAGGGAACATGTTGCTTCTGCTTGTGCTTTGGACACGCATAATTGGCTTCTACTCGTAGCTTATGCTGTTCTTGAGGGTGAATCAAATGAAAGCTGGACAAGGTTCATGCAGAGACTACGGGCAGTAATTGGTCACCCTGAAGGCTTGGTGATGCACACTGGTGCATGCAAGGGTCTTGAGAATGTTGTTGATGTCGTGTTTCCTAGGGTTGAGCATAGGGAATGCATGCGCCACCTCGCTACTAACTTCATGAAGAAGTTCAAAGGAAAGATCTTTCAAGATGACTTGTGGCGATCAGCATACACATACACCCCAAGCACACATGCTACTTACTTGCAGAACATGTATGTAGTGCCAAAGGTGAAAAATACCTTGAAGAACATCACACAAGGCATGCAATTACACTAGTGGATCCAAGTGGTGATTTATGAAAAGAACAAACATGCAATGACACTAGTGGTGGTTTATGAAAAGGACACACATGGAAATGACTCGGGTGGATCTAGGTGGTTTATGAAAAGGACAAACATGCAATGACTCTAGTTGTGGTTTAGGAAAAGAACACACATATAATGACTCTGGTGGATCCAAGTGGTGGTTTATGAAAAGAATAAACATGCAAAGACTCTAGTTGAGGTTTATGAAAAAGACACACATCCAATAACATGCAATGGATCCAGGTGGTTTATGAAAAGGACACACATGCAATGACTCTAGTGGTGGTTCAGGAAAAGAACAAACATGCAATTACACTAGTAGATCCAAGTGGTTTATGAAAAGAACAAACATGCAATGACTCTAGTGCTGGTTTAGGAAAAGAACACACATGCAATGACACTAGTGGTGGTTTAGGAAAAGAACACACATTCAAAGACATGCAATGACACTAGTCGATCCATGTGGTTTGTGAAAAGGATACACATGAAATGACAACTGGTGGATCCATGTGGTTTATGAAAAGAAGACCACATGTTGGAGTGGCATCATTGCATGTGTTCTTTCCCAAAACCACAGTGATGCACACTGAGACACACACACATGCAATGTACTCTAGTGGATCAATGAGGTTTATGATAAGAACACCACAAGCAATGACATCAGTGGATCCATGTGGTTTATGAGAAGAACACACATGCTAGAGTGGCATTAGTGGATCCGTGTGGTTTATGAAAATAACACACCTGCAATGACTATAGTGGTGGTTTATGAAAAGGACACACATGCAATTACTCTGGTGGATCCAGGTGGTTTATGAAAATAACAAACATGCAATGACTCTAGTTGTGGTTTAGGAAAAGGACACACATGCAATGACACGTGTGGATCCAAGTGCTGGTTTATGAAAATAACAAACATGCAATGACTCTAGTTGTGGTTTATCAAAAGGACACACATGCAATAACATGCAATGGATCCAGGTGATTTATGAAAAGGACACACATGCAATGACTCTAGTGGTGGTTTAGGAAAAGAACAAACATGCAATGACACTAGTGGATCCAAGTGGTTTATGAAAAGAACAAACATGCAATGACTCTAGTTGTGGTTTATGAAAAGGACACACATGCAATGACACAGGTGGATCCATGTGGTTTAGGAAAGGAACACACATGCAAATGGCACTAGTGGTGGTTTATGAAAAGAACACGCATGCAAATGACTGATGGATTCATGTGGTTTATGGAAAGAACACAAATGCAAATGACACTAGTGGTGGTTTATAAAAAGAACAAACATGCAATGACTCTAGTTTTGGTTTAGGAAAAGACCACACATGCAATGATTCTGGTGGATCCAAGTGGTTGTTTATGAAAAGAACAAACATGCAATGACACTGGTGGTGGTTTTTGAAAAGGACACACATGCAAATGACTCTGGTGGATGAGGTGGTTTCTGAAAAGAAAAAACATTCAATGACTCTAGTTGTGGTTTAGGAAAAGGACACACATGCAATGACTCTGGTGGATCCAAGTGGTGGTTTATGAAAAGAACAAACATGAAATGATTCTTGTTGTGGTTTAGTAAAAGGACACACATGCAATTACATGCAATGGATCCAGGTGGTTTATGAAAAGGACACACATGCAATGACTCTAGTGGTGGTTTAGGAAAAGAACAAACATGCGATGACACTAGTGGATCCAAGTGGTTTATGAAAAGAACGAACATGCAATGACTCTAGTGGTGGTTAAGCAAAAGAACACACATGCAATGACACTAGTGGTGGTTTAGGAAAATAACACACATTCAAAGAGATGCAATAACACCGGTGGATCCATGTGGTTTACGAAAAGGATACACATGCAATGACAACTGGTGGATCCATGTGGTTTATGAAAAGAACACCACATGCTGGAGTGGCATCATTGCATGTGTTCTTTTCCAAAACCACAGTGATGCACACTGACACACAGACACACATGCAATGAACTCTTGTGGATCAATGTGGTTTATGAGAAGAACACCACATGCAATGACATCAGTGGATCCATGTGGTTTACTAGAAGAACACACATGTTGGAGTGACATTAGTGGATCCATGTGGTTTATGAAAAGAACACACATGCAATGACTCTAGTGGTGGTTTATGAAAAGGACACACATGCAATGACTCTGGTGGATCCAGGTGGTTTATGAAAATAACAAACATGGAATGAATCTAGTTGTGGTTTATGAAAAGGACACACATGCAATGACACTAGTGGATCCAAGTTGTTGTTTATGAAAAGAACAAACATGCAATGACTCTAGTTGCGGTTTATGAAAAGGACACACATGCAATGTAATGCAATTGATCCATGTGGTTTATGAAAAGGACACACATGCAATGACTCTAGTGGTGGTTTAGGAAACGAACAAACATGCAATGACACAGGTGGATCCAAGTGGTTTATGAAAAGAACAAACATGCAATGACTTTGGTTGTGGTTTGTGAAAAGGACACACATGCAATGACATGCAATGCCACTGGTGGATCCATGTGGTTTAGGAAAGGAACACACATGCAAATGACACTGGTGGTGGTTTGTGAAAAGAACTCACATGCAAATGACTCTGGTGGATCCATGTGGTGGATGGAAAGAACACACATGCAAATTACACTAGTGGTGGTTTATGAAAAGAACAAACATGAAGTGACTCTAGTTCTAGTTTAGGAAAAGAACACAAATGCAATGACTCTGGTGGATCCAAGTGGTGTTTTATGAAAAGAACAAACATGCAATGACACTGGTAGTTGTTTAAGAAAAGGACACACATGCAAATGACTTTGGTGGATCCAAGTGGTTTATGAAAAGAACAAACATGCAATGACTCTAGTTGTGGTTTAGGAAAAGGACACACATGCAATGACTCTATTGGATCCAAGTGGTGGTTTATGAAAAGAACAAACATGCTATGACTCTAGTTGTGGTTTAGGAAAAGGACACAAATACAATCACCTGCAATGGATCCGGGTGGTTTATAAAGGGACACACATGCAATAACTCTAGTGGTGGTTTGGGAAAAGAACAAACATGCAATGACACTGGTGGATCCAAGTGGTTTTTGAAAAGAACAAACATGTAATGACTCTAGTTGTGGTTTAGGAAAAGAACACACATGCAATGACACTTGTGGTGGTTTAGGAAAAGAACACACATGCAAAAACATGCAATGACACTGGTGGATCCATGTGGTTTATGAAAATGACACACATGCAATGGCCACTAGTGGATCCATGTGGTTTATGAAAAGAACAACTCATGATGGAGTGGTATCATTGCATGTGTTCTTTTCCAAAACCACAGTGATGCACACTGACGCACACACACACACATGCAATGAACTCTACTGGATAAATGTGGTTTATGAGAAGAACACCACATGCAATGACATCAGTGGATCCATGTGGTTTATGAGAAGAACACACATGTTGGAGTGACATTAGTGGATCCATGTGGTTTATGAAAAGAACACACATGCAATGACTCTAGTGGTGGTTTATGAAAAGGACACACATGTAACGACTCTTGTGGATCTACGTCGTTTATCAAAAGAACAAACATGCAATGGCTCTAGTTGTGGTTTATGAAAAGGACACTCATGCAATGACACTGGGGGATCCAAGTGGTGGTTTATGAAAAGAACAAACATGCAATGACTCTAGTTGTGGCTTATGAAAAGGACACACATGCAATGATACGCAATTGATCCACTTGGTTTATGAAAAGGACACACATGCAATGACTCTAACGGTGGTTTAGGAAAAGACCAAACATGCAATGACACTGGTGGATCAAAGTGGTTTATGAAAAGAACAAACATGCAATGACTCTAGTTGTGGTTTATGAAAAGGGCACACATGCAATGACGCCGGTGGATCCATGTGGTTTAGGAAAGGAACACACATGCAAGTGACACTGGTGGTGGTTTATGAAAAGAACACACATGCAAATGACTCTAGTGGATCCATGTGGTTTATGGAAAGAACACACATGCAAATGAAAATAGTGGTGGTTTATGAAAAGAACAAACATGCAATTACTCTAGTTGTGGTTTAGGAAAAGAACACACATGCAATGACATGCAATGACTCTGGTGGATCCAAGTGGTGGTTTATGAAAAGAACAAACATGCAATTACACTGGTGGTAGTTTATGAAAAGGGCACACATGCAAATTACTCTGGTGGATCCAGGTGGTTTATGAAAAAAACAAACATACAATGACTCTACTTGTGGTTTAGGAAAAGGACACACATGCATTGACTCTGGTGCATCCAAGTGGTGGTTTATGAAAGGAACAAACATGCAAAGACTATAGTTGTGGTTTAGGAAAAGGACACACATGCAATGGATCCAAGCGGTTTATGAAAAGGACACACATGCAATGACTCTAGTGGTGGTTTAGGAAAAGAACAAACAAGCAATGACACTGGTGGATCCAAGTGGTTTATGAAAATAACAAACATGAAATGACTCTAGTGGTGGTTTAGGAAAAGAACACACATGCAATGACACTAGTGGTGGTTTAGGAAAAGGACACACATGAAAAGACATGCAAAGACATGCAATGACACTGATTGATCCATGTGGTTTATGAAAAGGTACCACATGCAATGACAACTGGTGGATCCATGTGGTTTATGAAAAGAACACGACATTCTGGAGTGGCATCATTGCATGTGTTCTTTTCCAAAACCACAGTGATGCACACTGACACACACACATGCAATGAACACTAGTGGATCAATGTGGTTTAGGAGAAGAACACCACATGCAATAACATCAGTGGATCCATGTGGTTTACGAGAAGAACACACATGCTGGAGTGGCATTAGTGGATCCATGTGGTTTATGAAAATAACACACCTGCAATGACTCTAGTGGTGGTTTATGAAAAGGACACACATGCAATGACTCTGGTGGATCCAGATGGTTTATGAAAATAACAAACATGCAATGACTCTAGTTGTGGTTTATGAAAAGGACACACATGCAATGACACTTGTGGATCCAAGTGCTGGTTTATGAAAATAACAAACATGCAATGACTCTAGTTGTGGTTTATGAAAAGCACACACATGCAATAACATGCAATGGATCCAGGTGATTTATGAAAAGGACACACATGCAATGACTCTAGTGGTGGTTTAGGAAAAGAACAAACATGCAATGACACTAGTGGATCCAAGTGGTTGATGAAAAGAACAAACATGCAATGACTCTAGTTGTGGTGTATGAAAAGGACACACATGCAATGACATGCAATGACACAGGTGGATCCATGTGGTTTAGGAAAGGAACACACATGCAAATGGCACTAGTGGTGGTTTATGAAAAGAACACGCATGCAAATGACTCTGATGGATCCATGTGGTTTATGGAAAGAACACAAATGCAAATGACACTAGTGGTGGTTTATAAAAAGAACAAACATGCAATGACTCTAGTTTTGGTTTAGGAAAAGGCCACACATGCAATGATTCTGGTGGATCCAAGTGGTTGTTTATGAAAAGAACAAACATGCAATGACACTGGTGGTGGTTTTTGAAAAGGACACACATGCAAATGACTCTGGTGGATGAGGTGGTTTCTGAAAAGAAAAAACATTCAATGACTCTAGTTGTGGTTTAGGAAAAGGACACACATGCAATGACTCTGGTGCATCCAAGTGGTGGTTTATGAAAAGAACAAACATGAAATGATTCTTGTTGTGGTTTAGTAAAAGGACACACATGCAATTACATGCAATGGATCCAGGTGGTTTATGAAAAGGACACACATGCAATGACTCTAGTGGTGGTTTAGGAAAAGAACAAACATGCGATGACACTAGTGGATCCAAGTGGTTTATGAAAAGAACAAACATGCAATGACTCTAGTGGTGGTTAAGCAAAAGAACACACATGCAATGACACTAGTGGTGGTTTAGGAAAATAACACACATTCAAAGAGATGCAATAACACCGGTGGATCCATGTGGTTTACGAAAAGGATACACATGCAATGACAACTGGTGGATCCATGTGGTTTATGAAAAGAACACCACATGCTGGAGTGGCATCATTGCATGTGTTCTTTTCCAAAACCACAGTGATGCACACTGACACATAGACACACATGCAATGAACTCTTGTGGATCAATCTGGTTTATGAGAAGAACACCACATGCAATGACATCAGTGGATCCATGTGGTTTACTAGAAGAACACACATGTTGGAGTGACATTAGTGGAGCCATGTGGTTTATGAAAAGAACACACATGCAATGACTCTAGTGGTGGTTTATAAAAAGGACACACATGCAATAACTCTGGTGGATCCAGGTGGTTTATGAAAATAACAAACATGCAATGGCTCTAGTTGTGGTTTATGAAAAGGACACACATCCAATGACACTAGTGGATCCAAGTTGTGGTTTATGAAAAGAACAAACATGCAATGACTCTACTTGCGGTTTATGAAAAGTACACACATGCAATGTAATGCAATTGATCCAGGTGGTTTATGAAAAGGACACACATGCAATGACTCTAGTGGTGGTTTAGGAAACGAACAAACATGCAATGGCACAGGTGGATCCAAGTGGTTTATGAAAAGAACAAACATGCAATGACTTTGGTTGTGGTTTATGAAAAGGACACACATGCAATGACATGCAATGCCACTGGTGGATCCATATGGTTTAGGAAAGGAACACACATGCAAATGACACTGGTGGTGGTTTGTGAAAAGAACTCACATGCAAATGACTCTGGTGGATCCATGTGGTGTATGGAAAGAACACACATGCAAATTACACTAGTGGTGGTTTATGAAAAGAACAAACATGAAGTGACTAGAGTTCTGGTTTAGGAAAAGAACACAAATGCAATGACTCTGGTGGATCCAAGTGGCGGTTTATGAAAAGAACAAACATGCAATGACACTGGTAGTTGTTTAAGAAAAGGACACACATGCAAATGACTCTGGTGGATCCAAGTGGTTTATGAAAAGGACAAACATGCAATGACTCTAGTTGTGGTTTAGGAAAAGGACACACATGCAATGAATCTACTGGATCCAAGTGGTGGTTTATGAAAAGAACAAACATGCAATGACTCTAGTTGTGGTTTAGGAAAAGGACACAAATACAATGACCTGCAATGGATCCAGGTGGTTTATGAAGAGGACACACATGCAATAATTCTAGTGGTGGTTTAGGAAAAGAACAAACATGCAATGACACTAGTGGATCCAAGTGGTTTATGAAAAGAACAAACATGTTATGACTCTAGTTGTGGTTTAGGAAAAGAACACAAATGCAATGACACTAGTGGTGGTTTAGGAAAAGAACACACCTACAAAGACATGCAATGACACTGGTGGATCCATGTGGTTTATGAAAATGACACACATGCAATGACCACTAGTGGATCCATGTGGTTTATCAAAAGAACAACACATGATGGAGTGGTATCATTGCATGTGTTCTTTTCCAAAACCACAGTGATGCACACTGATGCACACACACATGCAATGAACTCTACTGGATAAATGTGGTTTATGAGAAGAACACCACATGCAATGACATCAGTGGATCCATGTGGTTTATGAGAAGAACACACATGCTTGAGTGGAATTAGTGGATCCATGTGGTTTATGAAAAGAACACACATGCAATGACTCTAGTGGTGGTTTATGAAAAGGACACACATGTAACGACTCTAGTGGATCTAGGTGGTTTATGAAAAGAACAAACATGCAATGGCTCTAGTTGTGGTTTATGAAAAGGCCACTCATGCAATGACACTGGTGCATCCAAGTGGTGGTTTATGAAAATAACAAACATGCAATGACTCTAGTTGTGGTTTATGAAAAGGACACACATGCAATGATACGCAATTGATCCACTTGGTTTATGAAAAGGACACACATGCAATGACTCTAATGGTGGTTTAGGAAAAGACCAAACATGCAATGACACTTGTGGATCAAAGTGGTTTATGAAAAGAAGAAACATCCAATGACTCTTGTTGTGGTTTATGAAAAGGGCACACATGCAATGACGCTGGTGGATCCATGTGGTTTAGGAAAGGAACACACATGCAAGTGACACTGGTGGTGGTTTATGAAAATAACACATATGCAAATGACTCTGGTGGATCCATGTGGTTTATGGAAAGAACACACATGCAAAAGAAACTAGTGGTGGTTTATGAAAAGAACAAACATGCAATTACTCTAGTTGTGGTTTAGGAAAAGAACACACATGCAATGACATGCAATGACTCTGGTGGATCCAAGTGGTGGTTTATGAAAAGAACAAACATGCAATTACACTGGTGGTAGTTTATGAAAAGGGCACACATGCAAATTACTCTGGTGGATCCATGTGGTTTATGAAAAAACCAAACATATAATGACTCTACTTGTGGTTTTGGAAAAGGACACACATGCAATGACTCTAGTGGATCCAAGTGGTGGTTTATGAAAAGAACAAACATGCAAGGACTCTAGTTGTGGTTTAGGAAAAGGACACACATGCAATGACATGCAATGGATCCAAGCGGTTTATGAAAAGGACACACATGCAATGACTCTAGTGGTGGTTTAGGAAAAGAACAAACAAGCAATGACACTGGTGGATCCAAGTGGTTTATGAAAATAACAAACATGAAATGACTCTAGTGGTGGTTTAGGAAAAGAACACACATGCAATGACACTAGTGGTGGTTTAGGAAAAGGACACACATGAAAAGACATGCAAAGACATGCAATGACACTGGTTGATCCATGTGGTTTATGAAAAGGACACACATGCAATGACAACTGGTGGATCCATGTGGTTTATGAAAAGAACACGACATGCTGAAGTGGCATCATTGCATGTGTTCTTTTCCAAAACCACAGTGATGCACACTGACACACACACATGCAATGAACACTAGTGGATTAATGTGGTTTATGAGAAGAACACCACATGCAATGACATCAGTGGATCCATGTGGTTTACGAGAAGAACACACATGCTGGAGTGGCATTAGTGGATCCATGTGGTTTATGAAAATAACACACCTGCAATGACTTTAGTGGTGGTTTATGAAAAGGACACACATGTAATGACTTTGGTGGATCCAGGTGGTTTATGAAAATAACAAACATGCAATGACTACTTGTGGTTTATGAATAGGACACACATGCAATGACATGGTGGATCCAAGTGGGGGTTTATGAAAATAACAAACATGCAATGACTCTAGTTGTGGTTTATGAAAAGGACAGACATGTAATGGCATGCAATGGATCCGGGTGGTTTATGAAAAGGACACACATGCAATGACTCTAGTGGTTGTTTAGGAAAAGAACAAACATGTAAGGACTCTAGTCGTGGTTTATGAAAAGAACACAACATGAAAATGACACTAGTGGATCCATGTGGTTTAGTACGAAACATGCATTTTCTATTTCTTAATGGAACACACATGCCTACTCTTTCTATTTTCTATTTGAATCCCTTATTCTTTCTTACCCTTGGTTTTTTGCTACTACTCATTTTTCCCTCTCTCTCGGTCACAAATCTCACAAAATCCCAAACATGTGCTCACTCTGGCTGATACGCCCTGAGTGGCTGACACATATGTCACGCGGATCGTGCCCACCAACCGTTGATCCTCTGTGATCCAACGGGCAGGATAACCCCTCCCTCCTCCACTTTTTTTTGCAGGGTCTATCCGTGCCACCTCTCTATCCATGACACCGATACTTTGCCTCCATAAAAAAGTGAAAATCATCTCAAAAAATAAATAAAATAAATGATCATATTTCGAAGAAGCTCTCGTCTTTGTCTTCCGGTTCATCGTCGTCTTCATCAATGTCATGGTCCTTGCCATCGCCGTCGTCGGTGTCCTCCTCTGATGACTCAACACCGCCCCCTTCTTCGTATAAGCGTGCTATCTCCTTGTTGGAGTCCTCCTCCTCCACTTCCTAGGCCCATGGGTTCATGCCACTCTCCTCCGCTTCTGCCTCCAACTGATCTATGAATGCCTCCTCATTGGCCGAATCAGACTCGTCCAAATAGTTGTCTCCTCTCTTCTTCCTGGTCTTCTTCTCGTTCCTCTTCTTGTTCGTACTTGTCATTTCAACACACGCCCCCGTCCTGGCTGCTGCTTTGCGCTCGTCCGTCACTGCAAGTACCCCACGCTCCTCCTACGCGGCCGGTACAAGCTTTGACATTAAGGTTTCCTTGAGTGCCGATGTTGATGGATCCTAGCGCGGTCGGACACGACGTGCTTCCTCAGTAGGCGACTCGCGAGTGCGAATGATGCAGCGAAGAGCAGGGGACACAGGACGATCAGTGGACGGCTTGGACCTGCCATTGCCATGGCAAGGGGGCATCGTGCTCGAGGAAGTTGTTCGGAATGAGCGATGGTGGGTGCATAGAGTTGGGTGCCGATCTGATCAAGGGCGAGCAGCGGTTTCGTGCGTCGTGTACATGCATGCATTTGTCGATTATTAAAAAAATGTAATATCTCGCGTACTGAACATAATTTGATCACAACAAAAGTGGCACATCATATTCTAGACTCGTAAATATCCCATGCGTGCCTGTCGACGTGGAGTTCAATGGAGTTCGACGTGCCGATGTGATCGTGTAGCAGTTGCGCGCGTCATTGCCCCATCAACACGTGACACACGCATGCGGGACGTGCACGCCGATGCCCGTGATTACCAGCCGATCCCACTCATTTTTTAAGGGTAAGCTCGCACTCCTCTTATTATATACTGGATTTTACGTGGTGCCAAAGACCATTGAACTATCCATCGCAATAAAGACAAGTCCCATCGATTCCCTATCCCTGTCTCCCTGGCTTTTTTGAGAAGGTAGACCGTACTACTAGACCATGACCTGTACTCTTTGACTCTTCTCCCACACTAATCACTATCTTCTTCCTCCGGCTGCCACCTCCCTCCCCCTACAAGCCATGGCTCCACTGAGGAGAGGCCAGTCGACCATCCTTGTGGATAAAAAAGAGAGAGCTCGTCGCGAGGCAGTTCTTGCTCTACCAGCCCCTCAAGCCCCCTCTCACTAAGGCCCAATCTCTCCCAAAAATGACATCGAATGTTCTAGCAGGCGAGGGCTCCTCCTGGTACGGTCTTCTTGTTCTACTTCTTCTCCATCTCCTTCTCCATCATGATCTTATTCTGCTTCTTCTTGTTTTTCTTCTTCTTGCTCTTCCGCTTCTACGTATTACAGGCCGGTCATGGAGCCAGAATCCACCATGATAGAGGCGTTGCAGGACCCGTTTGGTCCTGTTCCACGTCTCAGCGAGGTAGCAAATCTCCATATTGTTATTTCTCTGAGTTGTAATGTGGATTTCTTATATAGTGTCCGCCCCGCATTAGGTTTTTTCTTTTGCGAGTTATTTTAGTTGTCATGATTATGACTGGATCTCCTGGTATTTCCTTAATACCATTGTTCATAGATTCAATATGGATTTTTTGTGATTAGGATTAGTTTATCATGATTATGACTAGATCTCTAGGTCCATTTTTAACACTGCTGACCATAGATTCAATGGGGATTTTTTGATTTGTATTAAAATTCACCTGGAACTTGGAGTGTAATTGTAGAATTTCTATTTCAATTAACATGAACAATGCAGCGATCCAAGGCCGAGTACTGTGACAAGGAGGCCATGACCAGTGCCAAGATTGACAACCAACAAGAGCTTGCGCGTTCCCTCACTTAAGCTAATGAGAGCCTACGCAAGCAATTATCTATTTAGAAAGAGATGTCGCTAGATTTTGCACGTGACATCGTGTGGCTGCAGAAAGTGCTCGACCGTAACTTGAATAGGCAAGAACAGGCCATCAAGATAATCAACGATCTCACGGAGGAGAAGAAGAATCTTGAGAAAAGGTGCATCTCCTGCATGACAAAGTCACCGAGGCACTAGGAGGACGCATCGAGGAAACCAAGGCTGCCATCTGAACCTACCATGACATGAACTGTTGCCTGGATGTAGTGAAAGATATGAATGAGGACATGAACAGAGGGATTGTCGTACTCGAGGATGTTCAGAAAGAGAACGAGGAGCTAAGGGCTTGTCTAGAGGCGTATCGGAGCAATGCTCAAGTCTAATTCCCGTTAGAAAGGGCACAAATATCAAATCATGCTCCACTCTTTTTGTAATATTTAGGGTTCAGGGAGCAATGCCCAAGTCTGATTCCCGTTATAGGGTGCAATAAGAATCCTAGGGCAACTCCTTATCTATCTAGACATGTGTAGGCGTTCATGTTTATGAATGGACACCATGAGGGGATCTCCACCATGAGCTCTTTCCATTCTATATTTGGACATGGTTTCTGCATTATGAGTTTTCCACTACTATTTGGTGACATGGGAAAAAACTCACAACACACTAAACGGCAGATAAACCTTATTTGTCTTTGAAATTGAAATTATGACAGTGCCACTAGTTGATTCATAAAATGTTGATTAGTCCTAGATTGCTTCTTCCTTGAAATTATGACAGTTCTACTAGTCGGTTCAGTTAATTATGCAAACTAACCACCTTGTCCTGGTGAACTGAACAAACCATACTATATATTTTTGTTGTAGGGAAAAAGGTGAAAGATCAACTAGGACTTGGCGACCTGGCTAAATCACAAGATAGCCATCCAAAGGGAGAAGCAGAATTCCCTGAAGCTAGCCTTTGAACACCTGCGTGCTGAAGTCGCGGTCCTTTTTGACAAGTGCCAGAAACTGAAGGAGGTAAACACCGGCTGGGAGAAGCTTCATAGGGAAGGTCGCACCTTAGCTAGTAAGCAGACGGAGATCATGAAAGGGATCTTGAAGGAAAATCGTATGGTTACGGACCAACTTCTCGAATCCGTGACGGAGCGCTAGAACCTGCAGCTAGCGCACGACAAAGTAGTGAAGGAGCTGGACGCTCTTAGGTAGGAAAACAAGCCGCTCCGGGCCAGGCTCACTTGAACCCAATATATGTCTATTTCTTACTGAACTGCCTAGTTTATCCTCTGAAGTGGTGATTTTGTAAACGTGAATTTAACTCTATGCACGATATGTGTGTTTGTCTGAAATTAATTTGCTCGAGGATTGAGTTTGTCTTAGTTAAGAAAGCGCAACTGCAAGTCTTATAGTTAACTAGTTTCAGGCATTGGCACAACATAAATTATTGATCTAGAATTTCCTTTATTCTCTGTAGTCTGTCCTTGTTCACCCTCGCGCGCCTTCTTCAGTTCCTTCGACAGATCTGCAATGCAGTACTCTTTCTTCTTCTTGTCTTCCCTGAGCTGATCCCTCTCCTTTTCTGCATTTTGAAATAGCAACATGTGACTATCCTAAAGCTTCTTTGCAGTTCCAGCAACCAAGCTCCCATTGATTCTGTCACTTAGTTCTGGCTGCAAATTCTCGATTTCTTGTTCTAGCTCCTTATTTCGTACCGACATCTTGTAATTTTTTTAGCTGCATCACAAGCATCAGTAAATCTCCTCGACCTTTCCAACTCATGCATCTCCCATAACTGGGCCAAACATTTCTTAAGTGCGTCTGGCCACTCAAGATCCACCCACTCTACTGCTTTACACATCGGGCCAACCTAAAAATACACACATTATCATGTTATGAACATACACGGTACATTTTTCTTCATGTCACTATTGCACATAATGTAAACAAACCTAATTTTTACAACCCAAAAACCTTCTCCTAGTGTTACTGCCTTCGAATGCAACATATCTCCTCAGTTTTAGCCCATGGTCACATGGTACTTCTCCATCGAGATTTAGGCCCTCCCATTCGGAGTCGTAGATCGTCCATGGTACTATAGGTAAACGCAAAGCTGGAATTGAACACGATTGCATGCACATATGGAGCTCAGATCGAGGGATTTACCAATGCATAACCCTAGCCTGAGAAAACTGAGGAACTCACATCATGGAAGGAATACTCGATGTCGGAGAGAAGGTTGTCGCTGCTCGACTGGTCGTCCTCGTCGTTCCAGGACAGCATGGCGAATGCGTCATCACTGGCGACATCATCAGCGTCAGTGGGGAGAGAGGGAGAGAGAGGCGAAAGTGAAGTGCGTCACCACTGCAACAATGACTAAATTGGCATGTTACAATAGTTTAAAGGATACCATGCCCTTTCCATGGATTACTGTCTCCTGCCTAATAGTGTTTCTCTTCATACATTCTTATTTTAAATATTAAACATGTACTCCCTCCATCCCAATATATTACATCATCTAAAGAAACAAAATCATGTCAACTACAAGGTACTTATGCATCACTTGTTCAGTCATGGTTTCACAAAATATTACATTACAATCTCTCAACAAACATAATCACAGAAACAAGTATATTACATCAACTCAAGAAACAAAATCATGTCAACTACAAGGTACTTATGCATCACTTGTCTAGTCATGGTTTCACAAAACATTACATTACAATATCTCAACAAACATAATCATAGAAACAATTATATTACATCAACTCAAGAAACAAAATCATGTCAACTACAAGGTACTTACGCGTCACTTGTCCAGTCATGGTTTCACAAAACATTACATTACAATCTCTCAATAAACAAAATAATAGAAACAAGTACAGTACGTCATCTCAAGAAACATAATCATGTCAACTACAATGTATTTATGCATCACTTGTCCAGTCATGGTTTCACAAAACATTACATTACGATCTCCCAACAAACATAATAACAGAAACAAGTACAGTACGTCATCTCAAGAAACATAATCATATCAACTAGAATATACTTATGTCTTATTACAACAACAATGGTTTCAGTGAGTGACATGTCCGAAAATCTCAACAGCTCGCGCAACATTATATCGCAATCTCTCAACAAACATAATCACAGAAACACGGTCTAAATGCAACAGAAGTCAATGTTACAAATACAAGCAGGGGAACCCCATGGTCCATATGACAAGCCTAGGGTAGCAGCTCTCATCAGATCTCATCAACGTCGACCACCTCATTCTGTTAAGCCACTACAGGGGCCTCTACATCCACTATAACCTGTTCAACAACATTAGAAATGGTACCAAGGAAGAACACCTTCCTGGTTCGCTTCTTTCGTCGCATAATCTGCATAAGATCTTCAGTATCCAAAAAATCTATGAATTGCTGCTTCTTATGATGCCACCACCGGATTTGTGCCATCTGCTTAGGGCCAATACTGATTTCCTTACCGATCATCTCTCTCATTTCATCAAGAGTTATGTTTTTGGAATCAACGGTGATCTCCATAGTACATGACTAAACTGGCTTATTTACTCCCTCATCAAGTTTTGCCATGTATGAATCCACCTCTAAGTGTATACTGAACTTATCTATATCAGCATCTATTGGTCCATAGTATCTAGGAGCCAAAGATCTAGCAGCAAGATCTCCAACATCTGCATACATATCATCAATCATCGCTTTAACTTTCACCTTACGATCAGCTGCACAAGATCCCAAACAATCTGAAGCTCATGGCAGTGCTCAATTTGCATATAGGTATCATTCATGTTGGGCCACACCAATTGTGTCCTCTATCTAGAACCCTAGGGAATCCTAGCGGCAAGCATATCTACCATCTACGAAACAGACACAACCTCTTTGCAATTCACAAGCAGATGCACATCTTGCCCGAACACAACCCTCTCGTAACCAAAATCTAGTTTTGCAGTGTACTGGCGAACAATAACTGTGAACTCATATAGGTCCCTTGTATCAAAGTGGTGCCTAATTTTATTAAAAAGGGGAACTTCTCAGTTCATTCGATTCTATTATGCCGTAACTAATCTACTTGTAAGATAAGGCACAAATAATAAAAATTTACCTCTTGCTCTTCTCCTGGGTTTTTTCTTCGAGATCTGGGTGCCGCATCCGCCCATCGGAGCCGAACAATCCGCCGCCGGCCTTACTTTTATCTTCAAACTGCTGCTCGTATGTACCTTGGGAGTAGAATCCTTGCTGACGTCCTCGCTAATCGGGGCTAAAGACCTCGCCGCTGCTTCACGTTGAGCCCCAGACTATGGCACCGACGGACCCGAATCAGTCGGCGATGTAGCTACAAACTTCGCCTTGCAAGACATGCTGGGCCACCGCCGGATTCAGTGTCGATGGAGGGAGAAAAAAGGACCTCTGCCGCCGGCAGATTCAGTGTCGGGGAAGGAAGAAAAAGAACCGCTACCGCTAGATTCAGTGTCGAGAGTTAGGAAAGTACAATAATGGATTTCCCCTACGACACGCGCAGGGTGGCTAAGAAGAGAGATCGGCGAAGAAGGGGCACAACAGGAACTTGTGTAAAAGAATATCCTAACTTAATGGGCGCGATCTGAAAATATTGGGTTTGTCCATCATTCACTTGAAACACCCCTCTCAGCAATTAGTGCCCCAACTTTTTGAATCGTGGTGATTAAAATCCACCCGGGTACCGCGATGCACTGGCGTCTCAACTTTCAGGCCGCAAAATCATATTCTCCCCAATAAGCTACCTGAAACAAAGTTGGCAGGCTCCAAGACGGACCCATGGTTTGCGTGAATGGCTGTAAACAACTGGGAACCCAAAAGTGTGACTGGGCTTGTCGATACTGCGAAAACATTCCACGTTCCAAAATAGTATGGGCGCTCCATACGCAATCGTAAATAAAGTAGTAAAACTTGGCATAAGTACATGATAGTAACTAAGCTCCAAACTACTTTGTGGCCCCAATAAATAAAGTGTGAATCAAGCTCAGGCGAAGGGGGATCCATAGAGTCTCCCGTATGTGGATATTGCGAATAGTCAAGGAACAGTAATCAAAGATTTGCGGTCCTATGGGACACAAGTGATCTTAAAGAACCAAATAGCAGATAATGCTCGCCAGTGCCTCTTTATTTAGTTATCCCATTACTACGCAGTTTAAGTTGTTTAGGTACCTCTTTAGCCAAAGAATCGCATAAACCCTACACATGCAGTTCTACGACTCACATGGCTCAAACAACTCCTATAATAATGTCTCCTAGGTTGGAGGATACAAGTTTCAGTGGGGTTTAAAATTAAAGGCTATGCAATACTTGGGATTCAATTTAATGCAATCATGACTCCATGATGTAAGAATAAGATAGAAGCATAGGTGTTATATGTATGCAAGCCTGGGGAATTACTAGCATGGAAGTTCACTTGCGGAATAAGAAGGATCTAGGTAATACTCCCGAGGCTCCTGGTATTCTCCTTACTCAGTGTCTATCCAGATAAAAACCAAACACACAAGGGCCAAAATAAATATATTGCACAATTATATAAAACATATGCAACAATTAAACAAGGTATTCCATGATGGAATGATGCACAACTGCAAGGTATAACATAGCATGGCATGGGTGAGGTGTGGAAACAATAATAAAGCACATTGTTAATTTATTTAGGCATGTTTTACTCTCATAAACAGTCCTGGTTATTTAATATTCATATGATGCATGCTTCAATTCATATCATGGAATGCATAATCAGAACAGGCTCGTCGTGCTAATCGATTTAGGCATATTATTTGTCAAATTTGGAATTACGGAATTAAAGTTATGAATTTTTTAAGAAAAGGTATTTATTGTCATTTAAATAAATTTAGAAATTTTTATTGTCATTCAAATTAGGGTCGAAGTCAATGGTTTAACTATTTCAAATCAATTCTGCAAATATTTGACAACATATTTGAATTAACATTAAAAAACAAAACATATTTCATATAGAGTTTGAATTCAAATTCAAAAGTATTTGAAAGATACAAATTATTTGATTAATATTCCAATTCTGAAATTTTCATTGAATTTGAAAAAAGGGTTCAAGGTTTTCCTCACTCAGGGTCATCCTACCCTCAGGCAGTGACATGTGGGCCAACGAGCTGGGTAGGACTACATGCGCGTTGGTTAGTGGGCGGCGAACATGTGGGCAAGACAGGGCACAGTTCGAGTTTTCCCGAACTCCAGGTATCTTTTCATAAAAAGGCCGGGTCAGATGTTTGGTGGGGTTGCAGGGACTGTGTTTTGCTGAACAAGAAAAGCGTAGGGCCTACTTGCAAAAACAGCGGTGGCTTACAGTCGAACTGAAGACAAAGCTGAAGCGTGCGGCGGATCCGGTCATCTTCCAGCGACGATGGCGATGAATCCCTCGAGAATTTGACCATGCCACAAAAACGAAAAAGGAGAGGAAGCAAAGGCCTCCAAGTTCTATTCAGGCGGCAACTACGGAGGAGGGTCGCATCATCCAGAAAACTTCAAGGAACCGGGGTTCAGGCTACTTGGTGATGTTATCTAATGAAACTGAAACTCTCGGCAGCGACCGTCGACGGAGGAGCTTCCTTCTGGCGGGGGTTGTGATGCATCAATTCGTGCATGGTCGGGCTCTCTAGAGAGCTGGGATATGGGGCTATTGCTGTAGCTTACACGCCTTTGCACGCTGGTGCAATGACACGTCGAGGAGACGGTGAAGCAGTGCAACGGGGTTTTGCTCACTGCTGGCGGTGACCATGACGGTGGGCGCGCAAAGAAGCAGTTCGACAGAAGCCGACGGCGATACATCAAGCTAGAGGAAGGTGGGTGTTGTCTGGGAGGTCGAGGGGCTCACCAGGGACACGTCCATGACGGTGCGAGAGCATGAGGTGGTGCAGATTGGAACGGGGCAGGCATGTGTGCTTTGGTATCTAGCGGCCACGGCGTCTCCGGTGAACTGCGACGAACTGTGGTGGCGTGGCTAGTACCGGGGTGAAGCAGGGGAGGAAGACGAAGGTCCGGATCGAGTTGGATGTCCTGCTTGCTCACCAACTTGGCGAGAATAGAGGGTAGATGGCTAGGTTTAGGGTTTTTGCTCGGGGAAGACATGGTCAAGCTTGGGAGGAAGAAGGGGCGGCTGGGGGTGCCCTGGGTGGTGGATCATGATCTGGTGATGGGCTTGGTAAGATGGGTGGTGGTGGATTGCAGAAAAAGAAAGGGAGAGGGGAGGAGCAGATGGGGTGGTTAGGTTTTTGCCATAAGAAGAAAGGCACGGGTAGCTTTCTTCTCTCTTCTCTCTATCTAGTTATCTAGGAGGGGCATGGGAACCAGGGTTAGGTTTAGGCTGGGGGATCTGGTATGGTGCAACTAGTTCAGGAAGGGAAGGGTGGCTTCGTGGTTTAGGTTTTTAGGGTGTAGCTTTGGTAGATTTAGGTTTTTCTTCTATTTGTTTCTCTTTTATTTGTTTTCATATATTTAAACCATACAATATGGCTACGTCTTTTAAAATGGCTCAACAAGATCAAGTAAACCAAAATAGAGCAATAGATGGAAGGGATGAGGAATTATTGATGTTTGTTTGGGATTTGATCAAACATGCTGAAAATCCAAAGCAAAGGAAGCTTTTCACAATTCAAATAAAACACAAAAGAGGAAGATGGTAGAAGCTTGCATGGGCCATGCACATATATCAAGTGCCACAATTTTAGTTGAGAAAACAACTACATCTCCATGTGGCCATTTAGAACATACATGCATTTAAATTATTGGAATTGTGGCCTCACAAAAGAACAATATTGCTTCTCATATGGATTGGTTGAAAATTTAAGAATAATGAATATGAATGGGCCATGCTAGTATGTGGTTCCACTAGATGATTATTTGGTCACAGTTATATTTAAACATGCCCAATTGTTCCAATCCAACCATAAGGAAGATTTATGAAATATTCTACTCTCATGGCATGCAAGGGTTGCCAATGAGGCTCCACATGTTAGTATTGTGAAAACAATAAGAGAACATATATGGAGGCACGTAGAACTAGAAGTGGATCCATCTTAATACATACGAGCTAAACATAGTAACCAAAGAAATGCAATTTCTCATATCTAGTTTGGATGGTGGAATTTGTGGATGGAACCAAAGAAAGGTGGTGGAAGAATAAAATATATGCCCCCAACTCAACTCGGGCACTAAACAATATATCAAGAACCAAGTACAATATATCAAGAGGCAAATACAATTAATCGACAAATGCATAATGAGAGGAAGAACCAAATGAAATGTGTTTTATATGATGCTCAAATGCAATGTGGCATGGTGTGATGAGCATGATATAATGATGATGCAATAAATGACATGTAGGAAGTAGCAATATATAGACTAGGCAGGTAGCATTACAATTGTTAGACAATTAGGATGCTACACAACATGATAGGATGCAATGCATAAATATTTTCTATTGCAGGATGCAAAATCTTAGCAAGAAGTTAAACCTATCGGTGAAACTCTCGGTGGTTATTGATATATTAATTGATCGTATGATGGGTACATCCAAAGGATGTTTCATAAAGCTTTCAAAGAAACCTACAACTTACATGTGGTTCAAATTTGACCTAGGAAATTTCGATAAATGGATATGATGCCATCCAAGTGGGTGGAGTTAGCTAGGAAACTTGAAAACTCATAAAACATGGGAATCGTAACTAAAACATGATGGTCCACTATAGATGTCTGAAACCTGGCCTTGTGGCATTCAAATCTATATTCTTTGGACTTTATTCATAGAAAAGAATAGTTTGACCTAATTTTGTTAAATCGACATAAAGACAGCTAAGTGTGCGAAGTAAGCTAGGAAGCTTGAAAAATCCTATTCCCTCCGATCCAAATTAATTGACTTGGATTTGTCTAGATTTAGTTGTATTTAGACATGTTTTAGTGCTAGATACATCCGAATCTTGACAAAACTAAGTCAATTAATTTGGATTAGAGGGAGTAATAAAAACTTGGAAATTGTATGAATGCATGGTCCACTTTGTATGAAAAAAGGGGTGGTGGAATTTACTTCTAACTAGCATGGGTCCCGTAGGAGCGAGGTGCTTTAGTTAACACGATTGATGGAAGTACAAGTTCCATCAAGGACCTAAAAATAGGAATTACATCCGAGTCCATATATTTATCACAAATAACCCTAAAATTAATTAAGAAATGAAAAGCAGTTGGGTCCGGCTCCTTCTCTCCACCAAGCAGTTGAGCCATACTATTTAACTAGTACTACTTTCTTAACAAAAGAAAACATCACACTGCTCACTTTTGCGAGAGCTTGTTGATGATGTGCATCAAACACGAACGTCCTTCATTTTTATTTTTTTTGTTATTTAGTTCAATGTTTTCAAAATAGGTCCACCATGCAAATTCTTAGAAATAAATTGAATCTTTCAAAAATCTCGATGGTTTTTACGCTAAATGTACATAAACTTGTTTCAGTGGTCGAGACTAGCTACTCCTTCTATCACAAAATAGATGTCAAAAGTTTGTCTAAATTTGGATGAATCTATCTACTAAATAGTATCTAGATACATCTAAATTTAGAAAATTTTGCGACATCTATTTTGATATGTAGGGAGTAGAAAGCTTACATAAATCTGGAGAATGATTCTCAAACACATGTCCACATTTGTCAAAAAATGGGGTGATGGCTAGGCATGGACATAAAGCTCTAAGCTCGACGAGTTTAATGAGTACTCATCTGCTCGACTCATTTGAGCTCAGCTAATTATCTTAACGAACTTAACTGAGCAACATTTTTTGCTAGTTAATGTTAATGAGATAAAGAACTGAGTTGAAGAGTTCCGTGAGCTACTCGTTAAGCTTGGTAACAATAAAGAGCATAGATATTGTGCTCGCCTAATTTCATGTATGCCAGTTATTTATTGTGTATTGTGTAGTGTACGAGAGAGAGAGAGAGACCCAACCCGTGGTTGGATGGTTATGAGGGTAGTGGTACCCCTAACCCACCAGAGTTCAAACCCTAGGGTTGGAACTTCCGTGTCTCATAAAAGGTGGAATAATCTTCAATGGGAGGCAACGTTCCCCTAGATAGTGAGGTGCCTATGGTTACTACGTTAAGCTCAAGGCCCGTCGGATCAGTCTCAAGGCACAGTCTTTCGAAGGTGCTCATAGGGTAGGGTGTGCGTGCATGTATCCATAGGGGTGAGTGTGTGTAGGCATTTGTGTTTTGTACAAGTTTTTTCAAAAAAAAGAGGCCTTTGGTTTATTTATTGAGCTTTGCTAGGTTTTCGAAAAGTACATGTAATGCAAGTCAAACAAGGTCACTGATGTCTAGGGCCTATGGGCTCACTGCCGTGGAGTCCTGTTATTAGTGGTCTAGTTATAGCCTATAGCATCAAGTGAATGTGAGCACCGTTACCCCTAGCTCTTCCTTCTCCATGAAGCCTCGGTGCTCGGTTTTGAAGGCACTCACGTTTTTCGAGCAATGTCGGTGGATTCAGTCATGCCGGTCCGAAGAACTAGGGAGATCTGGATGCGCAAGGCGGCCAGGTTAGGGTAAGTACGCCTAGGGTCACTGTCTTAGTTTTTTCTTGCATTTAGCTTCCTTAATTATATGGGGTCTCTCCTTTTTGGGGTTTTCTCTATTCTGCCTATCTAGATCGATGATGTTTCCTAGGTTTAGATGCCGGCATGGATGGTAGACGCAGAGTGGTATGACGTCGTTACTGATACAGCTCTCCGGCTCTGGTGCGACTGTGCCCTACTGCCCCATCATCGCTTCACGTTCGAAGGAATGAACTTCGGCCATAGGTTCTTGGGTTGCAAATACGAATGCGAGAACTGCACATTTGTCCACTAGTTCGACCTACTGCACTCACTTTTGCTGCAACATGCGATGATGTCGCTGTGTTTATAGCTCGAGATCTGCGATGAGCTCAAAGAGGGTGACAAGGAGCGCCGGTAGATGCATGCCAAGGAGATTTATGTGGTGTTAGTGGATGTCTCCTACTCATTGTGCTCAGTTTTAAAATGGCTAGATGCCCTTAGATTTGGGTAATTAGGGTTGCACATTAGGTTCTTAACCAAGTACCGTCTGCAATATAGATATTGAGGATGCTCATGTTGCTTTTGGTGGCTAGCTAAAGATTCCAGTAATAATTAAGTAATCCCTTCTGTTTACTAGTATTCCCCATCTCAGAGTACTCGCACATTAAATTACACTAGGTTAATTAAGATGGGAGTAGTTGTCAGTCTGCTTACAGCATGTCTGAAGTTTGTGGTTACTACTAATTGACATGGATTATGTGTTACTGTTATCTATATCTATATACGAGTATTGCTACATTTTTTGCACATTTGTGCACCTCCCCCATCACGCACCTTCTTAGATCAGCAACGTCCACCTCTCCATCTCATTAGCACAATCTCTAGTGAGTCCGCAACCATCTAGAGAGTTGTTTAGGTGGTTGTTGTTTCAGGAAGTAGATCTATATGCCACGTCAGGAAGGTGGGATCACCATTGATGTAGCCATGGAATTAGTTACAAGGTCCAATGAGCATAGGGAAGTATATGCTACCAAAAAGAGTCTTATGAGGATGGGAAGCTCGGCCCCTGGATTTATTTCATAGAATGGTCCTCTGCTGAACAATGCAGAGGTAATTTGTTGTATATCATTCAAAAAAAGATTGTTGTTCGCTGGTGTCCTGCATTGCTCAGATTTTAAAATTATATTTTTCGGTAAAGGGGGATGTCGTGTCTTGATTTTCGACACCGAGGGTATGAGTCCCCCTTTGTTGTTCAGCCAGGGGTGCAACGTTCGGCGAGCTTGGTTGGCAAGCTAGATGAACACAATCACAGAGAGAGACACGATGTTTTACCCAGGTTTAGGTCCACAGTGAGCGGATCCCTACGTCCTGCAACTAGCTACTGTATGATTATCACAAGGTTACACTGGTTCCTTCCCCGAGCAGGTTCTCTAGTCCAAAAATCCTCCTCCCCTAAGTTCGACCTGGGCCTCCTTTTATATGGACAACGGGACACCATAGGGTTTGGGTTACATATCACGGTGCGAGCTTGGCCACGCGGCGGGCTCTGACCTACAACATGGCCTATCAAACCTGCCTCGATGCCATGTGTCTCTCACCGCCCATAGCAAACAAGCACTAGACTTATCATGTCAGTCTGATTCCTATTCCCGGGTAGTCTATCTAAGCCGGGGTTGTTGGCGGGGGTGTTGTAGCATCCCAAATGTCTAACATTGGAATACGACATAATAAATAAGGATTAAGGATACCATATACTTGTAATTATTCTATCATCATAATATCATGCTCATGTCACCATCGCACATTGCATTTGAGAATCATGTTAAAACTTGTTGCATTTGGTTCTTCTCCTCATGTTGCATTTGTCTTATTAACATTTTGAATCTTGGTATAATGTATTTGCTTCTTGATATAATTCTTGATTTCTAAGTTGAGTTGGGGGCATATCTATTATAATTACACCATCCACTTTCCCACCTACCTTTGTTTCCACCCATCCTTCTACCATTTATTTTATATATGAGCAATTGCATCTTTTGGATTTATCTCTAGCTCATAAATAACTGAGACATATCCTATCTTGTTGTCATTGTGCCCATATATGAGTCAGTATTGTTTTCAAAATATTTAGTATGGAAGCCTATATGGCCACCTTTGCATGCTATGTTGAAGTAGAAGCTATTTTGAATTCATTCCATGGTTTTATTCAAATTGTGAGATATTTTGACTTGATAAAGCCATACACATCCATAGTGGCACATACACACTAGTTTGGCCTTACTATTTAAATGTGCCCTCGTTTGAATTAATCTATGTGATGTAGAGAAGGTTCCCACAAGATGGCTTAATTTAACTATGAATGAGTTTATGATGCAAATGCTCTTCGGAACCTATTTTGTTTTCACAAACTACTACATGCATTAATGCATGCATGGGGCATTGCAAGCATGTCTTCTATATTTAAATCCATATCTTGATTCTTTGGATTATTTGGATTTTTGTCAAACATGTTTAAAGGACCAAAACCATCATCTTCATTACCATGTGGATACCACATGTACTAATGCATTGCCGTCTATCCAAAATATGGTACATGTGGCCCTCTTTTAATCCTCTAGAGCTACATGTGTTGCATATTCTTTATTTGATCATCTATCTAAGTAAACCTAACTATCCCTAAATCCTCCATTTTATTATTGATGCAATTTAAACCCTATCTATTTCTAATCATACTAGTGTGTGTCTACACATACACACCCCACTTACCCTACCTGGCTAGTTTCTTGATCAAGCCTGCGATCAAACCACAACCGGCTGCACCCGATCGTTGTCCTTCCCTCCTTAGACATCCCCAAGTCAGAACCCTCACATGTGTTGAATCCATGAACCAGACCAACCCCAGCTGATCTTGCTAGTACCCGACCCCTATTCTCTACTTGGTCTGGCTCAACCTGAACCAGTGGATAGCGAGAGCCACGCCCCACCTAGCGATGCTTCCTATTTTTCTTCTACCATTCCTTAAGCATGTGATCACCATCTAGTCGAGCCAACTCTCCCACGCCGAGCGTGTGCTGTCCTCTCTCCCCTATCATGTGCATAAAGAGACGCAGTAGCAGCAACGCCTCTCATCCTCATCCATCCACCTACCCAGATCGAGATCCCCACCTATTCTTCCTCTCCACCACCATGGCCATGCACACATAAAAACCATAGCCATCGCCGTCCTGCTGCCACTGTCGCTAGACCATCATTTCCAGTAGTAGGGCAAGGAGTTGTACAGTACTAGGAGCAAGGAGGAAGAGTCCACGTAACCTCCATTCCACGTCGGTCACCACACTCTCGTTGTCGAGCCTCCGCTCCAAGCTCAGCCTATCTGGGCTAGCCATGAACTCAAGTTGAGCCTCACCCCACCCTCCTTCGCTTATGTATCGTCACTGTTTAGCCGCAGCAGCCCGCTCACCATGCCGTCGTCACCCGTGACGCTTGCCGCGCGTGCAAACAGCAACACCAGCACACGCACGCCATGCAGACATCAGCAGCAAAGCACCACAGGACCTCTGTTCGTCTATGATTCCTGTCCAATGTGGTTGATCCTAGGCGCTAATCTCCATCGTATAGTGTTTTTGGTTAAACCATCTAGCTCTAGAATCAAATCATGCCTGAAACGATCCCCAGATGTGCTCCAAATCATCTCCAGATCTACCGAACCACTATAAAAGTCTGGCGGTAGTTTTAGCCCCCCTCTGTTTGTCGCAAGCTTAGTTCTCCTGCAGTCCATCCTAGCAAGTTGTATTGATGCATGGTCATAGCTTGATGTGCTAGCTTTCCAACGCAACCAGCCACACGCTTTTTGACACACCACCATTGCCGCTAGCCTCACTGGAAGGAAGCCCCACCGTCGACTGCCGCTGTCAAAAATTTAGAGAACAACGTGCAGTTTCAGTTTCGACAGTCTCAGCAACCAACCCTCAGAACCTTTTCTAAATAGCCCCTGCCCATTTTAACCCTCAACCTGCAGTCCCAGCTCCACCACATGTCAGCCCCAGCAGCCTGCACGTGCAATAGCCAGTCAGCACACGCGGCCCACCTGTCACTTGTTGTGGCTGGGTTCGTACCCATGAGAAAAGTCTAGACGACCAGAATTCAAATTCAAATATTTTTAAACCTAGTGAAATCTCTTTTAAACCTTGACCAAGTTTTGCAGGAAATATAAAATGAATCTGGCAAAATTCAAAACATGAAAAGTGTTTGTTTTGAATCGCGTGCAACAACATGCCGTCTGTTTATTTTTGAAAAAAATTAAATAATAATAAGTATTTTCCTATTATTAATAATTGATTTATTTAATGTTTGAATCCTATCTTTTAATGCATAAATCCAATTAAGGCATATTATATATGTTTTGTGATCATAAAAATTCAAGGATCATTAATATGACATCTAAAATAATTTCTAGGTAATTAAATTTTTTGAAATTATTTAAATACTATTAAATGCCTTTTATTAAAAATTAAAACTTTTAATTCGTAACTCTGAATTCAACAAATGGTATATCTAAATCTATTAGCGCGATAAGCCTGTTTAATTATGATATCCATACATCTTTATGCATCCTGTTTCATGCATTTATAATACGTTGCTGCAAGGAAATTCATTAATAAAATGGGGAATTAAAATTGGAAATATTTCCTTTTTGTTGATAATGCTTCACCAATGTATGCAAGTTATACCATGCAATTGGACATCGTTTAATCATGGCATATCATATTTTGCTTGTTGCATATGCTTCATATGTTTGCACACTTTATTTATTATGGCCCTTGTTTGTTTAGCTTTGATTCCAGGTAGACAACGAGCAAGGAAGTTATTAGGAGGCAATAGAGTATTATCCAGAACCCAGTTATTCCACTACTGAGCTAACATGCAAGCATTTCCACATGTTTGAATTACATATAGCACCTATGCCTCTATCTTTATTCTTGCATCATTGTGTCGCGATTCGAATTAAATTGCAATCCCATGTACTGCAGAACCTTTTCTTTTAAACCCCACAAAAGCTTATACCTCAATCCTATCACCATTTACTATAGGAATTGTTTGAGCCATGCGAATCATAGAATTGCATGTCTAGGGTTTGTGCGAGTTTGATTGGATAACGAGGTACCTAAACAACTAAATTGTGTAGTAATGGGATATCTAAATAAAGAGGCATCGATGGGCAATATCTATGATCTGGTTTTTATCTGCTAACTTGTGTCTCTTAGGACCCTTGTACTTGATTCTTGTTCCTTCACTATCACACTATCCACATGTGGGACCATGAATCCTCTTGCCTGAGATTGATTCACATCTTATTTCCTAGGGCCACAAACTAGTTTGGCCCATTATTACTATCCTATACTTATGCCATGCTTTACTGCTTATTTACTACTGTTGCTCGAGGAGTGGTTTACTACTGTAATGTTTAGGACTTGTGCCACCTTTCTGTAGTATCGACAAGCCCATTCACACTTTAAGGTTCCTAGTAGTTTACAGCCGTCGCCACACACCTTGGGTCCGTCTCGGAGCCGATCGACTTTGTTGTGGCTAGCTTAGTGGGGTGTTCTCCTGAAATAATTTTTTGAATTTTGTGAATTCTTTGTCGTGGTGCCATGTTGATTTTAATTTGGTTATTCCATGGGTCAATTGTGCATGTGTTGTTATTCCTGCACCCCTGCAGAGTAAATCTTTATGAAAGTTGTGTCTGCGGTTATGGATGACTCAGAGCACAGTTTCTCAATCATAAATAACTATAACTAAAGTACCATGCTTAACTTGACTAAACATGACTAGTAATTATTTCAACACTCATGGAATGGTTAATAAAATTACCAATGGATGCGGTATTCTTCCACCTTCTTGTTGGTAAGAGAGAAGGGGGATGCAATATATTTATTTTATGTTGCTTATATAACTGTTGGTTTCTAATTAACGTGCATCCGTCTCTATCTAGTTAGGTCGATGTTGTAGCGTGTCTCTGTAGAACTGCTAGCTATTTACCTTTTGCTGCAATCACGTCAACCAAGGATCTCTTGTGACTTATTAAGGCCAGGATTGCTCATGTGCCAGCTAAGAAGCCAAACCCTCAAGTATGGCCCTTTTCATGTCGGTTATGTTCCCCATGTTTGGGCAATGTGCCTCTGATTGGTTCTTTGCCACTTGCGGTACCAGTGTGGAGCGTGCACGATGTGTCTAGCTGAATTTGGATTATTATTCTGAAATGAGAATTTGGCTTAATTTTGGATTTTATATTTGGTTGTCCAATGGTGCACCTTATTCATATCGCTCAAGTCCTAATGGTGGTGATGACTACAAGGATTTGATATTTGGCTATCTCTGATAAAAATACAGAGGTCATAGCCACATGATTCTACACCTTCAAGAGAAAGAGAAACACTAGGACGAGCAAATTAGGCACCTGAAAGAAGAAGTGGCCGCATCCACTAAGCAGATGGCTGATTTGACTACAGGATGGAATACATCAATTTCAGTTGCTCATGATGTTGTTGTTGATTTTCGAAAGTTCGTGGCTGACAACGTAGTTCCCAAGTCGCCTGATGCAGATGGCCACGAGCTCAGCCTTCTTTTGAAACATATTGGCCATACATTCAATCGGATCTCGACAAGTGGAAATGAGAGCTAGCAATATTTTCAACTCGGCTCTAGAAGCAGATGGGACCCGATCAGAAATTCGAGATTCTAAACGCCCATACAGTCCTGATCCTGCAAAAGATGAGGAAATATGTCAACCAGCGTGACTACGCTACTTCCATTTTGGATGTGTGTACTAAAACTTGTTATTCTTGCTTTGCTAGTGTGTGGTGTTGACGAGTCTATATATTTTATGTACTATTATGACATATATATTGGACCAGGTGTTATGTGACAATATTTGGCAACAGCAGACATCTTGTTCGACTTGTTGTGGTTTTTTATCTTTCAAAAGTTGTCCTTATGATATCTGTTATTGATGATGTTAGTGCTAGCTACGAGTGATTTATAAGTACATGTATCTGGCAGAAAACTAAAACTTTTAGTTGAGATTGTGGAATTTCAGATCGATGTTTGAACTCTAGAACTTGATGTCATAGAATGGTAGGCTTCTACAACCTAGAAAATTTTATACCAAGCAATTCATTGTATCACACGAATAAGTGTACAAACTTGATGTCTATAGGAGGGAAACTGAGAAACTTCTTGGCTCAGGGTTTTTCCCCTCAAAAAATTATTAGGGTTCACACAAAAAAATATAGTGGGGTGAACGCCTGTTTCAAGGAAGCTCAGTCATGTGCCCTTCCATCGCATCGTCATCTTCATTGCCTAGTAGCCCTCCCTCGACTGGACTATCCCTGTCATTCCACCATTGAACAACACCGCACCACCGTTCGCTGGTACATACGTCCCTGACCTCCAACAATTAAGAGCTTTCTGATGGATAGAATACATTTATTTTGGGTATTGGGAAGCCAATAAGCTGGCTACATTTCCAGGATATGGAATCGGTGTGTGCGGATTCTTTTGCTGCATCGGCGGATGCTTGTAAAGTAGAGGTGGATGCTGAAAGCAGCACCAGCGGATGCATGTGAAGAGGGTGCAGAGGCCGATGATTATACTACATCGGAGTCTTGGACAGTGTTGAGTGATGCTTGGAAAGCACTGGAGGTGCAGTTGAAATCCTCGTCGGCTGCTGCTGGAACAAATTCGGCTATGTTGGCTGCCACTATGAAAGTGACAACTGAGTGGGATGCTAGGAATATGTCATCTCATGGTCGTGCTTCTTCAGCATCAGTGGCTGTGGCTCATCATTCGTCAGCGGCGCCTACTCCATCTTCTCAAAACTCAGGAACCCCTTTGTAAGTTTTGTGTTGGATGTTGTCTCCCTCCCTCTGTGTATTATGCTCTGGTGTTTTTTGGACACAGTGGATATTAGTTTAAACTAGTACTGGAAATATAAAAAGCTATTTAATCACAAACTAGTGATCCGAATGTGATGAAACTTTCAAAGGATTCAAATCTAGGCACCTATGATTTACTGAATTTTTTTTGAATAGTTTTACTTTGGAGTTCAAAATCAGAGCTATTGTCATACGTTGGATCTAAGATGGAAGGTGGATCTTGGGGAAAGTTACCGTGAGACTTGGGTTCACCAAGTCACTAAAGTTGCGTCCGTTTTTCTTCCCTTTTTATGATACAACGAGAAAATTCAAGTGGGGGCCTTTGTGTACTCCCTATTTGTCAACATCATGATCCAGTCTTAGTACAAACAAGTAGCGGAATAATAAGCGTAGCGGTGGGCTCCATCTTCAGTGTCACATGCAATGCTGATGATGGGAGATGATCCTAGTTGTCGAAGCCATCCTCCTGTCCTTCCTCCTGGTAGTCCTACTCATAGTCAGGCCACGGGAATAGCCAGGGACAAAGCCATGAGTACTCTTTAAGTACTCGCAAACTATCAATAACAAGTAAGGTAGTGCTAGTAGGATTGCTAAGTTCTAAGTTTATTTGCAAAGTTAAGTTTGAAACCTAAGTAGAGTTCAGAAACAAAGAAATATAAAATAAAGTTCTAAATCACCTAAGTGGGAACTTAGTTTTCATAGTCACAACCATGTTGTGGTCAAGTCATATATGTCACAATTCATTTCATAAGTCATTTTGAAAACATCTGACAACGGAATAGTATGGCCACTCCAACTGTCCATAACCGTGGATGCGGCTATTCGAATAGTTTGACACTCTGCAGAGGTGGTACACTTTCACCACAATATTCGATACCCGTCAGGGGTAACCCTGAATCATCATACTTAGTATGCAGATAATCAATCATAACCTTTCCTTTACACACTCTAGTATAAGCACCTCTCCTATGAGCTTGGCCTCCTAGCCATGGCCATCTACCATCCTGGGCACGACATAGGTGGACAACATCAAGAGGTAGCCTCAACTCAAACCTCTTTCGCGAGGGAACTTATACTAATGCATATAAACTTCCGGCTAAGCCTTACCCAATTCAGGTATTGTGGTTATACGGTAAAATTGGAATGGTATCGCATCCGAACCCAACCATCAGTTTTTATAAAGGGCTAAGGCTCAGGCCTCAACATTTTCATCATCATAAACCATTTGTGTTTCTCAACACATGTCAAAACATCTCAATAGAATGACTCATCATTCCAAGGTTTTCATAAGCATTTTCACCAAGTATTCCCATCTAGAGTGATCAAGTTTTTGGTTTACCTCTAACCACTAAGTTAAGAGTGTTCACTAAGGTGGGATGCTAATCTCAATCTCATGCCATAGAATGACATCTAGTATAGGCCAAGTTTTATACTCTTTATTCTATCTAAACTACTTTCTAGAATCTCACAAAGCATTACTAGAAGTAAAGAAACTTTGATAAAGCAAAAGTAAAACTTGTAAGTAAAACTTGGGGTTGGTATAAATCAAAAGGTATAACCAAAGCATGCCTAATGCATCTTGCTTAGGTCCTCTTGTATAATTCTAGCTTGCTAACAATAGCTTGCAAGTGTTAGCTTGCAAGGGGCTAACTTGCTTAGTAGTGATGGCTTGCCTTGATTGGTGCAGTGGTTGAAATTCTCCTCGTCTTCTTCGGGGTAGAACTCCTCCTCCTCGTAGACTTGGTCGGTACTATCGTCTATAAATACATACCGGATACACAAATCACCAAACAAGACTTAACTAGTCTATTTAGCACACTAAGGCACACACTTGATGATCTAGTATCATCACATTCAACACAAGATTTGGTGAACTAGTTTCATTTATTTTATTTGAGAAAAGTAATTTCTACTCATTGAAAATAATTAAGATTTAATATTCTCCAATTAAAATATGGGATCATGTGGACACATGTCATCACCACATATTCTAATACATGGGAATGTGATTTAAATGTTGGATCACCTTTTATAAAGTCTAAGATTAATATTTAAATGAGTTAAAGTGACTAGAAATGTCTATATAGCATTATTTTGGTACTAGTCCAAAGTCACTGCATGCAAACCTAAATATTATTACATAATCAGGTAGGTATTGTCAAATGTGATTTTTGAGAGTTGGAATCTACGCAAAAGCTATTATGGTTGATTTTTGAAAAATGTTTGAATATAGAAAAGCCTCTGTTTTGTAATTTTGGCTATATCTGATCTATAACTCCAATTGATTTAAATCCAACGGGCTTGGATAGATATTTGAATTATCTTGCTAGCAAAATTGGAATCATTCATTTTGGTTCAGTAGAACTCTCTGAATTTATTTTTAAACTAGTGGACAGAATTGAGTTTAAACTTAATTAGAAAAATCTTTATTTGAATCTGCGGGCTAAGGCGGGAAACTAAATGGGCCGGCCCAGTGGCGCTTTATGGCGTAGAGGGCAGCTAACCGAGGGTCCCGCATGTCAGCGGCTGATTCTAACGCGAAGCGGTATAGGGCGATATGCGTCGTGCGATTAGAACAGAGATCAGCGGTCGTGGCTCGTCGTCGACGACGAACAGGTCGCCGGCAAGACTAAACCCTAGCGGCTCGGTGTGGCGATCGAACTGGTGGATGACGGCGGACTCAGGCGTGGTCGTGGCGGCTCTTGGTGTGGTCGCAATCGACGGGCCCCTTTCTCCTCTGCTGCGGCGACCTTCGATACAATTCCGGTGACTTAGGGCTCGAGCGGCTCTGGGGAGAAGTGGGGAAGGTTCTGTGGCGAGAGGGGAGGTGAATGGTGTGCAGAAATGGGACGGGGGTTCCCTCCTTTAATAGGTCGACGGGGGGACCGTGAGGTGTGACGGTAAGCTCGTTGGTGACGATGGTACAGAGGGCTAATGGCATGCGCGAGGTAGGCGGACGGTGCTCTGCCTCCAAGCAGTCATCTATGACGTAATGGTGTGTCTAGGGGCGGTGGCGTTTAGTCGGGCTTGGCTGGCGCTCTGAGCGGGAGCGGCGGTGTTCGACGCGGCTCACAGCGGGTGCTGGTCGCGCGGCGGGAAATGTGCATGTCCGGGAGTGTGCTGGGGTCAAGGCGGAGCGGCACGCGCGGGCTATGGTCGAGGGGCGGGGTGTGCTGCCTTGTCGGGCACGACGCACTAACGTGGTCCGTGCATGGTGCAGAGGCGGAGAGCACGTGCGTGCCTCGGTGGTCCAGTGCTCGGCTCCATCCGTGGGGTGGACAGGGGGTCGCGGTAGGGTGCAGCGGAGCTAGGGGACATGGTGGGTAGGTGTCGCGTGGTCTCTGGCGTGTCGGCCACGGTTGGCCGGCGACGACCATATCCGGGAGGCGCGGTACTGGTGCTGCGGTGAAGGAGGGAGGTTTTCTGGGTCAGGGTTAGGCTAAGAGGGGACATAGGAGAGTAAAGATGATCAAATGGGGGACAAGAACTCAATTAGCAATAGTATTAGTTAGGCCAGATTATTTTTGTTTGCCAACTGTTCGACACAATGGCCGCAAGAAGTTTATTTTTGAATTTTGAAAAGATTTTTGGTGGGTGGGTTAGTCATAATCTTGATCATCTATGGTTGCTTGGGATTGTCAAGGTGAACTCATTTGAGTGGTTTTTGAAGAAGTGGGATCTATGCATATGAAATGGATTCAATATTCAAATGCCATTCAAAATTAGTGTTTAAATGTTTTTATAAGATTTCAAAGTGGGCCTTGGTAGACCTTTACTTGTACTAGCAAGGGTTGAAAATAGTTGAGAATGTTTCTTTTTGAGTTTGACTTCTATGAACACCTAAAGTGACCTAGTGGGTTAAAATGGCCAAAGTGGCCATGTGGTATTTTTATTCTTATTTGATTTCTTTTTCTTTGGATTTTGTTTTTGAATGATATAGATGATGTGGCATTCACCTTTGAATCATTCTACAACCATTAGATCAATCAAACATGTCATTTCCAAACATTTCTATATTAGTGCAACACACATATGCATTCTTAAGTGTTTTAATAGTAAAAAGTTTTTTGTTAACCCTAAATTGGGTGATTTGGATCTTGATTAGCCTTGATTAAAGTTTTGGATGTTACAAACCTTCCCCCTTAAACAAAATCTCGTCCCGAGATTTAAGAAAGAAAACTAGGAACTAAAGAGATCTGGAAACTCAGTCCTAATGTAATCTTCTCGCTCCCAAGTGGCTTCTTCTTCGGTATGATTGCTCCATTGGATCTTGAGAAATTTGATACTCCGGGTCCTTGTGGTTCTGAAAGCTTCTTCTAGGATACGAATGGGCACTTCACGATACGTCAGATCCTTGCTGATATCAACGGCTTGGTGATCGATGTTCTTGAACACTTCAGTCTTCTCCGGCACTTCCGAGCATTTGCGAAGTAACGAGATATGGAACACATTATGGATGGCTGATATCTCCTTAGGCAGTTCCAGTTGATACAATACTTCTCCTCAATGATTCAGAATCTTGAAGGGTCCGATATATCTGGGGGCTAACTTTCCTTTCAGACTAAAGCATTGTGTTCCCTTCAACGGCGAAACCTTGAGATACACAAAATCTCCGACATTGAAAGTCAGGTCTCTACGTCTCTTGTCAGCATAACTCTTCTATCTGGATTGGGCGGTCTTGAGGTGCTCACGGACTTTGTGAACCTTCTCTTCGGCTTCTCATAGGATGTCGGGTCCGAAAATCTGACTCTCTCCTACTTGCGACCAATTCAAAGGGGTCCGACACTTTCTTCCATATAAGAACTCAAATGGTGCCATTTCCAAACTGGCTTGGTAACTGTTGTTGTAGGATAATTCTGCGAAAGGCAGACAATCTTCCCATTTTGATCCATACTCTAACACACAAGCTCTCAACATATCTTCTAAGATCTGGTTGAGTCTTTCAGTCTGTCCATCGGTCTGCGGGTGATAAGCTGTGCTGAAATTCAACTTGGTCCCTAATCCTTCTTGGTCTTTCTGCCAAAATCTTGAGGTAAATTGGGTTCCTCGATCCGACACTATGGTCTTGGGGGTTCCATGCAAACTAAGAATTCTGGCAATGTACAACTCTGCTAGCTTCGAACTCTGGTAGGTTGTCTTGACAGGTATAAAATGGGCTACCTTGGAAAGTCTATCAACGATGACCCAGATTGAGTCATTTCCCCTACTAGAAGTAGGCAAACCGGTGATAAAATCCATTCCGACGGAATCCCATTTCCATTCTGGAATCTGTAATGGTTGCAACAGTTCTACGGGTCTCTGATGTTCCGCTTTGACTCTTTGACAGATATCACACTTGGCGATGTAGCTTCCAAATTTCTCTCTTCATCTTGTGCCACCAAAATTGCACCTTCAAATCTTGATACATCTTTGTTCCTCCAGGGTGGATAGAATAAAGAGTATCATGAGCTTCTGGCATGATCACTTGCTTCAGCTCTGAATCTGCTGGCACAAAGATACGTCCTTTGTACCACAGAACTCCTTCTTCGTCTTCGGTGAATCCAGGTACCTTTCTTGTACCAGTACAATGTTTGATTCCGTCGATACTTGCATTTCCCTTCTGGGCTTCCTTGATTTGACTGATCAAAGTGGGTTGAAGTTCGATGCTAGCTAAAAATCCCTTGCTAACTAGCTCAGTTCTAAACTGCTCCAACTCTTCATGCAAACTTGGCTGGTTCTCTTTGATCATGGTGTTTAACCTACACGGCAATCTGCTAAGAGCATCCGCTAGCACATTGGCTTTGCCGGGGTGATAGTGAATGTCAAGGTCATAATCCTTGATTAACTCTATCCATCTCCTTTGCCTCATATTCAGCTCCTTCTGAGTGAAAATATACTTCAAGCTCTTGTGATCTCAATAAATTTCACAGCGATTACCCATAAGGTAATGACGCCATGTCTTCAAGGCTAAAACTACAACTGCTAATTCAAGATCATGGGTGGGGTAGTTTTGCTCATGTTGCTTCAGTTGTCTGGACAGATATGCGATGACTTTGCCTTCTTGCATCAACACACATCCGAGATCAATCTTGGATGCATCACAATACACATCAAACGGCTTCTTGATATCTGGCATGATCAATATTGGGGCTTAAATCCATCTCTTTTTGAGCTCTTGGAAACTTTCTTCACATTTGTCTATCCATTCAAACTTCTTGTCCTTCTTCAACAATTGGGTCATGGGTCTTGCAATGCTCGAAAATCCTTCTACGAACTTGCGGTAATATCCTGTTAATCTGAGAAATGCACGGACTTGGGTTTGAGTGGTTGGGGCTTCCCAACCACTCCACATCTTTGATCTTGGCGGGATCAACAACGAATCCTCCTACCGACACAATATGTCCGAGGAATCCTACTTCTTTCAGCGAGAACTCACATTTGCTGAACTTGGCATACAACTGATGCTCTCTGAGGGTTTCAAGGATGGTTCTCAGGTGTTGCTTATGGTCTTCTTCTGACTTGGAGTAGATAAGAATATTGTTGATAAACACAACGACAAACTTATCCAGAAAGTTCATAAAGATCTTATTCATGAGATTCATGAAATAAGCGGGAGCATTAGTTAATCCAAAAGACATGACCGTATACTCATACAATCCATATATGGTGGTAAAGGCGGTCTTTGGAATATCCGTTGCACGAATCTTAAGTTGATGATAACCAGTCCTAAGATCAATCTTAGAAAACACTCTAGCACCAGTCAACTGATCAAACAGATCCTCTATCTTTGGCAATGGGTACTTGTTCTTGATGGTGACATCATTCAGCTTCCTGTAATCTGTGCACAAACAGTTGGCTCCGTCTTTCTTGTCGAGAACAACACGGGCGATCTCCAGGGCAATGCGCTTGGTTGAATCAAACCTTTCTCCAGCATATCATCAAGTTGCTTCTTCAGCTCTACTAACTCTGATGGGTTCGTGCTATAGGGTCTTTGAGCTATGGGTCCAGTTCTAGGGATTAGTTCAATACTAAACTCAATATCCCGATCAGGAGGCATACCGGGCAATTCATCTAGGAATACATCGGGGTATTCACAGACTACTCTGACTTGGTCTATGGTGGGTAGGGCTCGACTCTTGTTGCATTTGAATTGACGGGGCAAGGTTTCATATATATGCTCTACTGACACTCCAGAGCTACTAGTCATGGTGATGGATTTCTTGGAACAGTCGATCAATCCTTTATGCTTCTACATCCAATCCATTCCTAGTACTACTTCCAAACCTTTGGTTCCAAGTACTATTAGATTGGCATAAAAATATATTCTATGTATTCTGATAGGCACAGCCTTGCAAATTTTTCGAGCTTTGGTGGTTGAACCAGGTATTTGAACTATCATAACATGCTTCAAGTTGGTTGGGTGAATCTTACTAGTGCATGCAAATTCTTCGGTGACAAACGAGTGGGATGCTCTAGAATCAAACAACACTCTTGCTAATACTGAGTTAACAGAAAACATACCCAGCATGACATCTAGCACTTTTTGGGCTTCTTCGGCGTTCATGTGGAAGAGACGGTCGGTGCGGTTGTGCGGGTTCCCTGGGGCGAATCTTCTTCCGGGCTGAACACGGCGCTGCTGCTGCTGAGCTGGGGCATTCACATTGGCAGTGGCGGCAATCTTCTTGGGACACTCATTGGAGTAGTGACCCTTCACTCCACACTCAAAACAGGTAATCTGAGACTTGTCTTTGGCTGCAACAGGCAGGACATTGCTTCCAGTCCTTGGGGCAGTATTGTTGTTGTTGTTGTTGTTGTTGCACTTGGGCGGTGCACGGTTGAAGTTGTGGGAGTTGCCGGGGTGTTTGTTGTTGTTCCCTCAGGTCTTCACATTTCCTCCGCTACGGTTGGGGTAACTTGGACGAGACATTGGTGGTCCATTGTTCCGCGGGGCATATCCTGCAGACGGGTTGGGGCAATACTTCTAGGCACTATGGGACCCAACTTGGTGCATCATCCAGCGTTTGTGGTTGTCATTTGCTTGGTTGATCTTCCCTTCCATCTGGATGGCAGAGTCGACTAGCTCTTCAAGATCATCAAAACGGATGTTGACGAGTACCGTTTGCATCTCATCATGCAGTCCGTTCAGGAATCTCTCCTTCTTCTTGGCTTCAGTGTTGATCTCATCCGGTGCATACCGGCGAGGGACAAGAATCTGTCATGGTACTCCACTACATTCATTCTGCTTTGCTTTAGTTCTCTGAACTCATCTCTCATTCTGGTGACTAAACCTTGCGGCACATGGGTGCGGCTGAACTTGACTTTTAAGGCTTCCCAGGTCATCTCTTGACCTTGGTTCATTGTGCGGGTGTTGTTCCACCAAGCTCTTTCATCTCCTGCCAGATAGTGGGTGGCAAACAGAACTTTCTCGTTGCATCTACGCCTGCGACTTCTAGGTTATTCTCCATGGTCTGTAACTAATCATCAGCATCCAGCGGGTCTTTAGACTTGCTAAAGATAGGGGATCGGTATTCTGGAAGTTTTTGAGTTTGGATCCATGATAATCTTGATTTCTATGGCCCTGATTATTGTGGGCCATCTGGGCGATCTGTTGCAGGGTGGCTAGGTTGGCTTGGTGCTCTGCCCTACTAGCTTCGTGGTCCAAAACTAGCATCTACAGAATTTGTAGCATCGGGTCCTGCGATGAGCTACTCCCTCCTTAGTTTACACGAGTCATCTGAATATTGAGATAGATAATGGGGTAAGGGGGAAAGTTCTAAGGTTCATGGTTTTGTTTTCAAAGCTAAAACTTTGAGTTTGATTCAGGTTTTGCAAACTACCTTCTTCTCATTCATTCATTCAATCAAGGCACAGGATACAAACACACACACCACAACATGAAAGGAAAACATATGGTTTTAAGACCATTCTATGAGCTAAGCTACAATGGGACCGATACTTCTCACTCCTACGATAGTGCTCTAGTGCATCTACTCATCATCGATGAAGTCGAAGTCATCATCGTCTGTGTAGAAGTCCATGGCATCATCCTCCAGATAGTCATTGTCATCACTGAGGTATGAGTGAATATCCCCCTGGATGTCTTCACCTTCTTCTTCTTCTTCTTTTGCTGCAAGGTGGGCTTCTTACTCCTGGATGGTCTTCTCGAGGTCGGCCACCTTCTTGCGAAGATGAGCGATGGTGCGATCCTTATTCTCGCATTGCCGGCGAAGTGATTGACGATCCTTGATGAGCAGTGAGAAAGTCTGTGACTTTTGGGCGGCAATGGCAAGGTTGTGGTCAGCGTAGGCTCGAGCATTATCCAATTCCTTCTGTCTATCATACAGCAGGAAGTCGAGGTTCTCCACTTGGCGCTTCAACTCCGTGTGACTTAGCATCTCTAGTGGCATTCCCATAGAATCATGCCTTGCATAGTGAGCAAAGCGAGTTCCCTGGATCAAGTTGATGTTCTTTCCGCAAAGATAGGCGAGAGCTTCATGCATAGCCCTGGCTAATCCATCTAGCCATTTGTTCTCTATCACGGTGAATTGAATCTTCTCGGAAAGGGGTCCTTCCATATTGCCTCGAAGATCAGCAACTATCAGCCATTGTAAATCTCCTCCTGGGTGGTCATTGAGTTGAGCCCTGAAGAATTCCGGATGCGGACACTCAAGGTACTCAGACAGTGCATCAAGATCCCTCTCGAAGATCATTTGGCCTCCGTTGCCCAACTGGTAGAACTTGTAGTACTGAACTTCCATCTATAAGAATTTAGGATGAGAAAGTTAGTCAGGTGATCAAGTGTGTCAAATTTTTATGTAGCAATGTAAGAATTTTTGAGGAACATGTATCTTGTTGAAAGAATCTCAAGGGTAAGAGGGGAAATATATTTTCATAAATACTCACTTATTTTGTTTTGAAACTAAGTTTTTGTTCGGACGCCCATTCTAACTAGGGTCTCCTATGGTCAGGATGGCTCTGATACCAAGTTGTCAACACCCGGATTTTTAGTCCCAGATGCCAGTTATGCAATGCATCGCAATCCCAGGATTACCATTTTTGCGAGACATAACAGATTGGATATCACAGTACATCATCCATTACAAACCATAATAAGGTCTTACACAAATAAAGGATCTGATGATCTAGTCTTAGTACAAACAAGTAGCGGAATAATAAGCATAGCGGTGGGCTCCATCTTCAGTGTCATAGGCAATGCGGACGATGGGAGATGATCCTAGTTATCATAGCCATCCTGCTACCCTTCCTCCTGGTAGTTCTTCTCATAGTCTGGCCATGGGAATAGCCAGGGACAAATCCATGAGTACCCTTTAAGTACTCACAAACTATCACTAACAAGTAAGGTAGTGCTAGTAGGTATGCTAAGTTCTAAGTTTATTTGCAAGGTTAAGTTTGAAACCTAAGATGAGTTCAGAAACAAAGAAAGATAAAATAAAGTTCTAAATCACCTAAGTGGGAACTTAGTTTTCATAGTCACAACCCTGTTGTCGTCAAGTCATGTCACAATTCATTTCATAAGTCATTTTGAAAACATCTGACAACGGAACAGTATGGCCACTCCAACTGTTTATAACTGCGGACGCGGCTATTCGAATAGTTTGACACTCTGCAGAGGTGGTACACTTTCACCACAATATTCGATACATCCGTCAGGGGTAACCCTGAATCATCATACTTAGTATGCGGATAATCAATCATAACCTTTCCTTTACACACTCTAGTATAAGCACCTCTCCTATGAGCTTGGCCTCCCAGCCATTGCCATCTGCCATCCTGGGCACTTCATAGGTGGACAACATCAAGAGGTAGCCTCAGCTCAAACCTCTCCCGCGAGGGAACTCATAGTAATGCATATAAACTTCTGGCTAAGCCTTACCCAATTCAGGTATTGTGGTTGTACGGTAAAATTGGAATGGTATCGCATCTGAACCCAACCATCAGTTTTTATAAAGGGCTAAGGCTCATGCCTCAACATTTTCATCATCATAAACCATTTTTGTTTCTCAACACATGTCAAAACATCTCAATAGAATGACTCATCATTCCAAGGTTTTCATAAGCATTTTCACCAAGTATTGCCATCTAGAGTGATCAAGTTTTTGGTTTAGCTCTAACCGCTAAGTTAAGAGTGTTCACTAAGGTGGGATGCTAACCTCAATCTCATGCCATAGAATGACATCTAGTATAGGCCAAGTTTTATACTCTTTATGCTATCTAAACTACTTTCTAGAATCTCACAAAGCATTACTAGAAGTAAAGAAACTTTCATAAAGGAAAAGTAAAACTTGTAAGTAAAACTTGGGATTGGTATAAATAAAAAGGTATAACCATAGAATGCCTAATGCATCTTGCTTAGGTCGTCTTGTATAATTCTAGCTTGCTAACAATACCTTGCTAAGAATATCTTGCAAGTGTTAGCTTGCAAGGGGCTAACTTTCTTAGTAGTGATGGCTTGCCTTGATTGGTGTAGTGGGTGAAATTCTCCTCGTCTTCTTCGGGGTAGAACTCCTCCTCCTCGTAGACTTGGTCGGTACTATCATCTATAATTACATACGGGATACACAAATCACCAAACAAGACTTAACTAGTCTATTTAGCATACTAAGGCACACACTTGATGATCTAGTATCATCACATTCAACACAAGATTTGGTGAACTAGTTTCATTTATTTTATTTGAGAAAAGTAATTTCTACTCATTGAAAATAATTAAGATTTAATATTCTCCAATTAAAATATGGGATCATGTGGACACATGTCATCACCACATATTCTAATACATGGGAATGTGATTTAAATGTTGGATCACCTTTTATAAAGTCTAAGATTAATATTTAAATGAGTTAAAGTGACTAGAAATGTCTATATAGCATTATTTTGGTACTAGTCCAAAGTCAGTGAATGCAAACCTAAATATTATTACATAATCAGGTAGGTATTGTCAAATGTGATTTTTGAGAGTTGGAATCTACGCAAAAGCTATTATGGTTGATTTTTGAAAAATGTTTGAATATAGAAAAGCCTCTGTTTTGTAATTTTGGCTATATCTGATCTATAACTCCAATTGATTTAAATCCAACGGGCTTGGATAGATATTAGTGCAACACACATATGCATTCTTAATTGTTTTAATAGTAAAAAGTTTTTTGTTAACCCTAAATTGGGTGATTTGGATCTTGATTAACCTTGATTAAAGTTTTGGGATCTTGATTAACCCTAAATTGCTCTGAGAAAATGTTCTGCATTCCCTTTGCCCAATTCCTACATGGTGAAGCATTTTGTGGTGCTTTCGTACTACTCTAGTTGATGTCTTGTGTTGTTTAGGTATTTTGATGACACACTTTGCTTTTTAGGTAATTTTTCGTATGTCTGTAGTTTAGGAAATTTCGATGATAAATTTTCCTTTCAAATTAGATGATGCATTGTGTTGTTTACTTAATTATTATTTTAGGGTTGTGCATTGTGATGTTTACTTAATTTTGATGATGCATTGCGATGTTTGCACCATCCTACCAGTTTTAGTGGAAGACTATATGCAACAATCAATGACTTGTCAGATGATGTGTTTGGTCAATTTCTTGTCAGGATTCCTCCGCACCCATCGTGCATACTGAGGGCATCAGTCACCCAATAAACATGGATGGACTTCATGGGCGGCAATGATTTCAAAAAGCTAACCATGTCACACAATGGAGGAATCTTGTTACTTGGATTTTCCACCAACATGTCCTAGGTCGCTCGATTCATAATAGATTGTGATCTTGACCAAGCCATCTTGTAGAAGCTAAACAACCTAGTGGAAGGGCATAAATCCTATAAACCATATGTACTCGGATGTCGCAATGGTAGGGTGCTACTTCATTATTCGCAAGGGTATAACATGATAATAGCTTGGGATCCAACCAGGGGAAGTGACACAGTGATACGAGAACCACCAATTTGGTGGAGTCGTAAGTATGACAACGACAAATTCTCTGTTCGAGAAACCATGGGAAATTGTCTTCACACTACTAGAACAATTTCTAGGTTGTTTGGATAGTAACCAATGGTAACCAAGTACTAGTCTAGAGGTACTCATGAAAGTCAAGAAAGTGGGAGGACTAGATTGAACCTGCTGAGATGCTAGCTAAGATTGATCATAGGTCGAAAACTCTCATAGGGGGCATTTTGTACTGGACAATAATGAAGTCCAGATATATAATTGCCTTCGACAACGTGATAACAAAACTATGTTATATTGAGTGCCCACATGAGACACTTAACATTTCCAAACACAATCTTGTCATCGCTACGGGTAATAATGGAGATGTTGTTGGGTTCGCAACATAGAAAACAAAAAATTTCCTACGATGGGAACTATACACCAAGATCTATCTACTAGATACAAGAAAAGGGTGGATATACATCCATGGAGAACTTACCCTCGAAGACAACAAAGCTTTGTTAACTAGTTGGAACTCGTGGATGATGTAGTCAAATGCTTGCCAATCTCAAGATCGTGTGGAAGTCCTAGCGCCGCAAATCAGCAGCGCATCCGTCCTCGCACACATGTTCAGGCCACCAAACAACATCCACCTCCCCACTCCAGCGAATCAACGGAAGCAGCAACTCCTACCAGACGAAAAGCCACCAGGAACATGTATCTTGCTAATCTGAGACCATGGGGAATATATCTAGAGGGGGGAGAGATCCTTCACGAGGAGGTGTGCTTTGTGAGGAGGAGAGGGGGGCCTTTTATAGGGAGAAGGGCGCAGCCCCACCCATGGCCGACGCAATGGGGAGGTGCCCGCACCTCTTCCCTCATTCATGTGGTGAAGCCCCACTCACATAAATCTAGCCCCACTCAAAATTCCACTCACATGCATTAAATTTCCACCAAATTTAATGAAACTCTCATTTAATAAAACTCTTTTATTTATTTTATTCAGAATTTTGTTAATTACTTTAATTAACAAACATACATAAAACCCCTTGCAACATTTCAATATCACATGTAGAACCAGTTTCTGCAATTTCACCCGAAACAATTCTAGTTTCGATCGAAATGATTCCAGCTCTTTGCAATTCTTTCGTCTGAAACATATATGCTCCAAATGGTGTTTGGCAACCCTTAAGTGTGTCACCCTACGGTTCGCGAATAATGCAGACATGACTGAGACTCCTCTCAGATCAATAATCAGAAGCAGGACCTGGAGATCCATTCTGACTCCTGCTCATTCAACGATGACTTCTATGATCGTGAGAACCTTTAACGCTAGTAACTTAATCCCTTTGTCTCACGATATATTAGAAGTTCGAGATTCGAACATCGTATCCAAATACCTAGTTTGATCTTGTTACCGACATGCACTCTTTTCTCGTTCCCGTGATATAACATTCTAGTGATCACATCACTTGCTTGCAAGCTATTCTCAATGTCATATCACCGAGCTGGCCCAGAGTATATCTCTCCATCATCGGGATTGAAAAATCCCACTCTTGATCCATGAGCCTCTACATAACACCTTCATAGCACTAAACCCATATTTATAGTCATCCTTTTATGTGTGACGTTTGATGTTATCAATATACTCCTCTAGTGTTAGTGATTAACATGATCTCATGGTCTAAGGACTAGGATTACTTTGTATGATGTTATAGCAATATAAACTCAATGACTTTGATCGTAATGTTATACTTCCGATGAATTTTCATCACATCATTTCCCCAATGTGTGACCTCGTTATTAACGACATCCAATGTCCATGATCAAGAAACTTTGATCATCTTGTTAATCAATGAGCTAGTTTAAAGAGAGGCATAACTAGGAACTTTCCATTTTTTTATTAAACACACATGTATTAATGTTTCCGTATTAATACAATTATAGCATGCAAAATAAACATCTATCATATACTTGGAATATACATAATAACAACTTTATTATTGCCTCTCAGGGAATATTCCCTTCAGTCTCCTACTTGCACGAGAGACAATAATCTAGTTACATAGTGATAAATCTAACACCCATGGAGTTCTGGTGTTGATCATGTTTTTCCCTAGGGAGAAGTTTAGTCAACGGATCAGCAACATTGAGATCCCTATGTACTTTATAAATCTTTATATCTCCATCCTTAACATGCTCTCGGATGGAGTGAAACCACTGCTTAATATGCTTGGAATTCTTGTGAGACCTTGGTTCCTTGGTGTTGGCTATAGCTCCATTGTTGTCACAATAGATAACCATTGGGTCCAACGCACTAGGAACCACACCTAGTTCGGTTATGAACTCCTTCATCCAAACCGCTTCCTCTACCGCTTCTACAACAGCAACATATTCTGCCTCCGTCGTTGATCCAGCCACCACAGGTTGTTTGGAACTCCTCCAACTAACTGCTACTCCGTTCAAGAGAAATACGTATCTGGATTGAGACTTAGAGTCATCTGCATTGGTGTCAAAGCTAGCATTAACATAACACTTGGTGACCAGCTATTCTTCACCTCCGTATATAAGAAACATATCCTTAGTTCTTCTTAAGTACTTAAGGATATTCCTGATCGCTATCCAATGTTCCGTACCTAGATCGGATTGATACCTACTAGTTAAACTAATAGCATGTGCCACATCTGGTCTTGTACATAGCATGCCATACATTATAGAGCCTATAGCTGAAGCATAGGGAATTTTATCCATTATCTCTCTTTCTTGCGCCGTAGCCGGACTTTGAGTCTTACTCAATGTCTTGCCTTGCAACATTGGTATGAACCCCTTCTTACTTCCGTCCATTTTAAACTTCTTTAAAATCTTATCAAGGTATGTACTTTGTGATAGCCCTATCAGGCGCCTTGACCTATCTCTATAGATCTTTATGCCTAATATGTATGATGCTTCACCTAGGTCCTTCATCGAAAATTTGCTGTTTAGATAACTTTGAACACTATTTAAAAGATCTATATCATTTCCAATAAATAATATGTCATCCACATATAATATTAGAAATGTCACATTGCTCCCATTCACTTTCTTGTAAATACAAGCCTCTCCATAAGTTTGGATAAATCCAAACTCTTTGATCACCTCAATAAAGCGGAGATTCCAACTCCGTGATGCTTGCTTTAGTCCATAGATGGATCGCTGAAGCTTGCACATCTTGTTAGCATCCTTAGGATTAACAAAACCCTTTGGTTGTATCATATACAATTCTTTTTCAATGTTTCCAATGAGGAATACAGTTTTGACATCCACCTGCCATATCTAATAATCGAAATAAGCAGCAATTTCTAACATAATCCTAACGGACTTTAGCATCACTACGGGAGAGGATGTCTCATCGTAGTCAACCCCTTGAATTTTTCGAAACCCCTTTGTGACAAGTCGAGCTTTATAGACGGTTACATTACCATCAGCATTAGTTTTCCTTTTGAAAATCCATTTATTCTCAATGGCCTTTCGGTCGAGAGGTAAGTCTACCAAAGGTCCAAACCTGGTTTTCGTACATGGATTCCATCTTGGATTTCATGGCTTCTAGCCATTTGTTGGAATCCGGGCTCATCATCGCTTCTTCATACATCGTCAGGTCATCTATTTCATTGACCATGAAATTCATAATAGGATTGCCATACAGTTCAGGAGCTGCACATGTCCTGCTCGACCTGCAAGGTTTGGTAGTGTCCTCTTTCAGAGTTTCATGATCATTATCATTAGTTCCCTCTTCAAACCCCGGAACAATTTCTAGCTGCACAACTCGCTATTGCATGAAGAGAAGGTTCAATGACCTCTTCGAGTTCTACCTTCCAACTACACACGCCTTTCACGAGAAACTCTTTCTCTAGAAAGGATCCATTCTTGGCAACGAAAACCTTGCATTCAGATCTGTGATAGAAGGAGTACCCGATATTTTCCTTAGGGTATCCTATGAAGACGCATTTGTCCGCTTTGGGTTCGAGTCTATCCAGTTGAAGTTTCTTCACATAAACATCACAACCCCAAACTTTAAGAAACAATAGCCTAGGTTTGTTTCCAAACCACAATTCATACGGTGTCTTTTCAACGAATTTAGATGGTGCACAATTTAGAGTGAATGCAGCAGTTTCCAGTGCATAGCCACAAAATGATAGTGGCAAGTCAGTCAGAGACATCATAGATCGAACCATATCTAATAAAGTATGATTACGACATTCCGACAGACCATTTTGTTGTGGTGTTCTGGCAGGTGTGAGTTGTGAAACTATTCCACACTCTTTCATATGTGTGCTAAACTCGTAACTTAAATACTCACCTCCATGGTCAGACCGTAGAAATTTGGTCTTTCTATTACGATGATTTTCCACTTCATTCTGAAATTCCTTGAACTTTTCAAAGGTTTTTGGTTTGTGTTTCATAAAATAGATATACTTCTATCTACTCAAATCATCGGTGAAAGTAACAAAATAACGATAACCACCACGCGTCGACACACTCATTGGACCACATACATCAGTATGTATGATTTCCAATAAATCGGTCGCCCATTCCATTGAACCAGAAAACGGCGCTCTAGTCATCTTGCCCATAAGGCATGGCTCACATGTATCAAATGATTCAAAGTCAAGTGATTCCAAAAGTCCATCAGAATGGAGTTTCTTCATGCGTTTAACACCAATATGACCTAAACGGCAGTGCCACATATATGCAAATATATCGTCATCAAGTTTAATTCTTTTAGCATCAACATTATGAATATCTGTAACACTATTATCGAGATCTAATAGAAATAAACCATTCACGGCAGGTGCTAGACCATAAAATATATCATTCATATAAATCGAATAACCATTGTTTTCGGATTTAAACGAAGAACCACATAGCATTAAACAAGATCCGGATATAATGTTCATGTTCAGTGCAGGCACCCAAAAAATTTATTTAAGTTTATAACTAATCTCGATGGTAGGTGGAGAGGAAGCGTTCCGACGGCGATCACATCGACTCTTAATCCATTGCCAACACGCATCTTGACCTCACCCCTTGCTAGTGGTCGCTTGTTTCGTTGCCCCAGATTCGATTTACATATATTAGCAACCGATCTAGTATCAAATACCCAGGTGCTACTGCGAGTACTAGTCAAGTACACATCAATAACATGTATATCCTATATACCTTTGCTTTTAAGGAAATATGCCCTAAGAGGAAAGAATAAAGTTGTTATTATGTATTCCTTGTATATGATGGATGTTTATTTTGCATGCTATAATTGTATTGAAAGGAAACGTCAATACATGTGTGTTTAATAAACAAAAAGGGTTCCTAGTTATGCCTCTCTTCAAGACTAGCTTTTTGATTAACAAGATGATCAAGGTTTCCTGATCATGGACATTGGATGTTGTTAATAACGAGGTCACAACATTTGTGAAATGATGTGATGAACATTCATCCGAAGTATAGCATTACGATCAAAGTCATTATGTTTATATTGCTATAATATCATACGAAGTAATCTTAGTCCTTAGACCATGAGATCGCGTTAATTGCTAGCACCAGAAGAGTATCTTGATAACATCAAACGTCACACCGTAACAGGGTGACTATAAAGGTGGGTTCAGTGCTACGAAGGTGTTATGTTGAGGCTCATGGATCAAGAGTGGAATTTGTCAATCCTGATGACGGATATATATACTCTAGGCCCTCTCGGTGATATCACATTAAGGTAACTTGCAAACAAGTGATGTGATCACTAGAATGTTATATCACTGGAACAAGAAAAGAGTGCATGTCGGTAACGAGATCAAACTAGGTATTTGGATACCGATGATCGAATCTCGGACATGTATTATATCATGAGACAAAGGGATTAAGTTACTAGCATTAAAGGTTCTCACGATCACAGAAGTCATCGTTGAATGTGCAAGAGTCAGTATGGATCTCCAGGTCTCGCTTCTGATTATTGATCTGAGAGGAGTCTCAATCATGTCTGCATTATCCGCGAACTGTAGGGTGACACACTTAAGGGTTGCCGGACACCATTTAGGAGCACATATGTTTCAGACAAAAGGTTTGCAAAGCGTAGGAAATGTTTCGATAGAAACATGAATTGTTTCGATGGAAACCGGAATTGTTTCGATGGAAACCGGAATTGTTTCGGGTGAAATTGCAGAAAGTGGTTCTGCATGTGATATTGAAATGTTGCAAGGGGTTTTATGTGAATGTTTGTTAATTAAAGTAATTAACAAAATTCTGAATAAAATAAATAAAAGAGTTTTATTAATTGAAAGTGGCATTAAATTTGGTGGAAATTTAATGCATGTGAGTGGAATTTTGGGTGGAGTCAAAATTGATGTGAGTGGAGCTTCCACCATATGAATGAGGAAGAGGTGGGGGCACCCTCCTTGGCCACTGGCCATGGTAGGGGAGGAGCCCCCCTCTCCTATAAAAGGCCCCCCTCTCCTCCCTCACAAAGCACACCTCCTTGTGAAGGATCTCTCTCCCCTTCTAGATATTCCCCCATGGTCTCGGATTAGCGATATACATGTTCCCGGTGGCCTTGCGTCTAGAAGGAGTTGCTGCTTCCGCTGATTCGCTGGAGCGAGGAGGTGGAGGTTGTTCGGTGGCTTGAACGTGTGTGCGAGGACGGATGCGCTGCTGATTTGCGGCGCTCGGACTTCCACACGATCTTGAGATTGGCAAGCGTACGACTACATCAACCACGAGTTCCTACTCGTTAACAAAACTCGTTGTCTTCGAGGGTAAGTTCTCCATGGATGTATGTCCACCCGTTGCTATGTATCTAGTAGATAGATCTTGGCGTATAGTTCTCATCGTAGGAATTTTTTTGTTTTCTATGTTGTGGACCCAACAGTGGTATCAGCTCCTGATCTATGCATACGTGCTTTGCATGGCTAGTACACATATGTTTATATGTGGGCGATGATGATCATGTTATTGCATCTTCTATGTATTTTGGATATTGGTGGCATAGTGGGATGAAGCGGCCCGAACCAACCTTACATGTCATCGTACATGAGACCGGTTCCACGACTGACATGCAACTAGTTTTGCATAGGTGGCTAGAGGGTGTCTGTCTCTCCTACTATAGTCAATATATGATTCACAACGAGTTGCTAATAACTTGGTTATCCTTGTTGTGGTTCATGTTTTTAGGTAAGACCGGTTCTATCTCCGAAAGCCCTAAGCCATGTACTTGCAATTGATAAATTAGAGGCATCTAGTTTAGATCGTTGCTGGGCCAGTCTCTGGATATGGTATTATTGTAAGTAGATGTATGATAGATACTCTTACAACACACTCAACTGTAAGTTCCATAGACCTTGGCCTTACACACAAAGGAATGATAGAGATCATACCACGATGCAAATGATAGAGATCAAATGCATGGACCATATCATCTCACTTTACACATTAGATGTATGCATCTTATATTGCTAGTTTGGCGTTTTTGGTAGCATTGTAAGATGATCCCTCATTTAGATATCAAGATAAAATGTGTTCTTCCTTAAGTATGCACTGTTTCATGGACCGTGTTTCGAGACATCACATGATAATCGGGTGTACTCGAATCTACGCTTTCACACAACAGGTGTAAGACAGTTTTACACACACGAATACTAAGGTTCTTACTTGGAGAGCCTAGCATGTACAGAGATGGCCTCGGAACATGGACCGAAAGGTTAAGCATGAGTCATATAGTTGATATGATGCCCATATAGATGCTCGCCTTTGAAGCTACACCGACTCACGTAATGATCGGACTTGGTGTAGTGGATTTGGTTCATGTAATCACCAAAAAGACACGAGGGATGTCGTTTTTGAGTGGGAGTTCATTAGTAATTTGGATTAGTTGAACTCAATCTATCATAAACTTAGTCTAAATATACTTTACAAATTCTGTTGTAGATGGCACCACCTGCTTTTAATTTCAATGTGTTCATGGAGAAAGAGAAACTTGCTGCGAATGGTAGCAACTTCACCAACTGGGCTATGAATTTGAGGATTCTCCTCACTGCTGCCCAAAAGCAATATGTGCTAGAGGCGCCGCTAGGCCCCCCACCAGCTCCTAATGCCCCTGACGAGGAAAATAATGTTTATCTAACTCGTCAGAGGACCAAAACTTAGTTCATTGCGGCATACTGTATGGGCTAGAGCCAGAACTTCGACATCGTTTCGAAAATGGCAATGCCTTTGATACCATGGGAGAATTGAACATGATTTTCGATACCCATCCTGCCATAGAGAGTTATAATGCTTCTGAAAAGTTCTTTAGCTGCATGATGGAGGAGAACAGCTCCGTTAGTGAGCACGTACTCAAAATGTCTGGGTACGCCGATAAGCTTGTGTCCTTGGGAATAACGATTCCCATTGACTTAGGCATACATCATGTCCTCCAATCTCTGCCACCTAGCTACAAGAGCTTCGTGATGAACTATAATATGCAGGGCATGAAGAAGTCTCTTCCCGAGCTTCTATCAATGCTTAAGACTGCATAAGTGGAGATTAGGAAAGAACATCAAGTGTTGATAATCAATAAGACCACCGGTTTCAAGAAGGACAAGAAAGGCAAGCATAAGGGAAAGAAGGGCGGCAAATTTGTTCCCGCACCTGAAAAGAAATCCCGAGCTGGCCCTAAGTATGATACCGAGTGCTACTATTGCCAGGGACTGGCCATTGGAAGCGCAACTGCCCCAAGTATTTGGCGGACAAGAAGGCCGGCAAGGCAAACAAAGGTATATGTGATATACATGTTATTGATGTGTACTTGACTAGTACTCGCAGTAGCACTTGGGTATTTGATACGGGATCAGTTGCTAATATATGTGACTCCGTTCAGGGGCTGCGGAACAAGCGACAGCTAGCAAGGGATGAGGTCACGATGTGGGTCGGCAATGGATAAAGAGTTGATGTGATCGCCGTCGGAACGATGCCTCTCCATATGCCATTGGGATTAGTTATAAATCTGAATAATTGTTATTTGGTGCCTGCACTGAGCATGAACATTGTATCCGGATCGTGTTTGATGCAAAGTGGTTATTCGTTTAAATTTGAAAACAATGGTTGTTCGATTTATATGAATGATATCTTTTATGGTCATGCACCTGTGATGAATGGTTTATTTCTGTTGGATCTCGATAGTAGTATTACGCATATTCATAATGTTGATGCTAAAAGGATTAAACTTGATAATGATATATCTGCATATATGTGGCAGAGCCGTCTAAGTCATATTGGCGTTAAACGCATGAAGAAACTCCATCCTGATGGACTTTTGGAATCACTTGATTTTGAATCATTTGATACATGTGAGGGCAAGATGACTAGAACACCGTTTTCCGGTTCAATGGAACGGGCGACATATTTATTGGAAATCATACATACTGATGTGTGTGGACCAATGGGTGTGTCGGCGCGAGGTGGATATCGTTATTTTGTTACTTTCAGTGATGATTTGAGTAGATACGGGTATATATATTTAATGAAACATAAGTCTGAAACCTTTGAAAAGTTCAAGGAATTTCAGAATGAAGTGGAAAGTCATCGTAACAGAAAGATCAAATTTCTGCGGTCTGACTATGGAGGAGAGTATCTTAGTTACGAGTTTAGCACACATATGAAAGACTGTGGAATAGTTTCACAACTCACGCCTGCCGAAACACCACAACGTAATGGTGTGTCGGAATGTCATAATCGTACTTTATTGGATATGTATCGATCTATGATATCTCTGACTGACTTGCCACTGTCATTTTGGGGTTATGCACTGGAAACTGCTGCATTCACTTTAAATAGGGCACCATCTAAATATGTTGAAACGACACCGTATGAATTATGGTTTGGAAACAAAGCTAAGCTGTCATTTCTTAAAGTTTGGGGATGTGATGTTTACGTGAAGAAACTTCAACCGGATAACCTCGAACCCAAAGCGGAAAAATGCGTCTTCATAGGATACCCTAAGGAAACGATTGGGTATACCTTCTATCACAGATCCGAGGGCAAGGTTTTTGTTGCCAAGAATGGATCCTTTCTTGAGAAGGAGTTTCTCACGAAAGGTATGAGTAGTCGGAAGGTAGAACTCCAAGAGGTTATTGAACCTTCTCTTCATGAATTGGCGAGTGGCGCAGCACCGGAAGTTGTTTCGGAGTTGACTTCACCTGATGAAGAGAGAGCTAATGATAATGATCATGAAACTCCGAAAGAGGATACTGTCAAACCTCGCAGGTCAAGCAGGACACGTGTAGCTCCTGAACTGTATTGCAATCCTATTATGAATTTCATGATTGATAAAATAGATGACCCTGCTACATATGAAGAAGTGATGATGAGCCCTGATTCCAACAAATGGCTAGAAGCCATGAAATCCGAGATGGAACCCATGTACGAAAACTAGGTTTGGACCTTGGTGTACTTACCTCACGATCGAAAGGCCATTGAGAATAAATGGATTTTCAAAAGAAAAACTGATGTTGATGGTAATGTGACCATCTATAAGGCTCAACTTGTCGCAGAGGGGTTTCGACAAATTCAAAGAGTTGACTACGATGAGACATTCTCTCCCGTAGCGATGCTAAAGTCGGTTAGGATTATGTTAGCAATTGCTGCATATTTCAATTATGAAATATGGCAGATGGATGTCAAAACTGTGTTCCTCAATGGTAATATTGAAGAAGAATTGTATATGATACAACCTAAGGGTTTTGTCGATCCTAAGGATGCTGATAAGGTATGCAAACTTCAGCGATCCATCTATGGACTGAAGCAAGCATCCCGGAGTTGGAATCTCTGCTTTGATGAGGTGATCAAAGAGTTTGGATTTGTCCAAACTTATGGAGAGGCTAGTATTTACAAGAAAGTGAGTGGGAGCAATGTGGCATTTCTCATATTATATGTGGATGACATATTATTGATTGGAAATGATATAGATCTTTTAAACAGTGTTAAAAGTTATCTAAACAACAAATTTTTGATGAAAGACCTTGGTGAAGCTTCATATATATTAGGCATTAAAATCTATAGAGATAGATCAAGATGCCTAATTGGGCTATCGCAGAGTACATACCTTGATAAGATATTAAAGAAGTTTAGTATGGACGGAAGTAAGAAGGGGTTCTTACCTATGTTGCAAGGCAAGACATTGAGTCAGACTCGAAGTCCGGCTACGGCGGAAGAAAGAGAGATAATGGATAAGATCTCCTATGCCTCAGCCATAGGCTCTATAATGTATGACATGCTATGTACAAGACTGGATGTGGCACATGTTATTAGTTTGACTAGTAGGTACCGATCTGATCCAGGTTCGGCACACTGGATAGTGGTCAAGAATATCCTTAAGTACTTGAGAAGAACTAAGGATATGTTTCTTGTATACGGAGGTGAAGAAGAGCTAGTCGCTGAGTGTTATGTTGATGCTAGCTTTGACACCGATCTGGATGAATCTAAGTATCAATCCGGATACGTATTTCTCTTGAACGGAGCAGCAGTTAGTTGGAGGAGTTCCAAACAACCTGTGGTGGCTAGATCAACGACGGAGGCGGAATATGTTGCTGCTTCAGAAGTGGCGCAGGAAGCGGTTTGGATGAAGGAGTTCATAATGGAACTAGGTGTGGTTCCTAGTGCATTGGACCCAGTGGTGATCTATTGTGACAACAATGGAGCCATAGCCAACGCCAAGGAACCAAGGTCTCACAAGAATTCCAAGCATATTAAGCGCCGGTTTCACTCCTTCCGCGAGCATGTCATGGATGGAGATATAAAGATTTGTAAAGTGCACAGGAACTTGAATGTAGCAGATCCGTTGACTAAAGTTCTCCCTAGGGAAAAACATGATCAACACCAGAACTCCATGGGTGTTAGATTTATCACTATGTAAACTAGATTATTGTCTCTAATGCAAGTGGGAGACTGAAGGAAATATGCCCTGAGAGGCAATAATAAAGTTGTTATTATGTATTCCTTGTATATGATGGATGTTTATTTTGCATGCTATAATTGTATTGAAAGGAAACGTCAATACATGTGTGTTTAATAAACAAAAAGGGTTCCTAGTTATGCCTCTCTTCAAGACTAGCTTGTTGATTAACAAGATGATCAAGGTTTCCTGATCATGGACATTGGATGTTGTTAATAACAAGGTCACAACATTTGTGAAATGATGTGATGAACATTCATGCGAAGTATAGCATTACGATCAAATTCATGATGTTTATATTTCTATAACATCATACGAAGTAATCTTAGTACTTAGACCATGAGATCATGTTAATTGCTAACACTGGAAGAGTATCTTGATAACATCAAACGTCACACCGTAACAGGGTGACTATAAAGGTGGGTTCAGTGCTACGAAGGTGTTATGTTGAGGCTCATGGATCAAGACTGGAATTTGTCAATCCCGATAATGGATAGATATACTCTGGGCCCTCTCGGTGATATCACATTAAGGTACCTTGCAAGCAAGTGATGTGATCACTAGAATGTTATATCACGGGAACGAGAAAAGAGTGAATGTTGGTAACGAGATCAAACTAGGTATTTGGATACTGATGATCGAATCTCTGACATGTATTATATCATGACACAAAGGGATTAAGTTACTAGCGTTAAAGGTTCTCACGATCACAGAAGTCATTGTTGAATGTGCAAGAGTCGGTATGGATCTCTAGGTCCCGCTTCTTATTATTGATCTGAGAGGAGTCTCAATCATGTCTGCATTATTCGCGAACCATAGGTTGACACACTTAAGGGTTGCCGGACACCATTTAGGAGCACATATGTTTCAGACAAAAGGTTTGCAAAGCGTAGGAAATGTTTCGATAGAAACAGGAATTGTTTCGATGGAAACCGGAATGGTTTCGGGTGAAATTGCAGAAAGTGGTTTTGCATGTGATATTGAAATGTTGCAAGGGGTTTTATGTGAATGTTTGTTAATTAAAGTAATTAACAAAATTCTGAATTAAATAAATAAAAGAGTTTTATTAATTGAGAGTGGCATTAAATTTGGTGGAAATTTAATGCATGTGAGTGGAATTTTGGGTGGAGTCAAAATTGATGTGAGTGAAGTTTCCACCACATGAATGAGGAAGAGGTGGGGGCATCCTCATTGGCCGCCGGCCATGGTAGGGGAGGATCCCCCCTCTCCTCCCTCACCAAGCACACCTCCTCGTGAAGGATCTCTCTCCCCCTCTAGATATTCCCCCATGGTCTCAGATTAGCGAGATACATGTTCTCGGTGGCCTTGCGTCTGTAAGGAGTTGCTGCTTCCGCTGATTCGCTGGAGCGAGGAGGTGGAGGTTGTCCGATGGCTTGAACGTGTGTGCAAGGACGGATGCGCTGCTGATTTGCGGCGCTCGGACTTCCACACGATCTTGAGATCGGCAAGCGTACGACTACATCAACCACGAGTTCCTACTCGTTAACAAAACTCGTGTCTTCGAGGGTAAGTTCTCCATGGATGTATGTCCACCCGCTGCTATGTATCTAGTAGATAGATCTTGGCGTATAGTTCTCATCGTATGAAATTTTTTGTTTTCTATGCTGCGGACCCAACATGTTTGCCTTGCTGGCCTTCTTATCTGCCAAGTACTTAGAGCAGTCACGCTTCCAATGGCCAGTCCCCTTGCAATAGTACCACTCAGTATCAGACTTAGGGCCAGCTCAGGAATTCTTTTCAGGTGCGGTAATAGATATGGGGCCCTTCTTTCGTTTTTCTTACCCTTCCTGTCTTTCTTGAAACCAGTGGTCTTATTGATCATCAACACTTTATGTTCTTTCTTGATCTCCACCTCTACAGTTTTAAGCATTGACAGAAGCTTGGGGAGATACTTCTTCATGCCCTGCATATTTTAGTTCATCACAAAACTCTTGTAGCTAGGTGGGAGAGATTGGAGAACACGATGTATGCCTAAGTCAATGGGAATCGTTATTCCCAAGGACACAAGCCTATCGGCGGACCCAGACATTTTGAGTACATGCTCGCTAACGAAGATGTTTTCTTCCATCATGCAGCTAAAGAACTTTTCATAAGCATTATAACTCTATACGGCAGCATGGGTATCGAAAATCATTTTCAATTCGCCCATGGTATCAAAGGCATTGCCATTTTCGAAACACTTTCGATGTTCTAGCTCTATCCCATACAGTATGCCGCAATGAAATAATTTGTGGTCCTCCTGACGAGTAAGATAAACGTTCTTTTCCTCGTCAGGGGCATCAGGAGTTGGTGGGGGGCCTAGCGGCGCTTCTAGCACATACATCTTGTGTGCAGCATTGAGGAAAATCCTCAAGTTCACGGCCCAGTCGGTAAAGTTGCTACCATTCATTGCAAGTTTCTCTTTCTCCATGAACACATTGAAATTAAATGCAGGTGGTGCCATCTTCAACAGAATTTGTAAAGTTTAGACTAAGTTTATGATAGATCGAGTTCAACTAATCCAAATTACAAATGAACTCCCACTCAAAAACATCATCCTTCGTATCTTTTTGGTGATTACATGAACCAAATCCACTACAGCAAGTCCGATCATCACGTGAGTCGGTTTAGTTTCAAAGGCGAGCATCAATATGGGTATCATATCAATTATAGGACTCATGCTTAACCTTTCCGTCCGTGTTTCGAGGCCATGTTTGTACATGCTAGGATTGCCATGTAAGAACCTTAGTACTCGCGTGTGTAAAACTGTCTTACACCCGAAATATGATCGTGGATTCAAGTACACCCGATCATCACGTGATGTATTGAAGAGGCGAAACATAAATGGTGCGTACTTAAGGAAGAACACATTTTTATCTTGATATCTAAATGAGGGATCATCTTATAATGCTACTAAAAGCGCCAAACTAGCAATATAAGATGCGAACATCATATGTGTAAAGTGGGATGATATGGTCCATGCATTTGATCACCATCATATGCATCGTGGTATGATCTCTATCATTCCTTTGTGTGTAAGGCGAAGGTCTATGGAACTTACACGTTAAGTGTGTTGTAAGGGTATCTACCATACATCAACTTACAACATTACCATATCATGACACTAGCCCAGCAACAATCTAAACTAGACGCCTCTAATTTATCCATTGCAAGCTTTACGTGGCTTAGGGCTTTCGTAGATAGAACCGGGCTTACCTACGAACATGGAACCACAATGATGATAACAAAGTTATTAGCAAATCATTGTCAGATATTGACTATAGTAGGAGAGATAGACACCCGCTAGCCACTTATGCAAAACTAGTTGCATGTCAGTCATGGAACCGGTCTCATGTGCGATGACATGTAAAGTTGGACTGGGCCGCTTCATCCCACTATGCCACCAATATCCAAAATACATTAAAGAAGCAATAACATGATCATCATCGCCCACATATAAACATATGTGTACTACCCGTGCAAAGCACCTACGCATAGACCTGGCTCTAATACCACTGTCTAAGGACTAGGATTACTTCTTATGATGTTATAGCAATATAAACTCAATGACTTTGATCATAATGATATACTTCGGATGAATTTTCATCACATCATTTCCCCAATGTTGTGACCTCGTTATTAACGACAACCAATGTCCATGATCAGGAAACTTTGATCATCTTTTTAATCAACAAGCTACTTTAAAGAGAGGCATAACTAGGAACTTTCCATTTGTTTATTAAACACACATGTATTAACGTTTCTGTATTAATACAATTATAGCATGCAAAATAAACATCTATCATATACTTGGAATATATATAATAACAACTTTATTATTGCCTCTCAGGGCATATTCCCTTCAGATGTTGCCCTTGATGTTGTTGTATTGGGAATGGCAGTACCTGAGAAGGTTAGATAGAGGTGTGGGGACTAGCAGGGAAGCTCTCGACAGTGTCCACAGGTGGGATTGGATATGAGCAAGTGTAACGGGACACAAGAATTACCCAGGTTCGGAGCCCTCGCGGTGAGGTAAAACTCCTACTCCTACTGATCTGACTATGGGTAGAATACGGGGTACAATCCCTCCCCGAGCTGTATGAACTAGCTGCCTCTTAAATGCCTAGCCCTTGCTACGAGAGCCTTGCCCCTCTTTATATAGGCAAAGGGGAAACGGTCTCACTGGCTAGTCCGGCTGGCTGGTCCCACTAGCGGGCCCTAGACGGATGTTCATCTACAGTACTCGGTAAGGTATGTCATGTCGAAGTATAAGTCGTGCGGGTCGTCGTGGGTACAGTGAACGTCGTGCGAGCCTGTCGTCAGCATCAGGCCACTGTGCCCAGGTCACCAGCAAAGTCTTTGGTATGGCGTCGTAGTTGTGGGTCTTGTCGTTGTACCAGGGCGTACCGTGCACTGTGCAACACGTCGCCCTGTCCTCTTGATTGCGACCGACTACGTCTGTGTAGCCGGCCTCGTGCCTTGCCACCTTTCCTGGTTCTGGCTACCGGATGGTAGCCTATACAAATTACCTACATCCGGTTACGATCTACTAGTTGGACGTGGGCTGCCTACCCCATTTCTTGTCCGGTTGGGGTATCTGGGCCCCCCGACACTAGCCCTCGAGCTCGTCCAGATTTCGCCCTTAGGTGAAATGTGCGTGCGCTCCCTCTTGTGTTTGAAATTTGTGTCTGGCTGTCGTTTGACTGTTGCGCTACCCGTGACGTCAGTGCTGATGCCAGCCACGCGCGCACGCGCCATAATTGCACTGTCGCGCGCAACGTTACGTCATGCACGTCGCCTCGAGAACCGCCGTCTGCTGTTTCAGTTTATGGCCCAGGATCTCTTGCGCATTCGGAACTAGCATGGAAGATCAGGAGTGGTCGTGGTGGTGTGGCGCGGTCTAGTGGCTACCACACGGCCTGGTAGATGGTTGATCTCCCCGGGCTTTAAAAGGCCGCCCGGGGAGCCGTTCCCCACTTCCGCTCATTTCTTCCTCACTGCTTCCTTGCGCCCTTGCTGCCTCGCCATTGTTTCTGCGTCCTCGCCGTTGGACTTAGCCGTGCCGCCTGCTTAGCGTCACTGGTGACACGGGCCACCGCTTCTCGGAACCCGTCACAACGGCGGATGAAATCGTGATGGCCTCGGAGAGCGGCGCCTGGTGCGGGTCCTCTGTCATGGAGGACCACATCGCCAAGTATCGCGCCACCCGGGTGCTGCCGTCGGAGATGGAGGTGAAGGTGCGGCTCGCTTCACCAGAGACGGAATCGCCGCACCCTAAGGAGGGGGAGCGGGTGATCTTCCTCTCCCACCTCGCGCGCGGCTTTGCCTTGCCCGTGCATCCTTTCTTCCTGACCTTTCTGACTTTCTTTGATCTCCGCCTCCACCACCTCGATGCCAACGCCATCGGCACCCTCATGCATTTTGCAGCTTTCCACCCTCATACATAGCATCATTACCTTGTTCTATACCTGGATTCTTAATGATGATCATCTTCAATAGATCTTCCACGGTATATTCCGGTGTTGGCGCATTGCAATAATCCAGCTCTTCGGGTTTTTCTTCATTGGTTACCACCCTCATCATCTTGAGGTCTTCTACCGGATTTGGCTCGGGTTTTCCAGCAAACTTTGCTAGTTTGAGAGATTGGCTCTCGTGTACCTTACCCAGCTGAGCCTCCATGGTCTTTGTTCTTTCATAAAGAGCCTGCACATCATTTCTAATTGCAACGGCCTTGTTAGATAATCTTCCTATACTACTTTCATGGTTCTCCGTGATCTTAATAAGCATATTATTTTGCTCGGTTTGATCTTGTATAAATGTTCTAACGGTTTGCTCAAACAGGAGATTGCCATGATTTGCTCCATTAGTATTATATTAATTATTATAAGGAGCTCCTATAGGATTAGCATGATATTTTTGAACGTTGGAAGCATAATTATTTTTCCATGCAGGATTAAAAGGATATGAGCTATAAAATTAACATCATTAACATCGGTAGTGATAGCATTAACTTGGGTATCTTCCTTACCCTTTACTAAGCTAAGCAACTCATCTACCTTAGATGTAAGCTCTTCATTATTCACCTCGGTAATTGAACTTACTCTCTTCGAGGTTCTTTCCACATGCCATTGGTCATGGTTATTTTGCATATCATCAAGTAATTTCTTTGCAACACTCACTTGCTTTCCCATGATTGTTCCTCCTGCTGCAGTATCTAGCATAGACTTAGACATTGGGTTAAGACCATTATAAAATAAATGCAATATAATCCACTCTTCCATCCCATGACTAGGATAGTCCATTACGGCTTCTTTCATCCTTTCCCACGCAAGTGCTAGTGGCTCATGGTCTTCTTGTCTAAAGCTTGTAATGTTGGATCTTAGATGCATAGTCTTAGTTGGGGGGAAATTTAGTCATGAACAAATTAGTACATCCCAATATTTAATAGTGCCCTTTGGTAGAGCTAGCAACCAATCCTTAGCCTTTCCTCTAAGTGAGAAAGGAAACACTCTTAGCTTAACAACATTTGGATCTACATCCTTAATACACATCATGTCGCAAATTTCAGTAAAAGTATTTAAGTGCAATCCCGAATCTTCAGCGGATGGACCCCCAAATTGATTTTGTTGAACCAAACTTAAAAGGTTAGGTTTTATCTCATATGTTTCCGCATCAACTGCAGGCTGAGTGATGGGTGCGAGCGGTAGAATTGCAAAATGGGCAATTGAGCTAGCTCCTTATGCGTCGCAGTATGACAGAAGAGAGGCCATCAAATCTCAAGCCGTGGCGGACTTTTTCGTGGATTGGGCTGAGGTACAATACGAACCACCACTTCCAGATCCGAACTATTGGCGAATGCACTTTGACGGATAAAGACCAAAACCGGGCTAGGTGCCGGAGTTGTACTCACGTCGCCGAAGAAGGACCAGTTGAGATATGTGTGCTGTAGATCCATTTCACCGCATCAAATAATGTCGCTGAGTATGAAGCACTTGTGCATGGGCTTAAGGTAGCAAAAGAAATTGGGATACGTCGGATCATATGCTTTGGCGACTTGGATTTGGTGGTGCAGCAAGTGTTGGGAGTATGGGACGCTCTTGATCCAAACATGGCGCTGTACAGATTTCATGTGCAGAAAATATCTGGTTACTTTGAGGGATGTGAATTTCACCATGTACCCCGGGTGGAAAATGAGGCTGCCGACATGCTGTCGAAGCTCGGGTCAACCCGACAAGCAATTCCACCGGGTGTGGCATTAGAGCACCTCAGGAAACCATCCATCAGGCCATCCCCAGAATCCGAGTCAATCTACGTCCCGGAGGACACAGAATCAGGAGCTGTGCCCATGGACGTGGACACGAGAAGTGGAGCGCTGAACCCGGGGACTGCCTCGGCAAATCCGGGGACTACTTCGGTAAACCCGGGGACTGCTTCGCAAGACCCGGGGACTGCTTAGCATGGTCCGGTTGAAGTTATGCCAGTGGATCAGATGGAGATTGATGAGGATGTGTTTCCTGTGCGAGCAATACCAGCTTGGGCATTGCCTATATTTCAATTCCTGAGGGACGGAACGTTACCCACTGAGGAAGTGTTGTCCAGGCAAACAAAGAGGAGGGAAAAGGCCTACAAATCATCAATTCCAAACTATACAAAAGAACTGTGACAAATATACTCCAGCGATGTGTTGACCCGGAAGAAGGACTTGAAATCATCTGAGATATACATCAGGGGGAATGCGGGCATCATGCCTCATCCCAAGCCTTGGTAGCAAAAGCTTTCCGGCACGGATTCTACTGGCCGAATGCGTTAGAGCAAGCGGAAGATCTGGTGAGAAAATGTAATGGTTGTTAGAGGTATGCCACCAAGACACATATGCCAATGTCGGAACTCAAGACCATACCAATCACTTGGCCATTTGCCGTATGGTGCTTGGATATGGTTGGCCCATTCAAACCAGCAAGGGGAAACATGACTCACATTCTGGTCATGGTGGACAAGTTTACGAAATGGATTGAGGTAAAACCTATAAGAAAATGTGAAGGAGCTACGGCCGTAACGTTTCTCAAAGATATAATCTTGAGGTACGGTTATCCCCATAGTATCATAAATGATAATGGCACAAACTTTGCGGAAGGAGCATTTGCGCGTTTCTGCCGAGATAAGAAGATCCGGCTGGACATAGCCTCGGTAGCCCACCCCGCATCGAACGGACAAGTGGAAAGATCCAACGGATTAGTATTATCCGGGATAAAACCCCGGCTCATTGAGCCGCTGCAAAGATCAGCGGGGTGCTAGATAGAAGAACTACCATCGGTACTGTGGAGTTTAAGAACAACTCCAAATCGATCGACAGGCTATATGTCGTTCTTTCTGGTATATGGGGCAGAAGCTGTGTTACCAGCCGACATAGAGCATGATTCGCCTAGGGTCACCCAATACACAGAAGCCGAAGTGCAAGAAGCCCGAAAAAATGATGGTGATCTGCTGGAAGAAGCGAGAGAACTGGCACTATCCAGATCCGCCATATATCAGCAAAATCTCCGACGCTATCATAGCTAGAAACTGTGCCCCCAGGTCTTTCGGGAAGGCGATCTGGTGCTCCGGTTGGTACAACGTTCTACGAGCATGCATAAGTTATCCCCCCCATGGGAAGGGCCGTTCATCGTGAGCAAAGCATTACACAATGATTCTTACTATCTTATAGATGCAAAGCCACATGAAAAGAACAAGGCAGACAGGTCTAGAGAGGAATCTAAGCGACCATGGAATATAGCTCTACTTCGTCCTTTCTACACTTAGCTAAAGAAGCGTATGTATCCGAGTCTTCTCATATCTCGGTATGTACGTCGGCAATGAGCTTATCAATGAAATGTTGGTACCTCGAGCAGTGACTCGGGGACTGCCTTAATATTGTTTGTTGTTTTTCGCGCGTCAGCTGGAATAAGTTATTCTACTTAACTCGGATTAGTAATGTGCGAGCACCAAGAACCCAACTCTTCAACTTGCTGCTGTCCAACAAGAATTGGCTTCATGGCAAGCAAGAGAACAAGTTTGGAATTGCGTAGCACATGAAAAACGACCAAGGAAAAGAATTTATTCGAGCCGACGTTTGTTTTGCAGACTAGCCCAGTATTCATTTTCAAGTTATTATGCTATTCTATTTTTGAGCTAAGCCTAAAAGTTTCCCAGTATTGTTAAGACAATTTTTCAAGCTCGGATTCGTAAGTTGTAAAACCGAACCAAGGTAGACACGAACCGAGCCAAGAGATTGAACGAACAAGAAAAGAAACTCGGGGACTAGGCCCAAGTTAATTCGGCATAAGCACTTAGTAGCAAAATATCACATATGTTTGGAATACAGTTCCACTCGGCATACCGGGGATCTCATAGGTTTTCAAGTGTTTTTTACTTAGGAGCAGCAGGAGGAAGTTCGGCATCATCTTCGCCCTCTTCGAGATCCGAGGCAGTGTCCTCTTCGTCCTCACCCGAATCATCTTCAACGTTCTCAACTTCTCCTTCACCAGCGACTTCCAGGAAGCTCGGACCCTAAGTCCATTCGTGAATGGGGGCATATTCGATGAGACTGTGGGTGCAAGCCTGGCGCCGAGCCACCCAATCCGGGTCATTGGTCCATATGGATCCTGTGCGCATGCGTGTAAGGAGGCTGAGATCTATCTTCTCATACCACGTCAGAATGTGGTGAAGGATAGTATCAGCTGCAGCACGTCCAGCGGATTCTCTCCAGAGGTCGAGCTGGGTCTCGATTTCCGAAAGCTTTTCAGCGAGATGTGTAACTCTCTCCGGAGCGTCATCAACGGGCCAGAACATGTTGAAGACTCGGACTGAAACATCAAGGAGATCTTTGCCGTAGTTCTTAATGATTTCCAAGTGAGAGGACAGGCTGACCAATAGGTCCTCCATGTCGAAGGGATTGCCCTCACCGTCAGGAGCGACGGGAGTACCCCCCCCTCGGCGGAAATTGGCAACAGCAGCACTCGCAATAGCAGTACCCTCTAGAAAGTGGCCTGAGAAATAAGGCAAAGGACGAAGCTGAGAAAACAAGACGTATGAAGTAACCCGGAGAAATAAGGAGGATAAGGGAAAATAAGTTACGTGAGATGTGGCTGTGAATCCGGGTCAGTTCCTTGGTACAATCATCACGCCTCTTCCGAAGCTGCGAAAGCTCAGAATTCGCCGACTCAAGTTTGACCTCGGCCTCATGAAGAAGCTCACGGTCCTTAGCAATTTGCAGGTTGAGGCGCTCACGCTCTTCGGTGTAGTCCTGGCCAGCCTTTTTTAGCTCGGTTTGATGCTGCGCCTTCATCTTCGCCATCTCAGCCTTCAGCCGGGCAATCTCATCGTCCTTGGTCCGGAAAAGGGCAAGCTCATCATCTTTCTTCTCCAGCTCAGCTTGGTGCTGCCCTGCTTGTTCGAGAAAATGCAGCATCATGTCAGGCACGTGCACACTTTCTTCAAGCAATGCTGAAATCGTGTGTTGGCCCGGCAGAGCCGAGGTATGAATGTTTGCCGAACCAAAGGAGAAAGGAGACAGAAAGCACGGTTAAGGCAGACAAAAAGGATGTACCCAGCTGCGGAAATCGAACAATCAAATTAATTCGGCAAACGAAGTTGAAGAAAAATGGGGAAAGGATAAGGAAGAAATTTACCCCTTTTCTCGTACTCCGCGATGAGTGCAGCCTGTTTTGCGCGAAGATTCTTGTGCGTATCCAGCAAGCGTTGGAATTCAGCACTCCAGCGGTTGGTGGTCACCTAAAAGAGATACATAAACTTAAGTCAGCCTAGTGCATATTCGAAGTGTACTAAGATCCGGGCCAAGTGGAACTTAACCCGGCTCTAGGTGTGTGCATGTTCGAAGTGTACTAAAATCCGGGCCAAGTGGAACTTAACCCGGCTCTAGGTGGGTGCATATTCTAAGTGTACTAAGATCCGGGCCAAGTGGAACTTAACCCAGCTCTAGGTGTGTGCATGTTCGAAGTGTACTAAAATCCGGGCCAAGTGGAACTTAACCCGGCTCTAGGTGTGTGCATGTTCGAAGTATACTAAAATCCGGGCCAAGTGGAACTTAACCCGGCTCTAGGTGTGTGCATATTTGAAGTGTACTAAAATCCGGGCCAAGTGGAACTTAACCCGGCTCTAGGTGTGTGCATATTTGAAGTGTACTAAAATCCGGGCCAAATGGAACTTAACCCGGCTCTAGGTGTGTGCATATTCGAAGTTATCATGGAGCTACGTTAGTTCTATAAAAGAGCATCCGGCCAAGTAACAAGTTACTCCCCCGGAGGCTCGGGGACTAATGGTTGTTATCTACAATTTGCAGAGGAGAAACGACATACCTCCATCATTCGTCCAGCGAGGTTGATGGCCTTTGCGGCGGTATTTATCTGAGCGGAAAACTCGGTAGGGCCGAACTTTTCTGGGAGATCAGAATCCAGAACTACCTCTGCCTTATTCCAGTTCATGACAAATTCCATCAGGCTAGGGGGGTACCGTTCTCTGGTGGGCATATGGGGCATCACCAAGCCCTTTGCATGTGCTTCCTTCCTCTCCACCAAGGCAAGGGCGGGGCTGGTATGCAGGACCAACTGCTGGGCATCGGTCGGCCCGGCAGGGGCGTCCTTTGCCTCTGGTGTTTTCTTAGGAAGCATCAATATGAGGGTACCTTGCCTAGGCTCGACGGCACTGGGCTTGGCAGCGTCTTGAGTCTTCTTGCCCTTGGCTTGCTGGGAAGAAGAAGCCATAGCAGCGGTTTTCAGAGATTGAGAAGATTCGGAAGATGCAGAGGAACTGGGCGCTGGTACTCTCGTTGCTGGACTTGGTGCCGGCGCTGATGTTTTCGCAGCCAGAGTTAGTGCTGATGCCGGAGTTGGAGATGGTGCTAGTTTGGCTGCTGGTACTGGAACTGATGCTGGAGTTGAGGTAGCCTTAGTGGCTGCTGGTTGTGGCGTTGCCGTGGTGGTGGGTGCCGTTGCTCCGGCTGGGCCGGTCCCCCCCGTTCCAGGGTGACCCGGAGCGGCCGCAGAGCCCTCTGGAATAGGGCTCAGCGGACGTGACTCGTCGTCACGACGGGGTGAAGGGCTAGGCCGGAGAGGTGAAGATATGCTGGATCCACTTTGAGGGACCTCCACCGGAGCCCTGCAAAATCAAGCAATGTCAGAAGAAAAATTACGATGAAGTAAGGAAGAACAAGTTACGGAAGAAAGAATGACTTACGGATCCGAGGTTTCGGCCTCCTTGGGTTTCCGAGCCCTTCGTGCTGGGGCCTTGCCTGTTGGCTTGGAGGCAGTCTTGTCCCCGGACTTCTTTCGCCTTTTGACGGGCTGAGAAGGTCCGGAGGATGAGCTTGAAGAAGCCCCACGCTTCTTCTTCGATGCCACCGGAACTGGCTCGCCCGTAGCGAGGGGAGGATCCTCGTGGATGTGACCACCGGGATGAGCTGATGGCGGAAAAGCAAAAGAAAGGGGAACAGCCTCAAAAGGTGCAATTATCTCGATATCCGAGTCATCTTCATCATCGGGCCAATATCTAATAGAAGAGAATTTACCCGTGGGTCGTTTCGTGGCGTCGGTCATGGGGAGAAACATATTTTGGTTCGGCTCCTTCTCATCCGGAGTCACCCGATCCGGTGCCCACTTAAGGGTCGGATCAGTGCCGTCCTCGAGGGTCTGCTAAAGGAATAGCTGAGGAAAAGAACGAACAAAAGAGTCAAAAATGCAACAATAATAGACACGTAATTAGTCTAGGGTAAGTTTGCAGCATGAAACTTACCATGGGAGGAAGCCGGTCACGGCAGAAATGCTCAATCCCCCAAGTCCACTCAGAGGAGAAGTCCTTGTGAGTGGTGAAGAGAGCCTTAACCCGGCGATAAATATCCGTGTTGCTCAGTTCGAAGGATGAAGTCCGGTTGGGATCGCGACCGAAGCTCATATGGCACACCTTGTGGGTGCGCTTCTGGAGAGGGGAGATCCGGTTGCACACGAAAGTGATCATTGCATCCTCATTGCGCAGCCCAAGCTCCTTCAGCTCCGTGAACCTTTTGCTCACTTGGTTGGCCAGGGCCGTAGGTTTCCTAGGAACGGCGTCCCACAGATCTGGGTTCGGTGGACCCGGTGTATAGGGAAGCAACCGGATCAAATCTTCGGTGCCTGTGTTCCGGACGTAAAAGAACATCCGGGCCCACCCTTTGCAGGATTCTAGCCCGGTGACCCAGGGGAAAACAAAAAACTTCTGGGGAGAGATGGAGGCTGCTCCGAACTGAGTGAGCCGCTTGTCCTCCGGATCAGTGTGGATGTCGGGGATAACATTACGACGAAGGACGAAAAACCGGATCCACAGCTCCTTCGTGGGCCACAGTCCGGCGTAGCCTTCGATCGTAGAAGCAAAGGCAGAGAGAGAAGTAATGGCATTGGCTGGAAGATGGTGCGGCTGGAGATGGTAGGTACTGAGCCAATCCTGGAGGAAATCGCTCACCGGTAGTCCGAAGCCCCGTTGAAAGTGAGACAGGAACACGACGAACTCCCCAGGATTGGGTGAAGGAGCTAGCTCGGCGGAGGCGAGGTGAGCGGAGACGCCGGCGGGGATGTGTCTGGTCCGGTAGAGCCAGTCCAGATCGTCCTGGCAGACCCAGGAGCCGGCCCACGCACCGCGGTCTGCCGCAGCGGCGTCCTCCTCCATCCCTTGTTCAGCAATGGCGAGTTCTTCTTCCGTCATCTGCTCCTCGAGGCCCTCGCTGGCGCTAGAGGCGGCGGGGGACAGTGGCCTGGATTGACGAGGACCCGTAGCGAGGGATTTGCGTCGCAGCAATGGTGACGCAGAGGTGCAGCGAAGAACTGTGGCGGCGACGCTGCTTTTTGGTAGTACTGGCGGTAGCGCAGTCGCGAGGAAGAAGAAGAGGAATAGCAACAGGCAGAGGGGTGCGAAAGGGGAAAAATCCTAAGGGGCGCACCCCTCTGCTATTTAACCACTCCCACCGAGGATGAGTGGGATCGCGTCCTGTGGACCGGCCACACGCAGTGGCTATGTATCGTCTGTCCGGACCAATCAGCGGGGAGCCACACGGAGGGCCACAGAGCGGAGAGGATCCTATGACGTGATGGTGAGATGCGAAAAACAAGGAGGCAGGCATGACGTGACCCGCGCGCAGTGATAACTGACAATTACTGCGGCGGTTACTGTGTAGGCCCTTAAAATAAGAAGACAAAATGATTACCCTTCACATGGGATGGCTTACCGGATGGAACTATGGTAACCCGGCCAGCGAGTAAAAACTTGGCATGTGCGAAGGGAAAGTAAAACCATGAGATCCGAGTTAAAGTGGTAACCCAGCCGGCAAGTGAAAACTTGGAATGCGCAAAGGGAATGTAAATCCATAAAATCCAAGGTAAAAGAGCTAACTCGGAAATAGTGACCAAAGCTGGAAATTGAACCTGGTGTGGCCTTAGCGGCCAAGGCAGCTAAGACCACACCAGCTTCGGGGACTAATGTTGGGGGGATACCCCCGGGTAGGGTCACGCCGGGGTATAAAGGCCAAGTTAGCCGAGGTTCGGCAAGGTCAAAGCGGATGCTGGCCGGGTCACCTCAAGGCAGGCCGAATCACGGGGTAATCCGGACTTGGGGGCATTCGCCTAACTAGGTCTCATCCGACTTAAGCAGTGAGTCGGAAGTGCATGTTTTACTTATATCCAGGAATAGGTGTGGCCGGATGAACCATCATCCGGGTCACAGCAAGCTTCGAGGAGAAGGAAGGAATCTCGCTAGTCAAAAGGAGTCCCGGTACGCACTGCCTGAGCGAAGCAAGCAAGGACAGGACCACTGGGGCGTGGCCGACAAGCGTGACGACGCCCGTGTCGGCTGACGAGGGCGCCGCAGAGGCTCACGTAGCTAAAGCATGTGTGACGCGGGGGAAAAAGCACGCCGGTCGGCTTACCACTTTGGGAGGAGGCATATTCTTAGGAATATTCCTCCACGTATGCCCTAGGCAGAAACCGAGCCTTCCCCTATAAAAGGGGGGCTAGGGCTTCTGTAGAGGGGGTTGGTCTCTCTGCTACTCTGTTTTAGGCTAGGGTTTCAGGCGTGATCTGTGGGTGAGAGTAAGAGCACTCCTTCTTCCTCCTCTCGCCAATACAGCTCTAGGAGCACTTGTAACCTGGGAAGAAAATCAATACAAACATTTTGTGTGGAGAATCACTTCACTATCCCTCCCTGGATTCCCCTAGCGTGTATTAGTCCCCACCTTTACCCTATCCATGGCATCTACCGTGACACCACCACGACATAGATGCATATTATGTATCCCATTCTTAAGTACTTGTTTTGATCATACTTGTATGCAAGACCATTTGTGGGGGAACATGTATTAGTTGGAGTAACATGGTGGTGGTGATTGGATAGTGACAGAAAATTTGAGATCCACTATGGTTTCTACCTTTCTTTTGTTACCTCACTAGAAATAAAATGAATGCATGTGTTATGTTCATATTGTGACATCAAATATGATCTTGTTTTCTCAAGGTAGCACATTTGATATTCAAACATCATGTCAAAGTACCTAAGGCTATACTCTATTTATTCTTAATGTTCGATTGAATGGAGTTTCCCTTTCTAGAGGAGTATAAGTGAGATGTGTTGTATCATCTTTATATTAGGATGTGATGTCCATGTGAATGCTAAACAAACGCATAATGAAGTCCTTAGTAATAGTATATCATTTTTGATAAGTTTTATATCCACCACACTTTATGAGAGAGTAGACAAGTGAACCCATGAACCCTGGTCCACTTGTTATCATAGGAAACCAATTTACTTGATTTTACTATGTTTTTCTTTGTCTACAAGAATTAAATTGAAAAATATAAAAATACTTTAACTTTCTACAAGACTAAACAAATAACCAAAAGAGCTTTACTTTCTTGTTCTAGTTATAGTTTACTTTATCCTTAACTTCCTTTTTTGTTTAAGTTTTACTAATAGGAAACCTTGTGCTTGACAACCACACGATGGATTTGGGGACACAAGGTGACATGGGTATGATTACTCGGGTGCTTACATTTTGCTACCCTAGTTGTATAAAGCCTCACGGCCCATGAAGACTCAAGATGATGGCCCACGAAGCATCCGAGGGAGGCTCTAGTCGTATTAGATAATGAAATAGGAACCGACATTGTGTTTGTGATGTAATCATCAATATGTAACCTATTTGTATACGACTTTGAGACCCGGCCTATTATATATAGGACGGGAGAAGCCTATGAGGAGGTACCAAAAAATGCCAAGCAATCTGTAATAGCTTTGTTCATCAATAATTAGGCGACTTCGACTCCCTTGTTTGCCTAACATCTGATGAAATCCCCAGCGTTCTATTTTCCACAAAACCCTAAGTCCATAACCATGGGCATTGCCGAGGTTACCCCTTGTCAATTAGCAATGTTTGTGGGAATCGAACACGTGGCCTCTAGGGTTGAGGCCCAACACGGACGCGGTGACCAACTAGGATGGATGGGTTTTCTGCGAAGCATTATTCTGATAAAACTAACAACAATTCTGATCCTATGTCCAGATATAGGCATCTGAACATAACCTCGGAGGCTACTCCCATCGGGAGCGCTGACACGCATTCGATAGAAATTATATTGTGCATATAAGGTCAAAACAATTTCAACCCAAACATATATATCAGCAACAAACCTATGAGTTTAACTTTGGTGTATCCTCAAAAGGCTACTCCCATCATGAGATTCTATAAAATCATTGAAACAAAAAACTGATAAACTTCAAAAATTCCAGCAACCAAACAAGGCAGTCCATAAAAATCATACAAAATCTCGGATCGCACCCGACGCGATAAAACTCCGAATGTTGTGTGCAAGACATGAAGGTAAGACCCCAGGATTTATCCTATGTGGCCTGGTAATCACACAAGAATGCACTCTGCCAGTAAAATATCCATATCGACGATATGATGAAAAATCCTGATGGACACATTGGGTACTCGATAAAATAGAACTCGAATTCAGTATTCGATAAGACCTCAATGGCTCGAACTGAGTTATGCTAGTTACAATTCCGAGTTTAGGCTTGGGGACTTGAATATTATGTAGGTCTATAGTGTTTTTTCCTAGGAGCAATTAACTGATTCCCGATCCATCAGATGCATCAGGCTTGTTGTACCAAATCCCTATAAAGCTAGAAAAATAAAGACAATTTATAGAGTCTCCAATCATAAAAAATAGAAAACATCTTTGAGACTCAAGCAAAATCTATGATTCGGGTAGAGTCTCGGGGGCTACTGACATGGGTATGATTACTCGGGTGCTTACATTTTGCTACCCTAGTTGTATAAAGGCTCATGGCCCATGAATACTCAAGATGATGGCCCACGAAGCATCCGAGGGAGGCTCTAGTCGTATTAGATAAGTAAATAGGAATCGACATTGTCTTTGTGATGTAATCATCAATATGTAACCTACCCGTATACGGCTTTGAGACTTGGCCTATTATATATAGGACGGGATAAGCCTACGAGGAGGTACCGAAAAAACCCCAAGAAATTTGTAATAGCTGTGTTCATCAATAATCAGGCAACTTCGACTCCCTTGTTTGCCTAACATCTGGCAAAATCACCAACGTTCTCTTTTCCATGAAACCCTAAGTCCATAACCATGGGCATTGCCGAGGTTATCCCTCGTTGCAAGGCAAAAAAATTGTTCTGCAAGTTGCTAGAAGAGGACAAAATACGAAGTTCCTACAATTCCCCGAGAGTTCGATATAAACCCTCGAGTCACCCTTTTGGGGAAAGATGCTTGATACAACACTCTGCACTTGGACACCTAGTGAGGTGGTACACACAAATTGGTTCCCTCAAGAATATTTTCTGCGCAATTTCTAGGTAATTAGTAAAGCATCTCATAGTGGTTAGAGCATTGTGAAGTTGGCAACTGCTAGAACATTTTCTGGCGCTGTTACAGGGAATTAAGGAAGTAAATCATAGTTGCATCATCAGTAAACTTGAAGCATAAATCATCTTCCACAACTACTAGAGCATTTTCTAGCACCATCATCAACTTTTGCAAACACCTAAAATTGGGGAGGTTGTACCACTGTGAGCTCCTCCTGTCCTTTAGATCTACAAAGAAATTTCCTTTGTCTTTTATTGTTTTTCGTTTGTTTACTTTAATATGGTTTTTACTTTTTTACTTATACACATAGAAACCATAAAAATTAGTTTAACTTTACTTCTTTTGCAACCATGGTAGAAAGAAACACAAAATTATGTGACTACACCAATGTCCCAAATGATCAATTTATTGCTAATCCTATCACATCTCTCAAGATAAAAGTTGATTCTTTTAAACTAAGTCCCGAGGTAATTAATCTTATTTCTAAAGAACAATATGGAGGTAGTGCTAGTGAAGATGTATCAATGCATTTACATTACTTATATGAGACATGCAAATATTTAAGAATGTATAAAATGATATTGTAACTAAAATTATTCCCATTCTCACTTAGAGGAAAATATAAAGAATGGCTACTATCTTTACCTACTAGTAGCATAAAATCTTGGGATAATATTAAGGAAGCCTTTATTAAAAAAGTATTATCATACTACTAAAATCTTGCAAAATAGAAATATCATAATATCCTTTAAGAAAAATGATAATGAACATCTAGCTACAACTTGTGAAAGAGTTAAAATTATGCTTAGAACATGCGCATCACATGGAGTAAATGAATGGACTACTTTACACTATTTCTATGATGGTTTAAACTACATGTATAGAAGTATGTAGATTCTACTATAGGAGGTGCTTTTATGACTAAAAATATTCCTAAAGCTAAAACTATCCTAGAAAACACGTTACAAAACTATAGCCAATGGCATACTGAAAGAGCACCTGGTTCACCTTTTAGGAGAGTCAACTCCGTTGAAAAAGTAGAATCCTTGACTGCTAAAGTTGATGCAATATTTGCTTATATATATAAACAGAATATTGATAATGCTCCTTTGCAAGATCTTGTTGGAAATAATACTGAAAATATAGATGTCAACTACATAAGGAACTTTGGTAATAATGGGTATGAAAACAGATATAATAACTCTTATGCTTGGCTATCATATGCCAAAATTATGGTAACTATCCTTTAGTTACCTATCATAATGCTAATGAAGCTCAAAACAGGTGGAAACCAACCACCACTCCATCGACAAATGAGAATATAGAAAAACAACAAGAATTGAATAAGAACCTAGCCGAACAAGTAGCTAGTCATACTACAATGATATAGAAATTAAATAAGTCTCTTTCTTCTATAGGTTTGGATATTAAAGGCCTACAACATCAAGCTGCAAGTTTAGATAAATCTCTTTCTAAACTATATGACAATCAAACTTTATTAAGCATATCTGCAGGATAACCACAAAGACCACCTATTGTAAGCATGAACTCTTTTACTATAACTAAAATATTTCCCTCTACTTTCAAAAGAACTTATAATGAATTATTGAATTACACTGATCTTCTTGAACCACTCTTACTGCAACTTGGATATCATATGATGGAAGAAAAAGAGACTGCAATGGATGAAGATGAAAAGGAATCTATTATGGTAATGAAATATAAAAAGGAGACGAAGTAAAAATTTCTTAGTGAAGTCAATGAACCTCAACTTGATATTGAAAAATGTAGTTTGTACGAACTCATTAATATTCTAATTTTTTTTCTAAAGATCCTTCTTTTAATATTCATCAAGTAGTATTTGGATCATACATAACAAACTATGTCATGAAAGAAAATATAGCAAGATAAAATAATAAATCTATGATACCACCTAAGCTTGGGGATGCTTGGTTCCCCAAGTTACTAGTTACTATTGGAAAATAAACTCAACATGATATATTAGATCTAGGAACTAGTGTTTCAATTTTTTCAAAAGAACTATATGGCTTGCTTGAATTGAAAAGGTATGGAAAATGCACTATAGACCTATTACTTTTTTATGATTCTACCAAACATGCTTTAGGTAGAGTTAATGATGTTATGATTTAAATACATATGACATTGTGCTTGTTGACTTTATTTTCATGGATATGGGGAGTAAAAGCTCCAATCCAATAATTCTTGGAAGACCTTTTTTGAGAACCACATGTGCTGTCATTGATTCAAAGGAATGGAATGTTAAGTTTCAGTCCCCTCATAATAATTTGCATGGACCATTTTCCAAGGAAGAAGGATATGGCATTAAGGTATGAGCTACCACATGATCTTCACTCAACTTAAACAGAAGTAAGTAAACCTATCTCTATGGCTACAAACAAAGCACTTTACAGGAGGCAACCTGATTATTTTTCTTTTGGGTTTTGTCTTTGCACTCATACTGTTGTAAGAGAGTATTATTTTGGGTTTTATTTCTAGATTTTTCAATAAAGTACCAAGTTTTACACATTTGGATGCATTTAATTTGATAAAACTATTGGGAGTTACAGTTTTCTGCATGCTACTATTTACGAAAAGTTATTTGTGATTTTTTATGTAACTCCGATTGAGCTCAAATTTCTACTGTAGCCGAAACTTATCATCATATATGTGGAAAAAATAATAGAAACTTCTAACATGTCTATGTGGGCCAATTAATTACGTTTTGATGTTGCTATTTTTTAGGATAGATTCTGTCTTTAGTTGCTTAAGCCATTCTTTCGAATTTTGACTTGATTTATTTTGAGTATTTTCATATTTTGTAAATAATGGAAACTTAATATACTCTACGTAAATTTCAATCCAAATTTTATTTGAAGGTTTTATGGCAGTTAGCATATATATTTTATCCACTAATGTCACCTCATTAAAAAGAAATGGATGAATGTTTTGTGTTGAAGTTTTTTCACAGAGAATAGATGAAGTTTTTTCAAGGGTGCTTATGGCATCTGATTGCCTAAAGGTGATAAAAGAGATAAAAGATGGAAGCAAAAAGGGTCAACATTACATGACCATCAAAGAGATCCTGGTGAAGAAGCAAATTTTGTTGAGACTACATTTAGCCATGAACCGATGTGAAGATAATGGGGAAACACGTCGCCTAGCTTGATCATCAACTATCTTTTAAATTTGTGGGCATGTATGGTTTGACCTCTAGTCATTTGGTGATTTATCTAAACTCTATGAATAATTATTAAAGCTCTAGTCATTTCGTTTATAAAACTCTCTTAAAAAAGGTTAACATGTAATTCACACTTACATGAGTTTGTTCGAAAAAAACAATGTTAACATGTAATGTTGAAATGTTATTATTATATGTACTATGTCGACATGTAATTCACACTTGTAGGGGTTTATTGTCCTCTAGGTCTCTAGCCTATATATTTTCAGGGTGTCTAATGCAGTCCTCTTTGTACAACATTTGTGCCTTCTATGAAAAAATTAACTCATAGACACATGCATATCTAAAAGTGTGATGTTGAGAGATCCAAAGGCGTCTGTATATACTAGGACAGCTTTACCACATCGTTGAAAGGAAACCTTCTAGGTATATGTTTTCTCATGCGCTTTTGAAATGTTCTGCTCATCTAGGATCCTAATGCTATATGAGTATTGTTTTATATTAAAACAATAATATATATGTGAAGTTTCATTCCAGAATGATGAAGGACAACCTGTAAACAGGTCAAGGCGCTATATGCATTTATTCATCTTCATAAAAACATTCATTTTATATTTAAGCTTTGTAACTGAATGTTGCATTATGAGATATTTCCTTTTAATGTTTAACAAATTTGGCTTATATTGTATTTTAGTGATTGTTTCTACAAATAGATAGGACGATCAATTCATTAAACCATGCAATTACGAAATATTTTACTTGAGATCTATAGGTTCCTAAGCGGTAATAACACCTGTTCTAGTTGATGCCAGATCTGAGCACATGTTCTACCATTCTATTATCTGGATAGAAAGGGAATCCCAAAGATCAGTTGATGTAAGCCTCAACCTATCATCCTGTTATTTAGTAATCTTCCATGAAAATATATTCATATGATGTACTTTCCAAACAACGTAATAATTAACAACAAGTCCTCACTATCACCTAGCAGTATTTCATAGATAATCAAGCCAAAAATTTGAAACAATATTGTCATCGGATTGATGACAAGTACGCCATGAGGGGGTCCTCGAGGCGTGGAGAAAGATAGGATGTGATAATACGGTGTTCTATGATGGTGAGCACACAAGCTTTACCCAGGTTCGAATCTGCATGTGGTTGGCGGATCCTACTCCTTCTAGCAATCCAGTAATATGGTAGAGCCGAAATTATAGATTACAAGAGAGGTTTATCATGTGTGAGTTTAGTTTGTGGTTGTCGATGACCTAAAGGCCTACCCCTAGGATGGATTATATAGTCATATGGTCCTAGGTGTAACATCCTAATTTCAGCAACCCTGATTAGTTGTCCAGAATGCAAAAATCAGGGGGAACAAAAACTTTTTCTTGTTTAGTGATGAAGTGTTTGGCTGTTGTTTGACTATGTTTATGATTATGATTGTGTATTAGAAGATATACTCCTTACCTCAACACTAGTTGACAAAAGCTACTTCCCAAAACTGTCTTGGCTTAATTTCCATATTCTCAAATGTTCTGGCATTTTAAAACCTGAGCCAAGAAGCCTTTGCAAACAAACTATTTTAGTAGATTCTGTTTCCCTGAACTATGGAGAGCAACCTATTATAATATCCTTATGTTTTATAGACATAACCTTCAACTAATCTTATCTCTAAGTTTCCCAAAACATCTTCTTAAAACTTTTGAACTCTACTCTTGGTAGGAATACCAAGGACTCTTACCTTACTCCAACTCCAACTTATCAAAATTTCCCATCCTTACCTCAAGCTAGGCTTGATGGTAACCCTAGTAGTAGGTTTGCTTAGTTTCTAAGATGAATTGCCTTGATCTGCTGCTTGATTTGTCTGCTTAGGAGATAGTATGACCTACTCTAAGAGCTCATCACTAAGATTAAGAGGTTTCCAAATCACCACACCCTAAGCAAGAATACAAAGCAAGATCAAGCTCAAATCTCTATACCATGTTGATGTACATCACTTGGTCTATCCATCCATCTACCCCATGCCCCAAGGGGAGATCTGAGCTCCAAGATCCAACAAGGTTTTGGTGGTATGAAAACAATCTTACCCTAGTTCCTGAATCTCTAGTTTTCCACCAAAATCACCTTTGATTCTCAAACCCCAAGGTTGCAAATGCATGCTACACCTTGTCTACATCATCTACCTTGATTATCAAGATTTATCAAATATTATCCATAATTATTATGGCTCCAAATCTAATTAATCTCTTTAGTAGACAAAATCTCCAAAACTTCTTCCATAAAGGAAAGTTTGGTTTTTGCCAAAACAGTTCCCAAGCTTTTGGCTCAATTGAGGTCCACATATCATACCCCATCTTCCCACTTCAAAAATAAATGTTTTTGAAGAGCTTTATTATTTCTTTTTGCCCATTTTCTTAAATGGCTAAATTGGAGTAATAATTGTTTTAAATACTTTTATCTTCCAATAAATCTTGGGAAAAATCACCATAGTGTGAATTCATATTTATGACCATCTCACATCAAAATCCAACCTGATCCAATGTAAAAATATCAAATGAGCTTCTAGAAACTACTTCTGCACCTTTTGAATAAAGGATTTTAAGTGAACTAAAAATCTTCTGAAAAATCCAAATAAATTCCTAGAGCTATGCCTTGACAGCATCTACCTATCACTACCATCTCCCCACCATGTCCAATACAAATTTTGGAACTTCCTTCACACGCCTCCATGTGATCAAATTTGCCAAATCAATCAAGCATTGATCCAAAACCACCCCAAAACCCATGGAAACTTGCTCTCCACTTCTCCATAGCACCCAACCCTCTCTCCTGGTCGACCAGCACTGTAGCATCCCTGTTCACCTTGTCCTCTTATTTTTTGGAAGTGGGAGAGAGAGAGATAAGCAAGTGGGGCCAATTAATTGCAGCAGCTCTCCCTGCCTTTCCCAGCCCTAGTGCACGACTCTATACCCATCTCACCCCTCTCCACCACCCCCTTTGGACAATCCCAAGCCAGTCCCACCTCTCCTCCATGCCCAAAGTGGACATTTCCACCATGTACCTCTCCCCCTCGGTATACAAGGCCACATGCCCTCCCAGGACTCCCCTTATCCGCTCATTTGCTTCCTCCCGCACCACCTCCCCTCCCCAGGTCTCCTCTCCCTCACCCTTGGTCTATGCTACCCAAGAAAAGGAGGAGAAGGAGCCTCGGCACATTTCCAAAAATCGAGCAAGGCCTCCTCTCCCGACCTTCTCCCACTCTGCATGTAAGCCTACTGAGATCCCCTGGTCGTGCTGCTTTTAATCCTCTTTGCTTCCCTGCTCAGGACGGCCCTTGGAAGCCTCTCCAGCGAGCTCCCGAAGGATTCGCAGGCGCTGCTACGAGCATGCCCGCCCCAGGACCAAATCAGGTGTTCCCGCCCATCCCTGGAGGCTTCTCGATGCGCCGCCCCTGCCAGCACCTCTCCCGGCATCTCCCCGCCGCTCTGGTGAGCTCCCCCGCACCGCCCGAACGCAGCTAGGGTTTCTGCCCCGCCGGCCCCGTCGGGAGGAAGGAGACGGCGTGCAGCCGTCGATCTCTTTTAGATTGAATGGCCGGCGACGCTTGTTACTCTTTCGGTCCCCTTGTGCGGCTGACCGGCAGGCCCGGCACCGGCGTTTGGACGCGCCTGGCCGCGCGCTCCCTGCAGCCCGGGTGGGCCGAATCTACCCACCGGCCCGTTTAACCCTGCAGATCCGGCCCAGTGGCTGCTTCCCGTTTTTATTTTTAAAATTTCATTAATTTCAGATCTGCTTCTGGCTAATTAGTTTAATTGCTAAATAAAATGGAAATCACTCCATTTTGGACAGATACAAATTTATACATGTTCTCACATGTTTTCCTAAACATGCAGAACTGGAAGTTGGCCCAAAAATAGGTTTATTATTTTCTGGCATTTAATCTTCTAAAGAGTATCTTTTGCACTAATTAAAATCCTCGGGGAACTCCCTGGATCCATTTAACATGAAACCAGATCCATCTGTTAGATATTCATTTTACCCATCCATGGACCCTGGTATCATGCCAAGGTGAACAATAGTCTGGCCCTTGTAAAAATAACAAAAATAGGACAAACCTGACTTCAGAAAATTCCCCAAATCTTTTAGTACAAGCTTTTGAGTTGGTTTCAACTCTCTGTGAGGTGGCACACCCATACCTATCAAAACCCTGGAGCTCATGATTTATTGAACTTCTGAGGAATTTTAAGAATTTAAACATTTCTATCCATAGTGTTTTCATTAGTTAAATCATCACAGTAGCTTCGCAACTCCGAAAAGGTTGATTCCAATTTCTAAAGAATGGTTTTCAAAACACCTACCATGTTACCTTGGAATTACATCAATTTATACTGTAGATTAAATCTGGTGAAAAATACAAAAACCCTCCAGAACTGCCATTGGGAATTTCCTGAGGGCATTCTGGTAATTATTTTGACATGATTCCATTTCTCAGTGAATAAGTACAACAAACCCTACCTAAACCTCCAAGGAAATAAGTTTTGGATCTCCAGAACTATTCTGGTGAATTATCTCCTAATACAGGAGTTTATTTCACTAGAATATTCATAAGAAATTAAAGAAAAGTGATAAAATAGTGAGACCACTTTTGTTGGCCTTATTTTGTCAATACCTACCTGATGGTAACATCGTTGCATATTGATATCATACAGACCCAAGCCTAGTTCTAAATCCCCTTAATAGGTGATAAATGGGACAAATACATCATAAAACAAAGACCACAAGGGCAATTAAAGTAATTCCAATTGCAACCCACTCAATTTTCCAAAACCTACTGATTTGAGTAATATGTGGTATGTTTGTTTGTTGTATTGCAATGATGCTTGTATGCCTTGTGTTAATTATGGTTTGGTTTGCTTGCATGTGCTATCTTGACGGCGAAAGTTGCGGTGAAATCGGAGATCAGAAGATGGTTCTTATTATCGGTATTATTGGGTATTCTAAAAAGAAGTCCAGGGACATATATATGACATACCGCTAATCATAGACAAGCCACCTTATTGCTCATTATCCTTGTCCTATTATTTTACTTATGAATGTTTTAGCTACTATTTATGAAACTGCATTGTTTTACTATATGATGTTGTATATCTGATAGTGGTTTGGCTCCTCCAAACCATTACTCAATGGTACTACTAAGTACAACCCTCTTGATGATACCTAATTGCCCTTAGTATGGTAGATGGTGTAACACACCATACCCCTTTGGAGACCCCGTTTTAGCGGAAGCAAAACTAGAGGATGGGAAGACCCCCGACAAAGTTTTTACCAAATGTTTTGGGATAAAACCTTGGTGAGGTGGACCTCCCAAGAGATGTTGAGAAAGAAAAAGGTTTTGTTTTACAAAATGATGAAGGAAAACTGGAGGAAAAAGGTTTACAAAAATGCACCCGGTTCTTTGCAGTTTTGCTAGAACAATTAACCCGTGCAACCACATTACTCTGGAATGGGACAGGGCTGGATTTGATGTTTGTCCATTCTGGTATAAGCTGCCTCACAACTACTATAGGGTATCGTGATCCCCGGAGGCTGGGCCTTCTCCCATAAAGGTCCATGTGGGACATCGACCTGGAGAAGGAAAAAACTGTCCGCGGGCAGCCAGGCGTTACTATGAGCCCCTCATTGAAAGCGCACACTCGAGAAGTGGAAAAAGCGCTCCAATTGGTCCTCGGTACCCGATGTCCTGGTTTTGAGGGGAGTAACACTCATAGGGTAGGCACTTATATTGGAGTGGGCATCCGAAGAGTCTTGATCGGTTAGTCGACCCACGATCGGTGTAAATCAGGGTAGTGTACCCGGATGGTGTGGGTAAAGTGTGCAACCTCTACAGAGTGTAAATCTATTTGAATAGCCATGTCCACGGTCATGGACGGTTGGGAAGGTTGTTGTAGAACGGTGCTGGTTTTGTTTTCAAAAAGGATTTCGGAAAAGAAATGGCTTTCGAAAGGTTTTAACCATGGGATGGTCGGAAAGGAGAACGGTTTTGACCATGGGATGGTCGGAAGGAGGAGAAAGGAGTTTGTTCGTGGGACGACCTGAGGACGGGAACAAATGGGTATCCCAATCCTAGTGTTTACAAAACTTCTCAAAAGGTTTCCAAAATGGTTTACAAAAGTTTTCAACAAAGATATGTAGATGTTATATCTACAAGAGAAACTATTTGAGAAAAGAACATCTCTTGAAGCCCTCCTACTACCACAACCATAATGCATATCCTCTTGTTATTATTACTCTCTTAAGGTGGTTTGCGAGTACATTCAAAGTACTCACAGGCATTGTACCTAGCTATTAATTTGGTTAGATATCAAGAACAGGATGAAGTTGACGGCTAGGCGAGCTAGGACGTTCTTCCAGTCAGTTGCATGTAGGTTAAGGCATGGCTCGGGCTCTACGCTTAATGAAGTTCCGCTAATGTTAATCGATGTAGCCATAATGGAAAATAAGGTATGACATGTATTCGTTATGTATTGGATGTTTACTTTGATACTTGTCGGTTATGTGCCACGACTAAGTGATCATGGTATCGTGGTTGTATGCATAACATGGATTCTCGGAGGATTAATCCGGGGGCCCCACAGACTTGGTATTAGAGCCATCCTAACTGTAGGAGAACCTTAGTTAGCATGGTCGCTAGACAGGAACCTTAGTTTGAAAACCCTGGCTTTTGAAAACTAGTTTCTCAATGAGTTTCAAAAAGTTCTACTTCTTCTCTTACTCTAAGTAAATGCTTTCGAAAATGGTTTCCTCTAACACTCGGGCAAACTTCAAACCTACAGATTTTAAATAACTAGGATCTAGAACCCGGTGAAGACAATGATAACAAGATGAAGACAAGTAACTACCAGCAAACACAAGGAGACTACAATATCGCTCTACCAGCGGAATCCCCATAATTAGAAGACATCAAGTGTTGCACTAACAAGAAGCGTCCAAGATACGACGAAGGCTTCATCTGCAAGATAGTGACTCCGACCTGAAGAAAGACGATATCTAGGGACAATAGTCCTAAGAATAGGATTCGCCTACATCGTGAGTAGTTAACTCCTTGGTCCCTAGCGTTGACCGTGTTTCTTGCCTAAGTGCATCCTGTGTCGCTTGATGTGTGTTGTTTGCCGAGGACATTGCGATCCCCTGGCTCTGTTCACCCTGTTTGTATGCTCTGGTTTGCTTTGAACTTCTTAAAAATGTGACACGAGGAGCGATAACCCACCTAGTAACTCAGGAAACCCCTGTGTTAGCTGTCGGTAATGAGACCCAGACTAACCTCGAGAGTATATGAGAGGAAAAGCATTGCAAGAACCAGGAGTTCGACATCGTCAAGTCAGAATCAACTCGAAGATTTCACCTCAGCAGGACGGCATACCTCGTCAAACTCACATCGCAAGACTTGTCAATAGCACCACACTCCCTTGTTCCTCAGTCTACTATAGCAAGAATCCTGTTTAAGCCGGTAGTTAATTACCGAAGGATCCTCAATATCCCCAAGAAACCACCCGATAAGTCAACCAAGACAAGAAGTGAAGACCTAAGTACACTGACCTCCGGTGCATTAGACCTTCTAACCACCTCAGAAGACTAACTATTCTAGTCAACCCTACCCAACGGGAAGTCCCTCACCAGAAGGACAAAATAATCCAATAACTCTAAGACAAGGATGCATGAAGACAATGAGTCCACTCCGCCCTCAAGTAGAAGAAACGCAAGATATTCAAGTGAAGACCTCTTCTCCGACGCTGACTGCATCAACCCTGACTAAAGACTAGCCAGGAGAGTCATAAACTGCTAGCTTGCCCTGAGCTAACTCAATAAGGCTTTGTTAGAAAACCACCCCCACCAAGGTTTGCGAGGATAGGGCATCACTCGAAGATCTCAGCTCAAGATTCAGGTAAGATATATCCTTCCGCTAATAGCAGGTCATCACTCTCAGACAGAAGATCTGCACCACTCCTAAAGCACCTTAGTGAAGCTCTATGGTGGAAAGACTATGTCTTTCCACTCAATCTCCAGAAGACTGTCTACCAGAAGATACTTCAGAAAAGGATCCCCAGATTTGACGTATTTTCGCCATGTAGCAACTCGCGGTTCATCAGAGGAGAAACGAACCAAAGATTCTCCGAAATCCCTTCGCTACGTCAGCTGAAAACTCATTCGAAGGACCACAGGACCGCCAACTGTTCAGTTCCAATCGTTTAGAGGACGTGAGACTCCAATGACTCCAAAGAGCTAAGTACGAATAATAGTAGGATATAAGCCCCGTAAGTCATAGTTTCTCGGACGCCTTCTGAAGACCTCGACTCCAGGAGGAAGATGGATGACAATCTTCAGAACGGCCACCAATGAAGTCAAGATGGAAGGAATGCGTTATCTACGAGCTAACCCAGTCTAATCCTAAGGGGGAAAGACTGCGTCTTTCCCACAAAAATAGAGTAACCTTTCGCCATGAGCAAACTCAGAAGCCTGGACCAAACATCGTTAATAGGATACGCTACAACCCTAAGGAAGAGCCATGGATCCTTAGAGAGAGGTACTCCTAGCTGTAGATTCTATCCTTCGAAGAGCACTCCGTGATGTTCAAAATCGAGAAAGTCTGCCCAGTCTAGGCCCTTGAGATATAGAGTCCAGAAGGAAAAGAAGGTCATCCCTCGCAATCAGGACTAGACTCTGCTCAACTCTCCGGCATCCCGAAAGACTGAAGCTCAACTTCATCGATGTAGTAACCACTTTCCAAGACGGAGTCCGTAAGATAGTACGCGTAAGACACCTAGTATCAACTCAACCCAAAATCCCCTAACCCTACTCTCCTGAATCTTGGCACGAGATTCTTTTAAGGGGGAAAGGTTCGTAACATCCCAATTTCAGCAACCCTGATTAGTTGTCTAGAATGCAAAAATCAGGGGGAACAAAAACTTTTTCTTGTTTAGTGATGAAGTGTTTGCCTGTTGTTTGACTATGTTTATGGTTATGATTGTGTATTAGAAGATATACTCCTTACCTCAACACCAGTTGACAAAAGCTACTTCCCAAAACTGTCTTGGCTTAATTTCCATATTCTCAAATGTTCTGGCAGTTCAAAACCTGAGCCAAGAAGCCTTTGCAAACCAACTATTTTAGTAGCTTCTGTTTCCCTAAACTATGGAGAGCAACCTATTATAATCTCCTAATGTTTTATAGACAGAACCTTCAACTAATCTTATCTCTAAGTTTCCCAAAACCTCTTCTTAAAACTTTTGAACTCTACTCTTGGTAGGAATACCAAGGACTCTTACCTTACTCAAACACCAACCTATCAAAATTTCCCATCCTTACCTCAAGCTAGGCTTGATGGTAACCCTAGTAGTAGGTTTTCTTAGTTTCTAAGATGAATTGCCTTGATCTGCTGCTTGATTTGTCTGCTTAGGAGATAGTATGAGCTACTCTAGGAGCTCATCACTAAGATCAAGAGGCTTCCAAATCACCACACCCTAAGCAAGAATACAAAGCAAGATCAAGCTCAAACCTCTATACCATGTTGATGTACATCACTTGGTCTATCCATCCATCTACCCCATGCCCCAAGGGGAGATCTAAGCTCCAAGATCCAACAAGGTTTTGGTGGTATGAAAACAATCTTACCCTAGTTCCTTAATCTCTAGTTTTTCTCCAAAATCACCTTTGATTCTCAAACCCCAAGCTTGCAAATGCGTGCTACACATTGTCTACATCATCTACCTTGATCATCAAGATTTATCAAATATTATCCATAATAATTATGGCTCCAAATCTAATTAATCTCTTTAGTAGACAAAATCTCCAAAACTTCTTCCATAAAGGAAAGTTTGGTTTTTTCCAAAACACTTCCCCAACTTTTGGCTCAATTGAGGTCCACATATCATACCCCATCTTCCCACTTCAAAAATAAATATTTTTGAAGAGCTTTATTATTTCTTTTTGCCCATTTCATTAAATGGCTGAATTGGAGTAATAATTGTTTTAAATACTTTTATATTCCAATAAATCTTGGGAAAATCACCATAGTGTGAATTCATATTTATGACCATCTCACATCAAAATCCAACCTGGTCCAATGTAAAAATATTAAATGATCTTCCAGAAACTACTTCTGCACCTTTTGCATAAAGGATTTTAAGTGAACTAAAAATCTTCTCAAAAATCCCAATAAATTCCTAGAGCTATGCCTTGACATCATCTACCTATGGGTACCATCTCCCCACCATGTCCCATACAAATTTTCGAACTTCCTTCACATGCCTCCATGTGATCAAATTTGCCAAATCAATCAAGCATTGATCCAAAACCACCCCAAACCCCATGGAAACTTGCTCTGGTCGACCAACACTATAGAATCCCTGTTCACCTTGTCCTCTTATTTTTTTGGAAGTGAGAGAGAGAGATAAGAAAGTGGGGCCAATTAATTGCAGTAGCTCTCCCTGCCTCTCCCAGCCCTGGTGCACGACTCTATACCGATATCACCCCTCTCCACCGCCCCCTTTGGCCAATCCCAAGCGAGCCCCACCTCTCCTACATGCCCAAAGTGGACATTTCCACCATGTACCTCTTCCCCTCGGTATACAAGGCCACATGCCCTCCCAGCACTCCCCTTATTCGCTCATTTTCTTCCTCCCGCACCACCTCCCCTCCCCAGGTCTCCTCTCCCTCACTCCTGGTCTATGCTGCCCAAGAAAAGGAGCCATTTCCAAAAATCGAGCAAGCCCTCCTCTCCTGAGCTTCTCCATCTCTGCATGTAAGCCTGCTGAGATCCCTTGGCTGTGCTGCTTCTAATCCTCTTTGCTTCCCTGCTCAGGACGACCCTTGGAAGCCTCTCCGGCGAGCTCCCGATGGATTCGTCGGCGCTGCTACATGCGTGCCTGCCCCAGCACCAAAGTAGGTGTTCTCACCCATCGTTGGAGGCGTCTCGGTGCGCCGCCCCCGCCAGCACCTCTCCCGGCACCTCCTCGCTGCTCTAGTGAGCTCCCCCGTGCCGCCCGAACCCAGCTAGGGTTTCCGCCCCGCAGGACCCGTCGGGAGGAAGGAGACGGCGTGCAGCCGTCGATCTCTTTTAGATCGAACGGCCGACGACGCCCGATACCCTTTCGGCCCCCATGTGCGGCTAACCGGCGGGCCTGGCATCGGCGTTTGAACGCGCCTGGCCGCATGCTCCCTGCAGCCCGGGTGGGCTGAATCTGCCCACCAGCCCGTTTGACCCTGCAGATCCGGCCCAGTGGCTGCTTCCCCTTTTTATCTTTAAAATTTCATTAATTCCAGATCTGCTTCTGGCCAATTAGTTTAATTGCTAAATAAAATGGAAATCACTCCATTTTGGATAGATACAAATTTATACATGTTCTCACATGGTTTCCTAAACATGCAGAACTCGAAGTTGGCCCAAAAATAGGTTTATTATTTTCTGGCATTTAATCTTCTAAAGATTGTCTTTTGCACTAAATAAATTCTTCAGAGAACTCCTTGGATCTATTTAACATGAAACTAGATCCATCTGTTAGATATTCATTTTACCCATCAATGGACCCTGGTCTCATGCCAAGGTGAACAATAGTTTGGCCCTTGTAAAAATAACAAAAATAGGACAAATCTGACTTCAGAAAATTCCCTAGATCTTTTAGTACAAGATTTTGAGTTGGTTTCAACTCTCTGTGAGGTGGCACACCCATACCTATCAAAACCCAGGAGCTCATGATTTATTGAACTTCTGAGGAAATTTAAGAATTTAAAAATTACTGTCCATAGTGTTTTAATTAGATAAATCATAACAGTAGCTCTACAACTCGAAAAAGGTTGATTCTAGTTTCTACAGAAAGGTTTTCAAAACACCTACCATGTTACCTTGGAATTACATCAATTTATACTGTAGATTAAATCTGGTGAAAAAGAATAAAACCCTCCAAAACTGCCATTGGGAATTTCCTGAGGGAATTATTTTAATTATTTTGACATGATTCCAACTCTCAGTGTATAAGTACAACAAACCCTACCTAACCATCCAAGGAAATAATTTTTGGAGCTCCAGAACTATTCTGGTGAATTATCTCCTAAAACTGGAGTTTATTTCACTAGAATATTCATAAGAAATTAAAGAAAAGTGATAAAATAGTGAGACCATTTTTGTTGGCCTTATTTTGTTAATACGTACCTGATGGTATCATATTTGCATATTTATATCATACAGACCCAAGCCTAGTTCTAAATCCCCTTAACATGTGATAAATGGGACAAATACATCATAAAACAAAGACCACAAGGGCAATTAAAGTAATTCCAATTACAGCCCACTCAATCTACAAAAACCTACTGATTTGAGTAATATGTGGTATGTTTGTTTGCTGTATTGCAATGATGCTTGTATGCCTTGTGTTGATTGTGGTTTGGTTTGCTTGCATGTGCTATCTTGACGGCGATAGTTGCGGTGAAATCGGAGATCAGAAGATGGTTCTTATTATTGGTATTATTGGGTATTCTAACAAGAAGTCTAGGGACATATATATGCCATACTGCTAATCACAGGCAAGCCACCTTCTTTCTCATTATCCTTGTCCTATTATTTTACTTATGCATGTTTTAACTACTATTTATGAAACTGCATTGTTTGACTATATGATGTTGTATATCTGTTAGTGGTTTGGGTCCTCCAAACCATTACTCAATGGTACTACTAAGTACAACCCTCTCGATGATACCTACTTGACCCTAGTATGGTAGATGGTGTAACACACCATACCCCTTTGGAGACCCCGTTTTAGCCAAAGAAAAACTAGAGGATGGGAAGACCCCCGACAAAGTTTTTACCAAATGTTTTGTGATAAAACCTTGGTGAGGTGGGACCTCCCAAGAGATGTTGAGAAATAAAAAGGTTTTGTTTTACAAAATGATGAAGGAAAGCTGGAGGGAAAAGGTTTACAAAAACGCACCCGGTTCTTTGTAGTTTTGCTAGAACAATTAACCCGTGCAACCACATTACTCTAGAATGGCATAGGGATGGATTTGATGTTTGTCCATTCTAGTATAAGCTTCCTCACAACTACTACAGGGGATGACGATCCCCGGAGGCTGGGCCTTCTCCCATAAAGTTCCATGTGGGACATCGACCTGGAGAAGGAACGAACTATCTGCGGGCAACCAGGCGTTACTATGAGCCCCTCATTGAAAGCGCACACTCGAGAAGTGGGAAAACCACTCCGGTTGGTCCTCGGTACCCGACGTCCCGATTTTGAGGGGAGTAACACTCATAGGGTAGGCACTTATATTAGAGTGGGCATCCGGAGTGTCTTGATCGGTTACTCAACCCACGATCGGTGTAGATCAAGGTAGTGTACCTGGATGCTGTGGGTAAAGTGTGCAACCTCTGCAGAGTGTAAATCTATTCGAATAGCCGTGTCCACGTTCATGGACGGTTGGGAAGGTTGCTGTAGAGCGGTGCTAGTTTTGTTTTCAAAAAGGATTTCGGAAAAGAAATGGCTTTGGGAAGGTTTTGACCATGGGATGGTCGGAAAGGAGAAAGGTTTTGACCATGGGATGGTCGGAAGGAGGAGAAAGGAGTTTGGTCGTGGGACGACCTGAGGACGGGAACAAATGGGTACCCCAATCCTATGCTTAATGAAGTTCCGCTGATGTTGATCGATGTAGCCATACTGGAAAATAAGGTATGACATGTGTTCGTTATGTATTAGATCTTTAGTTTGATACTTGTCGGTTTTGTGCCACGACTAACTAATCATGGGATCGTGGTTGTATGCGTAACAGGGATTCTCGGAGGATTAATCCGGGGGCCCCACACTAGGGTTACATGAGAGTCCTATCTGCCTATGATACAGAGTTGGTTACATAGTACATCTTGGACTACAAGTAACACTACATACCTAACTCGGTAATTCTTCTGGGCCTTCCTATAGCCAGATGGGCTTCCATCTTCTCTCCCTGACTGGGCTGTTCATGAAGCATAGCTCTAACCAGGAAGTGGGCCACCTTGGTCAGTGAGTCACAGTGGGTATACCCAGAAAGTATATCCCCAACAATAGCCCTAGAAGCCTCCAAGATCCAAAGTTAGATTTTATCATCTAGCTGGATTCTTCTTCGGCTGTAGAATCTTGAAGGGTTCCTGAAACTCCACAACAAAAGTAGGATCTGAGTCTGAAGAAAATGAGACGAAACTATTAATATTTCATAATCATTTTCCTTGCTTGATTGCAAACTGAGCCGCAAATTGGTCTGTAACTCAACCTGATATCAGTCAAGGTCTAATCTTGTTACTGACAAAAATTCTATCAGTGTAACCGTTGGTGGGCATGCTTTGCACGGAACCGAGGCGCCGTTTCAATGCATGCATGGAGATCGAGGTGGCACAATCTTCTCGGGGAAGTTGCCTTTCTCCTTCCGCAATGCGTGGCACAACTGTTGCGTTTTTTCACCAATCTTGGCACAGGTGAATCAATAAGGGGTAAAATCTCCTCAATTTCCTCTCACCAGTTCCCTTGCATTTCTTCCCCTTGAGCCAAAATCAGGACCCCCATCTAAGGTCATACTCTCCGACAAGATGGCAGATGCATCAAGCTCTAGTGCGGCGGCGTCTACAATGGTGGCGTAAGATAGAGTCCATCATGGGGTCTAGATCCCCTAAGTCTTGGACGATGAGAAGCTTGACGGCATCGAGGCAGAAGGTCTCCTCTGCACCGGCGAGTGGCGGAGCGGCTTTGGCGAGACTCTTCCCGCTCTCCCCCCCCCCCCCCCCACAATGACGATCGGGTACACTTTGGCACTCACCTCCATCGAGGTTTGAGCTTTCCACCCTCGGAGTTCTTCTCCAAGGTAATTAATCATTACGGTGTATAAGTCTATAATCTTCCTCCCAATTCAATTCTAGATCTTAGCGACTATGTCTCTCTTTGCTAGGGTTATCTCGGAATCAAGCCTTTAGTACTATTTTAGTACTAGGAAAAACTCCATCACTGTCCGCGTTCCATACATAACCGGAACACTTAGCTTGGTCCTTAGGAGAGACCGAGTCTATCCCAAGGTCATAGCTAGTGAATCAGTGAAGAGATGGACATCCACATTTTTCTATCACAAGGACAAGCCTTGCTCCTACGGAATCAAGCCTTGCTCCTACTGAAGGAAGTCTTGCTAGTTTTTGTTAACTATGCCGCTGCTCCCCAAGAATCATGGGACGCGGAGGCGCCGGCTCCTACTGAAGATTTGATCCACGCCAAGAGGTGGATTAAATTTTTGATGAAGCATAGAGGACTGAAGGGATCCTACTTAGTCCATAGCTAGCTAGCTTGTCGGATTCAATGTCTTCAACACCGCAGGGACCGGCTAATGGATATGATCACCAACAACAGAAAAGGTAGCCTAAGGATTAGTCATCTCTCGATTCCCAAAAAGAATACGAGTCCCGGATCATGTGGTTAATCAAGGAGCAGATAGACCGAAAGATTCCAGACGCCTCGTTGGACATGTTCATGGCAGAGAAGCCCTTGACCCAGTATGATTTTCGACTTACTTCCCCTATACTTGTTCATTTGTATGTTTGATGGCTTTGACATATAGCCATCTACGTCGACATTTAAACTGGATATTATTCATATTTTTTATGAAATATCTCTCTAAACCCTGGCACTAATGCGTAATGATCAAAGGGGTATGCAATCCTTCTTTCCATTTTTCCATGCACAGATAATGATGTTTGATGATGGGAATCACTACATTAAAGTCAAAGATATGAGATTTCCAACAACCAGAAGAAACCAGGAGTCGTGAAACGGAGGCAGACGCTTTAACGACCAACTATACGACTGGTATAAAATTCTGGCCATATAGTTCCGGTCGTATAGTTGCCATCGACACCGCTAGGTCAAACAGAACAACTTTTGTGAAGGGACCCCTATATAAAGGAGCCTCGGGCAACGAAAAAAGGTCCTCTCGAGTCCATGCCCCAGATTATCAGCCGCCTCCAGATCTCCATCTACCACAACAAAGAGCCGCCGGAGGAATAGACTTAGATATAATCTCCAAACTCCTCTCCACCACCATAGCCATATTCCACCACTTGTAATAGTAAATCTCATCTTCGATTGGTGACATTGTAAGACTATTTGCTATCAATCTCATGATTTCCATTACAATGTTTGTGATTGTTGATCTCATCTCTATGTGTGAGTAATTCTCCTTGGGTTAAGGGCTTCGGCCTAGCCATGTAGCTTTTGTGCATGTTATTTATCATAGATCGTATCATGTATTAGTTTGTATGACATGATGTTTATTGTATTCTCTCTTGCCTAAATGTAAGGACTTCTCAGGTACCCAAGACCCCGAGGATTGAGCTAGGTATAGGGGGTACAAGTAATGACTAATCTGCAGGTTGGGAACCCCATTGACAGAAGGGGTAGTACGGCTGTATGTAAGGGATTTACTTGGTATTAACGGTGATGTCACTATGCATATCATTAGTTCTCTTTCTTCTATGGATGAGACTAGTAGGTTATTTCTATAAGTGGTTGCGGAGGCAATAGCAGATATGGATGCACTACCCACATATAATTTTTCTTGCTCTAACAATTACATGCATACTTTACCTTTATATTTTATTCTCATCAGATGTTTCTCACATCTACAGGTGAAACCGAATGCCCTAGGCCCTCTCTCCATTATCGACAACAACAAAAAGACACAAACTCTTGGTCCGGTAAAAAAAAAGGAATTCTAAAACTCCCAAAGGTCCATTAAAGTAACTTCACTACACATCTGGTTCCCGAGGATTTGATAAACCTAGGTCTACAAGGGAAAAAGAGTTATACTACATCCGTAATCTAGATCGAAGGTATCAACCCTTTTTCTGACACCATTGTCGGGGAAGCAATATGTAACATCCCAAAACTTCAATCCAAGCTTATCAAGATCTAAATCATCAATTTTGGGGTTAACAAAAACTTTTGCAAATTTAAAATGAAAGCATCCATGTATGTGTGCATTTAAAATAGGAGTTGTTTTGAATTGCCATGATTGTGTGATCCTTTGCTTCTAAAATGTTTCTTAAGTGAATTAAACATCATCTACATCATTCCCAAACTTTTCCTAAAGAAAATCAAATCAAAAAGAATTAAAGAGGAGGAATGGTCATTTTGGCCATTTTAATCCACTACACTACTTTGAGTGTTCCTAGCACTCATTTCTTAACAGAAACAATTCATGATCTTTGCACCCCTTGCTAGTACACATAATGAGGTACCAAGTCCCACCTTTTGATCTGCTAAAAACATTCTGTTAACTATTTTTATTGGCATTTAAAAATGGAATCCAATGCATATGCATAGATCACCCCTATTTCAAAACCCATCTTTTTGAGCTCCACTTTCAAAACCCTTGCAACCAAGGACTACCTAGCATTAGTGGAGAACACCCAAAAATTTTGAAACCAAAATTCAAAAGTTTAGTTCATGCGGCCATTTAATCAAACACTTGGCAGGCAGGTTTAAACCTAAATCATAGCTCACTGTTTTGAATAGGGTTTTGCCCCCATTTGATCTCCATTTAATCTCTTTGTCCCCTCTTGATCTAACCAGGCCCTTAGCACCCACTCCCCTAGCCACTAGTGGCATTGCCATGCCATGCCGAGCCACCCCTCGCCGGCCAACCTTGCCCTCACCGCATCAGACCATCTCCCCTTCTCTCTCCATGTCTAGGAGATAGCCAGCCCCTCACCACCACCCTCTATCCCCTGCCCGAGCCAAGCCCTGCAGTGGACCACAGAGGAAACCACGCGCCCAGTGCCACCGCACCATGCCAATGCTGCCCCAGAGCACGCTCTGTCCCCGCTCGCTTAGACTGCCCCTTGGCCATAGCGCACGCCTACCACTCCGCCACGACCTGGGGAACACCCCAGACACCCCCGTTCGCCGCCCAACGCACCACAGCCACCGCTCGCCGTGGACACTACCGCATCTGCCGCTCAGAGTGCCACCTCGCCCAGACCGCATACCACCGCCCCTACGGCCGCATTCACTTCCTAGAGCACCGCTAGGGGACCTCCTGTCGATCGCCACCCTCAGCCATGCCGCTAGCCGCCCGTAGCCGTGTTGCCGGAGTCGCCCGCCCATACCCTTCGGTCTCACCGTCGAGCCTATAAAAGGAGGCCTCCCCAGCCTCTTCTCTCCACACCACTCCACTCCCCTCACCTCTCTGAACCTCACCCACCTCTAGTCAGAGCAAGGGGAGCAGCAGCTTGCCAGAATTGGAGTCGGAGCCGCCGCCTCTGGAGGAGAAGGGCGCCGCTGATTGCGACCACCCCCGGAGGTGCTTCGACCGTCCCTGAGCTCGCCATCGTCTTCCAGTTCGTTTGCCCGCCTCGCTGTCCTCGCTGGAGCCCTGGTACGTCCCCAGCAGACCCCCACCGAGCCGCTAGGGTTCGAGCTCGCCGGCGACCTGTTCGTCGTTGACGACGACCCTCAGCCGTAGATTCTCCTTCTAATCACACGGCCCACAACGCGTGTACCGTTTCGCGTGTTAAGTGCCGCTGACAAGCGGGACCCACCTGTCAGCTGAGCCCCGCGCCACGGAGCGCCACTGGGCCGTCCCAAGTTCTTTCCCGCGCTAGCCCACCCGTTCAAATCTGGATTTTTTTTAGTTAAATCTAGTTTATGTCCACTAGTTTAAAATTCAATTCTGGGAGTTTAACAAATCCAAATTGCATGAAACTAATTTTTCCTGAAAGATAGGAAGATGATCTATCCAAGCCTGTTGGATTTAATTCAATTAGAGTTATAGATCTCTCCTAATAAAAATAACAAAACAGAAGTATTTGCAACTTGCAACATTTTTATAAAATCAACCAAGTGAGCTTTTGAGTTGATTCCAACTCTCAAAAATCACATTTCATCATACCTATCTAACTATGTAATAATATTAAGGTTTACATGCAGTGACTTTGGACTAGTACCAAAATAATGCTATATAGGCATTTCTAGTCACTTTAAATCATTAAATAATGAACTTAAACCAAAGTAATATTGATCCAACCTTTAATTCTCATTCCCACATGTTAGAATATGTGGTGATGACATGTGTCAACATGATCCCATATTTTAAGTGGTGAATATTAAATCTTAGTTAAATTTTCAATGAGTAGAAATTACTTTTCTAAAATAAAAAGGATGAAACCATTGAATTAAACTTGTGATGCTTGTGATGATAATAGATCATCAAATGTGTGTCTTAGAATGCTACTTAGCCTAGTTAAGTATTGTTTGGTGATTGTGTGCTCCGTATGTATTTATAGACGATAGTACCGACCAAGCTTTCGAGGAGGAGGAGTTCTACCAAGAAGAAGAAGAAGAAGAAGACGAAAACTTCAACCACTACACCAACCAAGGCAAGCCACCATTAACAGTGCAAGCTAAATCTTGCAAGTGTAGTGCTTAGCAAGTTAGGACCAAACTAGATGGTTTATCAAAGATGCCTTAAGCATACTTTGATCACACCCCCTTTGCCTAGTAATACCCCGTCTTATTTACAAGTTTTACTCTATTAGTTTACACAAAGTTCTTTTACTTGTTTGAAGGTAGCATAAAAAGTATAAACTTGACCTATTTAGAACCCTTTAGATGTCATTCTATGGCATGAGATTGAACCCATCTTTTCCACCTTAGTGAACACTCTTAACTTAGTAGTTTAGAGTAGATCAAAAACTTGAGTCACTTTAGATGGGAACACTTGGTGAAAATGAATTATGAAAACCTTGGAATGATGAGTCATTCTATTGAGATGTTTTGACATGTGTTGAGAAACACAAATGGTTGATGATGATGAGAATGTTGAGGCATGAGCCTTAACCCTTTTATAAAACTGATGGTTGGATTCGGATGCGATACCATTCCAAATTTATCGTACAACCACACTACCTGAATTGGGTAAGGCTTAGCTAGAAATTTATATGCATTAGTATTAGTTCCCTCACGGGAGAGGTCTGAACTGAGGCTACCTCTCAATGTTGTCCACCTATGTAGTGCCCAAGATGACTGATGGTCATGGTTGGGAGGCCATGCTCATAGAAGAGGTGCTTATACTAGGGTGTGTAAAGGGAAGGTTATGTTTGATTATTTGCATACTAAGTATGATGATTCAGGGTTATCCCTGACAGATGTATCGAATCTTGTGGTGAAAGTGTACCACCTCTGCAGAGTGTCAAACTATTCGAATAGCCACGTCCGTGGTTATGGACAGTTGGAATGGCCATACTGTTTCGTTGTCAGATGTTTTCCAAATAACTTGAAATGAATGATGAATCTTGACTTGACCACAACAGGGTTGTGTTTATGACACTAGCTTCCCAACTTAAGTGATTCTAGAGCTTTACTTTATCTTTCTTTGCTTCTGAACTCAGCTTAGGTTTCAAAATTTAACTTTATAGTTAAACATAGAGTTAGAACTTTATCTTAGACCATAATACTTGTTAGTGGTAGTTTGCGAGTACTTAAAGAGTACTCATGGCTTTTGTCCCTGGCTATTATCGTGGCCAGACTATGAAGGAGACTATCAAGATGATGGCCACCAAGACGGCTATGATAACTAGGACTATGTGCCTTCGTCAGCATTGCTTGTGCCCCCTGAAGATGGACCCCACCACTACGCTTATCTTTTATTCCCGCTGCTTGTTGTATTAAGACTGGATCATGAGATCCTTATTTGTTTAAGACCTTATGTATGGTTTGTAATGGATGAGGTACTGTGATATCCAATCCGTTATGTCTCGCAAAAATGGTAATTCTGGGATTGCGAGGTATGGCATAATGGGCATCTGGGATTAAAAATCCGGGTGTTGACAAGTTGGTATCAAAGCCATCCTGACCATAGGAGACCCTAGTTAGAATGGACATCAAACAAAAACTTAGTTTCAAAAACCAAAGTGAATATTTATGAAAAACTATCTCCTCTCTTACCCGTGTGGATTCTTTCTCAAAAATTCATGATACCCAAAATTCTTACACTACTGCTTAAAATTTGACACACTTGATCACTTCACTAACTTCCTCATCCTTAATTCTTGTAGATGGAGACTCAGTTCAGCAAGTTTTACCAGTTGGGAAACGGAGGTCAACTGATCTTCGAGAGGGATCTGGATTCACTGTCAGAGTTACTGGGACGCCCGCACCCGGAGTTTCTTGGAGCTCAACTTCTAGGACCCCCAGGAGGAGACTTACAGTGGCTAGTCACCGCGGATCTTAGAGGAAGCATTGAAGCACCAACTTCTGGGAGAATTCAGTTCTCCATGAGAGAGAACAACTGGCTAGATGGCTTAGCCAGGGCCATGCATGAAGCTCTTGCACGCCTATGTGCCCTCAACGTCAACAAGGTCCAAGGAACCCGTTTTGCCCACTATGCAAGACGTGACTTCATGGGAATGCCAATGGAGATGTCGGGTCACCCTGTGTTGAGGCGTCAAGTGGAGAACCTTGACTTCTTGCTTCACAACAGACAGCAGGAACTAGACAATGCCAGGGAGTTAGCCAACCAGAACCGTGCCATTGCCGATCAGAAGGCCCAGACTTTCGCACTGCTGGTCCAGGACCGCCAGTCTCTTCGCCGTTAGCGTGCCAAGAAGGATCGCACCATCGCCCGTCTTCGTAAGAAGGTGGCCGACCTCGAGAAGACCATCAAGGAGCAGGAAGCTCAGCTTGCTGCAAAGGAAGAAGAAGATGAGGGTGAAGACATCCAGGGAGACATGGATTCTTACCTCAGCAACGATGATGACTTTCTGGAGGAGGATGCCGTGGACTTCTACACTGATGATGAAGACTCTGACTTCATCGACGATGAGTAGATGCACTAGATCACTGTCGTAGCATGAGATGTATCGGTCTCACTATATCGTAGCTTACAGAATGGTTCTTCAAACCATATGTTTTCCCTTTGATTGTTGTGGTGTGTGTTGTATCATGTGCTTGCTTGCATGAATGAAAATGAAGTTAGTTGAAAAACCTGAGTCTAACTCAAAGTTTTAGCCTTGAAAACCCAAAACCATGAACCTTAGAATTTCCCTCTTACCACTATATCTCAATCTTCAGATGACTCGTGGAAACCAAGGAGGGAGCAGCTCGTCGCAAGACCCAATGCTACAGATCTTGCAGAATCTCATAGCAGACCATGAAGCAAACTGGGCCGAACGTCAAGCCAACTTAGCAACACTTCAATAGATCGCCCATATGGCTCTCAAAAACCAAGGGCATGGAAACCAGGATCACCAGGGATCCAAACTCAAAATCTTTCAGAACACCAATCCCCCAAACTTCAATCAATCTGAGAACCCATTAGATGCTGATGACTGGTTGCAGACCATGGAAAACAACTTAGAAGTGGCCAGAGTTGATGAAAATGAGGAAGTTCTCTTCGCCACCAACTATCTGGCAGGAGATGCCAGAGCTTGGTGGAATAGCATCCGCAATATGAACCATGGTAAGTGATGACATGGGAAGCATTCAAAGTCAAGTTCGGCCGCACCCACGTGCCGTAGGGACTAGTCAACAGAATGAGAGATGAGTTTTGCAAATTGAAGCAAGGAAGAATGACTGGTGGAGTACCATGACAGATTCCTGTCACTTGCCAGATATGCACCTAATGAGATCAACACGGAGGCCAAGAAGAAGGAGAGATTCTTGAACGGACTGCATGATGAGATGCAGACTGTCCTCGTCAATATCCATTTCCAGGATCTCGAAGAGCTAGTCGACTCTGCCATTCAAATGGAAGGGAAGATTAACCAGGCAAACGACAACCGCAAGCGTCGTATTTTGCAGCAGTCTGGATCCAACAGTCACCCGAAGTACCGTTCCAACCCTTCACAAGATATGCACCAAGGAACAACCGACCCCCAACGTCTCGCCCAAGCTTCCCCAACCGTAGCGGAAGCAATGTGAAGTCCGGAGGAAACAATCACAACTCCGGAAATGCCAACCATTTAATCGTGCACCTCCCAAGAACAACAACACTGCACCCAGAACTGGCAGCAATGATGTGCCTGTCGCAGTCAAGGACAAGTCCCAGATCACTTGTTTCGAGTGTGGAGTGAAGGGTCACTACTCCCATGAGTGTCCCAAGAAGACTGCAGCCAATACCAATGTGAATGCCCCAGCTCAGCAGTAGCGTCGTGTTCAACCAGGAAGGAGATTTTCCCCATGGAACCCTCACAACCGCAATGGACGTCTCATCCACATGAATGCAGAAGAAGCCCAGGAAGCGCCAGATGTAGTGCTCGGTATGTTTTCTGTCAACTCAGTTTTAGCAAGAGTATTGTTTGATTCTGGAGCATCGCATTCATTTGTCACCGAAGAATTTTCATGCACTAGTAAGATTCGTCCAACCAACCTAAAGCATGTCATGATACAAATCCCCGGTTCAACAACCAAAGCTAGAAAAATTTGCAAAGTTGTACCTATCAGAATACATGGGATAGATTTTTATGCCAACCTAATTGTACTTGGAACCAAAGGATTGGAAGTAGTACTAGGTATGGACTGGATGTCAAGGCATAAAGGATTGATAGACTATGCTAAGAAAGCCATCACCATGACCAGTAGTTCTGGAGTAACAGTAGAGCATATCTCTGAAACCTTACCCCGTCAATTCAAGTGCAACCAGAGTGTAGCCTTGGCCACCATAGACCAAGTCAGAGTAGTCTGTGAATACTCCGACATATTCCCAGATGAATTGCCAGGTATGCCCCCGGATAGGGATATTGAGTTCATTATTGAACTAATCCCTGGAACCGGACCTATAGCCCAGAGACCATATAGCATGAATCCCTCAGAGTTAGTGGAACTGAAGAAGCAGTTGGATGCTATGCTAGCCAAAGGGTTGATTCAACCAAGTGCATCGCCATGGAGATCACCCGTGTTATTTGTCGACAAGAAAGATGGAGGCAACCGTTTATGCACAGATTACAGAAAGTTGAATGATGTCACCATCAAGAACAAGTACCCCTTGCCAAAGATAGAGGATCTATTTGATCAGTTGACTGGAGCCCAGGTATTCTCAAAGATTGATCTTAGGACTGGTTATCACCAACTTAAGATTCATGCAACGGATATTCCGAAGACCGCCTTTACTACTCGCTATGGTTTATCCGAGTATACGGTTATGTCTTTTGGATTAACCAATGCCCCTGCTTATTTCATGAATCTCATGAATAAGATCTTTATGAATTTCCTAGATAAGTTTGTAGTTGTGTTTATCGACGACATCCTTATCTACTCCAAGTCAGAAGAAGAGCATGAGCAACATCTGAGAGTTATCCTAGAAACCCTGAGAGAGCATCAGTTATATGCCAAGTTCAGCAAGTGTGAGTTTTGGTTGAAAGAAGTTGGATTCCTAGGACATCTTGTGTCTGCCGGAGGAGTCTCTGTTGATCCCGCCAAGATCAAAGATGTCGAAGAATGGGAAGCCCCAACCACTCAAACCCAAGTCCGTGCATTTCTCGGATTAGCGGGATATTACCGCAAGTTCGTAGAAGGATTCTCGAGCATAGCCCGACCAATGACCCAATTGTTGAAGAAGGACAAGAAGTTTGAATGGACAGACAAGTGTGAAGCTAGTTTCCAGGAGCTGAAGAAGAGATTGATATCCGCCCCAATTTTAGTCATGCCTGACTTCAAGAAGCCCTTTGATGTGTATTGTGACGCATCCAAGATTGGTCTAGGATGTGTATTGATGCAAGAAGGCAAAGTCATCGCTTATCTGTCTCGACAACTGAAGCAGCATGAGCAGAACTATCCGACACAAGATCTTGAGCTAGCAGCTGTGGTTCTAGCACTGAAGACATGGCGTCATTATTTGATGGGTAATCGCTGTGAGATTTACTCAGATCATAAAAGCTTGAAATATATCTTCACTCAGAAAGAGCTGAATACGAGACAAAGAAGATGGATAGAGTTAATCAAGGATTATGACCTTGACATTCACTATCACCCCGGCAAGGCCAATGTGGTAGCGGATGCTCTTAGCAGATTGCCGTGTAGGCTTAACACCATGATCAAGCAAAAGCAAGCAAGTTTGTATGAAGAGTTGGAGCAGTTCGGGACTGAATTAGTTAGCAAAGGATTCCTAGCTAGCATTGAACTTCAACCCACTTTGATTAGCCAAATCAAGGAAGCCCAGAAGGGAAATGAAAGTATCGACAGCATCAAACGTCGTATTGGTACAGGAAAAGTACCTGGATTTACTGAAGACGAAGAAGGAGTACTGTGGTACAAAGGACGTATCTGTGTTCCAGCAGATTCGGAGCTGAAGGAAGTTATCATGAAGGAAGCTCATGATACTCTTTATTCTATCCACCCCGGAGGAACAAAGATGTATCAGGATTTGAAAGAACAATTTTGGTGGCACAAGATGAAGAGAGAGATCGGAAGCTACATCGCCAAATGTGACATCTGTCAAAGAATAAAGGCAGAGGACCAGAGACCTGCAGGACTGTTGCAACCATTACAGATTCCGGAATGGAAATGGGATTCCGTCAAAATGGACTTTATCACCGGTTTGCCTATGTCTAGTAGGGGAAATGACTCAATCTGGGTCATAGTTGATATACTGTCCAAGGTAGCTCACTTTATACCTGTCAAGACAACTTACCAGAGTGCCAAGTTAGCAGAGCTGTACATTGCTAGGATTGTTAGTCTGCATGGAACCCCCAAGACCATAGTATCAGATCGAGGAACTCAGTTTACCTCGAGATTTTGGCAGAAAGTGCAAGAAGGATTAGGAACCAAGTTGAACTTCAGCACCGCGTATCATCCGCAAACTGATGAACAGACTGAGAGAGTCAACCAGATCCTAGAGGATATGCTTAGAGCTTGTGTGTTGGAATATGGATCAAAATGGGAAGACTGCCTGCCTTTCGCAGAATTCTCACATAACAATAGTTATGAAGCTAGTTTGCAGATGGAACCATTTGAATTCCTATACGGAAGAAAGTGCCGTACCCCTTTGAATTGGTCACAAGTAGGAGAGAGTCAGATCTTCGGACCCGACATTCTCCGAGAAGCAGAAGAAAAAGTTCACAAAGTCCGTGAGCACCTCAAGACCGCCCAATCCCGACAGAAGAGCTATGCTGACAAAAGAAGGAGAGACCTGACTTTCAATGTCGGAGATTTTGTATATCTCAAGGTTTCACCATTGAAAGGAACTCAACGCTTTAGTCTGAAGGAAAGTTAGCCCCCAGATATATCGGATCTTTCAAGATTCTGAACCGTCGAGGAGAAGTATCATAGCAACTAGAACTGCCTGAAGAGATGTCAGCCATCCACAATGTGTTCCATATCTCGTTACTTCGGAAATGTCTGGAAGTGCCGGAGAAGACTGATGTTTTCAAGAACATCGATCATAGAGCTGTGGAAATCAACAATGACCTGACCTATCGGGAAGTGCCCATTCGTCTCTTAGAAGAAGCCTACAGAACCACCAGGACCAGGAGTATCAAGTTTCTCAAGATTCAGTGGAGCAACCATACTGAGGAGGAAGCTACTTGGGAGCGCGAAGATTACATTAGGGAAGAGTTCCTAGATCTCTTTAGCTCCTAGTTTTTCTTTGTAAATCTCGGGACGAGATTTTGTTTAAGGGGGAAGGTTTGTAACATCCCAAAACTTCAATCCAAGCTTATCAAGATCTAAATCATCAATTTTGGGGTTAACAAAAACTTTTGCAAATTTAAAATGAAAGCATCCATGTATGTGTGCATTTAAAATAGGAGTTGTTTTGAATTGCCATGATTGTGTGATCCTTTGCTTCTAAAATGTTTCTTAAGTGAATTAAACATCATCTACATCATTCCCAAACTTTTCCAAAAGAAAATCAAATCAAAAAGAATTAAAGAGGAGGAATGGTCATTTTGGCCATTTTAATCCACTACACTACTTTGAGTGTTCCTAGCACACATTTCTTAATAGAAACAATTCATGATCTTTGCACCCCTTGCTAGTACACATAATGAGGTACCAAGTCCCACCTTTTGATCTGCTAAAAACATTCCGTTAACTATTTTTATTAGCATTTAAAAATGGAATCCAATGCATATGCATAGATCACCCCTATTTCAAAACCCATCTTTTTGAGCTCCACTTTCAAAACCCTTGTGACCAGGGACTACCTAGCATTAGTGGAGAACACCCAAAAATTTTGAAACCAAAATTCAAAAGTTTAGTTCTTGCGGCCATTTAATCAAACACTTGGCAGGCAGGTTTAAACCTAAAGCATAGCTCACTGTTTTGAACAGGGTTTTGCCCCCATTTGATCTCCATTTAATCTCTTTGTCCCCTCTTGATCTAACCAGGCCCTTAGCACCCACTCCCCTAGCCCCTAGTGGCATTGCCATGCCATGCCGAGCCACCCCTCGTCGGCCAACCTTGCCCTCACCGCATCAGACCATCTCCCCCTCTCTCTCCATGTCTAGGAGATAGCCAGCCCCTCACCGCCACCCTCTATCCCCTGCCCGAGCCAAGCCCTGCAGTGGACCACAGAGAAAACCACGCGCCCAGTGCCACCGCACCATGCCGATGCCGCCCCAGAGCACGCTCTATCCCCGCTCGCTTAGACCGCCCCTGGGCCATAGCCCACGCCCACCGCTCCGCCACGACCTGGGGAACACCCCAGACACCCCCGTTCGCTGCCCAACGCACCACAGCCACCGCTCGCCGTGGACACCGCCGCCTCTGCCGCTCAGAGCGCCACCTCGCCCAGACCGCATACCACCGCCCCTACGGCCGCATTCACTTCCTAGAGCTCCGCTAGGGGACCGCCTGTCGATCGCCACCCTCAGCCATGCCGCTAGCTGTCCGTAGCCGTGTCGCAGGAGTCGCCCGCCCATACCCTTCGGTCTCACCGTCGGGCCTATAAAAGGAGGCCTCCCCAGCCTCTTCTCTCCACACCACTCCACTCCCCTCACCTCTCTGAACATCACCCACCTCTAGCCGGAGCAAGGGGAGCAGCAGCTTGCCAGAATTGGAGCCGGAGCCGCCGCCTCTGGAGGAGAAGGGTACCGCTGATTGCGACCACCCCCGGAGCTGCTTCGACCGTCCCTGAGCTCGTCGTCGTCTTCCAGTTTGTTTGCCTGCCTCGCCATCGTCGCTGGAGCCCTGGTACATCCCCAGTAGACCCCCAGCGAGCCACTAGGGTTCGAGCTCGCCGGTGACCTGTTCGTCGTCGACGATGATCCTTAGCCGTAGATTCTCCTTCTAATCCTACGGCCCACAGCGCGCGTACCATTTCACGTGTTAAGTGCCGCTGACAAGCGGGACCCACCTGTCAGCTGAGCCCCGCGCCGCGGAGCGCCACTGGGCCGTCCCAAGTTCTTTCCCGTGCTAGGCCACCTGTTCAAATCTGGATTTTTTTTAGTTAAATCTAGTTTCTGTCCACTAGTTTAAAATTCAATTCTAGGAGTTTCACAAATCCAAATTGCATGAAACTAATTTTGCCTAAAAGATAGGAAGATGATCTATCCAAGCCTGTTGGATTTAATTCAATTAGAGTTATAGATCTCTCCTAATAAAAATAACAAAATAGAAGTATTTGCAACTTGCAACATTTTTATAAAATCAACCAAGTGAGCTTTTGAGTTGATTCCAACTCTCAAAAATCACATTTCATCATACCTATCTAACTATGTAATAATATTAAGGTTTACATGCAGTGACTTTGGACTAGTACCAAAATAATGCTATATAGGCATTTCTAGTCACTTTATATCATTAAATAATGAACTTAAACCAAAGTAATATTGATCCAACCTTTAATTCTCATTCCCACATGTGAGGATATGTGGTGATGACATGTGTCAACATGATCCCATATTTTAAGTGGTGAATATTAAATCTTAGTTAAATTTTCAATGAGTAGAAATTACTTTTCTAAAATAAAAAGGATGAAACCATTGAATTAAACTTGTGATGCTTGTGATGATAATAGATCATCAAATGTGTGTATTAGAATGCCACTTAGCCTAGTTAAGTATTGTTTGGTGATTGTGTGCTCCGTATGTATTTATAGACGATAGTACCGACCAAGCTTTCGAGGAGGAGGAGTTCTACCAAGAAGAAGAAGACGAAAACTTCAACCACTACACGAACCAAGGCAAGCCACCATTGACAGTGCAAGCTAACACTTGCAAGTGTAGTGCTTAGCAAGTTAGGACCAAACTAGATGGTTTAGCAAAGATCCCTTAAGCATACTTTGATCACACCCCCTTTGCCTAGTAATAACCCAAGTTTTATTTACAAGTTTTACTCTCTTAATTTACACAAAGTACTTTTACTTGTTTGAAGGTAGCATAAAAAGTATAAACTTCACCTATTTAGAACCCTTTAGAGTAGATCAGAAACTTGAGTCACTTTAGATGGGAACACTTGGTGAAAATGAATTATGATAACCTTGGAATGATGAGTCATTCTATTGAGATGTTTTGACATGTGTTGAGAAACACAAATGGTTGATGATGATGAGAATGTTGAGGCATGATCCCTAACCTTTTTATAAAACTGATGGTTGGATTCAGATGCGATACCATTCCAAATTTACCGTACAACCACACTACCTGAATTGGGTAAGGCTTAGCTGGAAATTTATATGCATTAGTATTAGTTCCCGCATGGGAGAGGTCTGAGCTGAGGCTACCTCTCAATGTTATCCACCTATGCAGTGCCCAAGATGACTGATGGTCATGGTTGGGAGGCCATGCTCATAGGAGAGGTGCTTATACTAGGGTGTGTAAAGGGAAGGTTATGTTTGATTATCTGCATACTAAGTATGATGATTCAGGGTTATCCCTGACAGATGTATCGAATCTTGTGGTGAAAGTGTACCACCTCTGCAAAGTGTCAAACTATTCGAATAGCCGCGTCCGCGGTTTTGGACAGTTGAAATGGCCATACTGTTTCGTTGTCAGATGTTTTCCAAATAACTTGAAATGAATGATGAATCTTGACTTGACCACAACAGGGTTGTGTTTATGACACTAGCTTCCCAACTTAAGTGATTCTAGAGCTTTACTTTATCTTTCTTTGCTTCTGAACTCATCTTAGGTTTCAAATTTTAACTTTATAGTTAAACATAGAGTTAGCACTTTATCTTAGACCATAATACTTGTTAGTGGTAGTTTGCGAGTACTTAAAGAGTACTCATGGCTTTTGTCCCTGGCTATTATCGTGGCCAGACTATGAAGGAGACTATCAAGATGATGGCCACCGGGACGGCTATGATAACTAGGACTATCTGCCTTCGTCAGCATTGCATGTGCCCCCTAAAGATGGATCCCACCGCTACGCTTATCTTTTATTCCCGTTGCTTGTTCTATTAAGACTGGATCATGAGATCCTTATTTGTGTAAGACCTTATGTATGGTTTGTAATGGATGAGGTACTGTGATATCCAATCCGTTATGTCTCGCAAAAATGGTAATTCTAGGATTGCGAGGTATGGCATAACGGGCATCTGGCGTGAAAAATCCGGGTGTTGACACAATAGCTACCCTGGTGAGGTTAGTAGGAACCTTGCTAGTTTTAATTCTTGTTTTTAATTTTGTTAGTTTGCTTTCAGTCTTTATTTGAAAAACCAAAAAATAGTTAGACTCTAAATTCTTGCTTTTACAATTATTAGTCTCTATTTAAGAAAACCCAAATACTTAGGAAATATGGCTAAAAAGAAGCTTGGGGAGTTTGCTACTCCCAGCAATGATTATTTGCGTACTCCTATTACTTAGCCAGCAATTGATGCTGATGATTATGAAATTAAGCCCCATGATTTAAGTTTGGTTCAACATAATCAATTTGGAGGCTCTGTTGTTGAGGACGCAGGTATGCATTTGAATACTTTCACTGAAATACGTGATATGATGCGCATAAAAGATGTTGACCCCGATCCAGTCTTGTGTTTATTACCTTTCTCTCTTAGAGGAAGAGCAAAAGAATGGTTGCTATCTTTGCCTACAAATATTATTACATCATGGGTGGAATGCACTTCTTTATTTATGACTAAAATTTTCCCACTTACAAAGACTATGCAACTAAGATCTAATATTACTGATTTTAGAAAGGAAGAGCGTGAGCCACTAGAGCTTGCATGGGAGAGGATGAAAGAATGCATGAGAAACTGTCCTATTCATGGGATTGAAGACTGGTTAATTCTCCATTTATTTTATAATGCTCTTAAACCTATGTGTAAGTCTATGCTTGATACTGCAGCTAGAGGAACATTTATGGGTAAACATATTACCGAAGCAAAGTAGCTGCTAGACAGTATGCAAGAAAACCATGCCCAATGGCATGTGAATAGATCGAACACGAAGAAGGTGAACTTTGTCTCACCACAAGAAAATGAAGAACTCAATGCTAAGTTGAATGAGCTCCTATTAGCCGTAAAAGGTAAGGAAACCCAGGTAAGAGCTATCCCAAAAACAAATATTGAAGAAATAGACTTCATAGCTCGTAATGATTATAACCCTGCTTGGAAAAACAATTACAATCCTAACTTTCAGAAACATTATTCTAATCCTGCAGGTAACTCTAATAGTAATATGGGAACTAGTAATGCTAGTCTCCAAGAAACAAGTAAGTGTTTTATAGACTCACAAAATGAATAAAACAATATTCTTGTTAAAATAACAGAGAATCATGATGCTATGCTTGGTAAATTATCTAACCAAGCTATAAGTTTGAGAAATGATTTGCAGGCCCTCCAAGAAAGAACGAGGACCGTTGAGGCACAGCTAGGTAAGATAACCGAGAGTCAAACTCTCATTCTAACTAAATTTGCAGGTAAGGCTGAGCCCAATCCTGTTGAAGACCTCAAGATGATGAGAATCCAAAGGGGAGCCTGAAGAACTTGATTATAGTAATGCTCCTTCACCAAGTTACACCGTTGAAGATCTTGTAAAAAGGATCAATATTAAGATTCCGGTAAGTGAAGGAAATGAGGAATCCATGTACCAACACTTTTTTAATCAGGTAGCAATAAAGGTACATGAGCTTGAGGAAGAATATAAGAAAATTGCTGAAAAACTACATGTGAAGCTTGATACCATATTTGAGCCTAATATTAAGATTAATATTGGGACCAATGAGATAGCTGCACTTTGTGATCTAGGTGCAAGCACCTCAAGAATTCTAGAAAATTCTTTTAAATAAGTTAAATCTTGGCTCTTTTGAGATCGCCGAGTTAAAATTCCATCTAGCAGATTCTACCTACAAACAAGCTGTAGGAATTAAGGAGAATACTTTAGTATACATTAAAGGCTGTCTTGCTCTTATTGATTTTGTTATTGTTGACATCTCTGAAGATGCTACTGCTCCTATTATATTAGGTCGTCCTTTCTTCAGAACTATTAAGGCTTTGATTAATCTACATGAAGGGAATGTGAATCTTCAATTGCCTTCGCGGGATCCTTTTGTTATTCATTTACCCAGGAAGACGAAAGCCAAGCATGATGAAAAGGAGACCATCACTTTGAAGGCCAACTATTTTGGAGTGGGTGTTCCACTCATCTGGCCTAAGTAAGCAACATTGAGGTCAAGCTATGGACCATAAAAGAGCGTTTCATGGGAGGCAACCCATGTAAAATAAAGGTTTGAGTTAAGTTTTTAAGTTTAAGTTTATGTTTAATAAAGAGTTCTAGAAAACTCTAATTGAGGAGACGAAGTTCGGTAGTACTAAAAATCCTGCTTAATACATGCTGACATTGGTCGACAATATTTACAGTCACTTTTCTGTAAAAAAAACAAGGTATTTCACTAAGTTATAGGATAATAAATAATTTTTGAAGAAAAAGAAATTTTATGATGCATACAGAAGGTTTAACGATCAACTATACGGCGGGATTAAAAATTCCGGATGTATAGTTCCGGTCGTATAGATATTTTTGCCATCAACAATTTTTCTTTTATATGTACTGATGGTTTAACGACCAACTATACGGCGGGAATAAAAATTCCGCTCGTATAGATCCGGTCGTATAGATAATGCTTTCGTACAAATTCTTTTCCAGGTACAAACGGTTTGACGATAAACTATACGGCGGGAACATATTGTTCTGGTTGTATAGTTCCGGCTGTATAGCCACGCCGCCAGGTGGAAACCCTAAAAGTTTGTCAGCATGCCAACTATATGGCGGGAACACATTGTTCTGGACATATAGTTCCGCCTGTATAGTTGCGTCCGACCACAAAAACGCCACGGGAGGTACCTCCAACCCCAAAACTTCAATCCTTTTTCACTCTCTACCTCCAAACTCTCTCAAAACCTCAAGAGATCTTCATCTCTACTCAATTTTGTTCGATTTCCTCGCACACAAGTGATGTATGTTATGTTTCTCCTCCGATCCTCCAATTACTTTTTGTAAATTCATCTTCGATCTATTGTCATTATCAATATAGGGTGAGACCTACTATGAACTAATTTCCATGATTCTCTTGCCTAGATTATTATTTTGAGGGGATTCTTTAGTGTGCTATGATGAGGAATATGTTATACTTATTATTGTTGGATCAAAAAGTTTTATTTTTGTCTTTCTTTATTGTTTTAGATGATGAACACAAGGATCCAAACTCGTGATCGTGTCGCCTCTAGCGCTTCTCGGGCTGTGACTCAAGAACGCATGGGGATACGGTTCAGGAATGAGCTCCAACGTGATCGCTTCGATAGGATCAAGAACCGCGAAGTGAAGGAAACCAAGTGGGCTTGCCCCATTATATTGAACCAACTCGGTATTTCTGATGACTTCAATTTACTTTGCAATAGAGTTGGCCTGCAAAACTTTGTGTACAATGATGTGCCTACTTATCGCTGGTTAACCATTGAATTTCTAATTTCTTTGCAAAGCACCATTAAACTATGGCAAGGAGAGGACATGATTTCTTTCCGACTTATGAACAACTACACTTTAGCACTAGATGAATGGTGCGCATGTTTTAATTTCCCAAACAATGATGTTAATGCCTTATGTGCATCCTTTACTGGCTTAGACCCTTCCCCTGCATAATATTATAATGGAATGAGTTTCACTACTAGAGTAAGCAAGGGGAAGAATATTCAAAATCCTGCAATTCTCTATTTGTTTGATGTTATTGCTAACACCTTGAAGGCAAGAAATGAGTTCACAAGACTCAATGAGGAGGACATCTTAGTCCTTGCAAAAGCTGCTTACACCAATTGCGACTTGTCACTCAACTTGGTTGCAATCCTTGTGCGCTACCTGGTGCACCAATCCTCCCAAAGCCAAGGACCAACCACAAGTGGAGGCATCATCACCGTGCTTGCAATTGCCCTAGGCATCGACCTAGGTGAGTTGCAACCTGTGCTAGGTGAGTGACGTGTTGGTTTCTCTACTTTAAAGGCTTGTGGAATGCTCACTAGGAGAGGTGGTGTTTATTACTTGCATATTGCTGGAGCTAGGCGTCTCTACCCTGCTCCTATGCCTAATGGTCTTTTCTCTATCGAGGAAGGACATTTGCTATATGACTTGCAGGTTGAGCAACACCAACCCGAGGAGGAGATTCCGGATGAGCATGGGGACCAAGAAGAGGAGCAAGAAGTTCCTTATCAAGAGGAGCAGCCACAAACCCGGTTCGCCACATACCAAGACTTCCAAGAACTTAGAGGGACTGTGGAGAGGATGCATACCCTCTCTTTCAAACTCCGAGGAACAACTAGTAATTTATCAACTCAATTTGCGAACTGGAGTAATGACTTTTTCCTACCACCGCAATGATTTTGAAGGGCTTGCAAAATCCTAAGCTTGGGGAAGTTTCCTCATGTATCTTTATTTGGCGTTCATTTGCTTTTATTTATATCAAGGTTGTGTTTTTAATTCGAGTTTATAAGCACTCGTGTTGGTTTCCCCAACACTTTATCTTTAGTTATTTATATTTGCTTTTGAAATTTTCTAGCTGAGCTTTGTCGCCAATTTTCAATTCTTTAAATTCCCTCTCTTAAAAAAACAACAAAAAGATTTCCCCATTTTTCTTTATTTTCCCTCTTTCTTTTCTTTCCACCTCGAGGTTCTCATGTATTTTCAGGAGAGTGATCAACTTCGAGTTTCCAAGAAACAAATAAAAAAGGAAGAGAGAAGTGGAACAAACATTAGAGGTCTGCCTTATGACTCCCCACTTTTGAAGTTTGAGAAAACCATGCTAGATAGTAGTAAATGTTGAGATGTTATATTGGTGGAGTGAGTCATTGTATTGTAGTAAGATTTTGTTTGCATGGGTATTTATTTGGGTATGTTGTGTTCCAGCTCTTGTAGTTAACCAAGTCTTGCCTACAAAAATTCTAAACAATTGTAATAAGAAAAAGTCTCACAATTGAAGGCTTGGGTGTTGTAGTGTTTAGTCTTGAAGGCTTATTTCTAGAGACACTCAACACCACTAAAAATGTTGATTAACTTTATAGCTCACTTTAAAAGGATTTTTTCGATTGAATTAATGTTTAGCGGTTTTTGTGAGCATGTCAAAGTTTGACTTATTAATCATAAGAATGATATAGCTTTATGCGTGTCAAAACTCATGGGATTCCAACAACTCCGCTGGCCTACGAATGATCTTCATGGAGGAAACTCCTAGATTTTGGCTATGAGTTGATTAAACACATGGAGCAACAATGATATAGTGGGTAAGATTCTTGGCACTCCCGGGTAGCTATGTTCATGATGGAATCACTCCTCTTGCTGTTCTGAGTAATCATTATGCAAAAGGAACAAAAACCTTAGTGATGCCACGAGTGTCCATCACAGCCCGAGAAACTAATAATTTTTTTTGGCATGCTCTCAATTACTCAAGAACTGAAATTCTTGAAGGACAATGAATAAAAAAGTAGTGCTTGAAAATTCTTGATTTATTGATGTGGGAGAATTTAGATACTCTAGTGTATATGCTTTTCATGACAACTCTCACACTCTCAATTTACATGATTATACTTTATTGTTCAAAGGCAAGCCTCTGACTTGATCACATGACATGGAATAAAGTTTACTCATTAAATCATCCATGTTAACAATAATTTTTTGTGTTATAAGGATGCATAAAAACCTGTATGATATGCTTGCCATTACTCTATCTATGCTGAATTTTTCATATTTATGAAGTGGAGGAAACATGAGACTAGCAATCATGAGTAAGATCATCATCTCGTTATTTCAGTTCGAATGCTGAGTTCCTTTTTGATGTTGGTTTTCTTGCTCGAGGATGATCAAGTTTAAGCTTGGGGAGGTTGATGGCTCTGAAATATATCCATCTACGTCCACATTTAAACTGGATATTATTCATATTTTTTACGAAATATCTCTCTAAACCCTGCCACTAATGCCTAATGATCAAAGGGGTATCCAATCCTTTCTTTCCATTTTTCCCTGAGCAAATAATGACGTTTGACGATGGGAATCCCTACATTAAAGTCAAAGATACGAGATTTCCCACAACTATAAGAAACCAGGAGTCGTGAAGCGGAGGCAGACGCTTTAACGACCAACTATACGACCAGAATAAAATGTTGGCTGTATAGTTCTGGTCGTATAGTTGCCATCAACACCGCTAGGTCAAATAGAACAACTTTCGTGAAGGTACCCATATATAAAGGAGCCTCGGACGACGAGAAAAGGGACTCTCGAGTGCCTACCCCAGATCATCAGTCGCCTCTAGATCTCCATCCACCACACCGAAGAGCCGCCGGAGGCATAGACTTAGATTGTTGATCTCCAAACTCTTCTCCACCACCATAGCCATATTCTACCACTTGTAATAGTAGATCTCATCTTCAATTGGCAACATTGTAAGATTATTTGCTATCAATCTCATGATTTCCATTACATTGTTTGAGATTGTTGATCTCATCTCTATGTGTGAGTAATTGTCCTTGGGCTAAGGGCTTCGGCCTAGACATGTAACTTTTGTGCATGTTATTTATCATAGATGGGATCATGTATTAGTTTGTATGACATGATGATTATTGTATCCTCTCTTGCCTCAATATAAGGACTTTTCAGGTACCCAAGACCCTGAGGATTGAGCAAGGTATAGGGAGTATGAGTAATGACTAATCTGCAGGTTGCGAACCCCAGTGATAGAAGGGGTAGTACGATTGTATGTGAGGGATTTACTTGGGATTAATGGTGACGTCACTATGCATATCATTAGTTCTCTTTCTTCTATGGATGAGACTAGTAGGTTATTGCCAGAAGCGATTGTGGAGGCAATAGGAATTATGGATGCACTGCACAGATATAATTTATCTTGCTTTATCAATTACATGCATACTTTATCTTTATATTTTATTCCCATTAGATGTTTCGCACAGCTATAGATGAAACCGAACGCCCTAGGCCCTCTCTCTCCATCATCAACAACAACAAAATGATGCAAACTCTTGGTCTGGTAAAAACACAAAAGGAATTCTAAAACTCCTGAAGGTCCATTAAAGTAATTTCACTTTGCATCTGCTTCCCGAGGATTCGATAAACCTAGGTCTACTAGGGAAAAAGAGCTATACTACATCAGTAATCCGGATCGAAGGCATCGATATTCTATTCACAATTCTGAGATAATTTTCTCTTTCTGCTTGCTGACCTCCCCTAATCGGAGCTAGCTCCTCTCGAGGGATATCCACCTGAGGATCCGGATCCTCGGGAGGATGAAGAACTCGAAGTGCTGCCAGAAGTGCTTACCCAGAAATGTAAGACTCCGGCTGGGCAAGCTAGCCCACAAATTATGCCAGTTGCCAAATATCAAACCATGTATTTTTATTTATGTTCTTTTCGGGTTATAAAGATCTTGTTCTGTTATTATCCATAGCTAAATCAATTATCAAGGGGAAAGGAAAAAAGAAAGCCAGGAAAGGTTCTGCGCCAGCAGAAGCTAACCATAGTTTCGCCCGCTACTGCGCCTATGACTCCCAACCCCAAGTCATCACCAGTGCTGCAGGATGCGCCATCACCGTGCACTGAAGATATTGTGGCTTAGTCTGAAGAGCCAGTGAACACTGGTCCACAGCCCGACGTCACCATGAGTGACTTAGGAGTTGATAGGGGTGAACCCCCTAAGGGTAATGATCCATCAGCTGGTGCAAAATCCTGGTGTTGCCAAACTTGGCCTCACTCAGAAAAGCGCAGAAGAAATCTGGAAGCTAGCCCTCCACTGCTTGGAGACCAGAAACATTATGGTTGAGGAGGAGGCTCAAGAAGCCAAAGATGTAAAACTAGTTGAGCTGCTGGAACAAGTACGTCTTCCTGACGAGAAGCTAAAGGCTGGCGTAGTTCCGCCTCCACCAGTTAGTCCTCTAACCCTCGCCGAGAAGGTTTCTGCTGAATTCAACATCAGCCTTAACAAGCTGACGAATGAGCATTTTGTAAGTCTTTTTGGACTCTTTGCTCTAGTTAATATCGAATGAAGTTGGATAGTTATCAGGAATCCGAGTTTATGATTTTATAGGATGCCAAAGAACAAAGTAGTATAGCCCCAAGGCTCGTGCTGATATTTAACTATTAAAATAGCAGTCCGAGTCTTAGTAGCATTTCTGACTCTGGTTCCCATTCTGACTTACAGAAAGTTAATGTTTACAACCAGAAATTACTGAAGAACATATGTAACAAGCGGAGAGAGAGCAAGGCTCTCCGGCCTGCAAATGCTCAGTTAAAGATTGAGAAGGATGATGCCGAAAGGATGTTGCCGGATTTTGCAAACTGGTGGAGGAAGCCGAAAATTACAAAACTCTAGAATCCGAGAATGTTGGCCGGCACGAGAAACTCAAGAAATTGCAAGAGGATCATGAGCGTAGTGTCAACAACCTCCTTGAGTCGAGCAATCATGCCACCAAAGAATGTGATATGATGATTTCTTGTCAGGATAAAGAAATCTCAGAATTAAAAGCTGAGTTGGATAGGCAGAAGGATACCACCTAGGCCCTTTGGGATGGACTCTGGAGTCTGAGAGAGGAGAAGACCTAAGTAGATGAATCTATCTTCGGTATGTTTTACTTCCATTCCGACTCGTTGCTTGATCTTTCCGACTTCTATAGTCATATTTTTCTAACATTGCTCCCTTTTTAGGGCATCTCAGCCTCTTGGATTCGTCTTCATCTGAGTCACGCACCGGCCAGCTTGTCGTGGTCGGAGATTTATTTCATGATTTCTGCCAATCCTTTGAGGATATCAGCGAGACCGTTAATCTCCCCGACCTAGACAGGTTGTCCGCCTTTGAGATGTGTAACAAAGTGAAGGATATTCCGCAGCTGGTCGAGGATTAGAAGATGTCTTATGCCCGCACCGTAGCACAGAATACCCTCACAATGGTAATGAGCCACCATGGAAACATGGAAATCTGACAAGTTACCAAGGGATATTCGATTATTGATGAAGATGGCAAGCTTCAGAATGTTGGTGCTATCTAAGATTCTTGTGCCAGTTATGCTTGCCACGTAGCTGATGCAACGAACTACGAGAAGCCATTCTTCAAACCCGTCTAAGCACCTCCAAGCCCCCTAGAAGACAAAGAAATTCCCGAAGATGATGACGAAGAGACCAAGTCCGACGTCCTCGTCTCAGAAAAAGATCAGGGAGACTTGGGTGATAGCACCAGTGAGTCGGTGAATCCTTCTCTAGCAACATGAGAAATTTGCTAGAAACTTTGTGTTATTTTGAAGAAAACCTTGATGTATTCATTTTTTTGGTGCTACTATGTAAAAACTAATGCTTTAATCTTAGCATGTATGTTTTTATTTTTTGTGCTTGCAAAATACTTAAACACTTTTTGTTCATACTTATTGTTTATCTGGCTTTCTGCCTCGTCCCTTTTGTGAGTTGACAAACCTTTAGCATAGAAACTTTCCCAAGAAACGGAGCTCAATTGCTAAACCAGTTTAAATCCAAAATCAAAGACGGCCTCTAGCACCAACAATTCACTACTCGAAAAATACCCGCATCTAGTAATCAGACAAAAAACCAAGTATAAACTGAAATTAGACTTATACCCAAAGGTAGCATTTTTAGAATTGGAAATCTAACCAGAACAAACATGAGCATAAAGTACATTCAAGTATCCTAGGATTTTCGACTATGACATGATCATTTGAAAATAAGATGGTACTTAAAAAACATCTCATAAAAAACATTGACGGGACCAATACTTTATTTCCCTTTGAACATGTACATTGATATGATTACAAAGAAAGAAATTTTAAGAATCAAAGGGACATAGTTGAGCACTATTCCATGGACGGTCTATCTCATTTGGGTCTATACTACCTCCAGCTCTCTTTCTCTTCTTAGTAGCAGGTCTTTCTTTTTCTAGCGTCATGTATGTTAGGTAGTATGAACCATTGTGCAATACTCTACTAACCATAAAGGTACCTTCCCATATTGGGGAATGTTTGTGCTTTGTTTTTTGTACTAGTCGGAGAACTAGATCGCCCTTCTTGAAAGACCAAATTTTGACTCTCTAACTATGATACTTGTGTTAATTCTAATGATAGGTTGTAGATCTCTACTTAGGAATGATGTGCACTTACTCGTGTATATAGAGGTCATCCTATTGAGCAACTTCGGCATCCTCTTCGACATACGCAGTGATTCGAGGAGATAGATGGATAAGATCACTCGAAAGAACTGCCTCTGCACCGTAGACCAAGAATAAAGGTGTATATCCGGTTGACATGTTAGGAGTAGTTCGTAAACTCCATACAACAAACGGAAATTCATCTGCCCAAGCCCCCGTAGCACGATGAAGTCGTGCTTCGAGTGTGAGATGAAGGCGTTGAGAAATTAAACCATTTTCCCTTTCGACTTGTCCAGTGGTTTGTGGATGCCCGACTGATGCAATATCAAGTCGGATCCCTTGATCTTCACAAAATTTGGCAAATTCTCCCATTAAAAAGTTGCTCCCGTTGTCTGTAATAATACTGCCTGGATAGCCGAATCGGATTATGATGTCCGCAACGAATCTTTTGGCTATTGCTCCATCACAACTTGTGGCGGGTTTAGCCTCAATCCATTTCGTAAATTTATCCACCATCACTAGGAGGTGAGTAAATCCAGTTGGACCCCGTTTAAACAGTCCTACCTTGTCAAGCCCCCAGACCGCAAAGGGCCATGTAATCGGAATTGTTTGTAGCTGATCAACCAGAACGTGGGCTTGTTTGGCGTACTTTTGGCAACCTTTGCACGTCCTGACAAGACAACCGGCATCTGCCTTAGCTGTAAGCTAGAAAAATCCATGTGAGAAAGCTTTTGCCACTAAAGATTTGGTTGCGGCGTGATGACTGGTGACCCACAAGTATAGGGGGTGTATCGCAGTATTTTCGATAAGTAAGAGTGTCGAACCCAACGAGGAGCAGAAGGTGCTGGCTAGTGGTTTGGATCAGGAATTCTCTGCAAATACTTAACAAACGGATTTTTAGGGGTTTTTGATAATGCAAGTAAATAAAGTACGAGTAAATAAAAGGCAATAGGAATAAATGCAGCAAGTGGCTCAATCCTTTATGAAGCAAAGGACAAGCCGGTTGTATTACTTAAGATGACCAAACGTTCTCGAGGACACATGGGAATTCTGCCAAGTGCTTTCACTTCATATAGTTGATTAATCTTCTTTAGCTTGCTAAGTTTTGTGTGGGTGAACCTGTGCTAATGTACCGACCTTCCTAGGACTAATACATACTTGTGATTATACCCCTTGCAAACATCTGTAAGTACAAGAAAGTAATTAAGGTATAAACCTAACCACAACTTTAAACTCTAAGACCATTACGTCCCTTATGCAATGGTTTCCAAATGGGGGTTCAGGTTTCTGTCACTCCGGCAACCCCTACGATTAGTAGCCAAATACACAATGCATTCCCCTAGGCCCATATAGGTGAAGTGTCATGTAGTCGACGTTCACATGACACCACTAGAAGAAGTACACCACAACTTAAATATCAAACTATTGAATCTTTCTCAACACAACTCCACTACTAACAACATGACTTCTCCCATGTCCTCAAGAAATAAACGAAATACTCACAACACATCATATGGATCATGATCAGAGATGGAATAATGATGTATAAGAATTTGAACATAAACAATAATTCAATGGTTCCACTCAATAGCATCAACTACAAAGAGAAATCAACACCGGGAAAGTTTCCCCTAAGAACTATGCAAGATTCAACCCAATTGTTATAGCAATATGGAGATGGAGATGATGGTGCTGGTGGTGATGATGGTGGTGATGATGATGATGATCCCGATGAAGTCCAGCTTGATGGTGGTGTTGATGGCGACGATCTCCCCTCTCCGGGAAGGAATTCCCCCGGCAGAAATCTGTCTGCCGGAGAGATCTTTCTCTCTCGGTGTTTTCTGCCCCACAGAGGCGGCGGAATGTTTTTGTGGTCGCTCCCCGAGTATTAGGGTTTCGGGAGGATTATATACGCCAGAGGGGAGATCCAGAGGTGGGCCATGGCGGCCACACCACCTGGTGGCGCGGCCTAGGGCGGCTCGTGCCAGGGGGTGGTCGGGCCCCCTTGTGGCCCATCTCCACTCCTCCTTTTGGCTTCCTTCGTCTTCTGGAAAAATAGGATTTTCCGTATATTTTCCAAGATTTTATGATCTTCACGAATTTTACCTCCAAACAGCACCTTTTCCATCAGAATCCCGACTGCAGCGGACCATGCTCCAAAAGTCATCAACCATGCAAAAACAGATAAACTAACATAAGTATCATCTCTTAATATGAAATATATTAATGAATAACAGTAAATTATGATATAGAATAGTGATGCAAAATGGACGTATCAACTCCCCCCAAGCTTAGATTTCGCTTGTCCCCAAGTGAAACTGAGCTCAATAAACATGACCTCAGGTTTATGGAGTGAAGAGTCGATAAAAGAATACGGACAAGAAGCATCACATTCATCAATACATAGATCATAGTAGACGACAACTCACTATTATATAACTTAACTTGCAATGAGTAAAGGAAACACAATAAATATGCATAAAGTAAATCATAATTGGTAATGGCAAAGTTAGCTCTTGGTCAAAGAATAGTTGATAATTTTATGGAGGTCACAAATAACTGGTTTTCAATGATAGCTTTCAAAGCAGTAATCACCAGGATAAGAGCAAAGTGCAAAGCAAGGAACATAAGAGACATGATTGAATAAATCATCATATGAATGAATGAAACACAACAACTCAAAATACTTGCTAAAAAGAAGGGAATAGGTTTACTGACTCAACTAAAAAGTAAAAGAAAGGCCCTTCGCAGAGGGAAGCAGGGATTTCAAGTTTCATAAAGAGCTCCCAAAAATTATGGTACTTATTAGCTTTCAGCTCTGATTGCCTCTATCATAGGCATCTTTAGGTGATTAAGGTTAAAGTGATCAAATACAAGGATATGCTTGACAAGTTGTAAATTGAGAATCTCATGTCCCTTGAATATTTGATTCCGATCTTTATGAATCTCACTAGGAGGATAAAATTTTGAATAAAAGAGAGGAACTATTTCCTCCCATTCCAGAGCTTGACCATTCTTCAGCAGCTTATACCATTCCTCAGCTCTTCCTTTTAGCGATAATGAGAATAACTTCTTCTTAACTTGATTTGTAGTAATACCTGCACACTTGAACAACCCGCATAATTCGTGTATAAAGTGTAAATGATCACCGGGATGGACAGTTCCATCCCCAACATAATAGTTATCCATAACACGATCAATAATTCTGGTAGGTATTTTAAAAACATCATTCTTAGCAGGTGGTGGCTTATCTACTACCTTAGCAGTGGTAGTAGCATTACCAAATAAGAAACTCAACGAATTATCCATAACGAAAATAAAGCAACTAACAAAAGTAAACAATATTCACAGTAGAAGTTTCCTTTACCAGTTCCACTCTCCAATAGCGCTTCACTCCTCGGCAACGGCGCTAGAAAATAGTCTTGATGACCCACAAGTATAGGGGGTGTATTGCAGTATTTTCGATAAATAAGAGTGTCGAACCCAACGAGGAGCAAAAGGTGCTGGCTAGTGGTATGGATTAGGAATTCTCCGCAAATACATAGCAAACGAATTTTTAGGGGTTTTTGATAATGCAAGTAAATAAAGTATGAGTAAATAAAAGACGGTAGGAATAAATGCAGCAAGTGGCCCAATCCTTTATGCAGCAAAGGACAAGCCGGTTGTATTACTTAGGATGACCAAACATTCTCGAGGACACATGGGAAGACTGTCCAGTGCTTTCGCTTCATATAGTTGATGAATCTTCTTTAGCTTGCTAAGTGTTGTTTGGGTGAACTTGTGCTAATGTACCGACCTTCCTAGGACTAATACATACTTGTGATTATACCCCTTGCAAACATCCGTAAGTACAAGAAATTAATTAAGGTAGAAACCTATTCACAACTTTAAACTCTAAGACCCTTGCGTCCCTTGTGCAATGGTTTCTTAACGGGGGTTCAGGTTTCTGTCACTCCGGCAACCCCTACGATTAGTAGCCAAATACACAATGCATTCCCCTAGGCCCATATAGGTGAAGTGTCATGTAGTCGACGTTCACATGACACCACTAGAAGAAGTACACCACAACTTAAATAACAAACTATTGAATCTTTCTCATCACAACTCCACTACTAACAACATGACTTCTCCCATGTCCTCAAGAACAAAACGAACTACTCACAAGACATCATATGGATCATGATCAGAGATGGAATAATGACGTATAACAATCTGAACATAAACAATAATTCAACGGTTCACTCAATAGCATCAACTACAAAGAGTAATCAACACCGGGAAAGTTTCCCCTATGAACTATGCAAGATTCAACGCAATTGTTACAGCAATATGGAGATGGTGATGAGGGTGTTGATGGTGGTGATGATGATGATGATGATCCCGATGAAGTCCAGCTTGATGGTGGTGTTGATGGCGACGATCTCCCCTCTTCGGGAAGGAATTCTCTCGGCAGAAATCTGTCTGCCGGAGAGATCTTTCTCTCTCGGTGTTTTCCACCCCACAGAGGCGGCGAAATCTTGCTGTGGTCCCTACCCGAGTCTTAGGGTTTCGGGATGATAATATACGCCAGAGGGGAGTGCCAGGGGTGGACCAGGGCGGCCACACCACCTGGTGGCGCGGCCTAGGCTGGCCCGTGCCAGGGGGTGGTGTGGGCCCCCTGTGGCCCATCTCCAGCCCGCCTTCTGGCTTCCTTTGTCTTCTGGAAAAATAGGATTTTCTGTATATTATCCCGGATTTTCTGATCTTCCCGAATTTTGCCTCCAAACAGCACCTTTTCCATCAGAATCCTGACTGCAGCGGTCCATACTCCAAAAGTTATCAACCATGCAAAAACAGATGAAATAACATAATTATCACCTCTCAATACGAAATATATCAATGAATAACAATGAATTATGACATAGAATAGTGATGCAAAATGGACGTATCAACTCCCCCCAAGCTTAGACTTCGCTTGTCCCCAAGCGAAACTGAGCTCAATAAACATGGCCTCGGGTTTATGGAGTGAAGAGTCGATAAAAGAATACGGACAAGAAGCATCACATTCATCAAATACATAGATCATAATATAAGACAACTCACTATTATATAACTCAACTTGTAATAGATAAAGGAAACACAATAAAGATACATAAAGTGAATCATAATTGGTAATGGAAAACTTAGCTCTTGGTCGAAGAATAGTTGATAATTTGCTGGAGTTCACAAATAGCTGGTTTTCAATGATAGCTTTAAAAGTAGTAAACATCAAGATAAGAGCAATGTGCAAAACAAGGAACATGAGAAACATGATTTGAATAAATCATCATATGAATGAATGAAACACAACAACTCAAAATACTTGTTGAGATAGGAGGGAATAGGTTTACTGACTCAACTACAAAGTAAAAGAAAGGCCCTTCGCAGAGGTAAGCAGGGATTGCAAGTCTCATAAGGAGCTCCCAAAAAATTATGATACTTACTAGCTTTCAGCTCTCATTGCCCCTATCATAGGCATCTTTTGGTGATTAAGGTTAAAGTGACACAACTAAGAGGATATGCTTGACAAGTTATAAATTGAAGTCCCATGCCCCTTACTTATGAGTACCGAACCTCATGCTACTCAACTTTAGTCACGAGTAAGCTCTTGTCATTGTAAATACACGTGTATCATTGAGAACCGCCAACGGGGTACCCCTTGCACATGACACAGGAGCTATCCCATAATCAAAATGATAAGGCAAGCAGACAGTGAGCATCTCAGCGATCTTTTTATTTGCTATTTGCATAGGTTTTTATTGAGGATGCTTCATAGAATGCTCACTATAGTTATGCTGCAAGTTTCCACCATGATTAGGCATGGCTTAGGCTAGCGGCCCAGGCGTTTCTCTAACACGCATACAAACTCCATGATCTTACAAGTTCCACACTTATTTCAGACCGCCGGGATCCATAAGCAAAAGAACATGATATCAACTAGGTACAAAGTACCAATGAAGTATTGAAAGCGGTCCCCATGATACATGGTTCTGGTAACTTCAACTCATAAAGTGCAAGCATATACGCAACAAAGAAGGACCCAATGGTTCAATTTTATTAAATGCAAGAAAGTAAAGTGTGCCATCAAGTTCGTGAGAGCTTTAATCACTAATTTTCACATAACAAGTTTAATTTGGAAGGTAGATAAAACAAGAATTTACTTGGAATAGCAATAATGCTACTAGGTAGGTATGGTGGACACAAGTGGCAAAGGTTTTGGTTTAAAGGAGGTGGATGCACGAGAAGAATTCCCTCTCAGTACAGGTTTTTGGCTAGCAAGGTTGGGTAGCAAGTATAAGAGTTGAAGGAAACAAACAAACATACAAGCGATAAATACAAACATGCAATCTCCTTGGAAGCACAAAAGATCTTAACTAGAGAATACTAAACTTATGAGAAAATCAAGAAAGAAAGATGATGAAATTATATTTCATTAGAGTACCTTTATCTTTTTCATTCAACTCTCAAAAATAGTGTTGCTACTGACCGAGCCAGGTTTGCCAAAACCAACTAATATTAACTCAATGATCCCAAAGTGATGCCAATACTAACAACAAGATCCATCATATAACCACGAATTGAAAACTAATATAAGCTATGAAAAAGAGCGAATGACAGAACTTCTCATTAATATTCCATAACGGCAACTCACACCAAGGGATACATATCTAACGATAGAGGGGACACTTCCATAATGCAAACCATACTACATAATAACTCCTCTATTCATGATATGACTCTACTAAAAAGGTAAAAAGATAGAAGATAGTGATGTGATACCACGACACTCCCCCAAGCTTGGAACAAGCCAAGGGGATGCCAAACCTGATGACAAATTACTCCTTCGGTGGTGGTGGTGTTCTTTCGATGAGATTTTTGATCAGTTTCCCCAAGTCCTCAATCTCGAAGGTGAGAGTATGAATCAGCTGTGAGTTTTCCTCAATGCGGCTCATGATCATGTCGGGTTGAGAATTCCAGCTCTTGCTATTCTTTCCACACTCTTCCTCCTTGAAGTCTTCTTTTCCTGCATGGCTAGAAAGAGGCAAATCCCAATTGGAGGGTAATTTCCCTTTGGGCATATTCTGGTATTGATGCTCATGGATAAGGGTATGGATTCTTGGTGTGTGGAGGAAGTGACCGTGGAGCCAAACTATGACGAGGAGCTTTCCCCCCAGTTTTCATCCGTGCGGTCCTTCTAACCCTGGAAGGTTTTGTCACCACTCCAATGCTCGCAATGGTAGTGCCGGTGTGCGGATGTCGGCCTTGCTACTCTGCACCTTCACTCTTGATCTCCTTCTCCTTCCTAGGGTCTTGGAGGTCATCCTCCGTAGGCTCCTTCCCTTTATCCTTGGAAGACACCATTGTGCTTCTAACCTTTCAAAGAGTATGTCCTGGCAGAAATAGATCGAAACAAAAACACGATGAGAACATGATGTACAAACCTCGGGGGCTCCGGGGGTTTATATATTAGGAAGTTTCATATCAAAAGGAAGGTACTGGGTGAAAATGGGTCGGGGGCGGAGTCCGGGGTGGACTCACCACCTGGTGGCGTGGCCAGGGGAGGGCCCGTGCCACAGGGTGGTGTGAGCCACCCTGGCTCCGTTTCCATCCCTTTTTCACTTTGTAGCTTCCCTTATTGACTGAAAACTGCAAAAATATAGTTGGATAGTGTTTTCGCGGAACTTTTCTTACCAGAACCGTTACCTATTTGAAAACGGACTATGCAGGTCTCTGAATTTGGTATTTAGTGGATTCTTCTGGAATCACCACGTGAATAACATCAATATCTTCATCTTCATACACTTATTACTTGAGTCATAAAACCATTCTCTTCCTTATTACACCATTATCTCCACTTCCTGGAAATTTCTTTCACACAAAACTACACACAGTTCTCATTAGCAACATTACTATAAGTGAAGTGATAAAACCTTTTGAGTTCAACTTGAACCGAAAACCATCAAAACATAAGCTACTGTAGCAACTCCTTCCGAAAACCCAAAAAGAATTCAAAAAGGAAATCGAATAAAGAAGCAAATGCAAGAGTGGCAAAATCTGTCAAAAGAGACCAGAAGGTAAAGATCAATTTTTTCGAAAATCTTATATTGCTCAAATCAAAAAGTTCAAAACTAACGAAAGTTAAATAACAACCTGGGTCTGAAGCACAAAAAATTACAGCTCAATCGGACATAAAGAGATCTCGCACGAATGTTTACGGTGAAACACAAAAATCTGTTTCGGGACAACAACTTCCCCAAATGTTACTTCGCTCTCATTAGAGGTTGATCTTGACACAAAAACCAAACAAAATGGATAAAGAGTGGTTATTACTGAAGTAATAACTTCCAAGACTCAAAGAAACAAAAACAAACTGAAAACAAAAACAAATTGGGTTGTCTCCCAACAAGCTCTTTCTTTATAGCCATTAAGATGGACATGATAAATTTTGATGATGCTCACATAGGAATATGAATTGAAGAGAAAGAGAGCATTAAGAAGAAAAAATACACATTTTTAAGTCTAACCCATTTCCTATGCAAGGGAATTTTTAAAACAAACAAGTTGTTGAAGCCAGAGGCTACAAGCATAGGAAGGCAAAAGAAGTGCAACATAAAAACTTTCAACATAAAATGAGGAAACTTTTTATTATTGAGATACACAAGAACACTTTTTTCTCTTTCATAGTAACTTTCAGTATCATGCATAAACTTAACAATATATCTATCACAAGAACCATCATAGCAATCATCACTTATTCTAACAGAAAACACAGGAATACTAGCTCTCATAACACTACTTTGTGAAACAATATTAGAGGTATCCTTACAAAGGATAGTGTGTCCCTCTTCTTCATATTTAGTTACAAAGTCTTTCACATTTGGGATTATAGGTTCATCAACCATTTGTTTATCAGGTTCAACAGCTTTATGTGTACTCTCATTAACCATACTAGCTACATAGAATGTTTCTTTATCTTAACTGGGAAAGGCATTTTCTCAATGTAAGGTTTAGGTAAGACATGACTAGCAGTATAAACTTCACTATTTCTTGCAGGAACACTCTTATCAATATGTTTGTAAGGTTCATGATACTTATTCCACTTCTTTTTAGGCACTTCAATGTAGGAAGGAAAAGCCTTAAAATAAGAAGCAATAGCTTGAGAGTCTAGACCATAAGCATTTTTAATATTTTGAAAGTCATCAGTTCCCATAAAAGATTCAATGCATTCATAATCATAATTTATACCTGACTTTCTACCTTTGTCATTCTCCCAAACTTCAGCATTATCTTGAATACGGTCCAGAAGATCCCATTTAACTTGTTCTTCCATGCGAGTGAATAATCCAGCGCAAGAAGCATCCAATAAATCATTATCACGAAGAGAAAGCCTTGCATACAAGTTATTGATAATAATATTGTTGGGGAGGTCATGAATGGGACATTTGAGCATTACTAACTTCAGTCTCCCCCAAGCTTGAGTTGTACTCTCTCCATCAAGGGGCCAAAAGTTGTATATTTGATTCCGGTCTTTATGAATCTCACTAGGAGGATAAAATTTTGAATAAAAGAGAGGAACTATTTCCTCCCATTCTAGAGCTTGACCATTCTTCAGCATATTATACCATTCCTCAGCTCTTCCTTTTAGCGATAATGAGAATAACTTCTTCTTAACTTGATCTGTAGTAATACCTGCACACTTGAACAACCCGCATAATTCGTGTATAAAGAGTAAATGATCACCGGGATGGACAGTTCCATCCCCAACATAATAGTTATCCATAACACGATCAATAATTCTGGTAGGTATTTTAAAAACATCATTCTCAACAGGTGGTGGCTTATCTACTACCTTGGTAGTGGTAGTAGCATTACCAAATAAGAAACTCAGCGAATTATCCATAACGAAAATAAAGCAACTAACAGAAGTAAACAATACTCACAGTAGAAGTTTTCTTTACCAGTTCCACTCTCCAATAGCGCTTCACTCCCCGGCAACGGCGCCAGAAAATAGTCTTGATGACCCACAAGTATAGGGGGTGTATCGCAGTATTTTCGATAAGTAAGAGTGTCAAACCCAACGAGGAGCAGAAGGTGCTGGCTAGTGGTATGGATTAGGAATTGTCTACAAATACTTAGCAAACAGATTTTTAGGGGGTTTTGAGAATGCAAGTAAATAAAGTACGAGTTAATAAAAGACGGTAGGAATAAATGCAGCAAGTGGCCCAATCCTTTATGCAGCAAAGGACAAGCCAGTTGTATTACTTAGGATGACCAAACGTCCTCGAGGACACACGGGAAGACTGTCAAGTGCTTTCGCTTCATATAGTTGATTAATCTTGTTTAGCTTGCTAAGTGTTGTGTGGGTGAACCTGTGTTAATGTACCGACCTTCCTCGGACTAATACATACTTGTGATTATACCCCTTGCAAACATTCGTAAGTACAAGAAAGTAATTAAGGTAGAAACCTAACCATAGCTTTAAACTCTAGGACCCTTACGTCCCTTGTGCAATGGTTTCCTAACGGGGGTTTATGTTTCTGTCACTCTGGCAACCCCTACTAGTTGAAAATGAGCCTTTCGTCCACCCCAGTTTAGAGCATTAGTCCCGGTTCGAACGGAACAATCTTTAGTCCCGGGTCAAATGGGACCTTTAGTTCCGGTTGGTGATACGAACCAGGACTAAAGGGGTCGGCACCGGCCGTAGGCTACCTCCACCTATCAAAAAAATGGACAAAAAAATCCTAAATGGCCATAACTTTTACATACGATGTCAGAAAAAAACGTACAAACTAGCAAAACGTGCAGAAAACAATTTCCTCTTTGATTTCAACAGCTTTAGGCCGTTTTGAATTCCTTTAGATTCTTAAAATTCGAAAATAAATAAAATTATTTCAAAAATAAAAAAATTAGTAATTTTGTATGTCATATTTGAATTCCTTACATTTTTTTGATAATAATGGATATATTATTTGTCAAATTTCGTTTTACAGATTTGAAGATATTATTTATGTCATGTTAAATGAATAAATGGCAAAAATGAATAAAATATTAATTTAATTATTTTTTTATTTTCATATGAATAAAATATTATTATTACTTATTTATTATTGTTTACTTAAATAGTTGTTGGTAATTTCAAAAAATAAAGACGGTTGACATATTGATATGAGTTAATAGGACTGATACACTAGTCTTGACAACAAGGTATAAGGGTCCTTCGCGCGAGGTGGGAGAGATAGAATGAGGAAGTTAAGTGTGTTGGGGTGGAGTAGTGTTAGGATGGGTGACCGACCGGGAAGTTTGACCATAAGTGTAATTTGAACTAAGATTAAGTATAGTTAGTATTAAAAATGAGAGATGTCAGAGATTATCGAGTCAGATAATTCAAGAGTTCAAGAAAAATTTGAAAAAAAAATTGAATTTTTTTTCGAAAAAAATAAGTCTTTAGTCCCGCTCGCTCAACGCCGTCTCGTGAGGATCTTTAGTCCTGGTTTGTGGCAGAACCGGGACTAAAGGGGGTTACCTTTAGTCCCGCCTTCGTAGTCCCGGTTGGCAAACCGGGACTAAAGGCCCTTACAAACCGGGACTAAAGGCCTGTTTTCCACTAGTGCCCTACGATTAGTAGCCAAATACACAATGCATTCCCCTTGGCCCATATAGGTGAAGTGTCATGTAGTCGACGTTCACATGACACCGCTAGAAGAAGTACACCATAACTTAAATAACGATCTATTAAATCTTTCTCAACACAACTCCACTACTAACAACATGACTTCTCACATGTCCTCAAGAACAAAACGAACTACTCACATGACATCATATGGATCATGATCATAGATGGAATAATGATGTATAACAATCTGAACATAAACAATAATTCAACGGTTCACTCAATAGTATCAACTACAAAGAGTAATCAACACCGGGAAAGTTTCCCCTATGAGCTATGCAAGATTCAACGCAATTGTTACAGCAATATGGAGATGGTGATGCGGGTGCTGATGGTGATGATGGTGGTGGTGATGATGATGATGATCCCGATGAAGTCTAGCTTGATGGTGGTGTTGATGGCGACGATCTCCCCTCTTCGGGAAGGAATTCCCCCGGCAGAAATCTGTCTGCCGGAGAGATCTTTCTCTCTCGCTGTTTTCCGCCCCGCAGAGGCGGCGGAATCTTTCTATGGTCCCTCCCCGAGTCTTAGGGTTTCTTGAGGATAATATACGCCAGAGGGGAGTGCCAGGGGTGGACCAGGGCGGCCACACCACCTGGTGGCGCGGCCTAGGCTGGCCCGCGCCAGGGGGTGGTGTGGGACCCCTGTGGCCCATCTCCAGCCCCCTTCTAGCTTCCTTCGTCTTCTAGAAAAATAGGATTTTCTGTATATTTTCCCGGATTTTCCAATCTTCATGAATTTTGCCTCCAAACAGCACCTTTTCCATCAGAATCCTGACTACAGCGGTCCATACTCCAAAAGTCATCAACCATGCAAAACAGATGAAATAACATAAGTAGCACCTCTCAATACGAAATATATCAATGAATAACAGTGAATTATGACATAGAATAGTGATGCAAAATGGACGTATCAGCCACCATTGCCATACAAGTGAGAATTGATGAAAATGTTAGACTATTGGCTGAATTACATGCTAAGTGGGAAAGAGAAGATGAAATTGCTAGAAACATTAGTGTTTCTACTATCACCACCACTAGTGTTGAGGCTAGTAATAGCTCTACTACCTTAGATGATAATTATGGTTTTGATCTTGATGGTTGCAATATCTCTAAAGTTATTAAGTTCCTCCAAAAGCTTGCTAAAAGTCCTAATGCTAGTGCTATGAACATGGCCTTTACAAAACACATTACTAATGCTCTCATAAAGAATAAAAGATGAAACATAAAGCTTCTATTCCTATAAAATAAGAAGATGGTCGGGAACCCATCATTAATATGAAAGTGAATAATTTTTATTTCTAAGCTTTATGTGATCTTGATAGTAGTGTTTCTGTTATGCCTAGAAGGATTTATGATATGCTTGATTTGCCTCGACTTGAATATTGTTATTTGAATGTCCCACCTGATGATAATGCTAAAAAGAAACTCATGGGGAGTATTAATGATGTTCTTATTATGGTTAACAATTCCTATATCCCCGTTTATTTCTATGTTTTGGATGTTGAATGCAATGCTTCTTGTCCTATTACTTTGGGAAGACCTTTTCTTAGAACTGTTGGTGCCATTATTGATATGAAAGAAGGCACCATTAAATATCAACTCCCACTCAAGAAAGGTATAGAACACTTCCCTAAGAAGAGAGAGAAGATTTCTTTTGCCTCTCCTATGAAAACAAAATTTGCTGTTTATGCTTCTTCATTTGAGAACACTTGATTATTTTTCTTGCTTCTTATGCCAAACTTAAAGGCGTTAAAGAAAAGTACTTATTGGGAGATAACCCAAAAAATTTAGATGAGTCTTGGAAGTTATTACTTCAGTAATAACCGCTCCTTATCCTTTTTATTTGCTTATTGTGCCAAGAGTAACCTCTAATGAGAGAGAAGTAATGATTGGGAAAGTTGCTGTCTCAAAACAGATTTTTGTGCTTCACCGTAAAAATTCGTGTCTATGTACGTCCTTTTGAGGTGTGCATTTTTGTGCTTCTGCCCAGGTTGTTATCTAACTTTTGTTAGTTCAACAGTTTTTGATTTGAGCAATAGAAGGTCTTCGAAGAAAATCGTCTTAACCTGCTGGTTTGTTTTGACAGATTTCTGCCATTTTCTGCATTTGCTTCTTGTTGGTTTCTTTTTGAGTTCTTTTGGGGAATTAAGATTTTTGAGGGAAGTGCTACAGTAGCTTGTGTTTTAATGGAAGTTTTATTGGTGTTAGAACTGAACCTAAAGACTTATTATCTTGAGTGCACTAATGTTGCTAACAAAGATTGTGTGAAGTTTTGTATGAAGGAAAAATTTCATGTGTATGGAAGGAATGAGTAATGAGATGAAGGATGGACTAAAGCTCAAGCTTGGGGATGCCACGCGTGTCACCCCAAGAAATATCCAAGAAGTACAAGCGTCAAAGCTTGGGGATGCCCAAGGCATCCCCTTCTTCATCAATAAAAATCCCAGGTTTCTTCCAAACGCTTCATTTTTATTGTTTCATGCACGGTTGTGTTGTTCTTGGAGCGTCTTCTTTTTCGTTTTCGTTTTGGTTTTTCGTTTGCTTTGTTTTCTTAGTTTGCTGAATAAATTGGTTGGACCCCCTCTTTCATACATTGGTTTTCAAATAGTTTTGTTTGGTTTGGAAAAGAGTAGGAAAAGCTCATGCTTAAGTGGTAAAGAGAGCTTGTTTTTGACTATGGCCTATGCTTTGTCATGCCATGCTTGATATTTTTTTGGCTTTATGCTTAGTATTATTTGCTGTAGCATGACTTGTTATAAACAATTGAGATTGCTTAATGTGCCTTGGATGAATCATGCGTTGTTTTAGCATATTAAAGCATAGTATAGTGGTATTCTCCTTTGATGCTTTATTTGGGTTGACTTGGCACATGCTCACACCATGTTATGACTTTCCAAAGTCACTATAGCCTTTATGATCCTTTAGTTTTCAACTTGTAGTATCACTTTATGCTTTGATCAATGATGTTTTGTCGCTCTGCATGATTATGGCCATTATTGCTCTCTTAGTTTGTCGCTCCCGGTCTTTTGCTAGCCTCTGCAACCAAGTATGAGTTCCACTCATGCATCCAACTCCCTAAACCAAGTTATTCCAAAGAGTCCACCATACCTACCTAGTAGCTTATGCTATTCCAAGTATATTCATGATTTTGTTTACCTTCCAAATTAAACTTGTTATGAGAAAACTAGTGATTAAAGCTCTCACAAACTTGATGGCACACTTTACTTTTTTGCATTTAGTAAACTTGAACCATTGGGTCCTTCTTTGTTGCGTATATGCTTGCGCTTTATAAGTTGAAATTAGAAATACCATGTATCATGGGGAACGATTTCAACATTGCACCTGTACTTTGTACCCCATTGATATCATGTTCTTTTGCTTACGGATCCCGGCGGTGTGAAATAAAAGTGGAACTTGTAAGATCATGGAGTTTGTATGTGTGTTAGAGAAATGCCTGGGCCGCTAGCCTAAGCCATGCCTAATCATGGTGGAAACTTGCAGCATCACCATAATGAGCACTCTATGAAGGATCCTCAATAAAAACCTATGCAAATAGCAAATAAAAAGATCGCTGAGATGTTCATTGTCTGCTTGCCTTGTCAATTTGATTATGGGATAGCTCATGTGTCATGTGCAAGGGGTACCCCGTTGGCAGTTCTTTATGATACATATATACTTACAATGACAAGAGCTTACTCGTGACTAAAGTTGAGTAGCATGAGGTTTGGTCTTCGTAAGTAAGGGGCATGAGATTTCGGTTTATAACTTGTCAAGCATATCCTCTTAGTTGTGTCACTTTAACCTTAATCAAATTCAAGATGCTTATGATAGGGGCAATGAGAGCTGAAAGCTATAAGTACCATAATTTTTGGAAGCTCTTTATGAAACTTGAATCTCTGCTTCCTTCTATGAAGGCATTTCTTCCACTTATACATTGAGTCTCCACCTTCTATCTTTATGCACTTACTTTGAGAGCATAGTGGCCATTCTTAGTTCTATGTGCATTGTCCCAAGACTAGTTGATTGATGCATACCTTGATATTGATTGTTTTAAACTATTTATATCTAGTCACTCTTATGAACTTTGAAGGTGTCCTATGCATTTATATTTGCTACTCTTTGAGGGACAAGCTGAATACCATTATGTTATGTTTTCTTTATGTGAAACAAACATACGTCTTGCAATGCATTGTTATTCATGAATCTTCTGTTTGTGCCTTTTCATGTTGCATCATATTTCTGCTGTTTTTGGTTCCAGGAAGTCAGAAAATGAATATTCTCGGAATTGGACGGGACAAAAGCCAAAGTCACTATTTTACCGGAAGAAATTTGGAGCCAGAATACGAGACGGAGAGGAGCCAGGGGGCCACCATATCACCTGGCCACGCGGGCTAGGCCTGGCCGCGCCAGGGGGTGGTGTGGCTAGCCCAGGCACCCCCTCGGCCTCTCCTTCCGCCTATATATTTCCTCCGATACCAAAACCCTAAGTACCCGATCAAAAATCCACGAAAGAGTCGGTAGCCGCCGTCATTTCCATCCCTAGATCAGGAGGGATCTGAAGCTCTTCCTAGCACCCTACCGGAGAGGGGAATTCACCCCGGAGGCCTTCTTCATCATCATTCAAGCCTCCGGTGTGATGCGTGAGTAGTTCATCTCTGGACTACGGGTCCATGTAGTAGCTAGATGGCTGGTTATCCTCCTTTGTGCTTTCATGTTTAGATCTTGTGAGCTCCGTTCATGATCAAGATCATCTATTTGTAATTCTGCATGTTGTGTTTGCGTCCGATGGATATTGAGATGCTATTTCAGATTGATTATTGATTCTATCATGTCTTTGTTATTTGTGATCTTGCATGCTTTCCGTTGTTAGTAGCTATCTTGGCCAAGTAGATGCTAGCAACTCCAAGAGTTAGTATTTATGCTCGATAGTGGGTTCATGCCTCTGGTAATCTGGGGAAGTCACAGAAATCTCTAAGGTACTAGATGTGCTATTGGTACTAGGGAGAAAACAACGATCCTTTGTTCATAAAACAATCGTATTGTTTACTTTACACGCAATTCGTAAAGCAATAATCTGTTGCTTGCAACTTAATACTAGAGGGGGTTCGGATGATAACCTGAAGGTGCATTATTAGTCATAGATGCAGTTGGATGGCGGTCTATGTATAATGTTTTAATGCCCAATCAAGTCTCAAAGGAGTCAAGATGATTAGTATATGCTTGTATGCTTTCTCGATGTTTGTCAATTGCCCCGCTGTAATTTGTTCACCCAGCATGTTATCTATCTTAAGGAGAGCCACCTCTAGTGAACTATGGACCTCGGTCCTTTCTTTTACATAAAATCTACAAATTGTTTACTGCTTTGTGTTTACTTTCTGCAAACTATTACTTCCTTCCATTCGATACGTTTAATCCTTTGCTTTCAGCAAAACCGGTGAGATTGACAACCTCATCGCAAGTTGGGGATAGAGTTATGTGGTTGTGTTGTGCAGGTCTCCACGTTGCTACTGGCACCGGTAGTTCGCCCTGCCAACGTTCAGCTAGCTACACCTTTGGGGTGTTTCCTTGCTCCTACTGGATTGATAACCTTGGTTTCATACTAAGGGAAAACTGATTGTTGTGCTCATCCTACCTACCTCTTGGGGTTCCCCAACGAGCTCGTTAATACACAAGTCAGCAAGTACTTTTACTGGCACTGTTGCCGGGGATCAAAAGAAGAAGAGACTCCCACATCAATAACAAGCACATCATTCCCCATGACAGCAGGGTTCTGCTAATTCACAACATACAAAGCGCAAGCATATACGCAACATAGATGGGCACAATGGTTCAAGTTTAATAGATGCAAGAAAGTAAAGTGTGTGATGACCCACAAGTATAGGGGGTGTATCGCAGTATTTTCGGTAAGTAAGAGTGTCGAACCCAACGAGGAGCAGATGGTGCTGGCTAGTGGTATGGATCAGGAATTCTCTGCAAATACTTAGCAAACGGATTTTTAGGGGTTTTCGATAAAGCAAGTAAACAAAGTACGAGTAAATAAAAGACAGTGGAAATAAATGCAGCAAGTGGCCCAATCCTTTATGCAGCAAAGGACAAGCCGGTTGTATTTCTTAAGATGACCAAATGTTCTCGAGGACACATGGGAAGACTGTCAAGTGCTTTTGCTTCTTATAGTCGATTAATCTTCCTTAACTTGCTAAGTGTTGTGTGGGTGAACCTATGCTAATGTACCGCCCCATCCAAGACTAATACATACTTGTGATTATAGCCCTTGCAAACATCCGTAAGTACAAGAAAGTAATTAAGGTAAAAACCTAACCACGACTTTAAACTCTAAGACCCTTACGTCCCTTGTGCAATGGTTTCCTAACGGGGGTTCAGGTTTCTATCACTCCGCCAACCCCTACGATTAGTAGCCAAATACACAATGCATTCCCCGAGGCCTATATAGGTGAAGTATCATGTAGTCGACGTTCACATGACACCACTAGAAGAAGTACACCACAACTTAAATAACAATCTATTGAATCTTTCTCAACGCAACTCCACTACTAACAACAAGACTTCTCCCACGTCTTGAAGAACAAAACGAACTACTCACAAGACATCATATCGATCATGATCAGAGATGGAATAATGATGTATAACAATCTTAACATAAACAATAATTCAATGGTTCACTCAATAGCATCAACTACAAAGAGTAATCAACACCGGGAAAGTTTCCCCTATGAACTATGCAAGATTCGACTCAATTGTTATAGCAATATGGAGATGGTGATGAGGGTGCTGATGGTGATGATGGTGGTGATGATGATGATGATCCCGACGAAGTCCAGCTTGATGGTGGTGTTGATGGTGACGATCTCCCCTCTCCGGGAAGGAATTCCCCCGGCAGAAATCTATCTGTCGGAGAGATCTTTCTATCTCATTGTTTTCCGCCCCACAGAGGCAGCGGAATCTTTCTGTGGTCGCCCCGCGAGTCTTAGGGGTTCGTGGGGATGATATACGCTAGAGGGGAGAGGCTGGAGTGGGCCAGGGTGGCCACACCACCTCCAGGCGCGGCCTAGGCCTACCCGCGCCATGGGGTGGTGTGGGCCCCCTATGGGCCACCTCCACTCCATCTTCTGGCATCCTTAGTCTTCTGAAAAAATAGGATTTTCCGTATATTTTCCCGGATTTTCTGATCTTCGTGAATTTTGCCTCCAAACAGCACCTTTTCCATCAGAATGCTGACTGCAGCGGTCCATGCTCCAAAAGTCATGAACCATGCAAAAATAGATGAAATAACATAAGTATCACCTCTCAATACGAAATATATCAATGAATAATAGTGAATTAAGACATAGAATAGTGATGCAAAATGGACGTATCAACTCTCCCCAAGCTTAGACTTCGCTTGTCCCCAAGCAAAACTGAGCTCAATAAACATGACCTCAGGTTTATGGAGTGAAGAGTCGATAAAAGAATACGGACAAGAAGCATCAAATTCATCAAATACATATATCATAATAGAAGACAACTCACTATTATATAACTCAACTTGTAATGAGTAAAGGAAACACAATAAAGATACATAGAGTAAATCAGAATTGGTAATGGCAAACTTAACTCTTGGTCGAAGAATAGTTGATAATTTGCTGGAGTTCACAAATAGCTGGTTTTTCAATGAAAGCTTTCAAAGTAGTAAACATCAAGATAAGAGCAAGGTGCAAAACAAGGAACATAAGAAACATGATTGAATAAATCATCATATGAATGAATGAAACACATCAACTCAAAATACTTGCTGAGATAGAAGGGAATAGGTTTACTGACTCAACTACAAAGCAAAAGAAAGGCCCTTCAAAGAGGGAAGCAGGGATTGCAAGTCTCATAAAGAGCTCCCAAAAATTATGATACTTACTAGCTTTCAGCTCTCATTGCCCCTATCATAGGCATCTTTAGGTGATTAAGATGAAAGTGAGGTCCAATCTGAGTTATATGCTTGACAGACTATAAACTGAAAATCCCAAGTCCCTTGAGTACGAGGGCCGCTCCTCATGCTACTCAACTTTAGTTACCGGTAAGTTCTTGTCATCATAAGTATGTGTGTATCATTGAGAACCGCCAACAGGGTACCCCTTGCCCGATGATACGGAAGAATCCCCATATCAAAATGACAAGGCAAGCAGACAATGAGTATCTCAGCAATCTTCTTATTTACCATGGGAAAATGGTGCTTTTTTCTCTCTTTCCTCTTTTCATAGTATCTCTTTTTTTCTTTTCTTTTTCTCATTAGCTATCTCTCTCTTTTTTTATCAGAAGAATGCTTCATAGATATCATTATGGTTACGTTGTAGGTTTCCACCATGTCAGCATGGATTAGACCAGCGGCCTAGGCGTTTCTCTAACACACATACATAACTCCATGGACTTACAAGCTCCCCTTTTATTTCACACCGACGACATCTGCAAACAAAATAGCAAGGTATCAACTAGGTATATATTTACAAGTGTTGAAAGCATTCCCCGTGACAGCACGGTTCTGCTAATCCCCAGCCTATAGTTTCCAAGCATATAACTTTCATGGAGAGTTCACAATGGTTCAGGTTTATTAAATGAAAGAAAGTAAAGTGTGCCATCAAGTTCGTGAGATCTTTAATCACTAATTTTCGCATAACAAGTCTAATTTGGGAGGTAGACAAAACAAGAATTTACTTGGAATAGCAATAATCCTACTAGGTAGGTATGGTGGACGCAAATGGCAAGGGTTTTGGTTTAAAGGAGTTGATGCACGAGAAGAATACCCTCTCAGTACAGGTTTTTGGCTATCAAGGCTGGGTAGCAAGTATAAGAGTTGAAGGAAACAAACAAACATACAAGTGATAAAGACAAACATGCAATCGTCCTTGGATGCACAAAAGATCTTAGCTAGAGAATACTAGACTTATAAGGAAATCAAGAAAGAAAGATGATGAAATTATTTTTCTCTAGAGTACTTCTATCTTTTTCTTTTCAACTCTTAAAAAGGTGTTGCGGCTGACCGAGCCAGGTTTAGCAAAACCAACTAAATTAACTCAATGATCCCAAAGTGCTACCAATACTAACAACAAGATCAATCACATAACCACGAATTGAAATCTAACAAAAGCTATGCAAAAGAGTGAATGATAGAACTTCTCATTAATATTCCATAAGGGAAACTCACACCAAGGGATACAAATCTAACGAGAGAGGGGACACTTCCATAATGCAAACCATACTACATAATAAACCTCTATTCACGATATGACTCTACTAATAAGGTAAAAAGATAGAAGATAGTGATATGATACCGCGGCACTCCCCCAAGCTTGGAACAAACCAAGGGGATGCCAAACCTGATGACGAATTACTCCTTTGGTGGTGGTGGTATCCTCTTGATGAGCTCCTTGATCAGTTTCCCCAAGTCCTCAATCTCGAAAGTGAGAGTACGAATCAACTCCAAGTTGTGCTCAATACGGCCCATAATCATTTCAGTTTGTGGATCCTAGCTCGTGTGATTCTTTTTCCATTCTTCCCACTTGGAGTCTTCTTTTCCTGCATGGTTATGGATAAAGGTATGGAAGGGATTCTTGGTGTGTGGAGGAGGTCTCCGTGGTGCCAAGCAGTGACGCGGAGGCTTCCCTCCAGTTCACATACGTGCAATCCTTCTGATCCTAGCAGGGTTCGCCACCACTCCAATGCTTGCAATGGTAGTGCCGGTGTGATTCGCCTCCTCTTCACCTTCACTCTTGATTTCCTTCTCCTTCCCGGGGTCTTGGAGGTCTTCCTCCATAGGTTCCTTCCCTTTATCCTTGGCGGAAACCATTGTGCTTCTAAACCTTAAAAGAGTATGTCCTAGCAGAAACAGATCAAAACAAAAACACGATGAAAACACGATATACGAACCTCGGGGGATCCGGGGGGTTAAATATTACGGAGTTTCACATCAAAAGGAAGGTAATGGGAGAAAACAAGTCGGAGGCGGAGTCCGGGGTGGACTCACCACCTAGTGGCGCGGCCAGGGGTGGGCCCGTGCCACAGGGTGGTGTGAGCCACCCTGGCTGTGTTTCCATCCCTTTTTCGCTTTGTAGCTTTCCTTACTGACTGAAAACTGCAAAAATATAGTTGGATTGTGTTTTCGCGCAACTTTTCTTACCAGAACTGTTACCTATTTGAACACGGACTCTACAGGTCTCTGAATTTGGTATTTAGTGGATCCTTCTGGAGTCACCACTTGAATCATCGGTATCTTCATATTCTTATACATATTACTTGAGTCATAAAACCCTTCTCTTCCTTATTACACCATTATCTCCACTTCCTGGAAATTTCTTTCACACAAAACTTCACACAGTTCTCATTAGCAACATTAGTGAAAGTGAAGTGATAAAACCCTTTTGAGTCAAACTTCAACTGAAAACCATCACAACAAAAGATACTGTAGCAACTCCTTCCGAAATCCCAAAAAGAATTCAAAAAGGAAATCGAATAAAGAAGCAAATGCAAGAGTGGCAAAATCTGTCAAAACACACCAGCAGGTGAAGATCAAATTTTGTGAAAATTTTCTGTTGCTCAAATCAAAAAGTGCAAAAGTAACGAAAGTTAAATAACAACCTGGGGTATAAGCACAAAACATTACAGCTCAATCCAACGTACAGAGATCTCTCACGAATTTTTACGGTGAAGCACAAAAATCTGTTTTGGATAGCAACTTCCCCAAATCTTACTTCTCTCTCATTAGAGGTTGATCTTGACAAAAAAACCAAACAAAACGGATAAGGAGCGGTTATTACCGAAGTAATAACTTCCAAGACTCAAAGAAACAAAAACAAACTAAAAGCAAAAAAAATTGGGTTGTCTCCCATAAAGCTCTTTCTTTATTGCCATTAAGATGGGCATGATAATTTTGAAGAAGCTCTCATAGGGATATGATTTGAAGTGAAAGAGAGCATTAAGAAGCAAAAACACACACTCATTTAAGTCTAACCCACTTCCTATGCAAGGGGATTTTGTAAGCAAAAAAGTTACTGAAACCACAGGCAACTTGCATAAGACGGCAAAAGATGTGCAACATAAAAACTTTCAGCATAAAACGAGGAAACTTGATATTTTTGAGATACACAAGAACACTTTTTCCTCTTTCATAGTAACTTTCAGTATCATGCATAAACTTAACAATATAGCTATCACAAGGACCATCATAGCACTGATCACTTATTCTAACAGAAAACACTGGAATACTAGCTCTCATAACACTACTATGTGAAACAATATTAGAGGTATCCTTACAAAGGATAGTGTGTCCCTCTTTTTCATACTTAGTGACAAAGTTTCACATTTGCTATCATAGGTTCATCAACCTTTTTTTTATCAGGTTCAACAGCTTCATTCATACTTTCATTAACCATACTAGCTATCATAGAATGTTCCTTTATCTTAACTGGGAAAGGCATTTTATCAATATAAGGTTTAGGTAAAACATGATTAGTAGTATAAACTTCAGTATTTCTTGCAGGAACACTTTTAGCAACATCTTTATAAGGTTCATGATACTTATTCCACTTCTTTTTAGGCACTTCAATGTAGGAAGCAAAAGCCTTAAAATAAGAAGCAATAGCTTGAGAGTCTAGACCATAAGCATTTTTAATATTTTGAAAGTCATCAGTTCCCATAAAAGATTCAATGCATTCATAATCATAATTTATACCTGACTTTCTACCTTTGTCATTCTCCCAAGCTTCAGCATTATCTTGAATACGGTCCAAAAGATCCATTTTAGCTTCTTCTTCCATATGAGTGGATGATCCCGCACAAGAGGCATCCAATAAATCTTTGTCATGTAGAGAGAGCCTTGCATAAAAGTTGCTGATAATAATATTGTTGGGGAGCTAATGACTGGGACATTTGAGCATTAGTAACTTCAATCTCCCCCAAGCTTGAGCTGTACTCTCTGCATCAAGAGGCCAAAAGTTGTATATTTGATTCCGATCTTTATGAATCTCACTAGGAGGATAAAACTTTGAATAAAAGAGAGGCACTATTTCCTCCCATTCCAGAGCTTGACCATTCTTCAGCAGCTTATACCATTCCTTAGCTCTTCCTTTCAATGATAATGAGAATAACTTCTTCTTCTTAACTTGATCTGTATAAATACTTGCACACTTGAACAACCCGCATAATTCGTGTATAAAGAGTAAATGATCACCAGGATGGACAGTTCCATCCCCAACATAGTAGTTATCCATAACACGATCAATAATTCTTGTAGGTATTTTGAAAACATCTTTCTCAGTAGGTGGTGGCTTATCTACTACCTTAGCAGTGGTAGTAGCATTACCAAATAAGAAACTCAGCGAATTATCCATAACGAAAATAAAGCAACTAGCAGATGTAAACAATACTCACAGTAGAAGTTTCCTTTACCAGTTCCACTCTCCAATAGCGATTCACTCCCCGGCAACGGCGCCAGAAAATAGTCTTGATGACCCACAAGTATAGGGGTTGTATCACAGTATTTTGTAAGAGTGTCGAAACCAACGATGAGCAGAAGGTGCTGGCTAGTGGTATGGATCAGGAATTCTCTGCAGATACTTAGCAAACAGATTTTTAGGGGTTTTGATAAAGCAAGTAAACAAAGTATGAGTAAATAAAAGACAGTGGAAATAAATGCAGCAAGTGGCCCAATCCTTTATGCAGCAAAGGACAAGCCGGGTTGTATTTCTTAAGATGACCAAACATTCTCGAGGACACATGGGAAGACTGCCAAGTGCTTTCGCTTCATATAGTCGATTAATCTTCCTTAGCTTGCTAAGTGTTGTGTGGGTGAACCTGTGCTAATGTACTGCCCCATCCAAGACTAATACATACTTGTGATTATACCCCTTGCAAACATCCGTAAGTACAAGAAAGTAATTAAGGTAAAAACCTAACCCCAGCTTTAAACTCTAAGACCCTGACGTCCCTTGTGAAATGGTTTCCTAACGGGTGTTCAGGTTTCTGTCACTCCGGCAACCCCTACGATTAGTAGCCAAATACACAATGCATTCCCCGAGGCCCATATAGGTGAAGTGTCATGTAGTCGATGTTCACATGACACCACTAGAAGAAGTACACCACAACTTAAATAACAATCTATTGAATCTTTCTCAACGCAACTCCACTACTAACAACAAGACTTCTCCCATGTCCTCAAGAACAAAACGAACTACTCACAAGACATCATATGGATCATGATCAGAGATGGAATAATGATGTATAACAATCTGAACATAAACAATAATTCAATGGTTCACTCAATAGCATCAACTACAAAGAGTAATCAACACCGGGAAAGTTTCCCCTATGAACTATGCAAGATTCAACTCAATTGTTACAGCATTATGGAGATGGTTATGAGGGTGCTGATGGTGATGATGGTGGTGATGATGATGATGATGATCCCGATGAAGTCCCGCTTGATGGTGGTGTTGATGGCAACGATCTCCCCTCTCTGGGAAGGAATTCCCCCGGCAGAAATCAGTCTGTCGGAGAGGTCTTTCTCTCTCGGTGTTTTCCGCCCCGCAGAGGTGGCGGAATCTTTCTGTGGTTGCGCCGCGAGTCTTAGGGTTTCGTGGGCATGCTATACGCCAGAGGGGAGAGGCTGGAGTGGGCCAGGGCGGCCGCACTAGCTCCAAGCGCGGCCTAGGCCTGCCCGCGTGTCGTGGTGGTGTCACGACAGATGCCATGTATAGGCTAAAGGTGGGGACTAATACACGCTAGGGGAATCCAGGGAGGGATAGTGAAGTGATTCTCCACACAAGAACTTGTATTGACTTCCTTCCAAGGTTACAAGTGCTCCTAGAGCTGTATTGGCGAGAGGAGGAAGAAGGAGCTCTCTTACTCTCACCCACAGATCTCACCTGAAGCCCTAGACCTTAACAGAATTGTACAGAGACCAGAACAGCCAACCTCTTCTACTGAAGCCCTAGCCCCCCTTTTATAGGGGAGGCTCGGTTTCTGCCTAGGGCATACGTGGAGGCATATTCCTAATAATATGCCTCCACCCAAAGTGGTAAGCCGACCGGGGTGCTTTTTCCCCCGCGTCACACATGCTTTAGCTACGTTAGCCACTGCGGCGCCCTCGTCAGCTGACACGGGCGTCGTCATGCTTGTCGGCCACGCCCCGGTGGCCCTGTCCTTGCTCGCTTCACTCAGGCAGTGCGTACCGGGGATCCTTTTGACCAGCGAGATTCCTTCCTTCTCCTAGAAGCTTGCTGCGACCTGGATGATGGTTCATCCGGCCACACCCTTTCCTGCATACAGGCAAAACACACACTTCCGACTTACCGCTTAAGTCGGATGAGGGCTAGTTAGGCGGACGCCCCCAGGTCTGGATTACCCCATGATTCGGCCTGCCTTGAGGTGACCCGGCCAGCATTTGCTTTGGCCTTGCCGAACCTCGGCTAACACGGTACCCGGCGTGACCCTACCCGGGGGTATCCCCTCAACATTAGTCCCCGAAGCTGGTGCGGCCTTAGCCGCCTTGGCCGCTAAGGCCACACCAGGTTCCGTTTTGTGCCCCTATCGTTGTTGCCGAGTTACCTCTGTACCTCGGACGACTCTGATTTACGTTCCCTTTGCACATTGCAAGTTTTCACTTGCCGTCCGGGTTACCACAACTCTATCCGGGTCTTACTTCCTTCTCTCGTACGCTAGCCCATGTGAAGGGTAATCATTACGTTGTCTTATTTTAAGGGACGGTACAGTAACTGCCACAGTAATTGTCAGTTATCACTGTGCGTGGGTCACGTCACGCCTGCCTCCCCGTTTACCGCATCAGCGTGTCATGTCACAGGACTCTCTCCGTCCTGTGGCCTTCCATGTGGCTCCTTACTGATTGGTCTGAACGGGTAATACACGGCCACAGCGTGTGGCCGGTCCCCAGGGTGCGATCCCACTCACCCTCGATGGGGGTGGTTAAATAGCGGAGGGGTGCGTCCCTTAGGATTTTTCCCCCTCCGCACCCCTCTGCCCGCTGCTATTCCCCTTCGTCTTCCTCGTGACCGCACCGCCGCCAGCAGTGCCAAAAAGTAGCGTCGCTGCCGCACTTCTCCATTGCACCTCTGCGTCACCGTCACTACGACGCAAATCTCCCGCTACGGGTCCTCGTCAATCCAAGCCACTGTCCCCCACCGCCTCTAGCGCCAGCGAGGGCTTCGAGGAGCAGATGGCGGAAGAAGAACTCGCCGTTGCTGAGCAAGAGATGGAGGAGGACGCCGCTGCTGCGGACCGCAGCGCATGGGCCGGCTCCTGGGTCTGCCAGGACGATCTGGACTGGCTCTACCGGACCAGACGCATCCCCGCCGGCGTCGGCGCTCGCCTCGCCTCCGCCGAGCTAGCTCCTTCACCCAATCCCAGGGAGTTCGTTGTGTTCCTGTCTCATTTTCAACGGGGCTTCGGACTCCCGGTGAGCGATTTCTTCCATGATTGGCTCAGTACCTATCATCTCTAGCTGCACCATCTTCCAGCCAATGCCATTACTTCTCTCTCTGCCTTCGCTTCTACGATCAAAGGCTACGCCGGATTATGGCCCACGAAGGAGCTGTGGATCCGGTATTTCGCCCTTCATCGCAACGTTATTCCCGACATTCACACTGATCCGGAGGACAAGCGGCTCACTCAGTTCCGAGCGGTCTCCATCTCACCCTGGAGGTTCTCTGTTTTCCCCCGGGTCACAGGGCTAGAATCCTGCAAAGGTTGGGCCCGGACATTCTTTTACGTCTAGAACACGGGAACCGAAGATTTGATCCGGTTGCTCCCCTATACACCGGGTCCATCGAACACGGATCTGTGGGACGCTGTTCCCAGGAAACCTACGGCCCTGGCCAACCAAGTGAATAAGAGGTTCGCGGAGCTGAAGGAGCTCGGGTTGCGCAACGAGGATGCAATGATCACTTTCGTGCGCAACCGAATCTCCCCTCTCCAGAAGCGTACCAACAAGGTGTGCCATATGAGCTACGGCCGAGATCCCAACCGGACTTCATCTTTCAAACAGAACAACACGGAGATCTTCCGCCGGGTTAAGGCTCTCTTCACCACTCACAAGGACTTCTCCTCTGACTGGACTTGGGGGATTGAGCATTTCTGCCGTGACCGGCTTCCTCCCATGGTAAGTTTCATGCTGCAAACTTACCCCGGACTAATCCCTTGTCTGTTATTGTTGTATTTTTGACTCGTTTTTTATTCTTTTCCTCAGCTATTCCTTCAGCGGACGCTCGAGGACGGCACTGATCCGACCCTTAAGTGGGCACCAGACCGGGTGACTTCGGACGAGGAGGAGCCGGACCAAGAGATGTTTCTCCCCATGACCGACGCCACGAAACGACCCACGGGTAACTTCTCTTCTGCTAGAGATTGGCCCGATGATGAAGATTACTCGGATATCGAGATAATTGAACCGATTGAGGCTGTCCCCCTTTATTTTTCTTTTCCGCCATTAGCTCACTCCGGTGGTCATATCCACGAGGATCCTCCCCTTGCTACGAACGAGCCAATTCCGGTGGCGTTGAAGAAAAGCATGGGGCATCCTCAAGCTCTTCTTCCGGACCTTCCCAGCCCGTTAAAAGGCAAAAGAAGGACCCAGCACGAAGGGCTCGGAAACCTAGAGCAGCCGAAACCTCGGATGCGTAAGTCCTTCTTTCTTTTGTAACTCGCTCTTCCTTACTTCGTCGTAATTTTCCTTCTGACGTTACTTGATTTCACAGGGCTCCGGTGGAGGTCCCTCAAAGTGGATCCAGTATCTCATCACCTCTCCGGGCCAGCCCTTCACCCCGTCGTGACGACGAGTCACATCCGCTGAGCCCTATTCCGGAGAGCTTTGTGGCCGCTCCGGGTCATCCTGGGGCGGGGGGAACTGGCCTAGCCAGAACAACGGCAGCCACTACCACGGCAACGCCACAACTAGAAGCCACTAAGGCTACCTTGACTCCAACATCTGTTCTAGTACCCGTAGCCAAACCAGCACCAACTCCAACCTCGACAGTAGCACCAACTCCGGCAGCGAAAACATCAGCGCCGGCACCAAGTCCAGCAACAAAAGTACCAGCGCCCAGTTCCTCTGCATCTTCCGAGTCCTCTCAACCACGGCAGGGAAAAACCGCTGCTACGGCTTCTTCTTCCCAGCAAGCCAAGGGCAAGAAGATTCAAGACGCTGCCAAGCCCAGTGCTGCCGAGCCTGGGCAACGTACCCTTGAGTCCATGCTCCCCAAGAAGACATCAGCAGCCAAGGACGCGTCTGCCGAGCCAACTGAGGCCCAGCAGTTGGTTCTGCACACCAGCCCCGCCCTTGCCTTGGTGGAGAGGAAGGAAGCACATGCTAAGGGTTTGGTGACGCCTCATATGCCCACAGGTGAACGGTACCCCCCGAGCCTGATGGAGTTTGTCATGAACTGGAACAAGGCCGAGGTAGTCCATGAATCTGATCCGGTGAATACCGCCACCAAGGCCATTAACCTCGCTGGACGAATGATGGAGGTACGTCGTTTCTCCTTTGCAAATTGTAGATAATAACCATTAGTCCTCGAGCCTCCGGGGGAGTAACTTGTTACTCGGCCGGATGCTCTTTTATAGAACTAACGTAGCTCCATGATAACTTCGAACATGCACACACCTATAGCCGGGTTAAGTTCCACTTGGCCCGGATTTTAGTACAATTCGATCATGCACACACCTAGAGCCGGGTAAAGTTCCACTTGGCCCGGATTTTAGTACACTTCGAACATGCACACACCTAGAGCCGGGTTAAGTTCCACTTGGCCCATTTTAGTACACTTCGAACATGCATACACCTAGAGCCGGGTTAAGTTCCACTTGGCCCGGATTTTAGTACACTTCGAACATGCACACACCTAGAGCCGGGTTAAGTTCCACTTGGCCCGGATTTTAGTACACTTCGAACATGCACACACCTAGAGCCGGGTTAAGTTCCACTTGGCCCGGATTTTAGTACACTTCGAACATGCACACACCTAGAGCCGGGTTAAGTTCCACTTGGCCCGGATTTTAGTACACTTCGAACATGCACACACCTAGAGCCGGGTTAAGTTCCACTTGGCCCGGATTTTAGTACGCTTCGAACATGCACTAGGCTGACTTAAGTTTCTGTATCTTTTTTAGGTGACCACCAACCACCGAAGTGCCGAATTCCAGCGCTTGTTGGATACGCACAAAAATCTTCACACGAAACAGGCTGCACTCATCGCTGAGTACGAGAAAAGGGGTAAATTTCTTTCTCATTCCTTTCCTCATTTTTCTTCCACTTCACTTGCTGAACTAATCTGATTGTTCGGTTTCCGCAGCTGGGGTGGAAGCTGAAAACAAAATAATGCGAAAGAACTTGGAGCAGATCAAGGGTATGTCCTTCTTATCTGTTCCTACTGTGCTTCTCATCCTTTTACCTCCTTGGCTCGGCAAACATTCATACCTCGGCTCTGCCGGGCCAACACACGGTTTCAGCATTGCTTGAAGAAAGTGTGCATGTGCCTAACATGATGCTGCATTTTCTCGAACAAGCAGGACAGCATCAAGCCGAGCTGAAGAAGAAAGATGATGAGCTCGCCCTCCTCCGGACCAAAGATGATGACATAGCCAAGCTCAAAGCTGAAATGGCTAAGATGAAGGCGCAGCACCAAACCGAGCTGAAAAGGGTTGGCCAGGACTACACTGAAGAACGCGAGCGCCTCAAACTCCAAAGTGCTAAGGATCGTGAGCTTCTTCAGGAAGCCGAGGTCAAACTTGAGTCGGCAAATGCTAAGCTCGAGCAGCTTCGGAAATGGCGTGATGCTTGCATCAAGGAGTTGACCCGGATTCACAGTCACATCTCACGTAACTTGTTTTCCTTTATCCGCCTTATTTCTCCGGGTTACTTCATATGTCTTATTTTCTCAACTTTGTCCTTTGCCTTGTTTCCCAGGCGAGTTTCCAGAGGGTACTGCCATTGCAAGTGCTGTTGTCGCCAATTTCCGCCGAGAAAGGGGTACTCCGGTCACTGCTGAGGGTGAGAGCATTCCCTTTGACATGGAGGACCTGTTGGTCAGCCTGTCATCTCGCGTGGAAATTATCAAGAACTACGGCAGGGACCTCCTCGATGTTTCAGTCCGGGTCTTCAACGCCTTCTGGCCCGCCGATGATGCTCCGGAGAGAGTCACGTAGCTCGCTAAAAGGCTTTCAGAAATTGAGACCCAGCTCGACCTCTGGCGAGAATCCGCTGGACGCGCTGCTGCCGATACCGTCCTTCACCACATTTTGACGTGGTACGAGAAGATAGACCTCAGCCTCCTCACACGCCTGCGCACCGGGTCCAAATGGACAGATGACCTGGAGTGGGTAGCTCGGCGCCAGGCTTGCGCCCATAGCCTCATTGAATATGCCCCCATTCATGAATGGACTGAGGGTCCGAGCTTCCTGGAAGCCGCAGGTGAAGAGGAAGTTGAGAACATTGAAGATGACTCGGGTGAAGACGAGGAGGACACTGCCTCGGATATCGAAGAGGGCGACGATGATGCCGAACTTCCTCCTGCTGCTCCTAAGTAAAAACACTTGAAAATTCATGAGATCCTCGGTATGCCGGGTGGAATTGTATTCCAAATATATGTGATATTTTGCTACTGAGTACTTATACCGGATTAACTTGGGCGTAGTCCCCAAGTTTCTTTTTCTTGTTCGTTCAATCTCTTGGCTCGGATCGTGTCTACCTTGATTCGGTTTTACAACTTACGAATCCGAGCTTGAAAAATTGTCTTAACAATACTTGGAAACTTTTAGACTTAGCTCAAAAATAAAACTGCATAATAACTTGAAAATAAATACAGGGTTAGTCCGAAGAACAAACGTCGGCTCGAATAAATTCTTTTCCTTAGTCGTTTTTCATATGCTACGCAATTCCAAACTTGTTCTCTTGCTTGCCATGAAGCCAATTCTTGTTGGACAGCAGCAAGTCGAAGAGTTGGGTTTTTGGTGCTCACACACTACTAATCCGAGCTAAGTAGAATAACCTATTCCAACCGACGCACGAATAACAAAAAGACAACAAATATTATTAAGGCAGTCCGCGAGTTACTGCTCGAGGTGCCCACATTTCATTGATAAGCTCATTGCCGACATACATACCGACATATGAGATAACCCGGATACATTCACTTCTTAGCTAGGTGTAGAAAGGCCGAAGTAGAGCTATGTTCCATGGTCGCTTTGATTCCTCACCGGACCTGTCCGCCTTGTTCTTTTCCTGTGGCTTTGCGTCTATAAGATAGTAAGAATCATTGTGCAATGCTTTGCTCACGATGAACAGCCCTTCCCATGGGGGGGATAATTTATGCATTCCAGTAGTACGTTGTACCAACCGAAGCACCAGATCGCCTTCCCGGAAGACCCGGGGGCACACTTTCTGGCTATGATAGCGTCAAAGATTTTGCTGATATATGGCGGATCTTGACAGTGCCAGTTCTCTCGCTTCTTCCAGCAGATCAACATCATTTTGCCGGGGTTCTTGCACTTCGGCTTCTGTGTATTGGGTGACCCTAGGCGAATCATGCTCTATGTCGGCTGGTAATACAGCTTCTGCCCCATATACCAGAAAAAAGGGCGTATAGCCTGTTGATCGATTTGGAGTTGTTCTTAAACTCCACAGTACCGCTGGTAGTTCTTCTATCCAGCACCCCGCTGATCTTTGCAGCGGCTCAATGAGCCGGGGTTTTATCCCGGATAATACTAATCCGTTGGATCTTTCCAGTTGCCCATTCGATGCGGGGTGGGCTACCGAAGCTACGTCAAGCCGGATCCTCTTATCCCGGCAGAAACGAGCAAATGCTCCTTCCGCAAAATTTATGCCATTATCAGTTATGATACTGTGTGGATAACCGTACCTCAAGATGATATCTTTAAGAAACGTTACGGCCGTAGCTCCATCACATTTTCTTATAGGCTTTACCTCGATCCACTTCGTAAACTTGTCCACCATTGCTAGAATGTGAGTCATGTTTCCTCTTGCTGGTTTGAACGGGCCCACCATATCCAAGCACCATACGGCAAATGGCCAAGTGATTGGGATGGTCTTGAGTTCCGACATTGGCATATGTGTCTTTGTAGCGTACCTCTGACAACCATTACATTTTCTCACCAGATCTTCTGCTTGCTCTAAGGCATTTGGCCAGTAGAATCTGTGCCGGAAAGCTTTTTCTACCAAGGCTCGGGATGAGGCGTGATGCCCGCATTCCCCCTGATGTATATCTCGGATGATTTCAAGCCCTTCTTCCGGGTCAACACACCACTGGAGGACATTGGTCACACTTCTTTTGTATAACTCGGAATTTATGATCATGTAGGCCTTTGCCCTCCTCTATGTTTGCCTGGACAACACCTCCTCAGTGGGTAACGTTCCATCTTTCAGGAATTGAAATATAGGCAGTGCCCAAGCCGGTATTGGCCGCACGGGGAACACGTCCTCGTCTATCTCCATTTGACCCACCGGCATAACTTCAACCGGACCACGCTGAGCAGTCCCCAGGTCTTGCGAAGCAGTCCCCGGGTTTGGCGCAACACTTCCCGTGTCAATGTCCATGGGCACAGCTCCGGACTCTGTGTCCTCCGGGACGTAGATTGACTCGTACTCCGGGGATGGCCTGATGGATGGTTTCTTGAGGTGCTCTAATGCTATACCCGGTGGAATTGCTTGTCTGGTTGACCCGAGCTTCGACAGCATGTCGGCAGCCTCATTTTCCACCCGGGGTACATGATGAAATTCGCATCCCTCAAAGTAACCAGAAATCTTCTGCACATGAAATCTGTATAGTGCCATGTTTGGATCAAGGGCGTCCCACACTCCGGACACTTGCTGCACCACTAAATCCGAGTCGCCAAAGCATATAATCCGACGTATACCAATTTCTTTTGCTACCTTGTGCCCATGCACAAGTGCTTCATACTCAGCGACATTGTTTGATGCGGTGAAGTGGATCTGCAGCACATATTTCAACTGGTCCTTCTTTGGCGACGTGAGTACAACTCCGGCACCTAGCCCGGTGTTGGTTTTTGATCCGTCAAAGTGCATCCGCCAATAGTTCGGATCCGGAAGTGGTGGTTCGTACTGTACCTCGGCCCAGTCCACGAAAAAGTCCGCCACAGCCTGAGACTTGATGGCTTCTCTCCGGTCATAATGCGGAGCATAAGGAGCTAGCTCAATTGCCCATTTTGCAATTCTGCCGCTTGCATCCTTTTTACTCATTATCTCGGATATAGGGGCCTCACATATGACCCAGATGGGATGCTCCTCAAAGTAGTGCTTCAATTTCTTGGCGGCCATGTACACGCCATACGCCACTTTTTGATAATGTGGTAGTTCTGCTTTGAGGTTGACAACACTTCACTCAAATAATACACCGGCCTTTGCACTGACTTACCTTCCTCATCGCGCTCCACCCTATCACTGCACTTACAACCCGGTTGGTTGCGGCTATATAGAGCAACATTGGCTCCTTTGATAGTGGTGAGGCTAGCACTGGTGCCGTGGCTAACATTTTCTTTAGGTGGGTAAAGGCTTCATGAGCCTGCGGTGTCCAAATGAACTTATTCGACTTTTTCATGAGTTGGTACAGAGGTAAAGCTTTCTCTCCCAACCGACATACAAACCGACTGAACGAGGCTAGGCAACCTGTAAACTTCTGGACACCGTTAAGACACTTCGGCAGTTCCATTCGTTCGATGGCCTGGATTTTGGTTGGATTAACTTCGATACCTCGGCTGGAAACCAGAAAGCCGAGCAATTTTCCAGCCGGGACACCGAAGGTGCATTTTTCCGGGTTAAGTTTCATCCGGAACCTCCTTAGGTTTGCGAACGTTTGCCTGATATCGTCAAGGAGCGTTTTTCTTTCCTTGGTCTTGATAACCACATCATCGACATACACCTGTACATTTTGACCTATTTGGTGGTGCAAACATTTTTGCATACATCTCTGGTACGTTGCCCCTGCATTATTTAGACCAAACGGCATGGTGCGATAGCAATAAGCCCCTTACGGGGTAATAAACGCAGTCTTTATTTGATCATCCGGATTCAGAGGTATCTGGTGGAAACCAGAATAGGCGTCAATGAATGACAACAATTCACATCCAGCAGTTGAGTCTATGACCTGATCTATTCTTGGCAGCGGGAATGGATCTTTTGGACACGCCTTGTTCAGGTTCGTGTAATCGATACACATGCGCCAAACCACTGCCATGTTCGGATCATCCTTTTTCTTTTCCACCAGCACCGGACTAGACAGCCAATCCGGGTAGAGGACCTCCATGATAAATCCTGCAGCTAGCAACCGAGCTATCTCATCCCCAATGACTTTCCTCCTATCTTCGGCGAAGCGGCGGAGAGGTTGCTTCACCGGCTTGGCTCCGGGTCTCACATTTAAAGAGTGCTCGGCCAACTCCCTCGGAACACCTTGCAAGTCCTGTGTGGACCAAGCAAAAATGCCCCGATTCTCACGGAGGAAGCTGACGAGCTCGCTTTCCTATTTATCACTTAGCCCGGCACCAATTGTTACGGTGTGCTCTGGAACATGCCATCAATGGGAACCTTCTTGGTATCTTTCGTGGCCTGGAAGGAGACAGTTCCATGCGGGTTACTCAGCGCCGGCATATACTGCTGCGCAGACTAAGCCAATGCCGCCACCTCCTGAATTTTCCTTTTTTCCTGCGCGATCACAAGTGACTCGGCTAAGTTTTATCCAGCCGACGCACACTCCATCGAACGTCGGAAGTCCCCAGCAATGGTAATCACTCCATTTGGTCCGGGCAATTTCATCTTCAAGTAGCTGATATGACAACTTGCCATGAACTTGTTCAGTGCTGGCCTTCCGAGCAACGCATGATACGCGCTTTCTAAGTTCACCACTTCGAACTCCAGATTTTCAGTTCGGCAATTGTCCCTCGTGCCGAACAAGACGTCGACCCGGACCTTGCCTATGGGCTCGCAAGAAATGCCGGGCACAATGCCATGGAAAGTTGTCCTCGTGGCCTGGAGCATGTTCTCCGAGATACCCAACTTGCGCATTGTGTCCGCGTACATGATATTTATGCTACTGCCGTTGTCGATCAGTACCTTTGAGAACCTTACGTTAATGCTTGGTCCAATGAACGTAGGATCCAGCACCAACGCATACGAACCAGGGCATGAGCTTGGGATGATCCCTAATGCTCTAGGTGATTTCTTGATCGGACCAAGGCATGTACCTCGTCACTGCCGGCATTACCGCATTCACCTCCATATGCCTACGCTGCATGCTTTTTCTATCAGTTTCCTCTGTGGTAAATACACAGTAGCTCTGGTGATGCTCCCTGTACTCGTTTCTCCCCTCATTTCCGGGGTGCCTCTGATCCGGCTGATGCTGATTTTATACCTGATGCACTGCATCCCCTCTTTCATTGGTATCATACCTCGGCGGAGGGGGAGGCAACATTAGTTGTTGCGTGTTCGCTCCGGAGAGCAATTGCTGCTGGGGTAACTCCTGCCAAGGCTGATCATTCCAGGGTGCTTGAGCATTTCCCGAACCACCTTGCTCGATATTGCACATCCACTCGCATTGCCTCGTCGTATGACCCGCTGGGTTGTTCGGATTTGGCGTGTGAAACTTACACGGCTGGTCCAACATCGACTCGTAAGTATACATCAGACGGTCTTTCCTTTCTTGCCACTACTTCTTTTGCTCCGGAGTCCAAGTTTTCTTCCCATCGTTCCTTGGGGTCCATTGACCTCCAGTTTTCTGGCGCTGGCTACCCCCTCCTCCGGGTTGGTCTTGATTCACAGCTGCAACTTGGTGCGAATCGTACCGGTGGTCCGGTCTATCATCTCTCCTTTTTCCTCTATAATCATTCCTCCGGGATGCTCCGGATCCATCCCTCTGATAGTACTCATCGCTTGACTCGTTTGAGGTGAGCCTTGGTCCGGTCGGGTCACCCAACGCATACGAATCTGCGATCCGGATCATCTCTGCCAATGTTGCCAGCATTTTCCGTTGCAACTTCATCCACAACTTGCTTCCATATCTGCACCCCTGTGCAAACCATGCTATGGCCTGTGATTCTATCACACACTCACATGAGTTTCTCACGGTACACCACCGAGTCAAGAACTCCCGGTCTGTCTCATTGGGTCTTTGCTTGCACATAGCTAGGGTCTGTGGCCTATTTGGCCTTTGATACGTACTCGAAAAATTGCTGATGAACATCTCCTCAAAATCTATCCAGTAGTTGATGCTTCCTGGTGGCAAATTGTTCAACCACACCCTTGCCGGGCCTTCCAACATCTGGGGTACATACCGTACGGCCCATCTCAGGTTGCCTATGGCAATTTTTACAGCCATAGCATAGTTTATCAGCCAATCCTCTGGCTTGGTACTACCGTCATAGGTCTTGGTGCCCCTGGGCAGCTGAAAGTTCGGGACTGGTGGCTCTTTCATGATCCGGGGTCGAAAACATGCTGGACCCGGTGGACCTTGACATTCAATCTGCTCCGATCTATATAGTCGATCCAGTTTCAACCTTGCATCGTCCGGCATCAAATCCCTACTTCCCAATCTCGACCCTATCACATGATAATCCGGTCTCGGGTATCCCGCATTTGCCATCTCCGAATCACCGTGGTTATACCGGTTTTGCTCTTGCGGCGCACCTTTCTGTTGTATACCTCGGCCGGCACTGTGCTCTTGCCTCGGCATGTTCCGCTGCTGCGGTTGTCTTGCTCCAGCTGAATTTTGCTGCCCGGCATTGCCGTTGACAACGTTCCTTTGACCAGCATTGCCTTGGTCATGGTTACCTCGGCCAGCTTCGCCTCGGCTCACACTCCGTCGATCATCATTTTTCTGTGCTTCTTTTTCTTTCCCTGCCCGTGTCGGGTCATACGGGACAATCTGTTTGTTCCGTCTAGCCGAGGTTACCACCTCCTCTCTCCTTGGACCACCATGAGGGGACGATGCGGCTCCAGCGGATTTCTCCGGGTTACCCATCGCCGAATGGACGATCTTAGAGGCCCCAGCTCTCTCCGGGTTTGCCCTGAGCAGTTCCTCGTTTTGCCTATTTGCAATCCGAACCAGCTCGTTAACCCGATCTTGCTGCCTTTGCCGGGCTTCACCCGTCAGTCCCTCTAACTTGGATGTAGCTGCATCCGCCGCTCTGAGGTTCTTGGCCGGGGTACTATACCTCGGCAGCCCCACGGAAAAACAGTTTTCTGATTCCTCGACTCCAACATCACCTTCTCTGTTCATCTCGCTCATGAGATTTCTCCCTTTAACCTTTACAGTATCAACTTTGTTCGCCTTAGCGTACTCACGCAGCGTCATGTTCAACGACTGCTGGGCCGCGGCTATTTTCTTTGCGCCCTCTAGTATTTTTTGCCTAGTTTCTTCCAGCTCGGCATGTGCACGAGCCGGATCTACCGCTGCTACTACAGGGTTCGCCAGGCTATCCATTGCCTCTCTCAACACGTTTTCCGGCCTCTCTAGCGGAGGACCTCTACCTTTCCTTGGTGCCTTGGGCGTCACCTCCGGATCTGGCGCCGGATCTTTGCTCGCACCCGCACATGGCGCTGTCATCATTACCTCCGCATGGTCCGGGGAACGAGCGGTACGCTCCCCGTGAGCCACAGTGTGCGGCGGTTCGCCTGCTTCGACGACGTGGCGCGGATGAAAACAAGACACGTCCACCGCAACGTAGACCTTGTGCGCGCTGAGCTTGAGGAAGATGTCGTTGCGCGGGAGAGGGCGCGTGCCGAAGCAGCCCGCATTGTCGCTGACGAAGTCCCACGCTTCACAGCGCTGAACAAGCCCGGAGACGATGCGCTCGCCGGTGGCGATGAAGTTTCCCGTCCGGATTTTGACCCCTGCTAGCGCCGCTAGCCCCACGGTGGGCGCCAACTGTCGTGGTGGTGTCACGGCAGATGCCATGTATAGGCTAAAGGTGGGGACTAATACACGCTAGGGGAATCCAGGGAGGGATAGTGAAGTGATTCTCCACACAAGAACTTGTATTGACTTCCTTCCAAGGTTACAAGTGCTCCTAGAGCTGTATTGGCGAGAGGAGGAAGAAGGAGCTCTCTTACTCTCACCCACAGATCTCACCTGAAGCCCTAGACCTTAACAGAATTGTACAGAGACCAGAACAGCCAACCTCTTCTACTGAAGCCCTAGCCCCCCTTTTATAGGGGAGGCTCGGTTTCTGCCTAGGGCATACGTGGAGGCATATTCCTCAGAATATGCCTCCACCCAAAGTGGTAAGCCGACCAGGGTGCTTTTCCCCCGCGTCACACATGCTTTAGCTACGTTAGCCACTGCGGCGCCCTCGTCAGCTTACACGGGCGTCGTCATGCTTGTCGGCCACGCCCCGGTGGTCCTGTCCTTGCTCGCTTCACTCAGGCAGTGCGTACCGGGGATCCTTTTGACCAGCGAGATTCCTTCCTTCTCCTAGAAGCTTGCTGCGACCCGGATGATGGTTCATCCGGCCACACCCTTTCCTGCATACAGGCAAAACACACACTTCCGACTTACCGCTTAAGTCGGATGAGGGCTAGTTAGGCGGACGCCCCCAGGTCTGGATTACCCCGTGATTCGGCCTGCCTTGAGGTGACCCGGCCAGCATCTGCTTTGGCCTTGCCGAACCTCGGCTAACACGGTACCCAGCGTGACCCTACCCGGGGGTATCCCCCCAACATTAGTCCCCGAAGCTGGTGCAGCCTTAGCCGCCTTGGCCGCTAAGGCCACACCAGGTTCCGTTTTGTGCCCCTGTCGTTGTTGCCGAGTTACCTCTGTACCTCGGACGGCTCTGATTTACGTTCCCTTCGCACATTGCAAGTTTTCACTTGCCGGCCGGGTTACCACAACTCTATCCGGGTCTTACTTCCTTCTCTCGTACGCTAGCCCATGTGAAGGGTAATCATTACGTTGTCTTATTTTAAGGAGGGTACAGTAACCGCCACAGTAATTGTCAGTTATCACTGTGCGCGGGTCACGTCACGCCTGCCTCCTCGTTTACCGCATCAGCGTGTCATGTCACAGGACTCTCTCCGCCCTGTGGCCTTCCGTGTGGCTCCTTACTGATTGGTCTGAACGGGTAATACACGGCCACAGCGTGTGGCCGGTCCCCAGGGTGCGATCCCACTCACCCCCGATGGGGGTGGTTAAATAGCGGAGGGGTGCGTCCCTTAGGATTTTTCCCCCTCCGCACCCCTCTGCCCGCTGCTATTCCCCTTCGTCTTCCTCGTGACCGCACCGCCGCTAGCACTGCCAAAAAGCAGCGTCGCTGCCGCACTTCTCCGTTGCACCTCTGCGTCACCGTCACTACGACGCAAATCTCCCGCTACGGGTCCTCGTCAATCCAAGCCACTGTCCCCCACCGCCTCTAGCGCCAGCGAGGGCTTCGAGGAGCAGATGGCGGAAGAAGAACTCGCCGTTGCTAAGCAAGAGATGGAGGAGGATGCCGCTGCTGCGGACCGCAGCGCATGGGCCGGCTCCTGGGTCTGCCAGGACGATCTGGACTGGCTCTACCGGACCAGACGCATCCCCGCCGGCGTCGGCGCTCGCCTTGCCTCCGCTGAGCTAGCTCCTTCACCCAATCCCAGGGAGTTCGTTGTGTTCCTGTCTCATTTTCAACGGGGCTTCGGACTCCCGGTGAGCGATTTCTTCCATGATTGGCTCAGTACCTATCATCTCCAGCTGCACCATCTTCCAGCCAATGCCATTACTTCTCTCTCTGCCTTCGCTTCTACGATCAAAGGCTACGCCGGATTATGGCCCACGAAGGAGCTGTGGATCCGGTTTTTCGCCCTTCATCGCAACGTTATTCCCGACATTCACACTGATCCGGAGGACAAGCGGCTCACTCAGTTCCGAGCGGTCTCCATCTCACCCCGGAGGTTCTCTGTTTTCCCCCGGGTCACAGGGCTAGAATCCTGCAAAGGTTGGGCCCGGACATTCTTTTACGTCTCGAACACGGGCACCGAAGATTTGATCCGGTTGCTCCCCTATACACCGGGTCCACCAAACACGGATCTGTGGGACGCCGTTCCCAGGAAACCTACGGCCCTGGCCAACCAAGTGAATAAGAGGTTCGCGGAGCTGAAGGAGCTCGGGTTGCGCAACGAGGATGCAATGATCACTTTCGTGCGCAACCGAATCTCCCCTCTCCAGAAGCGCACCCACAAGGTGCGCCATATGAGCTACGGCCGCGATCCCAACCGGACTTCATCTTTCAAACAGAACAACACGGAGATCTTCCGCCGGGTTAAGGCTCTCTTCACCACTCACAAGGACTTCTCCTCTGACTGGACTTGGGGGATTGAGCATTTCTGCCGTGACCGGCTTCCTCCCATGGTAAGTTTCATGCTGCAAACTTACCCCGGACTAATCCCTTGTCTGTTATTGTTGTATTTTGACTCGTTTGTTTATTCTTTTCCTGCTGCAAACTTACCCTTTTATAGGGGAGGCTCGCTTTCTGCCTAGGGCATACGTGGAGGCATATTCCTAAGAATATGCCTCCACCCAAAGTGGTAAGCCGACTGGGGTGCTTTTTCCCCCACGTCACACATGCTTTAGCTACGTTAGCCACTGCGGCGCCCTCGTCAGCTGACACGGGCGTCGTCATGCTTGTCGGCCACGCCCTGGTGGTCCTGTCCTTGCTCGCTTCGCTCAGGCAGTGCGTACCAGGGATCCTTTTGACCAGCGAGATTCCTTCCTTCTCCTAGAAGCTTGCTGCGACCCGGATGATGGTTCATCCGGCCACACCCTTTCTTGCCTATAGGCAAAACACACACTTCCGACTTACCGCTTAAGTCGGATGAGGGCTAGTTAGGCGGACGCCCCCAGGTCCGGATTACCCCGTGATTCGGCCTGCCTTGAGGTGACCCGGCCAGCATCTGCTTTGGCCTTGTTGAACCTCGGCTAACACGGCCTTTATACCCCGGCGTGACCCTACCCGGGGGTATCCCCCCAACACCGCGCCATGGGGTGGTGTGGTCCCCCTGTGGCCCACCTCCACTCCATCTTCTGGCATCCTTAGTCTTATGAAAAAAATAGGATTTTCCGTATATTTTCCCGGATTTTCTGTTCTTCACGAATTTTGCCTCCAAACAGCACCTTTTCTATCAGAATCCTGACTACAGTGGTCCATGCTCCAAAAGTCATCAACCATGCAAAAATAGATGAAATAACATAAGTATAACCTCTCAATACGAAATATATCAATGAATAATAGTGAATTAAGACATAGAATAGTGATGCAAAATGGACGTATTAGTGTGCCATCAAGTTCGTGAGATCTTTAGTTACTAATTTTCACATAACAAGTTTAATTTGGAAGGTAGACAAAAACATGAATTTACTTGGAATAGCAATAGTGCTAATAGGTAGGTGTGGTGGACACAAATGGCAAAGGTTTTGGTTTTAAGGAGTGGATGCACGAGAAGAATTCCCTCTCAGTACAGGTTTTTGGCTAGAAAGGCTGGGTAGCAAGTATAAGAGTTGAAGGAAACAAACAAACATACAAATGATAAAGATAAACATGCAATCTTCCTTGGAAGCACAAAAGATCTTAACCAGAGAATACTAGACTTATGAGCAAATCAAGAAAGAAAGATGATGAAATTATATTTCTTTAGAGTACTTTTATATTTTCATTCAACTCTCAAAAATAGTGTGGCTACTGACCGAGCCAGGTTTGCCAAAACCAACTAAATTAACTCAATGATCCCAGAGTGATACCAATACTAACAACAAGATCAATCATATAACCGTGAATTGAAAACTAATATAAGATATGCAAAAGAGTAAATGATAGAACTTCTCATTAATATTCCATAACGGCAACTCACACCAAGGGATACATATCTAACGAGAGAGGGGACACTTCCATAATGCAAACCATCCTACATGATAACTTCTCTATTCATGATATGACTCTACTAAAAAAGGAAAAAAGATAGAAGATAGTGATGTGATACCGCGGCACTCCCCCAAGCTTGGAACAAGCCAAGGGGATGCCAAACCTGATGACGAATTACTCCTTCGGTGGTGGTGGTGTTCTTTCGATGAGCTTTTTGATCAGTTTCCCCAAGTCCTCAATCTCGAAGGTGAGAGTATGAATCAACTCCAAGTTGTGCTCGATACGGTGCATGATCATATCAGATTGTGGATCCTAGCTCTTGTGATTCTTTTCCCCCTCTTCCTCCTTGAAGTCTGCTTTCCCTATATGGCTAGAACGAGGCAAGTCCCAATTGGAGGGTAATTTCTCCTTGGGCATATTCTTGTGTTTATGCTTATGGATACGGGTATGGAAAGGATTCTTGGTGCGTGGAGGAAGTGACCGTGGAGCTAAACAGTGACGCGGAGTTTTCCCTCTAGTTGACATCCATGCAGTCCTCCTGACCCTGCTAGATCTTCCTAACACTCCAATGCTTGCAATGGTAGTGCCGGTGTGTTTTGCCTCTTCTTCACCTTCACACTTGATCTCCTTCTCCTGCCTGGGGTCTTGGAGGTCTTCCTCCATAGGCTCATTTCCCTTATCCTTGGTGGACACCATTGTGCTTCTAAACTTTCAAGAATAGTTCCTGGTAGAAACAGATCGAAACAAAAACACGACGAAAACACGATATACGAACCTCAGGGGATCCGGGGATTATACATTACGAAGTTTCACGACAAAAAGGAAGGTACTAGGAGAAACGAGTCAAAGGCGGAGTACGGAGTGGCCGCACCACAGGGGTAGGCCCGCGCCACAGGGTGGTGTGAGCCACCCTGGCTCTGTTTCCATCCCACTTTCGCTTCGTAGAGTTCCTTATTGACTGAAAACTGCAACAATATAGTTGGATAGTATTTTCGCAGAACTTTTTTACCAGAACTATTACCTATTTGAAAACAGACTCTGCAGGTCTCTAGGTTTGGTCCTTGGTAAAAAAATTCGGAGTCACCACTTGAATAACATCAATATCTTCATCTTCATACACTTATTACTTGAGTCATGAAACCTTTCATTTCCTTATTACACCATCTCTCCACTACCTGGAAACTTCTTTCACACAAAACTTCACACAGTTCTCATTAGCAACATTAGTATAAGTGAAGTGATAAAACCTTTTGAGTACAACTTCAACTGAGAACCATAAAAACATAATCTACTGTAGCAACTCCTTCCGAAGACCCGAAAAGAATTCAAAAAGGAAATCAAATAAAGAAGCAAATGCAAGGGTGGCAAAATCTGTCAAAACGGACCAGCAGGTAAAGATCAATTTTTTCGAAATTCTTCTGTTGCTCAAATCAAAAAGTGCAAAACTAACGAAAGTTAAATAACAACCTGGGGCAGAATCACAAACAATTACAGCTCAATCCGACAGAGAGAGATCTCTCACGAATTTTTACGGTGAAGCTCAAAAATCTGTTTTGGGACAGTAACTTCCCCAAATCTTACTTCTCTCTCATTAGAGGTTGATATTGACACAAAAACCAAACAAAAAGGATAAGGAGAGGTTATTACCGAAGTATTAACTTCCAAGACTCAAAGAAAGTAAAAAAACAAAAAAACCGCAAGTACAAATAAATTGGGTTGTCTCCCACAAAGCTCTTTCTTTATAGCCATTAAGATGGGCATGATAATTTCAAAGATGCAGACATAAGAATACAAATTGAGGTGAAAGAGAGCATTAAGAAGAAAAAATACACACATTTAAGTCTAACCCACTTCCTATGCAAGGGAATTTTGAAAATAAACAAGTTCTTGAAACTAGAGGCTACTAGTATAGGAAGACAAAAGAAGTGCAACATAAAAACTTTTAGCATAAATCGAGAAAACTTGATATTATTGAGATACATAAGAACACTTTTTCCTCTCTCATAGTAACTTTTAGTATCATGCATAAACTTAACAATATAACTATCACAAGGGCCATCGTAACAATGATAACTTATTCTAACAGAAAACACAGGAATACTAGTTCTTATAACACTACTTTGTGAAACAATATTAGGGATATCCTTACAAAGGACAGGGTGTCCCTCTTCTTCATACTTAGTAAGAAAGTCTTTCACATTTTCTATCATAGGTTCATCAACCATTTGTTAATCAGGTTCAACAGCTTTGCTTATACTTTCATCAACCATACTAGCTATCATAGAATGTTCCTTTATCTTAACTGGGAAAGGCATTTTCTCAATATAAGGTTCAGGTAAAACATGATTAGCAGTATAAACTTCAATATTTCTTACAGGAACACTCTTAACTATATCTTTATAGGGTTCATGATACTTATTCCACTTCTTTTTAGGCACTTCAATGTAGGAAGCAAAAGCCTTAAAATAAGAAGCAATAGCTTGAGAGTCTAGACCATAAGCATTTTTAATATTTAGAAAGTCATTAGTAACCATAAAAGATTCAATGCATTCATAAGCATAGTTTATACCTGACTTTCTACCTTTGTCATTCTCCCAAGCTTCAGCATTATCTTGAATACGGTCCAGAAGATCCCATTTAGCTTCTTCTTCCAAGCGAGTGAATTATCCAGCACAAGAAGCATCTAATAAATCCATATCATGTAGAGGGAGCCTTGCATAAAAATTATTGATAATAATATTGTTGGGGAGGTCATGAATGGGACATTTGAGCATTAGTAACTTCAATGTCCCCCAAGCTTGAGTTGTACTCTCTCCATCAAGAGGCCAAAAGTTATATATTTGATTCTGATCTTTATGAATCTCACTAGGAGGATAAAACTTTGAATAAAAGAGAGGTACTATTTCCTCCCATTCAAGAGCTTGAACATTCTTCAGCAGCTTATACCATTCCTCAACTCTTCCTTTCAGCGATAATGAGAATAACTTCTTCTTAACTTGATCTGTAGTAATACCTGCACACTTGAACAACCCGCATAATTCGTGTATAAAGAGCAAATGATCACCGGGATGGACAGTTCCATCCCCAACATTGTAGTTATCCATAACACGATCAACAATTCTTGTAGGTATTTTAAAAGCATCATTCTCAGCAGGTGGTGGTTCGTCTACTACCTTAGCAGTAATTTTAGCTTTACCAAATAATAAACTCAGCGAATTATCCATAACGAAAATAAAGCAACTAATAGAAGTAAACAATACTCATAGTAGAATTTCCATTACCAGTTCCACTCTCCAATAGAGCTTCACTCCCTGGCAACAGCGCCAGAAAATAGATGACCCACAAGTATAGGGGGTGTATCACAGTATTTTCGATAAGTAAGAGTGTCGAACCCAACGAGGAGCAGAAGGTGTTGGCTAGTGGTATGGATCATGAATTCTCTGTAAATATTTAGCAAACGGATTTTTAGGGGTTTTTGATAATTCAAGTAAATAAAGTAATTCGTGTATAAAGAGCAAATGATCACCGGGATGGACAGTTCCATCCCCAACATTGTAGTTATCCATAACACGATCAATAATTCTTGTAGGTATTTTAAAAGCATCATTCTCAGAAGGTGGTGGTTCGTCTACTACCTTAGCAGTAATTTTAGCTTAACCAAATAATAAACTCAGCAAATTATTCATACCGAAAATAAAGCAACTAACAGAAGTAATACTCACAGTAGAATTTTCCTTTACCAGTTCCACTCTCCAATGGCGCTTCACTCCTCGGCAACAGCGCCATGAAATAGATGACCCATAAGTATAGGGGGTGTATCGCATTATTTCCGATAAGTAAGAATGTCGAACCCAACGAGGAGCAGAAGGTGCTGGCTAGTGGTATGGATCAGGAATTCTCTGCAAATACTTAGCAAACCGATTTTTAGGGGTTTTTGATAATGCAAGTAAATAAAGTATGAGTAAATAAAAGGCAATAGGAATAAATGCAGCAAGTGGCCCAATCCTTTATGCAGCAAAGGACAAGCCGGTTGTTTTACTTAAGATGACCAAACGTTCTCGAGGACACATGGGAATTCTGCCAAGCGCTTTCGCTTCATATAGTTGATTAATCTTCTCTAGCTTGCTAAGTGTTGTGTGGGTGAACCTGTGCTAATGTACCGACCTTCCTAGGACTAATAAATACTTGTGATTATACCCCTTGCAAACATCCGTAAGTACAAAAAGTAATTAAGGTAGAAACCTAACCACAGCTTTAAATTCTAAGACCCTTATATCCCTTGTGCAATGGTTTCCTAACGGGGGTTCAGGTTTCTGTCACTCCGGCAACCCCTACGATTAGGAGCCAAATACACAATGCATTCCCCTTGGCCCATATAGGTGAAGTGTCATGTAGTCGACATTCACATGGCAACACTATAAGAAGTACACCACAACTTAAATATCAAACTATTGAATCTTTCTCAACACAACTCGACTACTAACAACATGACTTCTCCCATGTCCTCAAGAACAAAAAGAACTACTCACAAGAGATCATATAGATCATGATCAGAGATGGAATAATGATGTATAACAATCTGAACATAAACAATAATTCAATGGTTCCACTCAATAGCATCAACTACAAAGAGTAATCAACATCGAGAAAGTTTCCCCTAAGAACTATGCAAGATTCAACCCAATTGTTACAGCAATATGGAGATGGAGATGATGGTGTTGGTGGTGATGATGGTGGTGATGATGATGATCCCGATGAACTCCAGCTTGATAGTGGTGTTGATGGCGACGATCTCCCCTCTCTAGGGAGGAATTCCCCTGGCAAAAATCTGTCTGCCGGAGAGATCTTTCTCTCTCGGTGTTTTCTGCCCTGCAGAGGCAGTGGAATCCTTTTGTGGTTGCTCCCCGAGTATTAGGGTTTCGGGAGGATTATATATGCCAGAGGGGAGAGCCAGAGGTGGGCCAGGGCGGCCACACCACCTGGTGGCGCGGCCTAGGGTGGCCCGCGCCAGGGGGTGGTGTGGGCCCCCTGTGGCCCATCTCCACTCCTCCTTCTAGCTTCCTTCGTCTTCTGGAAAAATAGGATTTTCCGTATATTTTCCCAGATTTTCTGATCTTCGCGAATTTTGCCTCCAAACAGCATATTTTCCATCAGAATCCTGACTGCAGTGGTCCATGCTCCAAAATTCATCAACCATGCAAAAACAGATGAAATAACATAAGTATCATCTCTTAATATGAAATATATCAATGAATAACAGTAAATTATGATATAGAATAGTGATGCAAAATGGACGTATCAATGACCGCATTCGCCTTTGTGGATTTCCCTTACTATTCCCACTCCTTCTGGAGAAACACAGTGCTAAAAAACCCCAGACACACCCTCCTATAGAGATCACCACTGATTATTGTGTTTGATTTTTCTCGTCGGACGATCTAGCGGCTCAGAACTTTGTCTTCGGGTAATTTGCCTTCTACCAAGAATTCTAGGCAGGGATTTGTCCAGCTGGGATTTATAGGCAGAACTACTATGAGCGGCGAGTCAGATTTTGTCGGATAATCCTCATCAACTCATGTGACAGAGGGAACTTTAAGGTGCTCTAGAAAAGCACCATCCAGGACCTTTTTCCATGCAGATCCTATTGTTGATAGTGCATTTGCTTCCTTGTTTTCTGTTTGGGGAATGTATTGGACTTCAAACCCTTCGAACATTTTTGCTAGTTCATCCACGATAGCTCGATATGATGCCATGTGCTTATTTGCATTGCAGATGTCAGATACTTGTTGAGAAAATAAATCTGAATCTCCATAGCACATGAGTCAGCGAATGTCAATGTCTTTTGCAATTTGAATTCCATGCAGTAGGGCTTCATATTCGGCAATGTTATTCGACGTTGTAAAGTGGATCTGCAGTACATAGAATAGTTTGTGTCCTTGGGGTGATTTGAGTACCACGCTAGCCCCTGAACACTTTTGACCCGTCAAAGTGCAAGGTCCAATATTCCGACTCTGGGAGATTCGTGTTTTCTGCCATCTCTGTCAAATCAGCGACAAAATTGCCAAGTATCTGGGATTTGATTGTTGTACGAGGTCTATACTCAATGTCAAAGGCTACTAGCTCAATTCCTAAAACGGTACCACCCATTAAGGTTGCACCTCTATGTATCACGCCAATCCCTGGATCGGTTCATTGGCATACATAGCATCGATAGACATCAAAGAAATAACAATGCATCATTATTACAACGGAATGATCCAGAATATTTGAATTATTACATAGTTTGTAAAGCATAACGCTTGCTCAAATAACCAAGTATCAAATAGATAACATAAATACAGTAGCTCCAGTCTCCATTATGCACCACGGGCGAACAAAATGTTGAGTGGAGGGTCGCAACCTACAAGATCACTTAGAGTAATCGGAATAACCTGCAACATAAAAGGTTGCAGCCAACGAGTTGTCAATACTTTGAATATATTGGCAAGTGGAACTATGAGAGAACAACAAGACTAATATCTACATGCATATCTGGCTTGTGGGGTTTAGGCTTAGTTGTAGCAGCAAAATAAGTTCATCCTACCATTTTCAAAGCATTTCATCATCATCACACAACCCAATTAAGTTTCAACCACAAGTTTTAGCAATTACAAAGTCAGAGTGAACGGGAACATGGCATAACACCCTTAATTCAGCAACTCAATCGTCCATTACTAGGGACATGGCTAAGTACTTAGTTTTACACTCTACAGGGGTTGTCCACTTTACCCATATGACCTGGTCAACCCGCTCGTACCATGACACGCATTTTGAGTCATGATAGGGAGAATCCCAAGCAGAGATAATTCAAGAAGTAGTTGCCCAAGCCCATTCATGCACCGTACCAAGCTACCACAATTCACTACATCTATGGATACGAAGCGCTCGGTTCACCACGACCTAGTAAGTCCATCCAGCCACCCATAACTCACTGGCATATGGCTGTACACATAAGCTACCAAGCAAAGACAACAATCATTTCTCTAGAACCTGGGTGGCCATCCACAAGTGAGATACTTCGGTAAAACCATAGATATGGTCCTGGTATTCATGAACCAAGCATTTACCAATTTCACCCAGAGAGTTCATTAATTAAGTTGTTTTCAAAAAACCTAGCATGTTCATCCTTTAAAAACAATTCTTTATCATAGTGTATCCCACCCTCGTCTAAATAGCTCATATAAGCAAGACTAACATATGGGGGCTCACCTAGCAAGTAAACTATGACCATAACAGGATATAGCATAGCAATAGATTTCCTATACTTGCAAATACAAAAACAAAGCTACAATGAATATAGAAAATAAATAGGACTTTTATGAAGCTCCACTTGCCTTGGTAGTTGTCGGAGTCAAACACACAATCTTGGCAATCACAAGGTCCACAATCCTCACAATCTACATGAAAGTAATTCAACCAAATAAACAATCCACACATAGAGATCAACAAGTGTAACACGATACATGCATGGCACTTTAATAAAAGTTTCAGTAGTTTAGTTATGTTCTCTAACCAATAAAAGTTTTAGTAGTTTAGTTAAGTGTAGCACCCTGGTAGAACCACTACTAGAAAATCGATGTGCTTTGCCTTTGTGCATCATCATGACCACATGCTCATGTAATCATGCCACATTGCATTTGAGCATCTCATGTCATCATGCATCTGTTTGCCAAAACTATTTTCTAAAAGCCCACCTTTGTTTTCTAAACACCCCTTCTTTATTTCAAACTATTGATGGCTGTGATATACAACACTTTTTAGCAATATAAATTGTGTCATTTGCATATTATATCATGCTCCATATAACTATTGCTATGCTTAATATGCATGGTTCTTTGTTTTTGTTAAATTCAATATGAGCCTTGCACATTTAGTAGTTTAGGTAGAATTTTATCCCTCTTCCTTGTCTTTGACATGTGTGTAGGTGTTGGTGATGATTATGGATTAAACAAAGGCAAAAGGAACAAAGAGAGCATAGTATGGAGGAGCTGCAGGGACCAGACTTAGCCATTTGAGAGGTTGGAAAAGTCAATTTTCCAACTTCTCAAAATAAAGATCCAATACCAAAATATTGTAGCCCTCGATGATACGAACTCAACGAGCTGAAGAACACCCAAAACAGAGTTTGTATGAAGAAATGGCGGCCAAAATACTAAAGGGGACAAACGTTTTGACGAGCAACTATACGGTCGGAGTTATATTTTTGGTCGTATAGCTTCGCCCGTATAGTTGCCAAAAAGGTCGGAAACGACGGAATTTCTCCCCAAAAAAGCTCTAGAACCTTCCCTAAGTAATATGACGGTATTGGGGGAACCCTAGGGTACCCCCAAGGCATATATAAAGGAGGGAGGACCCAAGAGGAAGCATCCATCAACTATATACAAGATCTAGATCCCATCTACCGCCTCCACGGCAGCACCCTATCACTGTGCCGCCTCCATAGCCTCTCAAGCTCCACCAAGATCTAGATCTCCATTAACACCATCAAGCCATCCAAGCAAGAAGAGGAGGAGAAGGAGGACGCCACCATCACCGTGCCATCATCACCATCGCCATCACCGCTACTCCTTCATCCTTCCCCATCATGATCTTTGTGATGGGTTGTAACATGGCTTGAACCCCCTTTTTATTAATGTCATGATGATTTGAGTAATTGAAGTGTGGATTGTTCTTGAGAATTAATATGTTTGTGCTTTCTCTTTACATTACTCTATTTATGATATTATTCTAGTGATTGGAGACGTCCAATCCCTTGTTGAGGAATTTACTAGGGATGCCGGAGTGTCACAGAACTTATTATTAGTCTCTACTCGTCCATGGTACCTGACAACACCATGGGTAGAACTAATAGGCTATTTTCTATAAGTGGTTAGAGGAGGCAATAGCAACTTAGGATGCACCGCCCATTAAGATTTAATTTCCTCAAGATCCCTCATGATATAGATAGGTATAGTGTTGCGAATTGCTTGACCCCAAAGTGACATAACGGGATATCTTGTGACTAGCACACTTGCTTAGGAGTACGGTTCTCCATAGAGCTTAATGCCTTGCTCTGGTTTACCTTGATTGGTCTTGTTACCTTAATACACTCTTCTTTTACGGATCACCTGTGTCTGGAGAGGGTGTGGACAATTGAGTTGTCTAGTTGCCACTTACCAACGGTGGGACACAACATTATATAAGGGACCGCCACAATTATAACTAACATCTATTCCATAAGCACTTATCATGCACACCGGTATACACAACATTACTTGCGGAATCATAGCATTAATATTTCATCTCATTGCATTCACCTATTTTCAATTTTACTTTTGTTCTAGTTTTCTCCTAGTTCTGGTAGTAGTTATTACAAAACATCTTAAATTCATCTATCCTAGCAACTTATAGAATAGGATATTTCCAAATCACGGTTTGGGTGCGTACGTGGTCGCATTGACAACCGACTGCGAGGGTCGTGTTCGCCGAGCTCCCATCAGGACAATCTCTTAAATATTTGCTGCTGCAAGTATTCCAATAACCCTGCTTTGGTGCAGGAACTCAGTCACGTCAAATTGGCGCCGTTGCCGGGGAGCAAAGCGTTCGGTTATCTACTCGCACATAGTTTATTTCAGTTTACTGCTATTATCTTACTGCTTTCTTTTATATTGAAAACAATAAAAAAATCACAAAACCAAAAATTTATAAAAACTGTTGCTACTAATCATGTCTTCCGAGATAAATTTTGCTCAGGAGATAATACAAGCATTGGAGGAGATAAAGGATTCAAGTTCATCAAGCCTGATTGCTAGACATGAGCTAATAAATAAATTGCTGGACCAATTGGAAATGTATTCATTATGGTTGTGTGCTAATGATGGATCTTATTGCACAATTTGTATAACAGATGACCACCTTAATTTTCAATGTAAGTATTCCAACAAATCTACTCTAGCAAATTATAATAGAGATAAATCCTATGCTAGTTTGGAAGTACTAGAATACATTCTTTTCAAAGGTGCATCTGAAATGGTATTTAGACTAGGAAGTATTGATGTTGAAAGTGAAGCACTAGATGAAGTTTTTAATTTAGTATACCTCATATTCCTCTTTTGCGAAAATAATTTAAGTCAAGAGGAAAAGGAGCACAACGAAGAGGAGGAAGAACGGATTGATCACCCGCTCACACCTTCGACTCCTACTTTTGATTCTATCATTGCTATTAAAACACTAGTCGATGAAAAGGAGGAACAAAAAGGTGAGGTTGACAAAGAGAGTCACACTTCAACTTTTGTCTGTGATGCCTCTCACACTAGTAGTGATTTTTATAATGCTAAAATTGATGATAATTGTTCTGCGGAGGCCTTGTGCCTAGACACTCATATGGAGAGCATTAATAATAATGAACTAGAGATAGAACCTTGTTATACTAACATGCAGGGTCCTGAACTCCCTGCTATGAAAGAAGAATACTATGAAGTGTTCCCCTACACAGGTAACCAAGGTAAAGATTTAAGAATTTTATATGAATCTCAAATCCTCTCATTGCAGCTATACACAGAGGCATGTTCACGAAGCTTGGTGCATCAACACTCGCTTGAAAGCGAGAACTTGTTCATCTACATGATGCTGATGCACCATAAGTGGGTACGACTCCGACCGAACTCTACTTCGAAATGTTCCAAGCTGGTATATACAACCTCACCTCGAGTTGATATCTGTTGGGATCCAGGTGGGTAATTTATCGAGCATCCTAGCCTGGCTTTATGGCTTTAAAAAGAGCACTTCCCGGGAGGCAACCCAGAAGTCATTAGGCATCTTTCTTAGTTTTGTGTCTTGAGTCTATTTGCATTCATATTGTATTCGCACTTTTATTCTCCGCATGTCTTGCTATTAGAGTAATCTTGTTGAAGTTTTCAAAAGGTAGAATTTATTGTTATTATGTGTTGCTCGGTTGTACTTAAATCCCGTTATATACATCCTGTTTTTGGTCGATAATTTTAACTATCAGTTTACTGTTATAAACAAGGTATATCACTAAGTTACAGGAAAATAAATAATTTTCGAAGAAATAGAAAATTTTTGATGTATACAGAAGGTTTCACGACCAACTATACGGCGAGAATAAAAATTCCGGCCGTATAGTTCTTGTCGTATAGATATTTTTGCCATCGATAATTTTTCTTTCATATGTATTGAGAGTTTAACGACCAACTATACCGCGGGAATAAAAATTCCGGCCATATAGCTCCGGTCGTATAGATATCGGTGCCTTCGTACAAATTCTTTTCTAATATACTGAGAGTTTAACGACAAACTATATGGTGGGAATAAAAAATTCCGACCGTATAGTTCGGGTCGTATAGATATCTATGCCTTTTCATATTTTCTTTCCTAGGGACAGACAGTTTGATGACTAACTATACGGCAGGAACATTTTGTTCCGGCCATACAGTTGCGCCCGTATAATTGCTATGACCACAAAATCTCTATGGGAAGGTTACCCCGGTATCAAAATTCCAATATACTTTCTCCTAAGAAACTTCCTAGACTGTAATTCTCTATAGAAGTTCATGTTTCCTTTTATTTTCCTTTTTATCAGTGGGGTAAACGAACTATGTTCGTATACAAAACCAATGCATTTTATTTTGTGTGTTATTTTCGCAGGAACTTGAACCTTGTGTGACGACGTGTACGGTAGTGCCAACCGTGCAAACACTCGTATGAGCCACTTGGTTCCTTCAATTCAACATTACAACAATCATTGTCTGGTAAAACCTTCCAACTAGAACCTCTTTTAAATAAGCACATAGGGGTTGCACACTCGTGTCTTGTATCCTGTTTCACTTGCACCTCATCACAATCTAGGAGAGGCCTCTTATAGAACTAGTTTGTTGACTTAAGTATGGTTATTAGGTTGATGAACCGACTCAGTGGGACTTGTATTTTTATCACTTGTGAGCTAAACCCGTGTCTTCAGAAACACAAAGTTATTTTGTCTTCTTTCTATTCTTGTTCCTACCTGGTTCTTAAGGAAGGCATACACCAGACGTGAAGCATTGATTAAAGCCAAGGTTCTTTGTGCATCAAAGTAGAGGTTAAAAGCACCTCAACGGTAAAGTGTGTCACCCTTGGTTTAACTTAAGCTTGGGGAGGTAACCACTTCTTATACTCTCTTTGGATAACTACATTTTCTCTTTTGTTTTCATGATATTCTCAAAGTTCTTAGCTTGGGGAGGTTGTTTTGCATGTGTAGAGTCTTGTGCAAAGTTCTTTATCTTAAAAAGTGTTCATGCTATTATGTATCTCTGTGTTTTTGAATGCTTGCTTAGGTGAGATTTTGTTCATATTTATATAAGGGATATACTTGCTCATGTTAGGCCCCATAGGAGACAAGCCATAGCTTTGATGCACCTTGTTCAACTTTTATCTAGCTTGTGAAAAATATTGTGATCCTCTAAATATAAATTGCCATGTTCTCTACATTTTTAAAAGAAAAAATATAATAAAGAAGTTCTTCGAAACTTGCTAGTTGTCACTGTTCAGAATTGTCTTGAGTGAATGGTTATGGAGTAGCACGACCCCATAGTGCTAGAAATGATGGTCTTAAATAGATGCTTACTGAGTGAGTTGTCAAATAAGAAATGATGTTTCAAAGTTTCGAGATTACATATGCCAAAATTTTGTCTTGGAAATCAAAGTGAGATATTTCTTTATGCATCTCCTGCGCCACTATCGGACAACATGGGATGCAAACAACTCCGATGGCCTTTAAACAATCCAAAAAGAGTAAACTCTTGGAGCTTGTCTATGAGTTGCCCAACATATGTAGAAAAAATGCTATATTTGGGTATGCATTGGTATTATCATGGGCATGCGTTAAAATCAAAAGTCGGAATACTCCTCTGACCGCTATGAGAAATCATTATACCGAAAAGGGAAACCTTGGTAATGATCACGAGTGTCCTTCCTAGCCTGCATAGTCTTCATTGAACATATACCACTCTTTTGGCATGGTCTCGTTACTAAGAAATATATTTTCTATGAGATCAATAAGCGAAGTTTGCACTTGAGAGACTTAAATAGATGACATGAGTGGGCAGCATTGGAAACTCTATTTCTAATTATGATTGACAACTAACCGTGTTCATCTTTGCCTTATACAAATAAAAGTACGAAAATACAATAAAGTGCGTATAGAAGGATCACAAGTTTACTTGCAAGCTAGATTTCACTTTGACAAGGGGCATAGAAATTTTTGACTAATCTCTAGTGGTTTGGAATAATATAACATAGCTTATATTGCCTTATATGATTATGTGCTCTCTTACTTTGAGCTTGCAAGAAAAACAAGGATATGGTGCATTGATTTCCAATGATAATCAAGATCACATCCATTAAGTTATTGATCCCTTTTGCTCGAGGACAAGCAAGATCTAGCTTGGGGAAGTTGATGGCTATGATATACAACACTTTTTAGCAATATAAATTGTGTCATTTGCCTATCATATCATGCTCCATCTAACTATTGCTATGCTTAATATGCATGATTACTTGTTTTTGTTAAATTCAATATGAGCCTTGCAAATTTAGTAGTTTAGGTAGAATTGTATCCCTCTTCCTTGTCTTTGACATGCGTGTAGGCGTTGGTGATGATTATGGATCAAACAAAGGCAAAAGGAACAAAGCGAGCATAGTATGGAGGAGCTGCAGGGACCAAACTTAGCCATTTGAGACGTTGGAAAAGTCAATGTTTCCAACTTCTCAAAATAAAAATCCAATACCAGAGGGTTGTAGCCCTCGATGATATGAACTCAACGATCCCAAGAACACCCAAAACGAAGTTCGTATAAAGAAATGGCGGCCAAAATACTAAAGGGGACATACTTTTGACGAGCAACTATACGCGCGGAGCTATATTTTTGGTTGTATAGCTCCACCTGTATAGTTGCCAAAAAGGTCGCAAACAACGGGATTTTGCCCCAGAAAATCTCCAGAACCTTCCCTAAGTCATATGATGGTACTGGGAGAACCCTAGGGCACCCCCAAGGCCTATATAAAGGAGGGATACCCAAGAGGAAGCATCCATCAACCATATACAAGCTCTAGATCCCATCTACTGCCTCCACGGCGGCGCCCTGCCGCTATGCCGCCTCCATAGCCTCTCAAGCTCCACCAAAATCTAGATCTCCATCAACACCATCAAGCCATACAAGCAAGAAATGGAGGAGAAGGAGGACGCCGCCATCACCACGCCGCCACCATCACCACGCCGTCATCACCATGTCCATCGCCGCTACTCCTTCATCCTTCCCCATCATGATCTTCGTGATGGGTTGTAACATGGCTTAAACCCCCTTTTATTAATGTTATGATGATTTGAGTAATTGAAGTGTGGTGTGTTCTTGTTAATTAATATGTTTGTGCTTTCTCTTTACATTGTTCTATTTATGATATTATTCTAGTGATTGAAGATGTCCAATTCATTGTTGAGGAATTTACTAGGGATTCACGGAGTGTCAGATAACTTATTATTAGTCTCTACTCGTCCATGGTACCTGAAAACACCATGGGTAGAACTAATAGGCTATTTGCTATAAGTGGTGTGTGAAGACAATAGCAACTTAGGATGCACCATCCATTAAGATTTAATTTCCTCAAGGTCACTCATGATATAGATAGGTATAGTGTTGCGAATTGCTTGACCCCAAAGTGACATAATGGGATATCTTATGACTAGCACACTTTCTTAGGAGTACGGTTGTCCATAGACCTTAATGCCTTGCTCTTGTTTACCATGATTGGTCTTGTTACCTTAATACACTCTTCTTTTACGGATCACCGGTGTCCAGAGAGGGTGTGGACAATTGAGTTCTCTAGTTGCCACTTACCAACGGTGGGAGACAACGTTATATGAGGGCCGCCACAATTATAGCTAACAACTATTCCATAAGCACTTATCATGTACACCGGTGTACACAACATTACTTGAGGAATCATAGCATTAATATTTCATCTCATTGCATTCACCTATTTTCAGTTTTACTTTTGTTCTAGTTTTCTCCCAGTTCTAGTAGTAGTTATTACAAAACATCTTAAATTCATCTATCCTAGCAACTTATAGAATAGGCTATTTCCAAACCCAACACGGCTGCGAGGGTCGTGTTCGACGAGCTCCCATCGGGACAAACTCTTAAATATTTGTTGCTGCAAGTACTAAATAACCCTGTTTTCGTGCTGAAACTCGGTCACATTAACTATAAACCCTGATCCTCTCCGGATCTTTTATTTGTCTAAAAACTATTTACGAAAGCCTTTTAAAAATTTAAAATAAGTAATTATAATATTTTCGAGAAGGCAGCCGGCCAGGCCTAAAGGCCCAGGCAGCCAGCCTACTAACCAAAAACCAAACCCTAACCTAATCCCTAACCCCAGCCGCACAGTCCTCAGCCTTCTTCCTACAGTGATGACAGACGCCAGTAGCAGTCCTCCGCAGAAGCACCTCGCCCTACCGCATGTGCTCCGTCGACCCCCGCTCAAGCTCGCCCACCCTTTAGGGTCTACACCTGCTACTAGGAGCAGCTTCCCTGCCTTTGTTTTGTCGTGCAGGGCACTGCTATTGAAGATCTATTCGGAGCCACCGATATTGTGATACGGTTGATCTTGGGCTTGGTCAGTTTGTCTTTCCTGTGTTGGTACCTCCGTACTCGACATCCTCTTCGAGGCAGCGCCATAAACAAAGATCCGCATCGACAAGTTCACCTATGATGGCACACCCGAAGACCGCATTGGTGCTAAGCACAACCTAGCATGGAGGACACCGACAAACAAACAATCAAGATCTTCTTGTCGGCAAGACCTTCTCGATGAGAATGTTTTTGAAGAATGTACATGGCACCCCTGAGGACCCCGACACCGATCCCAAGTCCGCCATCGATGAATAATGTGGAACTCCAAGGCCTTCGACGCGGAACGCCATGCTCTTCTACACGGAGCATATGTCTAAAGCCCCATCCCCGGACCCGGCGACCAAACCCGAACCACCTCGAACCAAGATCGCCGAACACCAATGTGTGACCCCTATCTATCCTTATTTTATAAATATCATATAAACTTGTTGCATATTAATTCATCCTTACTCGCATGCATGTTTACTTGTTTGGGGGTACTTCATCGATTCATCTCCTAATTGAATATGGAGACCATATGCGGGATTTTCTAGTCTTATAGTGACTCCATTTAAATTTGTGTAGCAAACCAGTGTCATTTTTTGCCTTGTTAAGTAAACATTTAAATTGTGGGTATCTAAACAACATGAACCTTCTTAGTAATTGCCGGGACCCCAAGTCCGCTTAATATCGCCTAGATGCATCGCATCTTTACCATGTCATGCATCATATCATAAACATGCCGATTTTTTGCTGTAGTATTAAATAGTGCATCTGGTGTTTCTTTTAGTAATTTGGTTCTTCGCGGATTAGGCCGTTGAGATGATGCGAGTATCGACAAGTTCTTTGAATAATGAATCTTCGGCAATGTTTCCCAGGCGAGCATTCTCCCCCTTTCTACCTATTTTGCATTTATAGTCTTTACTTCCTCTTATTGATCTATTGCTATCCGTGTTGCGATATTTCAATTTCTGTGCACCATTTATATTCCTTGCAGCCTCTATATTGCCTTGGACACATCCTATTGCCTATTGTTTGATAGAGAGTTGGCCTTGTGCGTCGTAGTTTCTTGCTCAGGTGCTGCTTCACGCCATTGTCGTTCCACCGTTGACGGAAGGTTGACACATGCTTAATGAGGGAGATGCTTAATGGTGAAGATGATCATGGCTTTAGTTACAACTTGTTAAATAAAATGCTGGCAATAGATATAACTAAAGAAGACCGGTGGGCAATATATAATGTTTGGTTTTTAACCGCTCACTTGTGTCCCGTAGGCCCCGAGTACTTGATACATGTTCCTTGACTATCGCACTATCCGCATGTGGGACCATGAATCCCCTTAGCCAGAGCTTGATTCATTTCTTATTTCTTGGAGCCACAAACTAGTTTGGGGCATTATTACTATCATGTACTTATGCCATGCTTTACTACTTTATTTACTATTGTCCGTGGAGGGCCTGTACTGTTTTGGAACATGGAATGTTTTCGCGGTATCGACAAGACTAGTCACTCTTTCGGGTTCCCAGTCATTTATAGCCATTGACACAAACCTTGGGTCCGTCTTGGAGCCGGTCAACTTCGTTGCGGGTAGCTTAGTGGGGTGGTCCCCTGAAATATTTTATGAATCTTGTGATTGCTTTGTCGAGAAAGCCTCGTTGGGTTTTTATTTGATTTTTCCGAGGTTGATCCTGCGTGTGTTGCTATTTATGCACCCCTACAGGGTAAATCTTTCTGAAAGCCGTGTCCGCAGTTATGGACGACTTGGAGCACAGTATCTCGATCATAGACAACCATAACTAAAGTAGTGCTATAAATTTTACTTTGGCATGTCTAGTAATCAGTTTATTACAACGGAATGAGTAAATAAAAGTGCCAACCACTGATGGATTTGGGATATCTCTGGATAATTGTATCTGACTAGTAAGTATTATAACTACAATGGAATGGTTAACTAAAACTGTCCACTGCTTACGATATTGGGATGAGTCGTGCTATCTATATCTGACTAGTAAGTGTTGCAACTATAATGGAATGAATAAAACTGCCAACTGTGTGAGCTCCTCGGTTTGACTTCCTCGTTTGGTCTCGAGGGGGAATACCAGGATGGGTATGATTTGTGTTAGTATCAGGTTGGATATGAATAGGTCTTTCTTACCTCCTCTCTAATAGCCGACAGTTATATCGAGTCTCTATAGGTTATATAGTGCATGCTTCAATGTCGCTTCAGTCCATCATACCTATGTAGGCGAGAGCTGCCGAATTCTAGACTCGCCGTGTACTAGCCTCAGTACTGACTGCTCCCTTTTTTTCCTTTGCCCTTTGTCGGCACCACTTTTTGCTTTGATAGGTATAAGTTTGACGAAGTTAGCAGGGTTACCCTTCCGGCTTGGCCTAGGCAGGGTTATGGACACCATTGGTTATTCTTCAGGGCTCTTAGCCTCATTTGCATCTTATTCGTACTTGGATGTTGTATCGTTTTCAAGGTAATTTAGATCTTTGTATTGTATATCTGTATTCTTGACTCATGGAGTCGTTGTTGTATATATATATATATTTTGTGGGTTCCATTGTGGACTATTGTGTAATGATATTACTTCGTTTTCCACCCGCACGCACGTGTCTGATGGGCATCTTTGAATCGTTTCAATGCGGGTTTGGCGGGAATCGCTATAATCTGCATAGGGCCGATTCAAGGGTGTTACATTAAGAATCTACTGTAGACAGTGCTATTAAAGTTTGACAAAAAAGTACTATCGGACAAACATTAAGATTTTGAGCCACGGGCAAAATGAATTATGCTAAAAAGATATATAGATATTTTTCTATAATTTTTATACTACTTTAAGCCTTTTATAAACTAAAGAAATTACATATAATATACCTGCAGTATTATTACGGAATCAAATTTGACGTATATTATTTGTATTTTTCTGAGCAGTAGATATTGTACTATGAATTTTTGAAGCTTTAATCATTATCTGGAAAAATCTAATTCCTATAATTCACGAGGGAATATTCTGGGGAATATTCTGGGGAATATTCCCGCGGACTAGTCAACCGATGTGGCGCTGACTGGGGCCTTTTGACCAGTCAGCGGTCCACTTGGGGCAGTGAACGGCCGATCCAGGCCATCCATCCACAATCCAAAGGCCGAGAGCTCGAGCTCTTGCTCACCTTGCTTCGACGGCGGTGGCGGCTCGGCGATGATGGCAGGGCGGTGCTCCGGTGATCCACGATAGAGGCAGAGCGGTCTACGGGTGTCACGAGTGGCGGCGGTCATGGGGACAGGGTCGGCGCGGGTGGCATCTTCCTTAGGCGACAACGATTGGCGGTTGGGTGAGGTCGGCTCGACGGAGCTCCGACGGCAGATTCAGTGCCTTCGGTGGTCCTGCGCGGAAGGAGGAGCAGTCAAGGCAGCGCGGCTCAGGGCGGTGGTTCAATTTGAAGGCAAAAGAGAAGGGGGACGGTCGGACGGCTCTTACCGAGCTCCAATGGTGGCGCGGTGGCGGAGGAACTCCAACGAGGGATTACGACGTCGAGGTGGTGCAATCCGCTAGGGTTTGAAGGGCTTTTGGAGAGGGAAAGGTAGGCTATATGGGGGTGTGTTCGGGTGAAGCTGGGGGTGACGATTCCGAATGGAATTGACGGTCTCCCACAAGAAACAGCGACGACGGGCGGAGTCCGTGTCGAGCATGAACAGCTTGGGCGGTAGGGACTGATAGGCGGGGCCCATTCATCAGAAAAACAAAACAAAAAAGAAACGGAAAAGGCGAAAAGAGCGTGTGCACGGCTAGAGGCTTGGGCCGCTAGCAGACCTGCGTGGCTGCGCTAGCTGGAACGCGCGCGCGACGCGCTGCTATGGCTGATGCGCTGCTACCTGGGTGGTCCTGCTAGGCCATTGCGGGCTGGCGGTCTGGCTGGCTCACGCGGTCTTTTTTTTCTTTTATTATTATTTTTATTCTCTGAACGTGAACTTAATTGAACTGTAAGTTTTTTTGTGAAACTACAATAGTTTGAATTCTAAAAAGGCCATAACTTTTGATGTATAACTCCAAATCGAGTGAAACGAATTTCTACAGTTTTTTAATCAAATAACCTATGTAACTAAGCATATAGGATGACTATATAATACTATCCAAGCAGATGCAAGGTAAAACCATGCCTAGGCTTATAAATATGAAGAACATGCAAAACTAGTGGTATTTTGGCAAAAGCTTTAAAACAGATTTTTTTTGCAAGGATGCTCATGATGCAACGACATGTATGATGCAGTACCAAATCTAGAATTTGGGATGTGACAAGACTAACCCCCTTAAGATGAATCTCGTCCTCGAGATTCGACATGGCTAGCAAATAGGTGTGGGTGGTCCTCTCGGATGTCGTCTTCTCGCTCCCAAATGGCTTACTCTTCGGTGTGATGGCTCCATTGCACCTTGCAAAACTTTATCGTCTTGATGCGTGTAAACCTCTCCGTTGTCTCCAAAATCTTGACCGGCTTCTCCTCATAGGTCAAGTCATTCTCTAGCTGAACTTCATCTAGTGGCACGGTGTCTCTCAACAGTGTATCCACCATCTCTGGATGGCACTTCTTCAGCTGGGACACATTGAACACGTCATGAACAGTGGATAGAGCTTCTGGCATCTCCAACTGATATGCAACCTCTCCCTTGCATGCTAAGATCTTGTATGGTCCTATAAACCAAGGTGCCAGCTTACCCTTAATTCGAAAGCTATTAATTCCACGTAGTGCCGAAACTCTGTGGTATGCTCGATCTCCAATCTTATACACCACTTCCTTGTGCTTGGAATCAGCATAAGTCTTCTGTCTTGATTATGCTATCTTCAACCTATCTCGAATCAAACTGACCTTTTTCTCAGCATCCTTAATCAAATCAGGTCCAAATAGTTGACACTCACCTACACCATCCCATAACAATGGTGTTCTGCACAACTTACCATATAGCACATCGAAAAGTGACGTCTTGATGCTAGATTGGTAGCTGTTGTTGTAGGAAAACTCGGCATAAGGAAAATTCTCATCCAAACTAGAGCCATGAGCTAAGGCCCAAGCTCTCAACATATCCTCCAGAATCTGATTCACTCTCTCTGTCTGACCATCCGTCTGGGGGTGCAAAGTTGTAGTAAACTCCAATATAGTTCCCAGCGACTCGTGTAGCTGGTGCCAAAAGTGAGAGGTAAATTGGGTGCCCCTATCCGACACAATACTCTTGGGGACTCCGTGTAGGCACACAATTCTGTTCATGTAGATCTTGGCTAACTTAGCACTGGTGTAAGTGGTCTTCACGGGTATAAAGTGAGCTACCTTGGTCAAGTGATCAACCACTACCCAAATAGAGTCATATCCTAATGTCGCCCTAGGCAATCCTATGATAAAGTACATTCCAACTCTATCCCACTTCCAATCAGGTATCGGCAATGGCTATAGCAATCCAGTTTTCTTTTGGTGCTCAGCCTTCACTGTACTACAGACATCATATAAAGAAATATATTCTGCAATCTCTCTCTTCATATTAACCCACCAAAACCTATCCTTCAAATCCATATACATCTTCGTGTTACCTAGATGTATAGAGTATGGAGATTCATGAGCTTCCTGAAATATAAACTTCCTAATCTCCGGATCGTTGGGCACACATAAGCGATCCTTGTACCATAGTGTTCCTTGGTCATCCTCGCGAAATCCTTATGCCTTACCCTTGGTTATGTTTCCACTTATTTCCTCCATGTCACTATCCTTCTTTTGAGCTTCTCTAATCATATCTAGAAGCATTGGCTTGACTTCCATCATTGCCAAATATCCCTCGGATACTACCTCCAACCTCAGGTCCTTGAATTGTGCACACAAAGCCTTAGGTAATTCTCCCACTATCAGACCATTAGCATAAACCTTGCGACTCAGCGCATATGCTACAACATTGGCCTCTCTTGGGTGATATTGCAAACGCATATCATAATCCTTTATGAGTTCCAACCATCTCCTTTGTCTCATGTTCAGCTCCTTCTGCGTAAATATGTATTTTAAACTCTTATGATTTGTGAACACATTGCAATGCTTCCCCATCAGATAGTGTCTCTACACCTTGAGTGCATGCACAACTGACGCTAACTCCAAGTCATGCATGAGATAATTCCTCTCACAGTGTTTAAGTTGGCGTGAGGCGTAAGATACCACTCTTCCATCCTGCATCAATACACTACCCAGTCCTTGACGAGAAGCGTCACAGTACACTTGGAAATCCTTCTGAATATCCGGCAAACACAAGATAGGTGCGGTCACTAGGCGTTGCTTCAGTTCCTGGAAACTAGCTTCACACTCCTCGGTACATTCAAATTTCTTCTCCTTCTTCAATAGTTCAGTCATTGGCTTCGCAATCTTGGAGAAAATCTCTATGAACCTTCTATAATATCTGGCAAGTCCGAAGAAACTCTGAATATCTCCCACATTCTTGGGTGACTCCCATTCTGTAACCGACGATACCTTTCTTGGATCAATTGCAACTCCTTCACCTGACACCACGTGTCCAAGAAATTCAAAAGTGTTCAACCAGAATTCACATTTGCTTTTGCATATAATTTATGCTCCCTCAAATTTTCCATAATCAGTCGCAGGTGCTTCTCATGTCCAGCATCATCCTTGGAATATATCAGTATGTCATCAATGAAAACCACCATGAATTTATCCAAATACTCCATGAATATCTTGTTCATCATGGTCATAAAATATGCCAGAGCATTTGTCAGTCCAAAATACATAACCGTATACTCATATAAACCATACCTAGTGGTGAAGGCGGTCTTTGGTATGTCTTCCTCATGGATCTTCAATTGGAAATAACCCAACCTCAGATTGATCTTGGAAAACACCTTCGCTCCTTCCAACTGATCAAACAAATCATTTATATTGGGCAGTGGGTATTTATTCTTGATAATTACTTCATTAAGCGAGTGATAGTCAACCACCAATCTCTTACTATTGTCCTTGTTCTCCACAAATAGAACAGGCGCGCCCCAAGATGATGATTTGGGCCGAATAAATCCCTTGTCCAACTGCTCTCTAAGTTGCTTCTTCGATTCCTTCAGTTCATCCGCATCCATCTTGTACGATCCCTTGGCTGTCGGTCCAGTTCCCAGCATCAAGTCACTGAGAAACTCCACATCCCTGTCAGGTGGCATCCCTGGCAGCACATCCAGAAACACATCGGGGTATTCCTTTACTACGGCCACATCCTCCAGGCTAACCCCCTTCAGAGAATTCAACTCAGCCACTCCAATATTGATAGGCGACTTATACCTGATTCTTTCTCCCCTAGTGTGGTGAGTGCAATTGCTCGTTGAGCACAATCTATATGACCATGATGTTCCGACATCCAATCCATGTCCAATATGACATCCAGACCTTGGGATCCTATTATAACTGGGTGTGTAGGAAATGCATAAGCACCAATTTCTAATGTCAACCCTCGACATGTTGCACTAGCTGTCATCCATCCCCCAGGGTAACTTACATTAATAGATCCCCTAAGAGCCTCAGTAGGTAGCTTATACTTATCCACAAATGCCCTTGATATGAATGTATGCGATGCACCAATATTGAAAAGAACAAATACAATGTGTGTATTGATTGGAAACTTACCAACCACCAGCTCTGGTTGATTCTAAATCTCCTCAACGTTCACATGGTTGATTGTTGCTTTCTGGTTTGCGTTAGGCTTGCTTCCTACGTCAACCTTCTTCTCTGGAAAATTATCAGCATAGTGCCCCATCTTCTTGCACTTGAAGCACTCCACTTCACTAAGATCCCTCCTACTAGTGCGGTTGTGTCCATTGTTCCTCCCAGAGTTTCTATTGTAGCTCTTGTGGCCATTATGGTGGTGGTCATTTCCTCCACAGTGCTGGTTCCCATTGCCTCCACAGTGACTGTTCCCATTACCTCCATTGTAATGGTTTCCATTACCTCCACGGTGATGTCCAGAGTTCCCATTAACATGGTGGGAAGTACGAGCCGGATGGTGTGACCCTGAGTTGTGGTTGCCATTATACTTCCTCTTGCGCCTTTCAGCTTGGCCCTATTTTCCCTCCAGAATTCTAGCCTTATCCATCTGAGTCTAGAAATCAGGGGCATGTACAATAGAAAGCTGAACTGAAAGCTCATCATTCAGACCATCGAGGAATCTCTCCCTCCTCTTGGCATCTGAGTCCACATCCTCTGGTGCATAGCGAGACAGATTAGAGAAATCATCTATGTATTATAACACATTGCGGTGATTCTGGCGTAGGTTGCGGAACTCCCTCTCCTTCAAGCTCATAACTCCAGTAGAGACATGGTGAGTCTTGAATCCTTCTTCAAATATCTCCCAAGTAACAATAGCAATGGGGTGGGTGATCTAGAAAGTATCCCACCAAGAAGCAGCTGGTCCTTCCAACAGATGAGCAGCGAACCTCACCTTCTAAGAATCGGTGTACCCAACTGTCACCAAGTCCACCGAGCTTAGCTAGTCTAGTGAAATCATTGGCTCAGGTGTAGTAGAGAACTTGACTGACCCCAACCTCAGAAATCGAGCAAGAGCATCCACTTGCGGGGGCGGGTTGTTGTTACCGTTGTTGCCACAAAATAGTTTAGAAACATTGGTAACAACATTAGGCATAGCAAAACAACAAATAAGCAAAAACCAGAAATCTGCCTGAATAGTACTGCCCTGTTCACGATTTTTTTTGCCTGACTTAAACTCGTCCGGAATTTTTGCTGATTTTTGTGCACATAGTACATGCAAGTACGCACCAGATCCCAATTTTTTCCGAGTTTTAGAAGTTGCTAGTAAAATATGAAAAATCGCATAGTACAGTAGATTCAGCAGTAGTAATATCACGAATTTTACCAAAAACTTGGCCAAATATCACTTAGTAAACTAGAAAAGTGGCCCGCGCACATGCGTAGGCAACATCTTTTGTGTATGGAACATGTTCATGAATTTAGTTTTTTATAGGTATTATGTACATATGTTATTATAATTATAGTTTTGTTTTTGTATATTTTTCTATAAGATATCTCTTAAATGCTTTAAACCCATGAACCCTGTTTACCTTATAGAAAAAAATGAAACACAATAGTTAGAAGAGTTTGGAAAATGAATATTTATACTAAGGTATAACTTTGAACAAAAAAATCGCATCTATAATTTCATTCGTTAGAGGGTAACTATTTGAAAATTTAGAGTACGACTAACGTGATTACACACATTATATTGATCATCCACTACAACCATAGCTTATCATTATTTTCGCCAGAAATCTACTAAAAGTCCTCTTTTTACATATTTCATTGACCTCCCTTTTATCCCTATTTTGTTTTGTTGAATGGAACTAAGGAATTGACTTATCGAGGTAACCACATCTTCAGGCACATGGAGGTCTAGCTATTTCTTCTAGACCTATGGCATATCCATGTATGATGTCTTTACATCCGTGTATGAGCCATCATTCAAGGACCGAGAGAAAACAACGATCGTGGATATGGTCGGTGAAGTGTTGAACACATATATTTTTCTCACATTCCATGCACCAAAAAATAAATCATTTTTTCGAAATGGAGGCAGCGCCCCGGCCTCTGCATCAAAGTGATGCATACAGCCACTTATTTTATTGTAAAATCAAAATTCTCACGAAGAGTTACAAAAGGTCCGAGAAAAAACAGTAAACAACCAACAGCAGTACTAGACCAGCTCAAACCCAAAAAGGTGAGAGACAAAACCTAGGCTAAAGCATCATGAGGTGATTCTAAGATCACATCGCCACCCACATTGGCTGTAAAGGACCCGTGTAACCTTCTCCAGCAAGTCGCATCCAGTATGCATAACCTGTCTGCCCTTCACAGGCTGTACGAGCGACCAAGTACGGATCCAGTGGGACGCCATAAGAATAACCTGCAAAAAAGATATAGATCGATTGTTGTTAAAGATAAAATCATTCCGGGCATTCCAAATTGCCCAAACAATTGCACAAGCTCCCACCCGAATATTAACTTTTTCCTTCTTGGGGATACCCTTGAGCCAATTCCAAAAAGATTAGGTATGCTTGACGGTGGAGAAATATTTGTAGTCATGTGGATTATACGCCATATGATTTTAGCAAAAGGACATTCAATGAAAAGATGTTGTATTGACTCGGCCTTGTCACAAAAAAAACACCCAAAATCCCCATTCTAATTTTGTTTTTTCAAATTATCTTTAGTAAAGATCTCTTTATTGTACACGAACCACATAAAAATTCTGATTTTTAGCGGTACCTTAATTTTCCATATGTACTTCTTTAGAAACCTCGTGTTTCCATTTATTAAATCAAGATACATGGACTTGACAGAGAACTCACCACATTGAGTCAACCGCCAAATAAATCTATCTTTTTCGTCCGTTAAATTAATTTGCATAAGCCTATTCACCAGATGCAACCATGAGTTCCATTTGTTACCTATCAAAGCTCTTCTAAAAGACATATTCATTGGATTTGAAGATAGAACATCAGATACGGTGCCTTGTTTCCATAAAGTAATATTATATAAAGAACTATATTGTTCTGCTAAAGTAGTCTCCCCCAGCCAAACATCCTCCCAAAATCGTGTGCTAGAGCCATTATGGACTTCGAAATGACCTTTGTCTAGATAAACCTGTTTCACCTTCATCAAGCCTTTCCAGAAAGGGGAATCACTCGGTTTTGCAGTCACTTGTGACAAAGATTTCGAGTGCACATATTTGTTCAACATGATTTCCTGCCAAACTCCCTCTTCATTCATTAATTTGTATAACCATTTACTTAGAAGGCAAATATTCTTAATTGCAAGATCTTCAATCCCTAAACCACCTTAGTCTTTTGGCCGGCAAATAATGTTTCATTTTGTTAGTCTATACTTTTTCTTATGATCGTCGCTTTGCCAAAAGAAACGAGATCTAAAAAAATCCAAGCGTTTCCTAACCCCAATAAGTATTTCTAGAAAAGACAGTAAGAACATGGGTAAACTTGTTAGAACTGAGTTAATTAGGACCAAACGATCACCATAGGACAATAACTTCCCAATCCAATTTCCAAGCTTAATTTCAAAATGATCTTCCATAGTCTTCCATTCTCCATTTTTTTAATTTGCGGAGGTGGATAGGTATACCAAGGTATTTAAAGGGTAGATCCCCAGATTGACGTCCAAACAGATTCTTATATTCATCATCTAATGTTTTGGCTTGTCCAAAACAAAAAAGTTCACTCTTATTAAAATTTATCTTTAGACCTGAGAGTTGTTCAAAGATGCACAAAATGAGTTTCATGTTCAGTGCTTTCTGCAAATCGTGTTCCATAAAAATAATTGTATCATCCGCATACTGAAGGATGGACACCCCCCCATCCACCAAATGAGGAATGAGACCACTGACTTGTCCATCCTCCTTAGCCCGATTAATAATAATCGCCAATATATTTGCAATAATGTTAAACAGAATTGGTGATAAAGGATCACCTTGGCGTAGCCCCTTATGGGTTTGGAAATAATGCCCAATGGTATCATTAACTCTGACCCCCACACTCCCGCGGGTAATAAAGTTTGTTATCCAGTTACACCACTTTGGGCAAAAGCCTTTCATTCGCATAACTTGTTGCAAAAAAGTCCACCTAACTTTATCATATGCCTTTTCAAAATCTATTTTAAGAAGTACCCCATCCATCTTCTTCTTATGTAATTCATGTATAGTTTCATGTAAGACCACCACACCCTCTAAAATATGTCTCCCTGGCATGAAAGAAGTTTGGGACGGCCTAATAACCTTATTAGCTATACCAGTAAGCCTATTTGTCCCCACTTTCGTGAATATCTTGAAACTCACATTAAGTAAACAAATAGTCCTATATTGTTGAATTTGTATAGCATTTTCTTTTTTGGGTAATAGAATAATTGTACCAAAGTTGAGTCTATACAGAGGTAATTCTCCATTCTGGAAAGCAGCAAACATCTTCAACAGGTCAACCTTAATGACTTCCCAAAAAGTTTGATAAAATTCAGCGGGAAAACCACCGGGTCTAGGTGCTTTATTTTTTTTCATTTGCATAATAGACTCATGAATTTCCTTTTCATCAAAATCAGCACACAAGATAGCGTTCTCTTCCAAGGATAATTGAGGAATATCTTGTATATCCAACTCATTCATGGAAAAGAAGTTTTCAGATGGTGGCCCGAAAAGGACTTTGTAGAATTCCAAAATATACACCCTCAGACTTTCTTCCCCAACAATCGTACCTTCATCCTGCTCCAGCTGAAAAATCATTTTTCTACGATGTTTTCCATTAGCAATTAAATGAAAGTATTTTGTGTTTTCTCCACCTTCTTGGACAGGCTTAACCTTTGCCCTTTGTGCCCATTTAGTTTCCTCATCTCTACGAATTTTAGCTAGTTCATCATTTGCCTTTCTAAGAGCTTCTCTTTCGGTGGGAGAAAGAGGAGTTGTTTCCGCTCTAGTGTCTAGCACCATAATTGTATCCAAAAGCCGTTCCTTTTGTTGCTTTAAATGTACATTTAAATTTCTAGCCCATCTCCTTAAGAATTGCCTGATATGGCGAATCTTGTTCTGCTAATTCAAAAGAGAGTTCTTGTGGAGAGGTATCGAATTCCACTCAGTCGCAACCATATCAAAGAATCCATCCTTACGCAACCAAGAAAGTTCAAACGAGAAAAGGGACTTGTTCCCATGATGAGCTTGTTCACCAGAATCCAAGAAAATGGGGGTATGGTCCGAACCTATTCGAGCGAGAGCTCGAACAGTAACCAAAGGAAAATTTTGTTCCCATTCAATACCGGCTAAATCTCGATCTAGTTTTTCATAAGTTGGGTTTTCTCTCCGACTAGCTCAAGTGAACTGACGATCAGAGAGAGCTATCTCTCTCAAATCAAGACTCTCAATAATCGTGTTAAAAATAAAAGGCCACCGTGGATTAAAATTGTCGTTATTTTTTTCTTCATGCCTACGAATAATATTGAAATCGCCTCCAACTAACAAAGGTAAAGTTTCGTGTTCACAAGTGCGCACAAGCTCCACCAAAAACAGATGCTTGTTGACTTCCTGAGCCGCCCCATAGACAGACACCAAAATCCACTCAAAGCCATCACTCTTAGACATGAGGTGAAACTTAACACAGAAATCACCATTAAAAACTTTATTGACTCGAAGGGTTGTAGCATTTATACCAACCAAAATGCCCCCAGACCACCCTTGTGGCGGAAGACAATACCATTGGAAATATTACCCCCCCCCCCCCCCCCGACAGATGATGTAAGAAAGGTGACGAGAAATTTTCTCTTCCTATTTCCAAAATGGCAAAAAAATCGAGTTTAAGGTCTTTAATAGATTCATGAATAAAATTATGTTTTGCAGGATCACCAAATCCTTCACTATTCCAAAAGACTCCTCTCATCTTGGATTTTTAGTGTTTTTTTAATCCTAGAGCTTCTTCTAACCGCTGTACCCTCAGATTTCAGATTTTTGATTTTAGCCTTTTTAGTTTTTTTGCCTATAGCATGATTCAAATCCTTGTGACTTGCACAATCAAGCTGTCCATTCTCAATAAGGTCTTCACTAAGTTGAGTTTCTTTATTGAGCGCCAAACTACCTCCACTCTCATTTAGGCCAGAGGGGTTTTCTTGTTTGTTTTTTAGAGTAATTAGAGTTCTCTCCAAATCGATATCCTTGAGTAGTTTAATAGAAGCAGAAACCTCAGCCCTAGAGCAACCCAACGAGACACCAAGCTTTTTAGCTCTAGCTAAAAACCAATTCATCAGACAAGAATACAATTGAAAAAGATGATATGAGGTACGTACCTGGATCGCAAGCTTGCGCTACTTGTTGCGCCCTCTCCAACTGAGAAAGATCAGCATTAGGTTGAGCCCGGATCCTATCACTTGATCAGATATTCGCAGCCAAGCACTCAGGAATGCCGCCAAAAGAAATAACCTCCTCCTTAGAGAATCTCTCGCCCAAGAAAACACCAGTACCCCGAGAAGCCGAATCGCCATGCACTATGTCTTTTATCATAGTAAAATACTTCCTCGGAGAAAGTCTAGCAGAAATACACTTGTCATTGGACGATGCAACCTTGTGATCATTCGGCCCACCTACCAGCCCCTGACAAACAGCCTCGACGTTCTATACTGCCCCGCCACGCCGGCTCGCACTCATGTCCGCCGAAGACAGACACGACGAAGGGGACTCCGCAGATGCAATACTAACATCTGCCGCTTCAGCTAGAGTACTTGGTCCATCACCATTTGCATGCAATTGAAAGATTCGATCTTGATTGATTCATTATTCAAACAGAGGGCTCGCAAACGGCCAAGCTTTGGCTCAAAAAAGGCTCGGCCTTGGTCCTCCTTCTCCACCAAATCATCCCATCTCCTACGTGGCAAGGACAAAGATTTTCCCAAATTATGCAGCACCTCTCGTGGTTCAGCATCACATGAAATACTGACCTCCGCCGAGGGACCTCCCTTTGTAGTAGCAGCAGCCGCTGACTCCAAAACTCCCACCCCGGACATAGTACTATTGTTCTGTATTTTACCCGCAGGATCAGTCACCGAGTTTGCAGATTTTGAAATATCCTCATTTCCCTTGTCCTCCGCATCCGCATCGTCCATCGTCTCCTCTCTTGGGAGAAGCTCACCACTCGGGCCCTCAACAAAGAATTCTATGTCGTAACCAACATCATCATAGTAATGATCAGTACCATTAGGAATATCCTGGGGGCTAGCACAAGCAATAAGAGCCCTAATAACAAGATGTTCTCTTGTAAATTTCATGTCCACCTCTTTTGTTTTTCCAACCAGTGAGCCCACACCGAAGCACGCCAAGTAATCCCAACATAGAGTCTCGGGACAACTAGTAATACGAACCTATACGTCTTGTAGACGCCAGGAGTCAAGTTTCTGGTTAGACCATTCCTCAAAATGCATAGTGAAGGTAGTATCTTCCACCTCAATCATTTTAATTTTGCGCAGCCTAGCCAAATCAATCTTTGTTGAAAGTACCACCTTAAAAATGTTATTGTCAACAGAAGAAATATTCCATTGTTGCTCGCCAGGGAGTAGCCACTGTACACTGTAGCTCATGCAACACCTGATCAGACGTCATGACCCCTCCCTCCACACGGATCCGGGCAATCTTACCACTGTCATTTTTTACCCGAAGGTCTCTTGTCTTCGGAGTCTCAAAAAACATCAGTCTCTCTCTACACAATCCATAGCAGATTGCAGTCGGTTTCGGAATGCTCGGCTTGGGACAGTCCGCATCGACATGGAGCGGTGATTCACAGTAAATACAAATTATGGAAGTACACTCAGAAGCAAAATGACCAGTTAAGCTGCATTTAAAACAAAGAGTGCCCTCTGCCTTCTTGTTAGCAGCAGCACCTTGACCATTAGCACTCCCACTCGCGGCAACCACAACACCAGGTGTATCAGAAATAGAACCAGATCTGACCCAATTGAGCCGCCCTTGCCCCTAAAGAAGGCGAAGGTCTAGGATCCTCCGCAGAACTAGGACGCATCGACGAACTAGTTGGTTCTCTAGTATAATTGAAACGACCTCTTCCGCCCCCTCGACCATGAAAATTGTTCCTGTAAAACCCTTGAGGCTTATGATTTCGATGGTATCTAATTGTGTTATTTTCATACCTCTGATTCTGGTCATGTCCTGCATTGTATTGACCTTCCTCGAACTGCCCAAAGTTCGCATGAAAACCATCAGATCTGGCCTCTTGATGGCCATCAGCAAACCTTTCGTTGGACTGACCATTGGACCCCATATTTGAACCATCCATACGCATGTTATGTGGCAGGTACCCTTGAATACCACGGCCACCATTGCCAGCCTGAGATTGACCATCCTCTGCGATAGACCCCGAGGTACTGCCTTGCCCCGCCACCCCTCCGAACTGAGCCGGCCTGCCATGATTGAACTGTGCCGGTGGACGAGTTCCACGACCCGCCATAATAGACACCGCAGAGACACCACGCCGAGCACCAAGAACCCTAGATGGGAATAAGTGACGAGTAGAACGATAGCCCCGAGGCAAATTGCTACGGGAAAAACCCTGGGAGCCGAACGATCCAATACGGTCCTTGTGACCATTATTGATCGAGCCCCAATAAGACCGCAACTGGGCCTTGTGCCCAGTTGGCCCAACCAAACGAGAAGAGATTGAAAAAATATTCAAATTCTTACCGTGTAATCCGTGATCTGAACCCGCTGGAGTTGCCGTCGCCGGAGTAGCAGCCTGTCCACCCTTGCGTCGAGCTCGTCTCCTCCTGGCCGGAATCCAATCAGCCACATCTAGTGCGTCCCCCAACGTCACCGAAGGAGGCAACGCCGGAATTTTAAGAGGCGATCTCTCCACTAAGGCATTCCTCCGCAGAGATGGGCACTCTTCCTATTCAGATTCCGACGACCGAAGCGCCTCCACCGCCCAGCACTTCCATCTACGCTTCTCGATCCGAAGGTTCTTCTTGACCACCTCGATCCGCTTGCGATCATCGATCGACGAACCACAACGATACCTCAGAGATCTGTCCACGGTATGAGCCGTCGACGAGGCCTGCTCCTCCACGTCGGACTCCCCAAGGCACCAGAACCGGCCACCCCAGACGGCCTGGGAATGGCCATCACCTGCACCTAGGGCATCACCCTCGGGATCGCCTCCCCTCGGCATCAGGTTTGTTGACTCGCAATAAATCATGGAAATATAGAAATAGTTATCTCGGCAATGAAACAATTACTGAACATTATAATTCTCATCAATCTGAGACTAACATAAGTACAAAATAGGAATACCATTTGGGATCACATATATTGTAGAAATGCTTCAACGCCTAATACTAATCAGATCCTTGGACATCAAATAAGTTATTGGAAGTACCAATGAAAAAATTATGTAGACACATGTTATGGATGTCTACTCTTACCCCCACTAGAAGATAAATAAGAACGCCTTGTGTTGTTATGAGTGAGCTTTAAATGAAAACTATATATGGGGAGGAGGAGGTCATAAACAAAGAAGTTGACCCATCAAAACGTTTTTATGTCTACGCCTTAAACTTTTACCAGACACAACTATTTAATATTCCCACCCTGTGCATTAGTATTTTTTATCCACCTTCACTAACTAAAATTTGATCTAGGAAGAAGAAAATTTCCCAACTCTATCTATCATATTTTTTAAGGTGTACATGTTTTGTACTTAACTCCATTGAAATCTAAGTAAAATGAGCTGCTTAAAATAGTTGCCGGATGGATGACATACCAAAAAACAATTGAAGCTTTATTTTCTCGTCAACTTATTACTATAATAACCAAATATTCCTTCTTTTATAGAAATAAAATAACTATACGATAATAGGGATTCACTGGATCAGTAAAAAGCAGGCGTAGTAAAAAAATCATAAGTAGTTTTCATTGGCATGTCAGCTTATACCAACTGCATAGAAAGAAGCCAGGTGTATGAATTATTCAAAAAATATTGGATGATCAATTGACTACCTTTACCAATTGCACATAAGTTGAAAGAGAAGCTAGAGGAACAGATAGTGCTGATCACGCCGTATGTGTCTTGGTGAAAGGTTGGTTCACTCCGTAGATGTCTGACCATCGGATATCTGTTGGGGTTGAGAGGTTAGTCGATCGGGCAAATATTGTGGTTCTCTCGATTGGTGTATCTTGAGGTTGCTACATGGTGATCCTACAAATCAAATATGTAGTTTTAAAGCACTTGTATATAGTATATCAAATATGGATTAGCTTGAATATGAGAGCTTAGTTAGCTATTTAGTTTTAAATCACTTTTGTATATATATCACATATAATTTATCCTTGAATATTAGTGCTTAGTTAGCTAGCTCCTAGCAACCATCCTCTAATTAAATCCATCCAAACGCATGATAACATGATTTGAAGCTAAAGGGCATCACACAGACAACTTACTACTATAATGATGTGAGAAACACCTTGCAATGTTTTCCAGCCAAAGTTACCACGACCACTGATACTTTGCAAACTCATGCAATCTGATTTTAAAAACCTACAAATCACAGCATTGTGGTTGTGGAGGAGTAACAAATCATATAAATCCAACTATCATGGAATATTTTGGTCTCTACTTACCTTGTAATTCCATCCACGTCTGCACTGGAAATTGGGCAACCATCTTTGATGCGTGAAACGGAAATTAAGAAAAAAATGGTCTACTTCAAGACAAACATCTCAGCATAGCTGAATACCGTTCTAGTGACTGGTGCGCACAGAGGCTATTCAGGTGTTGAGGTAGCAGCGAGGACAAAGGCCACGAGGAGGGGCGTCGTGTGGTGGCGGAGGATGGAGAACATCAACTCTTGTAGAATTTCATTCATATATGTGTCAACAATATATACTGCAGAAAACACCCATGATATTCTAGAGTGATCTAAACTGCATTAGCTTTACCATGACTAATTATCAACTATATTGCAGAGCCACGAATAATTAAGGACGAATTCAAGCTAACTGATAATCAAACCGATACCAACAAAATAAATAAAACCTTTTGACGGACAACCAAAGAAGTGCGGTACCAATGAAAGTTAAGAGATGAGTACAATGCTACCGAGTAAGGTTAAATGCATGTAATAACATTGTAATAAAAGCAATGCATAAGTTCAGGGTTTGAAGAGAGGAATCATGACCATTAACATGGATCATGACAGTACCAACTGAAGTTAGACAAACTCTTGTTGTGATCAACCTTATTTACAGGTATACAAGAACAATGCAATAAAATAGAGACAGTGAAGGTATACAATATCCAATCAGATTTCCGACAGAATCTGGAGAGATAAATAGCAGGTCATAAGATTCTTATACTGAATGGAACCAACTGAATCATTGAAGCATGGGCTTGTAACTCCTTGTGGTGACTGGTGAGGATTATGATGATCTCATTATCCGGGAGCCAATATTGATCCTAGGTTTTCTCTGTAGAATGAATGGTGCAGTATTAATTATGGCTTATTGACGTGCATATCAGAGGATCATGTATGGATACAACCTGCCTGGACCATTGCACTCTCACGGGTATTGTCGACCAGCACATTTGGCCCTGCCTGGACCATTGCACTCTCACGGGTATTGTCGACCAGCACATTTGGCTCTAGGGATGCCACTTACTGGACTCAATTGCGAGCAGCTGAGTACCTCCTTCAGCTCCTGGTATAGCTTGAAGAGTATAGCTAATTAGCGACAGCCCCAGACTCCACCCGATCAGACTTCAGAGAGCAGAGATCTATTCAAGGCAACTACACTTGAATGATTGCCTTGGAGGGCACTTGAGCGTACGTCTGGCCATGGCCGGCGGAAATTCTCGAGGTTGCACCGGCCATGTTTCCATTGCTAGGGACAAGATGATTCCGTAAACAGTGGATCGGCGACAGCCCGATCAATTTGGAAGAACTAATGCGGGGGTGCACCACCATGTCAAGATTGCACCTCCTCGCCATAATTAAAATTTGAGCTCGCTAGCGGAAATTTAGTCAGTAAAAAGTCGATCGCGGGCAGCAGCCCGATCAATCTGGAAGAAGTGGCCACGTGCAATTCTCTCCAGGGTGTGAACATGAGGCAAATCTCAGATTTATCTTGTAGCTACGATATGCGAAGCTAGTCTTCAATCGATCATGTACCTTGCTCCTAGGTGGATGCATATATGGTATACGCTGGAAGCATGAGGTCACATGCACACACGGGTAGAATCCGCCCGACCGACGGCATTGAGACGAACTCAAGGCGGCAACGACACCGTGCGTGAGGGGATTCGATATGCATGCTTTCTTTCATGAGAACCAAACGGCAGCGACGGCAGGCGTATGTGGAGATGCGAGGGGAGTTTGCATCCTCTTTCCTTTTCAGGTTTTGTCGTTGGGATCCAGAACTTGTATTAGAGACAGTAGATCAAAGCGGTACGGAAAAATAATAATGTGGGGAATTGGTGGGTAATTTCTTTGAATTCTAGTGTTAGTTGATTATTATAGAGATTCAGCGGTTCTTCATTAAATAGTGAAATTAATTGATGGTTGGATGTTTCTGATTTTTTTTGGGATTTTCTAACGATTTCTCTAATTTTTAGTAAGCCTGTAATGTACTTTTAATATATAATAGAAGATCACACGAAAAATCCTAAAACTTCAGAGTACTTAATAGATCTTCCTAAACACAATAATCTAACAGTACCGAAGGTTTACATTGATCGATATCTTAAGACTAACAAATTTCCTAGCGAAGACTAATTGGAGGACAATTTCTAACTATTTGATGAATAGATTGCAATAAGTCATTGAATCCATGCGTTGGTGCTTTGTTCCTCGTGCAGTCCATGGTGGTGGCGTGTACACCTCTCCTGAATCTTCATCACTCGAGTCCTCGAAGTCCACTCATCGGGGTCTTCCTCCTCGCTTTCTTCAGCAATGGCATTCGCCTCATCTCCTCCATTGTCATTGTCTCCATCATCACCATCATTTTCATCGTTCCCTCCATCACCATTATCCGCGCCATCATCATCATCCTCATATCCATTTACCACCATTGTTGTCATCATTGGGTGGGGGATTCAGCTATGTTTGAAGGGCAGCAATTTGCGCAGCCATATCCACAATGGTTTGATCTCTCTCCGCGACAACTGATTAATTCCCACAATAGTTTGATTCCTTTCCTCCACAACTTGATTGAGATCCTCAATGGTATCATATCTTTCTTCTATGGTCCCATTAAGGTCCATTATGGTTTGATCCCTACCAATGAGAGCTTGCTCCATTGTGTTCACAGCGATGTGCAGAGTTTCCATCTCTTGCTCATGCATTACCATAGTGACCTTGACGAAATCCACTTCTTCCTTTAGTTGCATCACCTTCCCTTCCTTCTCCCAAGCTCGAATCTCCATGTCGTCTATGTGTCTCTCATAGTGTGGTATGTTGTTCATGTTGCCTTGGGTAACCATTATATTCCCGTCTTGATCTCGCTTCCCAAATGCATGGAAAGGGGAATTTTGTGGCAACTGATACATCCATTTTGCATCACTATTCTATGTCATAATTCACTGTTATTCATTGATATATTTCGTATTGAGAGGTGATACTTATGTTATTTCATCTGTTTTTGCATGGTTGATGACTTTTGGAGCATGGATCGCTGCAGTCAGGATTCTGATGGAAAAGGTGATGTTTGGAGGCAAAATTCGCGAAGATCAGAAAATCCGGGAAAATATACGGAAAATCCTATTTTTCTAGAAGACGAAGGAAGCCAGAAGGGGGGCTGGAGATGGGCCACAGGGGGCCCACACCACCCCCTGGAGCGGGCCAGCCTAGGCCGCGCCACCAGGTGGTGTGGCCGCCCTGGTGCACCCCTAGCACTCCCCTCTGGCGTATATTATCCTCCTAAAACCCTAAGACTCGGGGAGCGACCATAGAAAGATTCCGCCGCCTCTACGGGGCGGAAAACACCGAGAGAGAAAGATCTCTCTGGCAGACAGATTTCTGCCAGGGGAATTCCTTCCCGGAGAGGGCAGATCGTCGCCATCAACACCACCATCAAGCTGGACTTCATCGGGATCATCATCATCATCACCATCATAACCATCAGCACCCTCATCACCATCTCCATATTGATGTAACAATTGGGTTGAATCTTGCATAGTTCATAGGGGAAACTTTCCCGGTGTTGATTACTCTTTGTAGTTGATGCTATTAAGTGAACTGTTGAATTATTATTTATGTTCAGATTGTTATACATCATTATTCCATCTCTGATCATGATCCATATGATGTCTTGTGAGTAGTTCGTTTTGTTCTTGAGGACATGGGAGAAGTCTTGTTGTTAGTAGTGGAGTTGCGTTGAGAAAGATTCAATAGATTGTTATTTAAGTTGTGGTGTACTTCTTCTAGTGGTGTCATGTGAACGTCGACTACATGACACTTCACCTATATGGGCCTAGGGGAATGCATTGTGTATTTGGCTACTAATCGTAGAGGTTGCCGGAGTGACAGAAACCTGAACCCCCGTTAGGAAACCATTGCACAAGGGACGTAAGGGTCTTAGAGTTTAAAGTTGTGGTTACATTTCTACCTTAATTACTTTCTTGTACTTACGGATGTTTACAAGGGGTATAATCACAAGTATGTATTAGTCTTGGATGGGGCGGTACATTAGCATAGATTCACCCACGCAACACTTAGCAAGCTAAAGAAGATTAATCGACTATATGAAGCGAAAGCACTTGACAGTCTTCCCATGTATCCTCAAGAACGTTTGGTCATCTTAAGAAATACAACCGGCTTGTCCTTTGCTGCATAAAGGATTGGGCCACTTGCTGCATTTATTCCTACTGTCTTTTTATTCACTCGTACTTTGTTTACTTGCTTTATCGAAAACCCCTAAAAATCTGTTTGCTAAGTATTTGCAGAGAATTCGTGATCCATACCACTAGCCAGCACCTTCTGCTCCTCGTTGGGTTCGACACTCTTACTTATCGAAAATATTGCGATACACCCCTTATACTTGTGGGTCATCAAGACTATTTTATGGCGCCGTTGCCAGGGAGTGAAGCGCTATTGGAGAGTGGAACTGGTAAAGGAAACTTCTACTATGAATATTGTTTACTTCTGTTAGTTACTTTATTTTTGTTATGGATAATTCGCTGAGTTTCTTATTTGGTAATGCTACTACCACTGCTAAGGTAGTAGATAAGCCACCACCTGCTGAGAATCATGTTTTCAAAATACCTACAAGAATTATTGATCGTGTTATGGATAACTACTATGTTGGGGATGGAACTGTCCATCCCGGTGATCATTTACTCTTTATACACAAATTATGCGGGTTGTTCAAGTGTGCAGGTATTACTACAGATCAAGTTAAGAAGAAGTTATTCTCATTATCACTGAAAGGAAGAGCTGAGGAATTGTATAAGCTGCTGAAGAATGGTCAAGCTCTGGAATGGGAGGAAATAGTGCCTCTCTTTTATTCAAAGTTTTATCCTCCTAGTGAGATTCATAAAGATCGGAATCAAATATACAATTTTTGGCCTCTTGATGGAGAGAGTACAGCTCAAGCTTGGGGGAGATTGAAGTTACTAATGCTCAAATGTCCCATTCATGAGCTCCCCAACAATATTATTATCAACAACTTTTATGCAAGGCTCCCTCTACATGATAAGGATTTATTGGATGCTTCTTGTGTTGGATCATTCACTCGCATGGAAGAAGAAGCTAAATGGGACCTTCTAGACCGTATTCTAGACAATGCTGAAGCTTGGGAGAATGACAAAGGTAGAAAGTCAGGTATAAATTATGATTATGAATGCATTGAATCTTTTATGGGAACTGATGACTTTCAAAGTATTAAAAATGCTTATGGTCTAGACTCTCAAGCTATTGCTTCTTATTTTAAGGATTTTGCTTCCTACATTGAAGTGCCTAAAAAGAAGTGGAATAAGTATCATGAACCTTATAAAGATGTTGCTAAGAGTGTTCCTGCAAGAAATACTGAAGTTTATACTGCTAATCATGTTTTACCTAAACCTTATATTGAGAAAATGCCTTTTCCAGTTAAGGTAAAGGAACATTCTATGATAGCTAGTATGGTTAATGGAAGTACAAATAAAGCTGTTGAACCTGATAAACAAATGGTTGATGAACCTATTATAGAAAATGTGAAAGACTTTGTTACTAAATATGAGGGACACACTATCCTTTGTAAGGATACCTCTAATATTGTTTCACATAGTAGTGTTATGATAGCTAGTATTCTTGTGTTTTCTGTTAGAATAAGTGATCAATGCTATGATGGCCCTTGTGATAGCTATATTGTTAAGTTTATGCATGATACTGAAAGTTACTATGAAAGAGGGAAAAGTGTTCTTATGCATCTCAATAATATCAAGTTTCCTCGCTTTATGCTGAAAGTTCTTATGTTGCACATCTTTTGCCTTTTTATGCAAGTTGCCTTTGGTTTCAATAACTTGTTTGTTTACAAAATCCCCTTGCATAGGAAGTGGGTTAGACTTAAATGTGTGTGTGTGTTTGCTTCTTAATGCTCTCTTTCACTTCAATTCATATCCCTATGAGAGCTTCTTCAACATTATCATGCCCATCTTAATGGCTATAAAGAAAGAGCTTTATGGGAGACAACCCAATTTGTTTTTTCTTTTAGTTTGTTTTTGTTTCTTTGAGTCTTGGAAGTTACTACTGCGGGAATAACCTCTCCTTATCCATTTTGTTTGGTTTTTGTGTCAAGATCAACCTCTAATGAGAGAGAAGTAAGATTTGGGGAAGTTGCTGTCCCGAAACAGATTTTTGTGCTTCACCGTAAAAATTCGTGAGAGATCTCTGTATGTCGGTTTGAGCTGTAATTTTTTGTGCTTCTGCCCCAGGTTGTTATTTAACTTTAGTTAGTTTCGCACTTTTTGATTTGAGCAACAGAATATTTTCAAACAAATTGATCTTTACCTGCTGGTCTGTTTTGACAGATTTTGCCAATCTTGCATTTGCTTCTTTATTCGATTTCCTTTTGAATTATTTTTGGGTTTTCAGAAGGAGTTGATACAGTAGCTTATGTTTTGTTGGTTTTCAGTTGAAGTTGGACTCAAAAGGTTTTATCACTTCACTTATATTAATGTTGCTAATGAGAACTGTGTGAAGTTTTGTGTGAAAAAAATTTCCAGGAAGTGGAGATAATGGTGTAATAAGGAAGAAAAAGGTTTTATGACTCAAGTAATAAGTGTATGAAGATGAAGACATTGATGTTATTCAAGTGATGACTTCAGAAGAATCTACTAGATACCAAATTCAGAGACCTGCAGAGTCTGTTTCCAACTAGGTAACAGTTCTGGTAAGAAAAGTTCCGCGAAAATACAATCCAACTATATTTTTGCAGTTTTCAGTTAATAAGGAAAGCTACGAAGCGAAAAAGGGACGAAAATGGAGCCAGGGTGGCTCATACCACCCTGTGGCACGGGCCCTCCCCTGGCCGCGCCACCAGGTGGTGAGGCCACCCAGGACCCCGCCTCCGACTCGTTTTCTCCCAGTACCTTCCTTTTGATATGAAACTTCGTAATATATAACCCCCCGGATCCCCCGAGGTCCGTATATCGTGTTTTCGTCGTGTTTTTGTTTCGATCTGTTTCTGCCAGGACATACTCTTTGAAGGTTTAGAAGCACAATGGTGTCCGCCAAGGATAAAGGTAAGGAACCTATGGAGGAAGACCTCCAAGACCCCGGGAAGGAGAAGAAGATCAAGAGTGAAGGTGAAGAGGAGGCAAAGCACACCGGCACTACCGTTGCAAGCATTGGAGTGGTGGCGAACCCTGCCAGGATCAGAAGGACTACACGAATGTCAACTAGAGGGAAGCCTCTATGTCACTGCTTGGCACCACAGACACCTCCTCCACACACCAAGAATCCCTTCCATACATTTATCCATAACCATGCAGGAAAAGAAGACTCCAAGTGGGAAGAATGGAAAAAGAATCACAAGAGCTGGGATCCACAAACTGAAATGATTATGGGCCGTATTGAGCACAACTCGGAGTTGATTCGTACTCTCACCTTCGAGATTGAGGACTTTGGGAAATTGATCAAAGAGCTCATCAAGAGGACACCACCACCTAAGGAGTAATTCGTCATCAGGTTTGGCATCCCCTTGGTTTGTTCCAAGCTTGGGGGAGTGCCGCGGTATCATATCACTATCTTCTACCTTTTTACCTTTTTAGTAGAGTCATATCATGAATAAAGGAGTTATTATGTAGTATGGTTTGCATTATGGAAGTGTCCCCTCTCTCGTTAGATATGTATCCCTTGGTGTGAGTTTCTGTTATAGAATATTAATGAGAAGTTCTATCATCCACTCTTTTGCATAGCTTATATTAGTTTTCAATTCGTGGTTATATGATTGATCTTGTTGTTAGTATTGGTATCACTTTGGGATCATTGAGTTAATTTAGTTGGTTTTGGCAAACCTGGCTTGGTCAGTAGCAACACCTTTTTGAGAGTTGAAAAGAAAAAAGATAGAAGTACTCTAGAAAAAAATTCATCATCTTTCTTTCTTGATTTGCCCATAAGTCTAGTATTCTCTAGTTAAGATCTTTTGTGCTTCCAAGGAAGATTTCATGTTTGTATTTATCACTTGTATGTTTGTTTGTTTCCTTCAACTCTTATACTTGCTACCTAGCCTTGCTAGCCAAAAACCTGTACTGAGAGGGTATTCTTCTCATGCATCCACCTCCTTTAAACCAAAACCCATGCCATTTGTGTCCACCATACCTACCTAGTAGCATTATTGCTATTCCAAGTAAATTCTTGTTTTATCTACCTCCCAAATTAAACTTGTTATGCGAAAATTAGTGATTAAAGCTCTCACGAACTTGATGGCACACTTTACTTTCTTGCATTTAATAAACTTGAACCATTGTGCTCACCTATGTTGCGTATATGCTTGCGCTTTGTAAGTTGTGAATTAGCAGAACCATGCTGTCATGGGGAACGCTTTCAACATTGCACTGGTACTTTGTACCAAGTTGATATCATGTTCTTTTGTCTATGGATGTCGTCGGTGTGAAATGAAAGGGGAGCTTGTAAGTCAATGGAGTTGTGCATGTGTGTTAGAGAAACACCTGGGCCGCTGGTCTAATCCATGCTGACATGGTGGAAACCTGCAGTGTAACCATAACGAGTATCTATGAAGCATTCTTCTTATAAAAAAAGAGATTGAGAAAAAAAAGAGAAAAATAAAAGAAAAAAGAGATTATAAAAAGAGGAAAGAGAGAAAAAAGCACCATATTCCCATGGTAAATAAGAAGATTGCTGAGATACTTGTTGTCTGCTTGCCTTGTCATTTTGATATGGGGATTCTTCCGTATCATCGGGCAAGGGGTACCCCGTTGGCGGTTCTCAATGATACACATATGCTTACGATGACAAGAACTTACCGGTGACTAAACTTGAGTAGCATGAGGAGCGGACCTCGTATTCAACGGACATGAGATTCTCAATTTACAACTTGTCAATGCATATCCTCATTTTTGATCACTTTAACCTTAATCACCTAAATATGCCTATGATAGGGGCAATGAGAGCTGAAAGCTAGTAAGTATCATAATTTTTGGGAGCTCTTTATGAGACTTGCAATCCCTGCTTCCCTCTGCGAAGGGCCTTTCTTTTACTTTGTAGTTGAGTCAGTAAACCTACCCCCTTCTATCTCAGCAAGTATTTTGAGTTGATGTGTTCCATTCATTCATATGATGATTTATTCAAGCATGTCCCTTATGTTCCTTGTTTTGCACATTGCTCTTATCTTGATGTTTACTACTTCGAAAGCTTTCTTTGAAAACCAGCTATTTGTGAACACCAGCAAATTATCAACAATTCTTCGACCAGGAGCTAAGTTTGCCATTGCCAATTATGATTTACTTTATGTATCTTTATTGTGTTTCCTTTACTTATTGCAAGTAAAGTTGTATAATAGTGAGTTGTCTTCTATTATGATCTATGTATTGATAAATGTGATGCTTCTTGTCCGTATTCTTTTATCGACTCTTCACTCCATAAACCTGAGGCCATGTTTATTGAGCTCAGTTTCGCTTGGGGACAAGCGAAGTCTAAGCTTGGGGAGAGTTGATACGTCCATTTTGCATCACTATTCTATGTCATAATTCACTGTTATTCATTGATATATTTCGTATTGAGAGGTGATACTTATGTTATTTCATCTATTTTTGCATGGTTGATGACTTTTGGAGCATGGACCGCTGCAGTCAGGATTCTGATGGAAAAGGTGTTGTTTGGAGGCAAAATTCACGAAGATCAGAAAATCCGGGAAAATATACGGAAAATCCTATTTTTCCAGGAGACGAAGGAAGCTAGAAGGGGGTCTGGAGATGGGCCACAGGGGGCCCACACCACCCCCGGGGCAGGCCAACCTAGGCCGCGCCACCAGGTGGTGTGGCCACCCTGGTCCACCCCTGGCACTCCCCTCTGCCATATATTATCCTCCCGAAACCCTAAGACTCAGGGAGCGACCACAGAAAGATTCCCCGCCTCTGCGGGGCAGAAAACACCGAGATAGAAAGATCTCTCCGGCAGACAAATTTCTACCGGGGGAATTCCTTCCCAGAGAGGGCAGATCGTCGCCATCAACACCACCATCAAGCTGGACTTCATCGGGGTCATCATCATCATCATCACCATCATCACCATCAGCACCCTCATCACCATCTCCATATTGCTGTAACAATTGGGTTGAATCTTGCATAGTTCATAGGGGAAACTTTCCCGGTGTTGATTACTCTTTGTAGTTGATGCTATTGAGTGAACCTTTGAATTATTATTTATGTTTAGATTGTTATACATCATTATTCCATCTCTGATCATGATCCATATGATGTCTTGTGAGTAGTTCGTTTTGTTCTTGAGGACATAGGAGAAGTCTTGTTGTTAGTAGTGGAGTTGCGCTGAGAAAGATTTAATAGATTGTTATTTAAGTTGTGGTGTACTTCTTCTAGTGGTGTCATGTGAACATCGACTACATGACACTTCACCTATATGGGCCTAGGGGAATGCATTGTGTATTTGGCTACTAATCGTAGGGGTTGCCGGAGTGACAGAAACCTGAACCCCCGTTAGGAAACCATTGCAGAAGGGACGTAAGGGTCTTAGAGTTTAAAGTTGTGGTTACGTTTCTACCTTAATTACTTTCTTGTACTTACGGATGTTTGCAAGGGGTATAATCACAAGTATGTATTAGTCTTGGATGGGGCGGTACATTAGCACAGGTTCACCCACACAACACTTAGCAAGCTAAAGAAGATTAATCGACTATATGAAGCGAAAGCACTTGACAGTCTTCCCATGTGTCCTCGAGAACGTTTGGTCATCTTAAGAAATACAACCGGCTTGTCCTTTGCTGCATAAAGGATTGGGCCACTTGCTGCATTTATTCCTACTGTCTTTTTATTCACTCGTACTTTGTTTACTTGCTTTATCGAAAACCCCTAAAAATCCGTTTGCTAAGTATTTGCAGAGAATTCCTGATCCATACCACTAGCCAGCACCTTCTGCTCCTCGTTGGGTTCGACACTCTTACTTATCGAAAATACTGTGATACACCACCTATACTTGTGGGTTATCAGCAACCGGTGTTGATGAAGGTAGCATAGGCATGACAATGCCTCATGCATGGTTGAGTCCCCTCCTTGCTCCCAAGTAAGATGTCGCTTGGTGTAGTTCAGGTTCTCAACGCCAGGAACGGTGGGATCTACAAGGATAATAGTGGTGATCTCCCATATGTGATCTCTAGGCACATAGGCGTTCATCCTCCTTCCTTTGAACATCGGCATCAGCAGACCCAGCGACTGACAGAGCTCTCCCAACTGCTTTGCAAAGAGCCTTGGTGAATGGATTCTGGTATACTCAACTCTGGTGACATCTCCCATCTATCAATTGTAAAGAGGAAAGTGTGAGAATAGAAAAGATAAGAATTTACTAGAATGAAAGCCATAAGAATAAAGACAGAATTAAAATAGACTTAAATAAATATAAGGCTTCCAATTCCAATCCTAGGTCATGATCCTACAGTCAACACACTGCTCTGGTACCATCTAAAATGATACAACCCGTTAAGTTTGCACCTCTATGTATCACTCCAATCCTTGGATTGGTTCATTGGCACACATAGCATCGATAGACATCAAAAAAATAACAGTGAATCATTATTACAACGGAATGATCCAGAATATTTGATTTATTACATAGTTTGCAAAGCATAACGCTTGCTTAAATAACCAAGTATCAAATAGATAACATAAATAAAGTATCTCTAGTCTCCATTATGCGCCACAGGTGAACAAAATGTTGAGTGGAGGATCCCAACCTACAAGATCACTCTGAGTAATCGGAATAATCTGCAACATAAAAGGTTGCAGCCAACGAGTGTTCAATACTTTGAATGTATTGGCAAGTGAAACTATGAGAGAACAACAAGACTAATATCTACATGCATATCTGGCTTGTGTGGTTCAGGCTTAGTTGCAGCAGCAAAATAAGTTCATCCTACCATTTGTAAATCACTTGTAAAGCATTTGATCATCATCACATAACCCAATTAAGTTTCAACCACAAGTTTTAGCAATTACAAAGTTAGAGTGAACGAGAACATGTCATAGCACCCTTTACTGGGGACACGGCTAAGTACTTAGTTTTACACCCTGTAGGGGTTGTACACTTTACCCATATGACCTAGTCGACCCGCTCGTACCATGACTCGCATTTTGAGTCAGGGAGAAGCCCAAGCAGAGACAATTCGGGAAGTAGTTCCCCAAGCCCATCCACGCACCATACCAAGCTACCACAATGCACTTCATCTTTGGATACGAAGAGCTCGGTTCACCACAACCTACTAAGTCCATCCAACCACCTATAACTAACTGACATATGGATGTACACGTAAGCAACCAAACAAAGACACTAATCATTTCTCTAGAACCTGGATGGCCATCCACAAGTGAGATACTCGGGTAAACCATAGACATGGGCTCGGTATTCACAAATCAAGCATTTACCAACTTCACCCAGAGAGTTCATTAATTAAGTTTTTTTTTTAAATCCAGCAAGTTCATCCTTTCAAAATAATTCTTTGTCATAGTGTATCCCATCCTCGTCTAAATAGCTCATCTAAGCAAGACTAACATACGAAGGGCTCACCTGGCAAGGAAACTATGACCATAATAGGATATAGCATAGATATTCCTATACTTGCAAATACAAAAACAAAGCTACAATACATATAGAAAATAAATAGGACTTTTATGAAGCTCCACTTGTCTTGGTAGTTGTCGGAGTCAAACACACAGTTTTGGCAATCACAAGGGTCACAATCCTCATAATCTACACGAAAGTAATTCAACCAAATAAAGAATCCACATATAGAGACCAACAAGTGTAACACAATGCATGTATGACACTTTAATAAAAGTTTCAGTAGTTTAGTTATGTTCTCTGATCAATACTCCTACTGAATGAATCATGGAAAAACCTTTAATGCATCAAAACAAGTTATACAATTTAGAGAACTAGTTAATAGGCTTTTAATAAAAATACTAAGCATCTATTGTAGACAGTGTTGTTAAGTTTTGAAAAAAATACTACTCGACAAACATTAAGATTTTGAGCCAGGGCAAAAAGAATTACGCCAAAAAGATATACAGATCTTTTTCTATAACTTTTATACTACTTTAAGCCTTTTTATAAACTTGGGAAATTACGTACAGTAGACCTGCAATATTATTATGAAATCAAATTCTATGTATTTTTATGATTTCAACGGTATATTATTTGTATTTTTTCTGATTAGTAGATATTGTACTATGAATTTTTGAAGCTTTAATCATTATGTGGAAAATCCTAATTCCTGTAATTCATGAGGGAATATTCCCGCGGACTAGTCAAACTAGTGTGGCGCTGACTAGGGCCTTTTGACCAGTCAGCGATCCAACGGGGGCAGTCAACAGCCGATCCAGGCCATCCATCCACAATCCAAAGGCCGAGAGCTCGAGCTCGAGCTTACCTTGCTTTGACGGTGACGGCGACTCGATGACGATGGTGGGGCGACGCTCCGGTGATCCTCGGCGGCGGCACAGCGGTCTACAGGGTGCTGTGAGTGGCGGAAGTCTTGGGGACGGAGTCAGTACGGGCGACAGCTTCCTCAGGCGACAACGATTGTCGGCTAGGCGAGCTCGGCTCGGCGGAGCTATGGAGGCAGATTCAGTGCCTTTGGTGGTCCTGCGTCGAAGAAGGAGCAGTCAAGGCGCCGCGGCTCAGGGTGGTGGTTCAATTTGAAGGGAAAAGAGGAGGAGGGGCGATCGGATGGCTCTTACCGAGCTGCAATGGCGACAGACAAACTCCGGCGAGGGATTCCGGCGTCGATGCGGTGTAATACGCTAGGGTTCGAAGGGCTTTTGGAGAGGGGAAGGTAGGCTATATGGGGGCGTGACCGTGTGAAGCTAGGGGTGATGATTCCAAACGGAATCGGCGGTCTCCCGCAAGAAATGGCAGCAACGGGCGGAGTCCATGTCGAGCACGAACAGCTCGGACGCTAGGAACTGATAGGCGGGCCCGTTCGTCAGAAAAAAATGAAAAATAAATGGAAAAGGGGAAAAGAGCGTGCATGTGGCTAGAGGCTTGGGTTGCTGGTGGGCCTGCGCGACTGCCCTGGCTGGAACACACGTGTGGTGCGCTGCTGCCCGGCTGGGCTGCTGGGCTGCTACGGGCTGGTGGTCTAGATGGCTCGCGTGGTCTCTTTTTTTTCTTTTTTTCTCTAAACCTGAACTTAACTGAACTGTAAGTCGGTTTTCTGAATCTTTTTGTGAAAGTGCAACAGTTCGAATTCTAAAAAAGGCTATAACTTTTGATGTATAACTCCAAATCGAGTGAAACAAATTTCTATAGTTTTGTAATCAAATAACTTATGTAACTAAACATCTAGGATTACTATATAATACCATCCAAGAAGATGCAAAGTAAAACCATACCTAGGCTTATAAATATGAGGAACATGCCAAATTAGTGGTATTTTGGCAAAAGCTTTAAAACTGATTTTTTTGCAAGGATGCTAATGATGCAATGACATGTATGATATGCAGTACCAAATCTAGAATTTGGGATGTGACAATTTTCCACTTAGCAACACGTCATGTGGCATCGCTGTTGTTGATTATGTCTCTCATGGGAGTTGTTGAAATGGATCGTATGGGCACCTAAAGGGGGGTGAATAGGTGCTACTTCAAATTTTAATGCTTTTTCAATTTTAGGATTAACACAAAAGGTAAATTCTCTAGATAACTATTTAGAAGAATTTCCCTATATGCAAACCTATCTACTAGCGAGTAAGGGGCGAGTGGAAAGAGGAACGAGTGAACCGTAGTGAAGCACGCGGAGACACGGGATTTGTTTTACCACAGTTCCTTCCTTGTTAAGGGAAGTACATCTGCGTTGGAGGGGTGGGCGGTACTAAGACCACCACGCCACAATAGGCCTCACCCTGTTCTCCGATGGATCTCGCCACCAAAGTCCCGATCCACCTTTCCACCATAGGAACCCTTCGAGGCGAGTACCGGCGCCTTTACATAACTAGCAGGGCACAACTCCACAACCAAATTAGAGGCTCCCGTCATGACAACAAGCTACCACAAGAACAAGTTATCAATAACAAAATACAAGATCTAAATATTAGTAAGAATACTAGATCAGGGATTTCTCCAAATGAACGGAGAGGAGTTGATGCGCTTGATTCGTGATGGCGATGAAGATAGTCTCCTCCTTCAATTCCCCCAAAGATCGAAGCCTTAGGATGGTTGAAGTGGGAGATCTAGAGAGAGAGCTCTTGCAAAGGGTCTGACAATTTTCAAATGAATCAAGGATTCTGCTCGATGGGGATGAAGGGGCTTTTATACCCCCTTTCCAAACCAAGACGTTGGAGCCTTTGGGGGCCGGATTATCCGGCCCAAGTGAGGGCCGTATTATCTGGCCTAGGGAAAACTCTGCCCCAGACTCCGATTATCCGGCAGAAAATGCGTCTACGGACAGAAGCTCGCATAGGCTGGCCCTTGACACCTTCTCTTGGGAACCGATTATCTGGCCCTAGGGAAGGCCCAGATTATCCAGCTGGGGACAAAATCCGCCCTAGTCACGGAATATCCGGGGAAAATTCCGCCCCTAGACAGAAGCTCGCGCAGACATTCTCTTGGGCGATTCCCCTAGGGCCGGATTATCCGGCCCAACAAGAGGGCCGGATTATCCGGTCCAGGGAGAAAAACCGCCCCAGAGCCGGACTGTCCGGGAGAAAATCTGCCCCAGCCAGAAGCTCGTGCGGCGCCAGTCCTGGCCAAAATGGGCTGGCCGGATTTTCCGGCCCATGATGGGGGCGAATAATCTGGCCCCCCAAATGCACAAAACTTTCCTGCAACACTTAGTACACATTAGAACTTCCATGATATTGTTATCTAACACATAAAACATAGGAAATCATGAAATGTTCTTTCAATCTCCCCCTTTTTGGTGTTAGATGACAATACTAGGATTTGCAAGAAAGTTCACAAGACCAACAACAAAGAATACATGAAAGAGACTCCCCCTCAATGTGTGCATACTAGAAATTTGTATTTGAATACAAATGCACACAAATAGGTGTGAGTCTATTCCATTGAAATATGAACAACATAATCATACCACCAAGATAGGGAGAGGCGTCCTTGATATAGCCACTATTAACAATGTGATAACCAATATAAGCGCCTTCCTCGAGATAGATACCCAACATTATAGGATATGATAGATGAATCCATAGGCGTAATCCACGAGATAAATCCAGAATTCCATAGACACAAAGTTTCACACAAACCACAATTAAAGTTCAACACTAAATGGGCACAAGCAAGAAAACGACGAAAGAAAAAGTGCAAATGCTTGTGCCCGACCCATGCAAATCCTCGGAGACCTAATAGAACTACTTCTCCCCCTTTGGCATCGAGAAACCAAAAAGGAAGAAGAGCGATGCTACCGCCCCCAAGGTATCACTCGTAGTCATCATCCTCGTCCTCGTCCTCTTTCCCATCGTCATCCTCATCCTCAAGATCCTCGGTGTCATCGTCCTCATCATCAGCAGTGGCCGCAGAAGGGAACAAGTGACGCTCCAGCTCTCCATAGTTAAGCCCAGAAGAAGAGTTCCACCGGGCATAAGGTGTTGGAGGAGTAGGAGCCGGGGGATCACCAGAAGCACCGGACACATGGTGAAGGATGAGCAGCTGAGAGTGGGCCAACTCATGGCGCTACTTGTAAGCCTCATACTGGCCCTTGCGTGTGTCCATGCCCATGCAAAGAATGTTCCGCTGGAACCAGTTCAGTTGCTTGATCTCAAGAGCAACAGGAGGCACTGGAGGCCTGCGAGCATCCCTCATGAGACCCTCAGGAGCAGAAGAGGGGTGAGAGGTCTTCCAAACCTTGTTGTAGATCTTCTTTGCCTTATGCACAACATCAATGTTGAAATCTTCAAAGGAAAGCAGGTGCCTGATGAGCATCATAATGTAGGGAGCATAAGGAATGGACAGCCGGTTGAACATTGCATCAGTCAATTCATGGTAGATGAAATCCATCACATCCAGCTTATACTGCACGGAGTCATCCTCGCATGAGGCAACCTCATGAGAGAAGGCTAGGAGCTGGACAAGGTGACCACGGATGCTGTCATTGTTGCCTCCACTCAGAGTGATAGAATCATGGAAGAGGCCCACCAAGGCAGCATAGATTGGAGCAAGACCAGCAAGGGTGCCCACAATGCCATTGTCCATCATGCACGGAGAGAGGACTGCATCTTTATGGGGATTCAGTTGGGTGATGATGCGGTGACCACTAGCCCGATCCCGGCTGCGGAAAGAGTACCCAAGCACCTCAGCAAACACACGAAAATCAGCACTCATAGGCCTGTCACGAGTCATCCACTTCATAGTGTGATGTTCATCACCACAAATATCCAATGTGGAAAAGAACTTCTTCACAACTTCAGAGTCATAGGAGCATTGGAGAGCCATGAGATGGTGCAACCCCATCCGCTCAGCCACATACATGGCATCAACAAGGTGAGGCTTCTCCAAGGCCTCAGCAAGAATCAGCGGGTGCATAGACCTAATCTTAAGCCTGGCATACACATCTTCATATATTCCTTTCTGTTTAGCACACCAAAACCGAGAATCACCCAGCTCAGAGTCACGTGCCAACTCAGCAAACAGATCACGATGACGAATAGAGGAATAAGTGACTGGATCCAAAGCCTTTTAGTTGATCTTGGGCTCTTTGCCCTTCCTCTTAGACACAACCCTCCTGGATCTCTCCCTCTTTTCTTGCTGAGCCATGCGATCAGCTTCTTTCTTTCTTCTCCTCAGTTCAACTTTGTCCACAGTATTGCCCTCACTGTCTACCTCAAAATAGAGACCACGAGGACAACGCTTGTAAGTCATGGGAGCACTGGAACCACCTGTGAGGAGAACAAGGGCGATAGCATGGGGATAAGCATACACACAAGTCCAAGAGAGAGCGGAGAAAAATTAGGCAAATAGTTTTGTAGTCCAATCCTACTCAATGCACACAATAAGGCGAAACTGAACCAGATTTTATTCTGTCAGTCAGGATTATCTGGCCTGGTCAAGGGCGGATAATCTGGCCCAGGGCCTGGCCAGGGGCGGATAATCGCCTAGTTTGAATGCAAAGGAGTAGATCGTGCCTAGAAACTGCAAAACTACGATTTCTATGTGAAACAACATCCTTCTAGACACTGTTCCACCAACAAACAACACATCTAGCCAAAGATGGGGAGAGAGGGAGTTACCCTCACTCATTGGAGGAAGAACACGGAGGAGAAGGTACCCGGAGGCGCGGAGAAGAAGATTCGGGGAGGCCCAGAAAATCCGGTGGCCGAAGAGGCTCCGGGGAGGGTGGGGCACGGCAGGTGGTGGCTGGGGAGAGGGAGAGGGTTGGGGGAGAAGTGCTACTCGTTATGAGCCCTTCCCCCCGACCCCTGCCCTTAAGGATGAAATCCGCCAGGGCCAGATTATCCGGCCTATACTTGGGCCGGATTATCCGGCCTAAACTCTAAACTTCTGTTACACACAGAGTCAGGCCCACGCGTCCCCAATCAACACCCCCACAAGATGTACAAGGGACTTGTGTGGAGGAATAGATGGCTTAGGGGTAGGAAAAAGGCTTAGGATTAAGAGAGCCAAACTGAGATGGTACTACACACTCAATTTTGAAAGAATCAAAGCAACTAAAAGCCAAAAGTGAGTGTGCTTCCCATAAAAACATGAGAGGAGCTAAAAAACGATCAAGAAGATCCAAATAAATCCAACTCTTCTGATGAAAGAGGGTGGTGGCTGAAGCCACCTTGTTGGAGTGTATGGTATGACACCGCGAAGATATATCATGGGTTCATGACCGATACTCATCAATAAGCTCACATATCACAAAATGATATTAAGAGAAATGATTTGACTTGCTTTCGGCATTATGGGGGGAGGGTTAGCCCAATTAACTAGGACCACACTCCCCCTATATCCATGCCCACATCTAGACCAAATAAGACTAAGATGTACGAGTGAGTGCATGGGTAATCAAGACAAGCTCCTTGAATCAACAATATTTAGCTCATTCCTCAAGTAGAAAAACCTTGCTTCATCAAGTGGCTTCATGAAAATATCAGCAAGTTGGTTCTTTATGCTCACAAAAGATAGATCAATATTGCCTCGAGCAACATGGTCCCGAATAAAATGATTCTGAATCTCAATATGCTTTGTCCTTGTGTGTTGTACCGGATTGTACGCAATTTTGATTGCATTTTCATTATCGCATAAAAGAGGCACTTTGTCACAATTGACCCCATATTCCTTTAAAGTTTGCCTCATCCATAATAACTGAGTGCAGGCACTAGCAGCATCAACATATTCAGCTTCGGTGGTGTAGAGAGAGATACAATTCTGCTTTTTAGATGACCAACAAACTAGAGATCTTCCCAAAAACTAACAAGCACCAGAAGTTGATTTCCGATCATCCTTATCACCGGCCCAATCTGAATCAGTATAACCACATAGAGAGAAATTAGAGCCCTTGGGATACCATAGACCAAAGTTAGGAGAATGAACCAAATATCGGAAGATCCTCTTGACCGCCACTAAGTGGCTTTCTTTAGGAGCTGCTTGATACCTTGCACACACCCCACACTCAACACAATATAGGGTCTAGATGCACAGAGGTAAAGGAGAGAGCCGATCATGGACCGGTATACCTTTTGGTCCACATCTTTACCGTGGGGGTTAAGTTCAAGGTGACATTGTGTTTGCATCGGAGTGGCGACGCCATTAAGATCCGTCATCTTGAATCTCTTGAGCATGTCTTGGATGTATTTAGCTTGATTTATGAAGGTCCCTTCTCTAAGTTGCTTGATCTCGAATCCAAGAAAGAACTTTAACTCCCCCATCATAGACATCTCAAACCTATCAGTCATAAGCTTTGAAAATTCATCATTAAAAGATTTATTAGTAGAACCAAAGATGATGTCGTCTACATATAGTTGGCATATGAAGAGCTCCCCCTTAACCTTCTTAGTAAAAAGAGTGGGATCGATTTGCCCAACTTCGAAGCCATGGTCTAGCAACAGCTCTTTAAGGTGCTCATACCACACACGTGGGGCTTGTTTAAGGCCATAGAGTGTCTTATCGAGTTTTTAGACATGGTTTGGAAAGTTAGGATCCTCAAATACCGGGGGTTGCTTTACATATACCAACTCATGTAGAGGACCATTAAGAAAAGCACTCTTAACATCCATTTGCTGCAATTTAAAATTGTTCTGGGTAGCATAAGCAAGAAGGATACGGATGGACTCAAGCCCACAGGAGCATAGGTCTCGCTGAAGTCAATGCCCTCAACTTGGGAATAGCCTTGTGCCACTAGTCTTGCCTTGTTCCTGACAACAATGCCATTCTCATCTTGCTTGTTTTAAATATCCATTTAGTGCTGATAACATTGCGGCAATCCTTGGGCTTCTCCACTAGTTTCCAGACCTTGTTGCGCTCAAAGTTATTGAACTCTTCATGCATAGCAACAACCTAGTACGGATCTTCAAGAGCTTCAAACACCTTCTTAGGTTCCAACATTGATATGTGAGCTTGATGCTCACCAAAACTTGTCAATTCCCTTCTTGTGGAAACCCTTCGTCGAAGATCACCTACAACTTTGTCAAGAGTATGACCCCTTAACTCAAGGTTCTGATCAGCACGAGCCTTACAATGAAGTTCAATAAGCTTGTTGTCTCTTGGTCGAATAGTTTCATCACTTGAGTCTTTGTTGGAATCATTTGCTTGACCTTGATTTGAAGTCTGATTAGCAGTAATAGGAGATGACGAAGCATGCCCTTGAGGTGGGTCAGCAGTCGTAACAAGAGGCTACTGATCATCAGGAGTTTCAGGGCCGGATAATCTGAACGAAGGTGAGGCCAGATAATCCGGCCTGGGAGAACTTGATGCAATTTCATCGGGTTGCCTAGGACTTGCTTGAATTGGCGAGGGGCCGGATAATCCTGGGTCAGTCGGAAAATCCGGCCTGGAGCTTGCAGCATTTTCTTCGATAGGATGCACAGTTTGGTCGTCAGGGGAGTGGTGACCGGATAATCCGGTGTCGACTGGATAATCCGGCCTGGAGCATCCAGGAGCATGTTGACCTTCAGCAATTGGTGGAGGTGGTGTAGAAGTTACTCCCGTGGTTGGAGCATGTTGAGTATGTGTAGATGAGGGCTCTTCATGAGTAGAGCATTGTCCTTCCCGATCCGCCACAAGGGGTTCCTTATTGGGGCGGAAAAATGCCATGCCCATTCTTCTTATGGCATCTTGGGGTATTTCAACATCTGCATCACAAACATCAACTTGCCCCGCATGGGAGCCGTCATTTTCCTCGAACACCACACTACAAGATTCTACAACAGTTCCAGAGAGCTTACTATAGACTCTATAAGTGTGGGATTCGGCACCATAACCAACAAAAATACCTTCTTAAGCCTTAGACTCAAATTTAGATAAACAAACTCCCTTGATGAGAAAGAAACACTTACACCCAAATACCTGGAAGTATGAGATGTTTGGATTGTTACCGATAAGTATTTCATACGCAGTCTTGTCCAAGATTTTACGGAGGTATAACCGGTTGGATGAATGACAAGCGGTAGAGATTGCTTCAGCCCAGAAGTTATATGGAGACTTGAATTCGGCTAGCATAGACCTTTCCATATCCATTAGAGTCCGGTTCTTCCTCTCGGCAACACCGTTTTGTTGAGGGGTGTACGCAGCAGAATATTGATGTCTTATCCCCTCTTCACTTAGGAACTCATTTAAGGTGTAGTTCTTGAACTCGGAGCCGTTATCACTTCTTACTGCCATAATAGGTATGTTGTGTTGACGTTGAACCTCGTTGGCGAAGTCGATGACCGTTTGTTGAGTCTCGCTCTTCAACTTGAAGAAATAGACCCAAGTGTATCTTGAGTAATCATCAACAATCACAAGGCAGTACTTCTTCCCACCGAGGCTTCCATGAGATGGAGGTCCAAAGAGGTCCACATGAAGGAGCTCTAAGATCCTTTTTGATGAAATAATAGTCTTCCTTCGATGAGGAGAGTCATGCATTTTCCCTTCAACACAAGCCCTGCAAACACGATCTTTGGGAAAGGAGACAGTTTCTTTTAGTCCAAGGATGTGGCCACCCTTGTGGAGACTTTGCAAAGTTCTCATATTGACGTGGGGTAGTCAGTGATGCCATAACCAACCCGCGTCAGCCTTTCCAAAAAGACACATTGGGCGTGTAGTGGTTTTCCCTGAAAATACCACCACGTACAGGTCATTTTCGACATATCCCACGAAAGCGACTTTTAGAGACTTTCTTCACAAGAGTACCACCAAATCAGCATCAATAAAAACTATAAAGTCCATCTTACCAAGGGCGCGAACTGAAAGTAAATTGTAACCGAGGGTCTCAACAAGCATGACATCCACAAGAGAGATATCGTGAGCCACCACAACTTTGCCAAGACCCAATACCTCAGATTTAGACTTGTCACCATAGGAGACAGTTATATGATCATGATTTGGCCGCATCTCCGTGATGATCTCCTTGCTTCCGGTCATATGACTCGTGCATCCGCTATCGAGTACCCATTTAGACCCACTGGAAGCATAGCCCTCGGACCCTCTTGCCATAAGACAAGTGACGTTGTTGTTGATGATGTTTTCGTTTGGCGAGTCAAAGAGAGATGATGGAGTCGATGTGGTAGCTATAGCAGCCACCTCGCGAGAACTATCTTCATCCTCTTCATCTTCAATTGCAAAGGAGTATTCTTCTTGTTCCACCAAGACAATCTTAGGTTGCTTCTTGTAAGGGCCATTCTTTTTGGTAAATGGCTTCTTCTTAGGTGCCTTGGATTTTTCTTTAAGGATGAGCCTGCTACCATTGTCTTCTCTATTTTCATATGGACACTCGGCCACAAAGTGCAACCTATCTCCACAATTGTAGCATGTTCTCAATTTTGGGCCACTTTCTCTTCTTCCACTTGACCCATTCTTGCGCTCGAGTTCCGACTTGGCCTTGGCAGGATCCTTCCAAATGTTCCTTGTGTAAAACGCCATATACTCACCATGAGCACGTTTGACTTCATCGGGGCAGTCCATGGAGGCACTCTCGAAAGCTCTTTCATCCTCATCTTGCTCAACAACATTAGCCTTGAGAGCAACATTGACCCCCTTTTTGCATTCCAATGGCACAGGCTCGGGCATCTTCTGCGTTCTTTGCAGCAACCCTGAATGATGTCATTTCTTGCATGACTTCATTGGATGTCATTTGATGGTAGTTGTGTCTACCTTGCAAGCTCTTCAAGTCCGTTGGCTCAAAAGGCATTAGAGAACTCAAGTATTTCCTTTTTATCCAAGCATCATCAATGTGAGTGGCTCCATGCTTTCTAAACGTTGTTGTGATGCCCTTGAGTCTTCTATATATGTCTTCATGGTTTTCACCATCCAACATGTAAAATCCTTTAGCTTCATTACTAAGGGCATCATACCTATTCCTTCTCATGCTTTCATTTCTAATAAAGAGATCGGTGAGAGCATCCCAAGCTTCTTTAGCTGTGTTGAGATGTTCAATGTGGGGCATGTCCTTGGGACCCACTCCGAGCTGTATCATGTGAAGGGCCATAGCATTCAATTGGCTATCCACAACTTCTCTTCTTGTCAGGTTGGTGTGATCTATGAAGACCATCTTCGATAATTCTCCAAAGTTCAATAGCAGAGCTACAAACATGAGACTTCATTAAGAATTTCCATTGATTAAATGAAGATGCAGTAATCTTAGGTGGATCACCCCTATTGTTTATATGAGTGAGGGATAGGTCGGTCAGGGGAATATAAGTGATGAACCTCACTATATTCCTCCTTACCACTTCCCTTCTTGGAGGTGGAACCATTATGTTTTTCACCTACCACTTCATCTTCCTTGGATTCGGTGTTAGCCTTATCCTTGGATGAGGGAGTGGCGGCCTCAGAGGAGGATGGAGATGGGGCTACAGATGATGTGAGGCGAGCAATCATTTGATGCATCTCCTCCATCTTGGTCTCAAAGGATTTCAACAAGGTTGTTTCCAACATCTTGAGGTCATCCATTGTGACCTTATCTACAACCTCATTCCCATTCTCCTTGGTACCCATACTTCTCTTAGGCGGTTAAGCCCGAATAAAGAGCCGGGTTCTGATACCAATTGAAATGGATCGTATGGGCACCTAGAGGGGGGTGAATAGGTGCTACTTAAATTTTAATACTTTTTCAATCTTAGGCTTAACACAAAAGGTAAATTCTCTAGATAACTATTTAGAAGAATTTCCCTATATGCAAACCTATCTACTAGCAAGTAAGAGGCGAGTGGAAAGAGGAACGAGTGAACAATAGTGAAGCACGCGGAGACACATGATTTGTTTTACCGCAGTTCCTTCCTTGTTAAGGGAAGTACATATGCGTTGGAGGGGTGGGTGGTACTAAGATCACCACGCCACAATAGGCCTCACCCTGTTCTCCGATGGATCCTGCCACCAAAGGCCTGATCCACCTTTCCACTACAGGAACCCTTCGAGGTGGGTACCGGCACCTTTACACAACTAGCGGGGCACAACTCCACAACAAAATTGGAGGCTCCCGTAATGACAACAAGCTGCCACAAGAACAAGTTATCAATAACAAAATACAAGATCTAGATATTAGTAAGAATACTAGATCGGGGATTTCTCCACATGAATGGAAAGGAGTTGATGTGCTTGATTCGTGATGGCAATGAAGATAGTATCCTCCTTCAATTCTCCCAAAGATCGAAGCCTTAGGGTGGTTGAAGTGGGAGATCTAGAGAGAGAGCTCTTGCAAAGGGTCTGGCAATTTTCAAATGAATCAGGGATTCTGCTCGATGGGGATGAAGGGGCTTTTATACCCCCTTTCTAAACCAAGCCGTTGGAGCCTTTGGGGCCGGATTATCCTGCCCAAGTGAGGGCCGGATTATCCGGGCTGGGGAAAACTCCGCCCTAGACTCGGATTATCCGGTAGAAAATCCGTCTATGGACAGAAGCTCACGCAGGCTGGCCCTTGACACCTTCTCCTGGGAACCGGATTATCCGGCCCTAGGGGAGGGCCGGGTTATCCAGTTGGGGACAAAATCCGCCCCAGTCATGGAATATTTGGGGAAAATTCCGCCCCCAGACAGAAGCTCGCGCAGACGTTCTCTTGGGCGATTCCCCTAGGGCCGGATTATCCGGCCCAACAAGAGGGCCGGATTATCTGGTCCAGGGAGAATAACCGCCGCAGAGCCAGGTTGTCTGGGGGAAAATCCGCCCCCAGACAGAAGCTCGCGCGGCGCCAGTCCTGGCCAAAGCGGTCCCCCATCATGGGCCGGATAATCCGGCCCCCCAAATGCACAAAACTTTCCTGTAACACTTAGTACACGTTAGAACTTCCATGGTATTGTTATCTAACACACAAAACATAGGAAATCATGAAATGTTCTTTCAGTTGTGCTCACCACAACAATCTTGTTCTCTTGAAAATAATGTCGTAGCTTTCTGGATACGAAGAACACACCATAGGCTAACTTTTGATAATGAGGAGTTGTTTGGATTCAATCAGGACCTCGCTGAGGTAGTAAGTCGGACGATGCACCATTTGTTCCTGTTTTTCCTTTGGCCATTCCACCCCCATGACGATGTTGACGACTCTATTTGTCGTAGCCATGTAGAGCAACATAGGTTCCGGAGGTTTCGATGCTGCAAGGATATGGGAAGATGGGAGTACGGCTTTCAGATCCTGAAGTGCAGCTTCCGCTTTGTCAGTCCAGACGAATTTCTTGGTCTTCTTCAAGAGCTTGTATAATGGTGCGGATCTTTCGCCTAGATGTCTTACGAACCGAGTAACCACAGAAATGCAGCCGGTGAGCCGTTGTTTATCCTTCACATGAGTCGACCTAGTAATGTTGAGTATAGCATTTATTTTGTCTCGGTTCACCTCTATGCCTCTTTGAGACACGATGAAATCGAACAATTTTTTGGCTGGTATTCTAAAGAAACACTTCTTTGGGTTAAGCATTATATTGTACTTTTGTAGATTGGTGAACGTTTCCTCCAAGTCAGAAATGAGTTTATCCTTCTTTTTGGTCATCACAGCTATATCATCCACATATGCATGTACATTGCGTCCGATTTGATCATGGAGGCAATGCTGGATAGTGCGCTGGTACATACCTCCTGTGTTTTTTAGCCTAAAAGGCATTGTTACATAGTAGAAGGTTCTGAAGAGGGTGATGAACAAAGTCTTTAATTTATCTGACTCATTGATGCGAATTTGGTGATAATCGAAATATGTGTCGAGAAAACATAAGAGTTCTTAGCCTACTGTCAAGTTGATAACTTGATCGATTCTAGGCAGAGCAAACAGATCTTTGGGACAAGCCTTGTTCAAGGCAGTATAATCAACGCACATCCTTAAATCAGTGGTATCCTTTTGAGGGACCATTATAGGATTAACCGACCACTTAGTGTGGATGAGCTCTTCAATAAATCCAGCTAACTCTAGCCAGGCTAGTTCCTTAGCTATTGTGTCGTGGTATTGCCGACGAGTACGCAATGGAGGGGTCCTCATAGTGCATGTTTAGAGACGTGGGGTAAGGCAGAGAGTTGGCGGGTACGAGGTAACACAGCTTACCCAGGTTCAAGTCCCACAACGGTGGCAGAACTCTACTCCTGCTATAAATCACTATAATGGCAATACGCCGAGTTACAGAGATAGGTTCGTTGTGCGAGGTGTTGTGCGTTGTACGTAGCAATCTATGAGGTTATGCCCTAAAGGCTCCCGCAGGCCGGCTTATAAAGGCGCCAAGACCTAGGGTTTACAGGGAAAGGTCCTTGCCGGACAAGGTAAAGAGTCCTACACCTACATGAACTAGTCTTCCGTGTCTTGTACTCCAAGGCTCCGAGTATGTCGGTGACTCCTGCATAGCCTTCCTTTATCTGGCATGGGCCTCCCTTCAGGATCCGTCTAACTGGGCCGCCCAGCAGGCCATAGGCCTTTCTACCAACTATGGGCCACCCGGGTTAGACGGATTGATGACATGATATGAGGATACCCATATATAGCATATCTCCAACAGTAACCCGCGGAGGACTTTGAAATCTTGCGCCGTCTTGCTCGTTGATCTCTGAATATCCTGTCTATGTGATGCCGGCAATCCGTCAAGCAATATCTCAAAGGTCTCCCAAATAACCCTGCAATCCTCTCCGGCTTTGCAATGTAGCCGGAGATTCCTTGAGTCTTCATTTCCAGAGTCGGACGATCTCCGTCTTTGATGGACTCTTCGAACGTGACCCTTCACTGCAACTGTCAGGAGGATGACATAGGGTACAGCCTACGCTACCTCGAAACTCATAGAAGCAAAGAATTAATCATTAGCTATTTTCACGCGCGCGAAATCCGAAACGGTGGAGTGGCAAAAGACGGAGGACGTGGCGAAATTACCACGCACGTTCACTTCCATGTCAGCAACGTCCCATCCATCAGATCCTTTTGCACGAATCTTGACGCGAGGCTTATATATTTCCACCGCGGTCAATTTATTTATTTTTTACCTGCATTCGCTTCCCAGTCTTTGTCTTCCTCTAGCCGCACGACCGTTCGAGCTCTCCTGCGAAAACCCTAACCAGAGCCCTTTCTTCCTCCACACACTCCTCATTGTAATGACCTCCAGCAGCTCTGCTCCTTCCACAGCGGCGATTCTTGAGGCTACGACGGAGCCATCCCAAGGAGTGATTGTTCTGCCGAAGGGGGTGTTTGTCCCTGTCTCCGCCGTGACGGAATCCGCCGGCGATGACCAAGAACGAGCGGTGCCTGAAGCCGCTGAAGAGGAAAACGACTCCCATAAGGGGGTGTGGAGAGGTTGTGATCTCTCCGCTGAAGATCTCCAAGAGCTGATCGACGAGGGGCACCTCCCCGTGGCAGAGAAGTTTATCTGCGGGCGGCACCGGCCAGCGAGGTGGTCCCTTCTCCCCAAGCCGTAGAGAAGGTGTACCTCAAATCTCAGCTGGTACATGGCGTAAGCATACTAGTCTCCGACTTCTTCCTGGATGTCCTTCGATACTTCCGGGTACTTCCCCACAATCTCTCTCCCAACAGCATCCTAGTCCTTAGCAACTTTGTAGCTTTGTGCGAAGGATATCTAGGAATCAAACCTAGATTAGATCTATTTGTATATTTTTTCACCGTCAAGAGAGAGTCCGTAGAGTCCAAGGATGAATTGCGGACCTGTGGAACCATTAGCTTTAAGATCCGGCCTAGCCGGCGCTTTCCCGACATCGTAGGGCACGAGTCTTGCCAGAACTGGCAGCGCATGCATTTCTATGGGCCAGATGTCCCTCTGCCAGACCGTCTTGAGACCTACCCCAACTTCATCGATGGAGCTACCACTGAAGTGCCCGCATGGCGGACCCTAGCCTCTCTTCCCTCCGACGATGAAGCCAATCGTGCCATAAGGCAGATCGAATGGCTCGTAGATGGAGGTTTAATGGGCTTGGACCTTTCCATGTGTTGGTACGTTAGGCGGATCCAGCCTCTGTAGCACCACGCCGAGCTGATGTGCAAGTATAGCCAAGACAGGAGGTATCACATGCAAAATTCGTGGGATAACTTCTCTACTGACTCCATCAAGCTCCGGCTAAAGGACATTGTCAAGGTGAAGGACAAGAAGCGTGGCTTCAAGATCACCTTCGACATGTTCGATTGCGGCACATGCCTAGAGGTAGCTTATGTTTCCTTTGTTGCTTGTTATATGCTCTAAGGTTTTTCCAGCTTGAAGTTTGTCCGTCTAACATTTCCATGTATCCCAGCTAGTGACCTTGGCAGTGAATCAAATGGCCTCCCAGGTCTATGTCCTAAGATGCAGGATATCCAGGTGGTGTCCGATGAGATGCCTCCAAGGATCAACCAGCTCCGGCAACACGAAAGCGGAAGAGCTCCACCTCTAACATTGTTGTCGAGGCCAAGAAGAAGAAACCGGAGAGTGGAGTCTCCAAATGTTCCACTGCCGCCTTAGAGGCAGAGAAGAAGAAGAAGTCCACCGGCATTCCCCTCACCAAGGCTCCTGCCGTGGAGTAAGTATTTTCATTCTCCGACTTGTGCTTTTCAGCCCATACCTTTTTTCAATTCTTGTACTTATACTTTGTATGTTTCAGGAGGAAAGCCAGTGTTAGTTTGAAGCGATCCTCCAAAGATGTTGGAGGGTCAAAAAACGTTCGTGATATGCTGACCCGGGATTTGCCCGCCAAGTCCTCTCCCTCCACCGCTCCTCTTACTCCTGTCGCCAAGCCTTCTACTGGCCCCGCTAGGCCGTGATCCCTGAGACCTCCGCCATGGAGACAGATGTCAATCCAATCATTGATGTCTCTGGTTCGGTCGATGTGGATGTTGCTCCCAGCGGCCAGGCGACATAGGAGAGCACCTCCTCTAAAGTGCCTGAAGCTCCGGCTAAGGATGCCACCGAGAAAGGGAAGGAGGTGGACGTGGAAGCATCAATCTAGGCGGGAGCCTCCGAGCCATCAACTGCTGTGAAGGTGCAGGAGGCAGCTAGGGCTTCGTCCATGCCTCTGGTTTCAACCTCTCCATTGGTTGCGACTCCTCCGACGTTGAGCTTGGATGATCTTATCAAGCAGGCCGATGCAATCTATAAGAATGCCCGGACCTTCCATGACTCCTATGCTCATTTAGCCAACAATCTCAGGATCATTGTCATCGTAAGTTTTTTGAACTTCACTTACTTTACTTTGTGTAGTATATCCCACTGCAGCCCCCGAGCTCTTAGGCGGATAAATCAATAGTTATTGGCCTGAGTGCTCTAGAGAACTAAGCATAGAACTTGTCTGTGTAGCCCCCGAGCGTTTAGTTGAAACTGCAAAGTTTCGACTAGATGCTCTAGAGAAACTAGCTTACTTTAAAATCGTGTACTATATCCCCCGAGCGTTTAGTTGAAACTTGAATAGTTCCAACTAGATGCTCTAGAGAAACTAAGCATGTCAATATTTTGTGCAGAATGAGAATAAACGGAGGATAGCCGCCAATGAGAGGTTTGCTGCTCTTTGGAAGGAGATGGACCTTGAACAAGGTAAAACCAAATTCCTGAAGGAACAGATCAAAAATAGCCAGAGTCTGTTTCCTACGACAGCTCCTTGCTTTCCCATTGAGTCATTTCTTCCGACTTCTGATAGCACTTTCTGATTTCCGTCTTACAGAAGCCATTGCTAAGGCCAAGAGCATCGTCGAGCAATCCAAGCATATCTAGGAGCTCGATGATGAAAACAAGATTCTGAAGAAGGACCTGGCCGAGGCTATCAAGGGCCATGAGGCAACGATGAAGACTATGCAAGAGTCTGCGGACGTCGAGATGCAGCGCCTGAAGGATGAGATTGCACAACTCAAAGACCAGAACTAAGCTGCCAAAGAGCAAAATGCTAGGAGTCTTGAGATGTTCAAGTCAGTCCAGAAGGAGCATGAAGTCTTAGCGGAGACATGCATGCAAGCGGAAACGAGCATCTTTGGTAACATTTCTCCATCTTGGTCTTTTCTGTAAGTTGGACAACCATTTTACTTGTTTGTACTCATGGTACTTGTGTTTTGTGCAAACTACAGCTCCCATTGGCTTAGCCAATTTGGGTGAAGGTGCTCCGAATCCCAAGGAACGCATGATTCTTGCTGGTAACTTTGTCAGCACCGCCATCGCCCAAGCCAAGCAGATAGCTCAACCTCTGGGTATAAATATAAAGGCGGCAGACTCAGCAGCCAAGTTCACGGAAATCCTACGCCGAGCCCCCGAGAAAGTCAAGGACTGGAAAGCCTTGCGTCCGGGCTGATGCAAGAATGACCCTGTCCTTGGTTAAGGCGCACTATGACAACGCCGACATCGACCTAGTGACCTCCGGCTTTCCCAAGATAGACGAGGAAGGTCGAGAGATTGATAGCGATGCTATTTGGAATTCTCTCGCCAGCTTCGACACCAGAGTTGCCAAGATGGTCAAGGCGGATGTCTTTGTGCCTGTCGAGATCCTTGATGAAGACGTGACTTCATCCGAGTCTAGCCCTTCTCCTTCAGAGTTTGACGAGCTTTCCCGGCCTGGCTCTCCTGATGATGCCACCATGAAGTCCCCTGCAGCAGAGCCATAAAAACAGTATTTGTATTAAATGCATCTCTGCATAATGTATGCGGAAAAAACTTATGTTTGGCTAAGGCGGAAAACTTGTATTCAAGCTTCCTGCAACTTATCTGTTTCCAGCATGTGTATATATTTTTTAAGCAAGTGTTGGCTTATCCATTATTCTGGTTCGTATGATTGACCTTTCGTGAGACGGAAGACGCGTAGCATAGAACTATGTTCTCAGGCGATGATGCTTAATAGCACCATCCAGAACCTAAGAACAACATCGTCGGCTTTGAGTGCCAAAAAGTCACTACTCCGGAATCCACATAAAAACTTCAGAAAACGTGTAGACCAGAAAACTTAAGCTAACGCCCATAGGTGGAATTTTCACAAGGGAAAATACAACCTTGCGCATAAAGGGTTTATATGATCCAAAAATGAACAACTAAAGGAGGTAAAAGACTCAGAGAATATGAGTGAACCAAATGCTTTGTTTCATTGATCATATAAGAAACTTATTACATAATATAAATGTGCTAAGTGTAAAAGGGACATAGTTGTGCTATGTTCCATGGCTGATCTGTCTCTGGGTAATCATCATTGGAGTCACGTTGCTTGCGCTTGCGAGTTTTTGGCCTATCTTTCAACTCACGAATATCGATGAGGTAATAGGAACCATTGAGCAATGCTTTGCTTATGACGAACGGTCCTTCCCAAGGCGGGGATAATTTGTGTGATTTCTCCTGCTTGAGTCTAAACGAGCGATGCTTTACACGGCAACTATGGTAGCTGCGCAGCTTCTGCTGGTAGACGGCAGATCTCTGGCATGCCAGCACGTGCTCTTCTTCGAGTAGGTACATAGATAGCCGTCTGGATTCTTCATCGTCATCCTCCTTATAGGCGAAAACTCTTGGTGCATCGTGGAGGATGTCGTATGGGAGAACTACTTCTACTCCATAAACCATGAAGAAAGGAGTCAAGCCGGTAGATCTGTTGGGTGTTGTTCGTAAACTCCACAAAATAGATGGTAGTTCCTCTGCCTAGGCTCCAGTTTCTCTACGTAGCGGTGCCTCTAAGCGTGGCTTGATTCCGTGCAGAATTAGTCCATTGGCCCTTTCAACTTGCCCATTTGACTGTGGATGTGCCACAGATGCTAGGTCAAGGCGGATGCCTTTCTCATGACAGTACTCCTCAACTTCTCTGAGAGATAATTTTCGGCCATTGTCGATGATGATGCTATGTGGGAGACCAAATCTCACCACTAGATCCCAGACTAACTTTAGGGTTGTTTCCCCATCAAGATTTCTAATGGGTGTAGCTTCAATCCATTTTGTGAATTTGTCCAATGCTACTAGCAAGTGTGTGAATCCACAGGGTGCTGTCTGCAAAGGTCCCACCATGTCTAGCCCCTAGACTGCAATGATGACATAACCTTTTGCTCTGCGTACTATTTGTCGGCTTTCGACTTTGTCGACGGGCAAAGTTCCGTCTTGTATATAATCCATGAACGGCTCTGTCCAAGACGGAGAGGTCACTGTTACTGCGTTAACAAATGAGTCCACTCTATCCGGGTTGTCGGGGTCTCCCTTCACGGATGGAGTCTGTAGATGCTCCAGGAAAACGCCTGGTAGAATTGGTCGATGAGCGGATCCAAGCTTTGATAGCAGATCAGCCGCCTCATTATCCTCCCTTTTGACGTACTTGACTTTGTAGCCGTCGAAGCACTTGGCTATTTCGTCTACTTCGTCTCGATATTCCGCCATCATAAGGTTCCGCGCGTTCCAAGTGCCAGCTACTTGCTGGGAAACCAAGTCAGAATCTCCACATCAAACTATGCGCTTGATGCCAATATCCTTGGATACGCGGAGTCCGTGAATGAGGGCCCTCATACTCCGCCATGTTATTGGTAGCGTTGAAGTGGATCTGCAGGACATATTGCAACTTCTCTCCTATTGGTGATTGCAATAATACACCAGCCCCGAGCTGTTGAGTAACTTGGATCCGTCAAAGTGCATGACTCAATACTCTGGCTCTGGTACAGGAGTGTCTTCTGGCAGTTCTATCCAATCAGCAAGAAAATCCGCCAATGCTTGTGATTTGATAGCGTCGCGTCGCTTGTAGGTGATGTCGAAGGCGGCCAGTTCAATGCCCACTTTGCCACTCTCCCTATAGCGCCGTTGTTGTTGATGATGTCGGACAGTGGAGCTTTGCTCACTACTGTGATGGGGTGCTCCTGGAAATAATGCCTTAACTTGCGAGAAGCAAGGAAAACTCCATAAGCTATCTTCTGGTAGTGCGGGTAACGCAGCTTGGATTCCGTCAAGACCTCACTTACATAGTAAACGAGTCGCTGAACTCCGTATTCGTGCGTTGGTTCCTTGCACTCCACCACGATGACGATGCTGATTACTCGGTTGGTCGCCGCCATGTAAACTAACATAGGCTCCCTTGGCACCGGTGCTGCAAGTATAGGTGGGGAGGAGAGTATTCTCTTCAACTCGTGAAGTGTTCCGTCAGCTTCATCCATCCATGTGAATTTTTCCGCCTTCTTAAGCAACTTGTAGAGCGGCATAGCCTTCTCACCAAGTCGGCTGATGAACCGGCTTACGGCTGCAACGCAGCCTGTGAGCCTTTGTATGTCCTTCAGCCATGTCAGGCGTTTGATGTCGAGGATGGCCTTGATTTTCCCCGGGTTCACCTTGATTCCGCTATGCAAAATGATGAAGCCCAACAGTTTGTCGGATGGCACCCCGAAGACGCACTTCTTTGGGTTCAACATCATGTTGTATTTCCAGAGATTGTCAAAGGTTTCCTGCAAGTCAGCGATAAGGTCATTTGATTTCTTTTACATTACGACGATGTCGTCCACGTAAGCGTGTATGTTGCAACCTATTTGGTCGTGCAGGCAACATTACATCGTCCGCTGGTACGTAGCACCAGTGTTTTTCAACCCAAAGGGCATCGTGACGTAGCAATACATGCCGTAGGGTGTGGTGAACGAAGTGGCCAATTGGTCCGACTTTCGCATTCGGATCTGGTGGTATCCTAAATAGGCATCAAGAAAACACAGAAGTTCCGAGCCAACCGTCAAGTCAATGACTTAGCAATGCGAGGCAAAGCAAACGGATCCTTCGGACACGCTTTGTTCAAGCCGGTGTAATCAACACACATTCTTAATTCATTAGTTCCCTTTTTGGGGACAAGTACAGGATTTGCCACCCATCGAGTGTGAATAACTTCTCGGATAAAGCCAGCCTTAAGTAACCTAGCTATTTCTTTGCCTATAGCCCTTAGTCTTTCATCACCAAAGCATCATAGAGGTTGTTTCACCGGTTTGGCATTAGGATCAATATTCAAGTTGTGCTCGGCAAGTTCCCTAGGTACATCTTTCATGTCGGCAGGTTGCCAGGCAAAGATGTCCCTATTCTCATTGAGGAACTCGACGAGTGTGCTTTTCTATTTGGGATCCAGGTCCGTGCTAATGGCGGTGGTCTTGGAGGAATCACCTTTGACAAGTTCGACCTGCTTGGTCTTGATGGCGGCCTTGAAGGCGCGTTCGGCAGCAGTGATCTGCTTCTTTAAAGCCAGCATCTCCAAGGCATCAACCTGGTTCTAGATCTCCTTGAACTCCTCACCATAGAGGACTGCTTCGGCGAAGGCGGCTTCACTGAGCTTGCACTCCCTTGCCTTGGTGAAGCTTCCGTCAATGGTGATGACGCCATTTGGTCCGGGAATCTTGAGTTTGTTGTAGACAAAGCATGGCCTTGCGAGGAAGGAGTGGAAGATGCCGTGTCCGAAGATGACGTGGTACACGCTCTTGAAAGGCACCACTTCAAAGGTCATGCGTTCTTGGCGGTAATTGTTAACATCGCCAAAAGCGACCAGAAGCATGATGCAGCCTAGGGAATTTGCTTGTCGGCCAGGGACGACCCTATGGAACACTGTGTTGCTCTTCCTTAACTGGGTTTCTATCAAGTTCATCTTGTGCAGTGTATCCAGGTACATGATGTTGATGCTGCTTCCACTATCCACGAGGCACTTGGTGAACTCCGTGCCATCAATCAAAGGGTTGATGACCATGGCATACTGGTTCTCTGTTGGGATGAGTTCTAGATGATCCTTCCTATCTCAAGTAATTGGAACTTCCGACCACCTGACGTACTAGGGAACCAGAGGGAGGGTAGCCATCAGTATCCTCAGAGAGGTTTTGTAGGCCCAAATGGTTGGAGTGCCAAGGAAGGTGTGGTAAAATGGAGCCTTCTTTTTGAAGGGATTTTTCCCTTTATGCTCTCCCTCGCCGGAAGATTTCGGGTCCATGTATTCGTCCATATCACTTGATTCCTTGGGCTCTTCCTCCTTCTTCTTCCCTTTGCCCTTTCCGCGGGGTCTGTTCTTCTAACTTCGCCTGTAGCCAGACTTAGGGTCCTCCTTCAGATTGTTAACAAACTTGCACTGGCGGTTGGTGTGGGTGGATTTTCCATTAGCGTTGAGATGGACGAAGCACGGCATACTCGCGGTACTCTTCGTACGTTTGAGGAACGCGGGGCACTGAGGGTGTAGTGTCACTCCTCTGTTGGCCACTGCTAGACCCCCGACCACGTCCACGCTGTCCGCCATTGCCTCTGCCAGTGAATGTTGCAGCGACCATGTCGGCTACTTGCTTCTCTTCGGGGAGATTCTTCCGCTTGTTATTGTCGTTCTTCTTGGCCTGGGTAGGGATTTCTATCGCCAGGAATGATCCACGCGCGTCATCGTTAGTAGCGGCAAACTTGCTAGCCATGGCGATCATTGCGTTGAGGTTGAGGTCATTGTTTTGCCTGCGCTTTAACGTATGCTGGAGCAAAGTTCCCTTTTCCAGACCATCAATGAAGGTGGCCATAGCGGTCTGTTCGTGCACCCCTGTCCAGGAATTTTTCATATCCGGCCAGCGAGAGAGGTAGGCATGGGAGGTTTCATCCTTTTCCTGCACACACCGTTGTAGGTCTCTGACAGTGTAGGGACGTTTGTACGTACCCTCAAAGTTCTTGGTGAACGCTTCATGCATGTCCAACCAATTGCATATTGATATCTCTAGTAAGTCATCGATCCATTGCCGGGAGGTGCCGGTCAACATGAGCGGGAGGTACTTGACGACGACATTGGGGTTTCCCCCTGCGATATGGATCGCTTCCCTATAGCCTTGCAACCACGTTGCTGGCCTGGCAGTGCTGTTGTAGGGCTTGATGGTCTTGTCTATCCGGAGGCCCTTGGGATAGGTTGTGGCCCGTATTACTGGTCCAAAAAATCTTGGCCCAAGGTATGGGAGCTCCCGATCTTCTTGGATCTTGTCCAGCCGCGATCATGCGTCATATGGCTCTGGTTGCTTCCCTTTTCCGTCATGGGGAGGGGAGTTGTGGCGCGATTTGTGAGATCCGCCATGACCTCCACCATGATGGCTGCTAGGTGGCGATGGCGGCAGTGGAGGCGGTGGGTTAGCTCTCTTGTTGTGACCCTCCTACGACTCCTCATGCCTGTCATGGTTTCTTGTCGGACATGGCGGTTCCTTGTGGGACCTGCTTCTGTGTCCATCATGGCCGTTGCGCCCTTCGGCATGCCGAGGTTGTTCGCCTTGATGTGGCATGCTTGTGCAGTGGCGCGGCTCTGGTTCCTCATGACGTCGAGATGGTGGTGGAGGTGGCAAACGATGGGGATGAGCCTTTTCTCCGTGGTCGGAGGATATGGGGATAGCGTCAGTCCTGTTGCATGCCTCCCTCTGTCTTTGCTCTGTAGAGCCTATGTGCGATCCTTCGTCACGGGGAGATTTTGGCCTTCTGCGGCTGTTCAGGGTTGACTAGCAAAGCTCCGGCTTAGACTCAAGCCTCTGCGAGGCGGCCTTTTATTGTTGCTTGCATGCCTTAGCGACAAGGTCGTACACCTGAGCAACTGCTTCTGGCAACCTATCCTGCTCCAGGAGGGTCTTGGCAACGATGATGTTGAGAGTGGGAGTTGGCATGACTTGCCTCCCCTCTGAATCTATGTAAGGGGTGGCCTTTGTCGGCTTAGCCCATCAAATCCCAAGCCTCACCGAACGCCGGGATCTTGGATGACGTGAGCTGGAACCTTCTTTGTTATATGCTTTAACAGCAACTTCTTGTATTCGGCCTCCATAGCTCTTGCCGCCTTGATGGATTGCTGCGCCCTAGCCATGTCCTCATCTAGCTTAGTGCCTTGCTCTGCGATGCACTTGGCCTTCGCCAAGATTTCCACACGCTTCTCATCAAGCTCCGTAACGCTCCGGATATGGGCGACGGTGATTGGTTTGACGAGAAGTGCATCGTAGATTGCTTTGTCAGTGGGGTGGCTAGTGGGTTGCCAGCTTTAGACGTTGATGGTGGCACTGGCGGTTGATTCGATTGTTGGGCCGTATTAGGGGCCGTGGTAAGTTCCTGTGTTGGTGGTTGGCGGGTAACCGGAGGAGGCGGAGCCTTGGCCAAAGCGGGAGGCTCGGCAGCTTTCTTAGTTGCTACTACTCTGGTGACCGCTGGCATGGGCAGAGCTCTTTCACGTTCTTGTTCCTGTCTGTCTTCTTCCACCACACTCCCAATGGCGACTAGCACCTGGTGGGAAGTGTTGTTCTTCTCGGCGCGCTCCTCCTTCTCGATCTCCTGCTCGATCTCCCTCATAATAGCGTTGTATTCCTTCGAGTTAGCGTCCGATCCACCGGCATCCATACTGATGTCGGCGTAAAGCGCATCAAGGATGGAGTCGGAGTTGGCTTCGGTGTCGACGATGGCGGATGTGGAGGGTGATGGAGGTGGGCCGTTGTTGTTGTTTCCTCCTCCGGTTGCGACGGGGATTACCGTCATGGCCTCTTCATTGGCATCCGCGTATTCATTGACGATGGCAACCGTCTCACCCAGGGTGAGAGGGCCTACGGCCTACCGCCTTCGGAGGTTATGCCGGAGGAGTGTTCTAGGCTTGAGCCCTTCCACGAAGTGGTACACGAGATCGTCGCCGCGGTCGCCCTCTAGGGTTTCCCTCACCCTCATCCATCTGGCAAGGTATTCGCGGGGAGGTTCCCCATCCCTCTGAACGCATCTGGCCAGATCAAAGATGTAACGACGCCGACAAAGTGTGACCTATGCATCTCTAACGCTCGGGGAAGCCAAGCGGATTTGCGGGGTCCTTCCACCTTTATATCCTACACAGGGGTGGTTTGGGTGGGCCTTGAAATTTCCTGATCCGAGCCACCATACTCCAAAGAGAGGTATGGCCCAGATCCTTCTGCGAATGTGTCCTACTCATGGGCGGTCAGTGTGGGGCTTGACGACTTTCCGACTTCCTGGGAGCTAGGACCCGAGTCAGTTTCACCGATGAAGATATGGATGTCTCTAAAGGGGACGACGAAGTAGCGCGTGGGGTTCGTCTTCGTCGGCACCCAAAATTCGTCTAGAGGGACAATCGGGATGTTGCCGGAAAAGAGAACGCGACCGATGGCCACGGTATAACCAATTCCCGTGAAGAGATTGAACCTCGCCTGGTGTAGAGCTCGAAGCGCCTCTTACCCCATGGTGGGCGCCAACTATCATGGTATTGCCGACGAGTACGCCATGGAGGGGTCCTCACAGTGCGTGTTTAGAGACGTGGGGTAAGGCGTAGAGTTGGCGGGTACGAGGTAACACAACTTACCCAGGTTCAAGTCCCACAACGGTGGCGGAACTCTACTCCTGCTATAAATCACTATAATGGCAATACACCGAGTTACAGAGATAGGTTCATTGTGCGAGATGTTGTGCATTGTATGCAGCAATCTATGAGGTTATGCCCTAAAGGCTCCCGCATGTCGGCTTATAAAGGCGCCAAGACCTAGGGTTTATAGGGAAATGTCCTTGCCGGACAAGGTAAAGAGTCCTACACCTACACGAACCGGTCTTCTGTGTCTTGTACTCCAAGGCTTCGAGTATGTCGGTGACTCCTGCGTAGCCTTCCTTTATCCGGCATGGTCCTCCCTTCAGGATCCGTCTAACTGGGCCGCCCAGCAGGCCATAGGCCTTGCTACCAACTATGGGCCACCCGGGTTAGGCGGATTTGTGACATGCTATGAGGATTCCCATATAGCATATCTCCAACATATTGCTTTGCGCTTTTCATTGCCGAAACGTCGTAAGGAATGTTTGACAGGTTTAGTATTAGGATACACATTTAAAGAGTGCTCGGCAAGTTCCCTAGGTACTCCGGTCATGTCAAAAGGTTTCCAGGCAAAGATATCTTTGTTAGCTTTGAGGAACTCGACGAGCGTGCTTTCCTATGAGCGGCCTAAACCTACGCCTATTTGTGTCACCTTGGAGGGGTTGTAATCCTTCAGCAGTGTCGTCTTTAACTCCGAAGTCGGCTTTAGCACCTCCTTCTTCGTTGCGGGCATCTCGGACAGGTCGATGTTCTTCTTGATCTCCTAGTACTCCTCGGCATGCAATACGGCTTCAGCAAAGGTGGCAACTCTGTCTTCACTTTCTCGTGCCTTCTTCGGGTTTCCCCGGATTGTGATGATGCCATTGGGACCTGGAAATTTTAGCATGTTGTAAATATAGCAAGGGAGAGCCATGAAAACCCAGCACCGGACGTGCAAAGATAGCGTTGTATGCTCTCTTGAATAGGACCACTTCAAAAGACAGTGGTTCCGTCTGATAATTGCTAGGTGTTCCAAAGGTAACGTCTAGAGTGATTTCTCCCATAGACTTCACTTGTCTTCTGGGGACAACTCCATAGAAAACCACAGTGTTGTGGTTCAGCTGTGTTTTCGATATCATCATACGGTGTAGTGTTTCGACGTAGAGTATGTTGATGCTACTGCCTCCGTCCATGAGAGTCTTGGAGAACCTATAGCCATCGATCATCAGATTGACGACTAGAACATATTTTTCTCGCCTACATGGTTTTAAGCGGATGATCGCTTTGGTCAAAGGTAATTGTTACTTCTAACCAGTCTAGAAACTAGGGAATAGCTAGAACAATTGCATTGAGCTCGCGCATTACTGCCTTTTTGACCTTAGCTAGTTGGGATCCAAGAAAGCAAACGTAAGTGTCTTTGTTGGTTGGGAAGGTCTTAATTCCATCCAACTTGTGATTTGAGGTATCCGTCTCCTCCATGTCGGTATATTCCTTGGAATCCTTCTCTTTGTTGGAATTTTCTTTCCTTTTCGTCACTTGGCCCTGTAGCTAGCCGATTCGTCTTTGTTAATGTCGTCATTGAAACGACACTCAACATTTGTGTGGGACGAGCCCCCGTTGCCATCCGAGTGATGCACACACGGATTATTGGTGATGTCGGCCCAAGAGTAGGTTTTACTAGGTTGCTGGTCTCCTCTACCTTGGACTCAGGAAGTTCTGTGACCTCGTCCCCGGCCGCCTCCATGGCCTCCTCGTCCTCTAGACCCAAAAGTTGCGTTGACAGCCGCGGTTTCCGGATTGGGTTTCTCTTCCAAGGTGTTCTTGTGTTTCTAGGCTTGCTGCTGCTTCGGTTTCTTAGCTGACTATGGTAGAGCCATTATGTTTAGAAGTTCCTGCATATTTCCTTGTCGTTTCTATCAACTCCCCCAAGTCGGTAACTTTATCGCACTTCAAGCGATGACGCGGTAATCTGATTGGGAGTCCCGCGATGAAGGCTTTGATCGTGGTCTGGTCGTTTACTCCCTCACAGGAGTTCTTCATGTCAATCCATCATTCGAGGTAGTCCCGGCAGGTTTGTCTGAGTTTTTGCGTGCAACACTACAGATCTCCGACTGTGTAGGGCCTAGTGTATGTACCCTCAAAATTCCAAAAGAACGCACTTTGCATATCATACTAGTTGTGGATGGTGTTTTTCGGGAGTTCATTGAGCCATCTTCCTCATCATGAGTTGGAGATATCGAACTGTGACCAAGCGGTTTCCTCCTTTGGCAATGCAGCAGGCCTGGAAGAAGTCTTGGAGCCAGGTGTCTAGCCAAGCCACACCATCGTATGGTTGAATATGCCTTGAGATAACAAATCCCTCCAGAAAATCTGTTTGTTGTACGTGCGGCCCAAAGAATTTTGGGCCCATGTATATATTTTCTGACTCGTAGCGCCATGCTTCTATGTTTGAGTTGATCCGGTGCCTAGCGTCACTTGGTGATAGAGAACACCGTCTCGGGTGTTCGTTGCGGCTGCGGTGCCGTGGAGCCGGATTTCTGTTCCCTCCACCATCGCCCCCGCCTCAATGCCCTCTCTGCCCTCCATGGGAGCCGTTATGGGCATTCCTTGGTGGAGAGGGTGGTGCCTATGGGTTGTTTCCTCCACCCGGTGCTTCGTGGCGGTGACCACCATGTCGAATTGATCCGGCGCGGTGTTCATCGCTCCCTCGTCTGTAGTTTCCATCATTATGGTGAGGCTTTGCCGGACGGTTAGTGTGTCTGGGAGGGGGCATTCTTTGCCGATTCTGCTCCCGACGCCATGCTTCATCTTCCCTGCGGTTACCTAATTAGTGCCGAGGAGGTTGTTGTGGAACCATTGCTGTCGCATCATCTCGCTCTGTGGCTGGGGCGACGTTGCTCTAGCTACATGCGGTTCTGTGTCGCTATCCTAAAGAGTCAGTTCTTGAATAACTGTCGTCCCGAGGGTCGGAACGGTAGCTTTCGTCCAGTTCTCGTCGGGGCCTTGTATCTTGACGTCGACTAGTGTATGTGTGGCATTGGTCAGATTTGGAGACCAGCTTTCCACTACCAGACATGGCGACCTTTTGTTGTTCTAGGCCCTTAGTGAGTAGTTTCACACTTAGCCAGACAAGTTATGGGTTTGGATTATTCGCTAGGATCTCTCGGGCCATATAGTGTTTTCTACTGGCATGTTATACAACCAGTTTCCTTTGATGTCGATCTGAGGCTTTCCCATGGTTATGTCGTCGTTTTTTCCCTCGAAAAGGGACTTGTAAACTTCTGGATTTCTATTTGCCAGCTCAGGGCCGTTCCGGGTCTTCTGATGCTATAGGGAGTTGTATAGTCCTGATTCTGCAATGTGTTGCTTCTCCTCAACAAGGTTAGTATCCCCGTCTAAGAGTCACTGACGATACGCCTCTAGAGCCAGGGCTCTTTCCTCCAACTCACCCGGATTAAGATCTATTGCAATTGGGATTGGCGTTGTAAGTGCTTCTCCGAGGAATTCTTGGGCACCTAGTGTAACCACGTGTTCGTCCACCGGAGATTTTTTCGGTTCTAAGGAGATCAGAGTGCCATCTGATTCCTCCTCGTATTCCTCGGCGATTACTTCTTCAGCTGGAAGATCCTTGGCCGGGGTCCTCTTCTTCTTTGACTTGTTAGCCTTATTGGCACCCATAGAAAATACGGCTTTAGGTTTGATTTCTAGAGTCAAGCTTCCATCAGTACTCTCGGATATCTCGACATCGGGATTTTCTCCGAGATCCATATCATCCTGCGGTTCAGAAGAGTTTTCGTCATATCTCCCATCCATACTGTTGTAGGGGGTCAGATCCAGACCTTCTCCTTATTCCGTAGCCTTGGAGTGGATCTCCACTTCAATTTCTACTTCGAACGCCTAGAATTCTGCCGACGTCATGGAATCCTCAAGGGAGGCCGGTGTATTAGCGTTTGTTCCGATTGTGTCTAGCACCAGTTGTTGTCATCTCCAGCATCGGCAGAGCCGGATCTAGAGCAAACATATTCGACGAAGTGTGATCCATGTGCTCTGAGGTAGTTGAGGCCTTCTTCATTAGCTTCCTTGAAACGCTTTATTGTCTCGAGAACTGCGTCTGTGTTAACTATGGCGCTCATCATCATCCTCTTCACGGTGTGCCTCAAAAACGATTGTCCTGCTCCAGCATCAGCAGAGCCAGATCCAGAGATGTTGCTGCTTTGATCTTCCTGAGATTCAACCTCCTTTGGGAGATCCTCTTCAGAACCGATCTTCTCCACTATCTCTGCTTCAGGTGTCGACTGGGTGGGATTAGGGTTTTCTGAGACCCGGAACTCTGCCGCCTCTATGGACAAAGTGGATCCATAAGTTTCTTTTGCCTCTGTCATCACCGCTGGGTGGGTTGGGCAGGTTCACCAAAACCGAGGTAAACATCGATCTCACCAAAAGACATGATTGTGTAGCTGGTCACGGGTTCCCTAGACAAAATCCAAGTCTCGTCGAGAAATACAAGAGGGACATCGCTGGCGTAGAGGACCCGGCCGATGGTGATTGTCTCGCCGATTCCGATTCGCGCAGATTTCACCCAAAACGCAGCTCCGAAAGTCACCTGCCCCACGGTGGGCACCAACTATCATCGGATTGATGACAAGTACGCCATGAGGGGGTCCTCGGGGTGTGGAGAAAGAAGGGGTGTGAGACAACGGTGTTTTGGGACAGTGAGCACACAAGCTTTACCTAGGTTCGAATCCACCTGCGGTGGACGGATCCTACTCCTCCTAGCAATCTAGTAATATGACAGAGCCGGAAGTATAGATTACAAAAGAGGTTTCGCCTGTGCGAGTTGTGGTTGTGGTTGTCGATGACCTAAAGGCCTATCCCTAGGACAACTTATATAGTCATCCAGTCCTAGGGTTATAGGAGTGTCCTATCCGGCTACGATACAGAGTTGGTTACATAGTATATCTTAGACTACAAGTAACACTATAGGCCTAAGTCGGTAAGTCTTCTAGGCCTTCCCATAGCCGGATGGGCTTCCATCTTCTCTCCCTGACTGGGCCACCCATAAAGCATAGCTCTAACCCGGAAGTGTGCCACCCTGGTCAGTGAGTCACAATGGGTATACCCGAAAAGTATATCCCCAACAAATATGTTGCACTAATTTTCCATGGCTTAGACTTTTCGACCACTAACTGACTATTCCTCTTTATACCATCTTTGCTTATAGAGTTATCGTGATGTGCAATTTTAGTGTTTACATATTGCCCACGACTTAACAACTTTTGCATTTCAGTTGATGCTGGAGAATGAGAGACCATGACAGCGCCTGAGAGTCAAAGGATGGATGTTGAAACCACGTTAACAAGGGATCACGATGGGGAGCACCAGGAAGATGAGGAATCACATATGTTAGTCCGCCACCAATATACAATACGTTTAGCATGGAATGACCCTTCAACCGGACGAGTGATCTCAATTTGTGGATCGCGAGGATATTTTAGAAGGATGGAACTGAAAAATGGTTCAGCGGGGATGATTGAGTCATGTGTCAAAATTAGAAAATCTGGACAGTTAATTCTTGGTATGTGGTTCATCATTTCACATGTTCGAGGCTGTTTTAGAAAACAGTTAGCTGCCAAAAGCATTTCCATCTAGGCAAACAATGTTGAAGGAAGCAGGGATCGTTGATATAGGCCATGGTATTTACACGTGATGAAGTATATAATGGTCAATCTGTTTTGCTTTCTAATCACTTTTTTCTATTTTAGACATCATATATTTTAGGTTTTGGGGGCAAATTTCTGGATGGATTGATCCTTAGGATCTCAGCACCCTCATATGCATAACTCGGTTTAGGCCTATAACCTGACTTACACATACCAAAAATTTAGAATAGTAGAATCTTATGGGTGATGGTCCTCCAACACATTACTTTAGACTCTACGAGGACCATTTTTTTACAATCAACTCCCCCCCCCCCTCCCGAGATTGTGGACCCCATACATTCCACCGAGAAGCCTTACTACCATAAAACCATGTTCCATTTTTGTTAGTGTAACGTTTTACTATATTTGAATATTCGACTTCAGATTTATCTAAGTTTCTTTGACCTATAATAGTGTTTATCGAGGAAGGGGAGGATAACAAAAGTTTGTTTGGGATTATGTGCCGAATGTGAGAGTGAGTTTCCTTTGCAGGCTCGACTCTAGTTACTAACTTTGGGGAGTTGGTTTAGTTCTAAAACTAACAAAGGGTTTTGGTGCCAATCGTACAAAAATATTAGGAAAGGGCTCTACCATATCATGTTTCTATTTATAAAACATGGATATGCATGAGGGATAGGAAATATGGCCATCGATTTGTTGTCGTAACCTACTATATTTTATTTAGCGAGGGAAGGTTAGAAATGACTCGAAAGTTGCATTAATTTAGAGTGATGGGTTACAAGTTACACAAGAACCCCAAAAATAAAATCACACCATATTCCTGAAGTTCTACAAAAAGGAAAACATAAGTGAAAATATAGACTGCATTTGGCTCCTTCAACACCGATGTTGCTCATTGAAGACAGAGGGTTTCAAGACACCGCACCAGCCCATCACTTATTTCAGAAAATATGTTCTCTCATTTCAAAAGGTATTACCGTGTATATGTTAGGAAAAATATTCATGTTTCAGAAATGTACATGTATTTATTGATTTATTATGGAGTGTTTTTTTAAAGAGAACCAACACTAAAGAGAATAGTTTTTTATAAAATGGAATAAAGGATGAACCAAAGGAAAAAATAAAAAAATATTAATAATTATAACTAGGTGAAAAAATTAACATATGTCAAAAAACATAGCATGAAACTAAACATATTATATAGAAAAAGGAAAAGATATAAAAGGAAAAAAAGAATTAGGAAAACGAGAAGGAATATTGCAGCTGAGATTATTGGGCCGGTCCATTAGCGGAAACGGGCACGGGGCTCAGGAAGAAATACACGTATGAACTGATTCAGAAAAAAATACGCTGTCACCCGCACCCGCGTAAACCCGACGCAATCTGAATCATGTTTGAAGTCGGAGACGAGCGCGGACCTGAATCCCGTTTTGAAAGCCAGGAGAGACCCGCGGGCTGGAAACCCTAGTTTTCGCTTCTCATACTGATTCGACTCTCATCTTGAATTCCCGATTGGTCCAACACTCGGGAGTTTCCCCAATTCCCCATTCGATCCCGATTAGCGCGTGCTTTCCCGCCCTGGAGGATGTCGAGCCTGGCATCGATCTCGGCGGCGCGCGGGGGCGCATCGCCGTCGGGGAATCAGGGTCAAGCTTTCGATTACTTCTTGGCGGTGGATTTTGAGGCGACCTGCGAGAAAGACAAGCGCATCTACCCGCAGGAAATCATCGAGTTCCCTTCGGTCCTCGTCGATGGCTCCACTGGCCGCATCGAATCCGCGTTCCGCAGGTACGTCCGTCCCAAGCATCATCCTGTTCTGACCAAATTTTGCAGGGACCTCACCGGCATCAGGCAGGAGGACGTGGACGGAGGCGTCGATCTCGGGGATGCGCTCTGCCTGCACGACGCTTGGCTGAAGGCAGCGACAGCGGGGACAGGGGCCAAGAAAGGCGATGGCTTGGCCGTCGTGACCTGGGGGGACTGGGACTGCCGCACTATGCTGGATTCGGAGTGCCGCTTCAAGGGGATCGCAAAGCCTGCCTACTTCAATCGCTGGATCAACCTCAGGGTCCCCTTCGAGGCGACTCTCGGTGGCGGAGGGCGGACAAACCTGCAGGAGGCGGTCCGGGCGGCGGGGCTGGAGTGGGAAGGCCGCCTGCACTGCGGGCTCGATGACGCACGCAACACGGCGCGCCTTCTTGTGGAGCTCATGCGGCGGGGCGCCAAAATCGGGATTACTGGCTCGCTGGCGCAACCTCCGCTGACCCAGGAGCAGCAACAGAATCCTCGCCTCAGCCCATGCGGGATTACTGGCTCACTGGCGCCACCTCCGCTGACCCAGGAGCAGCAACAGAATCCTCGCCTCAGCCCGTGCGGGATTACTGGCTCGCCGGCACCGTCGCCGCCAATCCAGCAGCAGCCTCACACAAGCCCATGCGCTGGTGCCGCGACGAGCTTCTGCTACTGCGGAGTTCCGAGCAGAGGAGGCATTGTAGCTGTGCCAGGGCCGATGCAGGGCATGTGCTTCTTGGGGTGCGGCAACTGGACGCCGACCATGGGAGTCGTCTGCCCCTACTTTGTCTGGGGCAATTGAACCAGCTGCGCCACTGATGAGATTGCAGACTCAAGTCAGATGGATTGCTAGTCTAGCTGTCAGAATTTAATACAGCTTAGTTGATTCTTTGTGTGGTTTTGGTCACCAGAATCAAATGTGACCTAGCTAGTCTTGGCTTCTTAGTGTTATTTGGTCACCGGAATCAAATGTGACCAGCTTAGTTGATTCTCAGTCTGAATTGGTCACTGAGACCAACGGCTAGGGGAGTAGCTATTCTTGATGTAATCAGTGGCTGAATTATTAATATTAATGAAATATTTGATTTAATTATGACCATTCTTCTTTCTTCAGTATCCTTCTAATTAAATTCATCAAGTTGTGATTTGTGACAATAGTTGACCAATTGAAATACTTGCGCACATGAGTACACAGACAATTTGCTTTACAAAAGATGCAAAGTGTAGTATATTCATGCTTACAGGACACCGGTACAGATTAGAGCTGTGGGCATTGTTGCAAGAACTTGACCGGGTTATGTAAACAGCATAGCAGCTATTTCCGAACTCACTCCCCCACACCTGAGCATTAACTGCAATCTTGATATGAATGCACAGATATGAAATATTACCACCTTCTACAAGTTTTCCATGAGTCACTAACTAGAAATACAATCTTGACGTTCGCAGTTTTGCTATTTGTTCATGGTACAAGACTTGGAGGACCAGCACCATGAGCCTGAATATGAAACTGGATGTCATACTTAGGCTTCTATCAGCCAATCAGGGGAAACCCTGAATGAAATATATGAATTTTCTGAAGAAGTGGTTCCTGATGATGATACAGTCGTGAATTGATAATGAAAAGAGTAAATTGATTGACACACTGACAGACAGGCAAAGTGCCAACATTGTTGTCACCATCCCAGGGGCTAGTGGAATGGGAAAAACTACTTTGGCATGGAAAGTACATGATGATTCAACTAAATAATACATGATGGTCACCACACAAGAAATGCTTTTGGAAGACCTAAATTCTCTAAATGCATTGAGAAGTCTGCAGATACTGAAGATGGAAAAGAGTCTCAGATTGTTTGAGGATGCAGAAAGCCATGCTGGAGAACAAATCTCACCCTAAGGAGCTTGAACTATGTTGTAAGCAGTGATGATAGACAGGCCTAAGTACAAAAGACTTGCATGTGGTCAAAGAATTGGTTCTCCGAGCCTGCAATGAACTTATGGAAATCTCAAATCTTCTATCACTTGAAGCACTAATTGTCATCGGTTGCTCTAGATTGAAGAATGTCAATGGAACCCGCTATCTAAGGCATATCCGCATCAAAGATATGTATTAAGAAGATCTCCAGAATGGGTTCTCATGTAAAGTCATGCCTGGTGCTGCAACCTGTCATCAGTGAAAGACTACTTCCCAATGGCGAAGACTGGGGAATCATCGGTGACATTAATAAAGTTTATGGAAACTTACCTGATAAATTTCCATTCTTCACTTATGCAAAGGATACTGCTGGTTTCCATGTTGATCAAAGAATCATGGAACACGGCAAGCCACCTGTTGCAATAGCAGCTAAAATTGTGCATGCAGTCCAGGCCACTGCACTTGGTAATTTTGTTGACATGACCTCTCAAATTGGTGTGCCTAGAGTACCTGACAACCGAACATTTACGTTTAAGAGGGTTATAAAGTTATGATTGTTATTCAGGTGCTTTCCTATTGTCTGCACAATAAAACGACTAGAGAGATTTGGCTCATCCAGACCCTCTTCATCTTCTTTGCAACAATCCTCTTGTTGTTTCTTGTATTTCTTGACTGATGGTATTGTCCTGTTGGAGTTAGGAAACAGATGAAATAGAAGAGGTGAACTGAAGCCAATGCCTGATCTTGAAAATAGACTCTCCATGGTGCTCTGTACATGGCATGGAAGAAAGTGGAGAAAGTAAATCTTCGCTAATCGATGCATTTTTCTGTGATTGGATTTTCGCGACATTACCTGTGCATGATGAAAGGAACCACGGAAACTTCATATCTGAGAGATAAATTTCCTGGATTGGCACTGCCTGTAACTTATGTGAATGTGCTTTCATTTCCGTGATGCAGATTACCTGGTCATGGCATGCTTAAGAAAAAAACGATCAAGAGAATGAAGATGTCATGCGGAACTTTAATTAAAGGGCAACAACTTACTTTGTGCATTTTGAAGTGGACCATGAAGCAGTTTTCTTGGCATAATATGTGTATTTATTTTCTAGTTTATCTAAATCTGAAAAAGGTATCAGGCCAAACCCATTGCATAATTTTTTAATTATGAGGGTGCGCACTGACCCGCTGCGACCTTGGTGTGGCCTCGATATGCACTTCTCCAGGATCGAGCTCTAGGTGTTCGATGCCTCCACTACGATGCTGGTGGGGGACGGTATGACGGCCCTCTTCTGGACGGACAGATTCCTGGATGGCAGGACCATTGAGGAGATAGCGCCAGAGCTCTACGCGGTACGTGAGGCGCTCCTTTGGCGCCGGTGGATCACCGACATCCATAGCGCACTGAGTGCGCTTGCCCTCCGGCAGTATGTCCAACTCTGGATCCGGGTTCGGGACTTCCACTTGTCAGACGGGACGGACACCCTCCTCTGGCGTTGGACGACGGATGCGCACTATACCTCCAAGTCTTGCTATGAGTTCCTCTTCGAGGGAGCACTAATATCAAGCTCTTGGAAGTTGAACTGGCGCACATGGGCGCCGCCACGGGTCAAGTTTTTCGTCTGGCTTGCCTGCCAAGACCGCTGCTAGACGGGCGAGAGACTGGCACGACGAGGGCTTCCCCACCCCCTCGATGCCCCCTCTGTGACCAAGCGGTCGAGACCATGAGGCACCTACTTGTTGGATGCCCCTTCTCAAGATCGGCTTGGCACGAGGTGCTGTCTTGGATCCGATCGACTGCTCCCCTCCCCCCCACCCCCCCCGGAGATGGATGAGCTGGATTTTGTGGACTGGTGGCTACAGGTCAGCCGATCTACCCCTCACGCCTTGCGTAAGGGCACGTCAAGATCTGGAAACATAGGAATGCTGCCGTCTTTGAGAACATCTCTCCTAACCTAGGCGGTCTATTAGATACGATTCGAAACGAGGCTCGATCCTGGGTTGCTGCTGGCGCAAAGGGGCTGAGGGCCCTGATACCCACATCGTAGATCTAGAGGTTGAGTGGGTTGAGTTGTACAGGGTGTTCGCTTGTCATGAGCGTGTAAATATTTGTACAAAACTCTCCTTTTCTATCAATGAATTTAAACGCAAGCTTTGCGTTTTCCCGAAAAAAATTATGAGGGTATTGGGTCATCGATGATGATGGAACGGGATGGCCGTTGTCCCGTCTTCTCCAAGCTGGCACGCTTGCGGTGCCACAAATACTCAGGCAGAGCTATCGGGGCATGCACGTCATGCCGTCCCGGGCACCACTAAAGCTGCTCGCTCAGTTTACTTGGGATCCTGCCCTAGGGAGTATGCAGGGATGAATTATCCGCCTGGGCTTGCCGGGCGGTGTAAGATAGGGGAAACCACATGTAGTGGTGCCTTGTATTGCTCATTATATATGAGGATTACAAGGGGAGTTCTAGTCTCATACAATAGAGACACATACAAAATGAATACATAATATGACCATATACCTAGACAAACACCATACGGTCACATATTCTAACACCCTCCCTCAGTCGAAAATGGGCGTCCGAAGAATATTAAGACTGTCCCAAAAATCTAAGAAGAGAGGCGACGATAATCCTTTGGTGAAGATGTCCGCGAACTGAGATGAACTAGGAACGTGTAGAACCCCGACCTCGCCAGTTGTCACGCGATCTCTGACGAAGTATAGATCAATCTCCATATGTTTGGTGCGATGATGATGCACTAGATTCTATGTCATGTAAACTGAACTCACATTGTCACAGAAGACAATGGAAGCATCAGACACCGGTCGATGAAGCTCCTGAAGTAGTTGTCATAGCCAACACAATTTGGCCACCACATTTGCTACTGCCCGATACTCAGCCTACGCACTCAAGCGTGAAACATTGTGCTGACGCTTGGTCGACCAAGACACCAGATTTGTGCCGAGGAACACACAATAGCCAGAAGTAGACCATTGAGTGTCTGGACAACCTGCCCAGTCAGCATCAGAATAGCCCATCAGTTTGTTCGAGGTGCACCGATACAAAGTGAGACCATAGTCGGTGGTGTCGTGGATGTAGCGTAGAACACACTTCACAAGGAGCAAGTGATTAGCTCGTGGATCATGCATATGAAGACATATCTGATGTACTGCATAGGAGATATCATGCCGAGTAAAAGTGAGGTACTGGAGACCTCTTGCAATACTGAGAGACTTTGTAGGATCAGCCACGGGATCACTAGACTGAGCTTCAAGCTTAGAAGTTGTATCAACTGGTGTGGAGATAGACTTGCACTGTAACATACTGGTGCGGTCAAGGAGCTCCACAGGATACTTCTCCTGTGAGAGAAAGAGACAGTCCTTGCTACGCTTGACGGAGATGCCTAGTAAGTAGTGTAAATCACCCAGATCCGTCATGGTGAACTCAGAAGAGAGTGAAGCAATCAAACTGTGCAGCAGTGTCGAGGAAGACACAGTCAAAATTATGTCATCCACATAGAGCAGGAGATAAGCCATATCGGAGCCATGGTGATAAAAGAACAATGAGCTGTCAGTCTTGGCACTTAGAAACCCAAGAGATGCAATATAGGAGGCAAACCGCTGAAACCATGTCCGTGGAGCCTTCTTCAACCCGTACAAGGATTTCTTCAGGAGGCACACCTTCTCAGGAGAATTGGGATCAATAAAACCTGAGGGTTGTCGAGCATAAACCGTCTCATCAAGTTTGTAGTTGAGGAAAGCATTCTTGACATCCAGCTGATGAATACGCCAATCACTGGAAAGAGCAAGTGACAGAACTGTCTGTATCATGGCAGGTTTAACAGCCGGACTGGAATTTTCATCAAAATAAATACCTTCACATTGCGTGAATCCTCGCAAGACCCATCGTGCCTTGTACCGATCAAGAGAACCATCAGACTTTAACTTGTGACAAAAGATCCACTTGCCTGTGACAATATTTCCATTGCGAGGTAGATCAACTAGGTCCCAAGTGTTGCTGGAGAGAAGAGCATTGTACTCATCAACCATCATTGCATGCCAATTAGGGTCCTTGAGCGCTCCACGACGCGTCTTCGGGAGAGGAGAAAACCCCTCAACATGAAGATCAAAGATGGTCTTCGGCTGGAACATGCCTGTCTTCGCACGCGTAAGCATGCGGTGTGACGGTGGCGGAGGGCGCAGTTGATGGACCGGAGGCGGTGGCGATGGCAGAGTCGGTGCAGCAGCCGCACGTGGCGAGGAATCGTCCTCAGCAGACGTGGCGGGTGACGAGGCGGGCGACAGGGCAGTCGCATGCGATCCATCGTCACGACACAGATGCGTAACGTAGAAAGATCGAGATCTAGAGTCGAGGAGGAATCGTCATCTAAGAAGAAAAAACACACGATGAAAAGCAAGGTAGGCATATAGAAGCTCGTAGATTAGGCAACGGAAGAAAACAACATACCATGGACCATCAAAGCGTCGTACGTCCGGTGTTAGAACGAAAGAAAACAAAAGGCATCGAACAGAAAGAATAAAAACACACCGTGTTACAACAAGGTCGGGACATAGGAGTGAAAAACCTGCAGACACAAGAAATATAACCACTCAGCCCTAAAATCGTATGAACCGGAAATAAAAGAGCGCGAGGATTGAACCACATGTATCGTCAGAAGAGATAGAGAGCGTCCTGACTAATCAGCTCAAACCGGCGAGCAAGCACACAAACAGCTCCAATGCATTCACCAAAAAGGCAACACATGGCGAAGGTGCAAGAGAAGAAATATTAGGTCATGAGATACAGATGGGAAGAAGATGCGATACATATTTTATAGCCAATCCACAGACACCTACAGTCTATGTTGTCAACCAGAAGCCACCGCATGTTCTCACCGAGAGAGACCGTAGACACGTACAGCCTACGCTGTCAGCTCGTCTGTGCGCCGCGTGAAACCGTAGACGTCTACGGTCTACGGTGCCACCTCGGGGGTCCGTCTGCGAGATGCCGAGAAAATCAGTTGACACCTAGAGTCTACGCTGCTAGGTTGGCCCTCCACCATGAGGAACCGCGTCCGGCTAGGACCTATGATGCCACATCGGATGTCTGCGAGCCCCTCCTCCGTGAAGAACCACGGCTAGCTATGGTTTACGGTGCCACGTCGGCTCTAAATGGGCCTCATGCCCACGAGAAACCGCGGCCAACATGGGTTTAGGGTGACACGTCGACACTGGGCGGGACCCATGGCCGCGAGAGACCATGACCGACATGGTCTCATGGTGCCACGTCGGCTTAGTGCGGGACCTTCCACCCGGTGGGTGCGGAGGCGTGTCACGCTGGGAATTCCTATCACCGACCACGATCCTCCCCACGCACTCTAACAGTGAGCCTAGGTCGCACATGCAACCCATCGTCCGACGATGCGGGGTACAATGGCACGCGCGATACACATACTTGGCAAGGAATCTTTCACCCAACCCCGCAGCAGGGCCTGCCTCCTAGAAGAGCAGGGTATTGTTGCGATGGCGCCGCATGTCCTTTCCGTCATCCCTCCCATGGCTAAAAAGAATCAGGACAACATGGATAACAGTTTGGGCCGAAACATTCTAGCGCTAGTATTTACTCTGATGTAAATAGAGTTCATCTTGATATTATCATAGCAAGCCACAATAAAGGTAAGATCAAATCCAATGCATATCAATGTATGAATAGAGTCTCAAACCCTAATCTTAGAAGTAATAATCTCTCTCTCTCTCAATCTAGTGCAAGGAGAATTATGGAGGAGTGGATGATCTAGAGGCTAGAGATCTTGGAGAGGATCGATGGAATTCTTCTTCTCCTTCAGATCTCTTCTTCCTCTATTTAGGAATGGATTCGGGTGGTTGTGTCTGTTTTCGCTTTGGCTTCCTTCACGAAAAGTGCTTATTAATGATCAGGCAAAGGAGGCTGCATGGGGTACGGGTGGGCCGTACCCCAATGCGATGGATGTGAAAATATCCATCTTTCTTTGCGTTTAAACTTCATTTTTAGTCAAATAATTGACCAAGAATCTCTCTAGCCTTGCTACTAATGACTAATTATTGCAAAGATGTACAACCCTTGCTTTGAATTGTGTTGTGCAGGAAATCATGCTTTTAAGGCGAAATCAGGAGCTACTAATGAAGATTTTGAGGAAGTATACACAACCAAGCAATTTGGAGAAAAAACCAGTCACCGGAGGCCTTAACGACCACTGGTACAGGCTTGTTACTTTGTGCCCCCAAAGTTGGTGTGTGAGTGCATCGCGGGGTCTGAATTGCTTATAATTGCTGGGTTTCGCAAAGTTGGACTGCCAACTCCGAGAGGGCCCATTTCAAGGAAAACCCATCCCACCCCTACCAAATTCAAACATTCTGTTAACTGTCCTGTGAAGTAGACGGTTGGGGACCCTCATGTCAGTATTCTATCCGTGATGCGAGCGCCAATGCGACAACCACGTAGGAAAAATGAGGAACTAAATGCCTTAGTGCGTTGACCAAATTCACAAATTCACTCCCTCCTTCCCATGAACCCGAGCACCGGCGGCGGTGAATTCCACCCTCCAACCAGAACGATCCCTTGGGACATTTGCCTTCCAACGCCAAGTTGCTGCGCCCACTCGCTGATCCCGATCTCCAATGCCGCATGTCATGCTCGCCATTGCGAGGCTCTAGCCCGCCTCCACCATCGGATGAGATGAGCAGAACGATGGATGGCAGATCCTACTACTAAGGAAGGAGAAGTTCTGGCTATATGTGAGTGAGATACTCTTCTCTTTGCTATTCGCACTAACTATAACTGCTAGCTGGCTATTGACATTATAGAGATAGATAGACCCTTGAATTGTTTGCTAGCCCCAACGCTGACAAACAATTCTTATTCTTTGTTCCCAAATTTATGTCAAGTAGGATATCCCTGGACACCCCTTACCTGGTTACGGTAATCCTTGGCAGCTACCACTCTAAATTAGCAAATGGGAAGGGCTAGTGGAATCATCTTCATTGTTTCACGATGAAAGAAGCAGCAACGCAAATCTACACTATATCTGGTATGGTTGCTTCTTTGCGTAAACATACTAAAATAGGGTCGACGCAGACTGCACAGTTCAGCTTCAAGGATGAACGAGGCATCACGGTTCCTGTAACGTGTGACAGTCAACTATGTGGGTTGACGAAAAAGTCTCCGATGGCTCGCATGTTTCTACTAGATTGTAAAATACTGAATGTGGAAGCTGCTGCTACTGGTAGTCACCCTGCTATTCTTGGTCAGGGTGGTCTAACTCGAACCCCTGATGCTGGTAAGCAAAATGTGGTTAGTCTTCTGCGCCCTGCTTCTTTTGTGCAACCTCCTTGTAGGAGTCCCCGTATTGTTGTTGTGCAGACCCCTGCTATAGAATCTCCTGGTACTGGTCGTCGCCGTGGTGTTGTTACTCTGGATGCTGCTGACCCAATCCCTACTACTATTGAGCAAACTAAGTCTTCCGAAGGCTGTCCCGCTGTTGTTGCCAAAACTACTATCTTGGGTGCTGCTCCTCCTCGAACCTGTGGTGAAGTTCAACAGGCTGCTGTTGTGGCTACTCGAAGCCCTGTTGTTCTAGAGAAAGCTCGTGGTATGGACTCTGCTAGTACTCGAAGCACTTATGTTGTGGAAACTGCTCCTGGTTGTCGATGTGGTGTGGCATCAACTACTTCTATTGTAGCTGTCATTAGCTATGGCCCTGCCAGTCCACCAGGTATTGTAGCTCCTGCTGCTAAGGTCTCGGTCGATGCCACCCCCGTCCCCTTCGTCATTGTTGATTCCGATGAGGAGGACAAAGGTGACAAAGCAATGCAGAGCACCATTGAAGCCTCCTTGGCGAAGGGCAAGCCATGGCCGGGAGTGGATGTCGATGGGAAGGGCAAGGCGGGGTGACTAATCGAGGTGGACTCCGATGATAGTGGCGTGATCTAGGTTTAGATGTTGTTTAGGATGGTTGCAATTTCAGATGTGTTTAGTGTGAGTACAATTATTGTAATCGGTTTGGCGAGCTATAATGAGAAATATGGATAGTTGTGTTAAGTGCAATAACATGGTTTACATGCTTCCACTTTATAAATTGTATCTGTGCCATTTGCATGCAGCAGAATCCACATAGATTACATTTAAACAAACCACCAAAGTCAGATTACAACCATCAGACAAAAGAAAGAAATGAAGGGCTAAGACAGAGGAACGGACAACCAATTTTTTCTCCTAGGACTCCTAGACACAACTCAAAAGCCACAAATATGCTTTGGTTTGGGCTCCTCCTACCAGTTCAGACCACTTGGTGAACAAATACTATTACAATTAAAAAGTAGGAGCTCTAGCTAAATAGAACTAGTTATCACACATATCCTTGATCTTCCTAATCTTAGCTCGATGCACATCTTCCTACGAGCTCAAGGTATGAATCATATGCACCATTCTTTTAGCATCCTCCTTGTACATCTTCAATTGTTTATCTACATTCATCCTCATGAACTTGTACATACTCATAGTTGTAGCCTGGTGGACTTTCGCCTAGTGAAGTTCAATCCTTGATACAGTCAGATCTTGCTTTGCCTTAGCCTTCAGGGCCAGCGATAGGTCCCTCTCCTCATTGAATTTGCTAACCTTGTCTTGCACCCTCCTGAGATCACGGAGAATATTGTATGTGTCACCATGGTCCAATAACCTCATCTCAGCACTCTCAATAGTTGAGATGACTATGGCTTCTTTCAACTCAGCAATCCTATCCCATAGTTTTTCTAGTGATTTCTGCATCGATTTGGGCCACTCTAGATCTACCCATTTGTCAACACCGCAACCTTTGTGTGGCAACTTTGCACATCAACCTTCACACCCTAAAACCTTCTTGCCTGCGTTGTGTCCTTCAAACGCTACAAATTTAGCGGCCACATATCCATGTTTACAACGGGGAGGCCTATCTCCCTCCGCTAAATCGTTATAATTAGAGTCGTATAGCGTCTTGACAGACTAACACATCAGACGTGCATGAGTAATCAGAGTAGATCTAGCTCAAAATAGATAAATGGCCACATATGTTAGAGATGAGACAACTCACATTGCTTTCACCATCGCTATCATCTCGACGCATTTTCTCACCGTCTCCCCGTGAACCCATGGCGAAAGGGGGTGGGGACTAGGATGGCTGCGGGATGGATTACTGGAGGCGTCGTTGTCTTACAGTTATGGTAGGATGGAAGAGAAGTAAGGACAGTGGCTTCGAAGGGAAGGACAATAAGTAAAGGGGAAGGTTACGATAAAATCTTGCATGTGTTTGTTTCCAAACCACCTTGATCCACATGAGGACACACACTCTAGTGGATGTGGTGATGCAAATACTATCACACCGGTGCACCATTCCATGTGCCAGCTGCATTCCAAGGTGTTTTTGGGCCTTTTGACACATGGAGTCTCTGGAGTCATTACATGTGTTCTTTTTCAAACCACCTTGATCCACATGAGAACACACACCCTAGTGGATGTGGTGATGCAACTTCTATCACACCAGTGCACCATTCCACATGGTAGTTGCATTCCAAGGTATTTTGGGACTTTTGACACATGGAGTCTCTAGATTCATTGCATGTGTTCTTTTCCAAACCACCTTGATCCACATGAGAACACACACTCCATTGTATGTGATGATGCAACTTCTGTCACACTGGTGCATCATTCCATGTGGTAGTTGCATTCCAGGGGCTTTTTGGGCTTTCTGGCCATGATTTGACACATGCCGTCCCTAGTGCCATTGCATGTGTTCTTTTGAAAACCACCTTAATCTCCTAGTTTCATTGCATGTGTTATTTTCAAAACCACTTGATCCACATGACCACACACACTCCAATGGATGTGGTGATGCAACTTCTGTCAAACTGGTGCACCATTCCCTATGGCAGTTGCATTCCTATGTGTTTTTGGGCTTTCTGACCATGATTTGACACACGAAGTTTCTAGAATCACTGCATGTATTGTTTTCCAAACCACCTTGATCCACATGAGAAGACACACTCCAACGGATGTGGTGATGCAACTTCTATCACACTAGTGCACCATTGCATGTGGTAGTTGCATTCCTATGTATTTTTGGATTTCTGACCATGGTTTGTCACATGGATCCCCTAGTGCCATTGCATGTGTTTTTTCAAAACCACCTTGATCCACATGACCACACACACTCCAATGGATCTGGTGATGCAACTTCTATCACGCTGGTGCACCATTCCATGTGGCAGTTGCATTCCTATGTGTTTTTGGGATTTCTGACAATGGTTTGGCACATGGTGTCTCTAGATTAATTACATGTGTTATTTTCCAAACAACCTTGATCCAGATGAGAACACATATTCCAATGGATGTGATGATGCAATTTTTGTCACACTAGTGCATCATTCCATGTGGCAGTTGCATTCCAATGGCTTTTTGGACTTTCTGACCATGGTTTGACACATGGAGTCTCTAGAGTCATTGCATATGTTATTTTACAAACCAACTTGATCCACATGATAACACACACTCCAATGGATGTGGTGATGCAACTTCTGTCACACTAGTGCACCATTCCATGTAGCAGTTGCATTCCAACGGCTTTTTGGGCTTCCTTATCATGGTTTGACACGTGGAGTCCCTAGAGTCATTGCATGTGTTCTTTTCAAAACCACATGGAGTATCTAGAGTCATTGCATGTGTTTTTTTCTAAACCACCTTGTAATGACCCGAATCGATATGATTCAAAGTCTCTGTGTTTATAGTGTTATCCCTGGATCAAAGCTAGCACACACAGTAACACAATGAAATACCAAGATAAACACACGTCATTTTATTACTCATCGATGGATCCAAAGTTTACATAATACAAGTTGCACAACATGTAGTGGTTGGATCATTTTATAGCAGAAACATAATCGATAAACTTAGGGACCATCAATGCCATAGGGCTTGTTGTGTATAGGCCCATGATCCTAGTCGTCCACACTCGTCATCAGATTCACCCTGCAACATGACACATTGTAGCCAACAAACTTGGTGATGAGTGTATATTTGCATCATGTTTCACATTATTATTTTGTATTGTAGATGTAGGATCTTGGTATTTTACGGTGCTCGCGTGCACATTTTATGTATGTTTACACCAGGATCAGGACAGATGATGGATCCAATGGATACAATTATTGGAGCAGTTGTATTATGGAGAAAAGGAGTCAAAACAACGGAAATCGCTTATTTGGGAAATATTAATAATACTAGAACAAAACCATAAGCGAATAAGGTAGACAGAGAGTCCAACGACCAACTATACGACCAGAGCAACTCTTCCGCCCGTATAGCTCCGCGTCGCCTCCGCCTCATCAAATAGTTTCACCCGTGCAAGTGGTTTGAGGAGACGACATATAGAACACCCAGAAATCGCAGAAACATCACCTCCAGAAGGCATCTGGAGGGGGAAACTCATCCGCCAAGGATCCATCTTCACCCTGCACAGATCCGGGAGGCTAAGTCATTGATCTTCATCATCCACCGCTACATCACCACCATCTCCATCCATCCCATCTACATCTTGTCTAGATCTTGTTGTAATTCCTATACTTGTTGTGGCTTTATACAAGTACTATTCATTTATGATTGTTTCCATTACCATTGCCATGATGTTGATTGCCTCCATGTCTGAGTAGATCATTAGTTCCTGGGGACATGGAGAAACCCTAGTATGAGATTTAAATAAGATAAAGTCTATTATGATATTCATCGATGTGATCATGTGTTAGATTTTCTACATCTTGATGTTGAGAGAAGTCGACCTCTTAATATTTGCCTCCCATGGGGACTTGATGGAGGGAACTACTTTTTGGTAGACGGAGGCATGCTAGCACTTACAGTGACTATAAAGTTGTTAGAACCCCTTACGTATCAACTTGGGAAACCGAGGAAACTCATGGAACACTATCCATGCCATGGGATACGTCCTACGGGATTACCTCCCTTAATAGCGCAGTAATTCGATTGATGTCAATTGCTGACTGTTGTGGTTATGAGGATGATGTGAGCAGCGGTTGTTGCCTATTCGTCCAAATATGGAGTTCCTCCCACACATACACAGTTGAGAATGTTCATGATGATAACCTTTATCTTAAATCTTTACAATAATAGTGGTGTATCCTCTACTCCCTAAGAATGCCTTTTCCTACTGCAGTTCCAATCTCTCTTACATACGCGATACTTACTTTCTGTATTAAGTTATTTTTCTTTACTTTATTATTGCTCTTATACCCAAAACCCAAAACACCTTTTTACATAATACTCGCATTTTATCTTGTCACTTAGAACTTTATCTAGCATTCCTATCGTAATATTTATTTAAAGAATTATTAGACTTCAGACTCCTGCTCCCTGTGGGATCAATATCTTTATTCCAAAACTAGCTACAAATGATCTGTGCAGTTGCAGTCATCAAGCTATTTTATGGTGTCGTTGCCGGGGATGCTAAGCGCTGTAGGTCTTTTAGTTTTTGCTTATTTATTTTTGTCTTGCTAAATTTTGTTTTGAGTTACAGGTTTCCACCAACATGGTGGAGTTTGAGCATATGACTAGTGCTAACCCACTCAACCACTTTGGGAAGCCCTATGATATTTATAAAAGAGACAACTCCAATGAGAAGACAAGGGGGTTTGAAATAAATCCTCTATTAGTTAGTATTCTACATAAGAAGCAATTTACTGGAGATGAAGAAGATCCTGATCCATATGAGCATATTGCATGTTTTGAAGATATGTGTGGCACTTTTCTATTGACGAAATATACCGCTGATGAGGTAAGGGTTAAATTTTTTAGTCAAACTTTGACAAGTACAGCTCTCTCATGGTATAGATCTCTACCCCCTAAAGCCACTACTACTTGGGATAATCTAGCCTATGAATTTCTATCAAAATATTATCCATTATCAAAATCTTCTGGAATCAGGCGTCTTATAATGACCTGGAAGAATCATTCTAGTGAAGGACTAGTAAGAGCTTATATTAGATTTAAAGATTTGCTATGACTATGTCCTCATCATGATTTGCCTGAATGGTATTTACTACATATCATGATTTGCTTGGGCTTTATTTAATAGAATTCGTGATCATAGAGTTTCATGGAATTTTGGTCTAGGAAGTGAAGGAGGCGTAGAAATAGAGCATGATTGTATTCATGACTATAATAAAAAGGCCATGTTAAAGAATTATCTAAGAACTTTATCTGGATTCAGACCTTGTGTTGCAAGTTGTTAAAGCTTTTATAGAACATATTAAAGCTCCAAAGGAGGGTCCAGTCAAGTATGATCCACCACCTGAACCAGAAAAGAAAAGAGAAGATAAACCAACACTTCCCTCTGTAGAACCAATTTATGAAGTACCTTTCCCTAACACTACACAAAAGCATATTTTTGAATATGAATAGGTCAAATCATTACAGGAAAAGAAGGAAGATGAAAGCATGCTAGGAGTCACGGAACACCTGAAAGAAAACAAAGATAAAGAGGTAACCAAGGAAGCAATTATGGCTATGTACTCACACTATAACATAGTTGAACTTTATGTAGAAACTTCCATATTGGTTGAAGGTAAAATAAAGGTAAAAGATGTGGGTAAGCCTATTCTTCCCTGCATATTTAAAGAAACCTCTCATTATGGTTTATGTGATCTTGGAACCAAATTTAATGTTATATCTTATGATTTATACCTAGAAATAAAATAAGAAATAGAACCAGCTACAATTGAAAATACTGATATAACAATTATGTTAGCCAATAAAAACCTTAGAATTCCAATGGGAGTAGTTGACAATGCAACTGTCACAATTGGCAACAAAAACTTTCCTATCGATTTTGTAGTTGTTGATATGCGAGCTGACACTCTTTGCCCAATTATATTTGGAAGGAACTTTTTGGGTGATATAGGTTCCTATGTTAATTTCAAGAAGGAGATTGTGTCTCTTAAGCGGGAACGGAAAATAAATTCCATTTTTCCAAATTTAAAGACAGGCCTCCACAAAACAAGAAGAAGAGGAAGCGAGAACTATTGAGGAAATGGCGGCTCTTTACTTTGGTAATCAAGAAGAAGAAATAAATGAAGATCCAAATTATGAAGAAATAGTTATGAAGGACAAGTCCCTAGAAGAACTAGAAGATGAATTTGATTCACTTCCCATTTTGGGACCTCCAACTGATGAGGCTTTTGAAGAGCCAGAAAAGAGAGGGGACGAGGAATTACCACCCCCAGAGTTGAAGACCAGATAATCTTAAATATAGATTGCTACATGATACAAATAAATTTCCTGTTATTATTAGTGCTAAACTTTCAGGAAAAGAAGAAGAACTTATGGAGATACTTAACGAGCATCGCCAAGCTTTTGGGTACTCAATGGATGACTTGGAGGGCATTAGTCCCATGATAGCCGTCCATGGAATATTCATGGAAGAAGGTGCTAAACCAGTTGCAGAATTTAATAGAAGATTAAAGCCTAGAATGAAAGAAGTGGTAAGAAAAGAAATTGTACGCCTACTAGACGCAAGTATAATCTATCATGTTAAAGAGAGTGATTGGGTAAGTTCTGTTCATTGTGTCCCTAAGAAGGGTGGTTTTACTATTGTTCCCAATGAAAACAATGAACTAATACCTACTAGAACTATTGTTGGGCACCATATGTGCATAGACTTTAGGAAATTAAATAAATAAACTAGGAAAGATCACTATCCATTACCGTTCATAGATCAAACTTTAGAAAGGTTAGCAAACCATACTCATTTTTGTTACTTGGACGAATACTCTAGTTTCTCTCAAATAGCTGTTCATCCGAATGACCAACTTAAAACAACTTTCATAAGTCCTTATGGTTTACATGCTTACCGATGTATGCCTTTTGGTCTATGTAATTCCCCAGCTACTTTTCAACGATGTATGACTGCTATTTTGTGGATTTTATAGAACTTATAATGGAAGTATTTATGGATGAATTTTCTGTCTATGGAACTTCATTTACTAGCTGCTTGGATAATCTCAAGAGAGTTTTGCAGCGTTGTGAAGAAACTAATTTTTTTCTAAACTGGAAGAAGTGCCACTTTATGGTCAAATAAGGTATATTCCTCGGACACAAGGTATCAGGTAAGGGAATTGAAGTTGATAGAGCTAAGGTTGAAGCAATAGAGAGAATGCTGCAACCTAGGGATATTAAAGGTATAAGAAGTTTTCTTGGTCATGTGGGTTTTTACAGAAGGTTCATTAGAAATTTCTCTGGGATATCTAAACCTTTGACTAACCTCTTGCAAAAGGGAATGAGATTTAATTTTGATGGTAAGTGTCTTGAAGCCTTTGATAAATTGAAAAATGCTTGAACTCGTGCTCCCACCATTAAACCACCTATCTTGGGTACAATCTTTGACTTAATATGTGAAGCTAGCGATGATGTTGTAGGAGTAACTCTTGGACAACATATTGGTTGTAGATTTAATATTATACATCATGCTAGTAGAACTCTCAATGGTGCTCAAAAGAATTACCCTAAGGAAGAAAAGGAACTTTTTGCTGTATTTTTCTCTTGTGATAAATTTCATTCTTATATAGTTGATGCAAAGGTGAGAGTTCACAGGATCATGATGGCTTAAAAGAACTCCTTGAAAGGAAAAACCATAAGCTAAGGCTGATCCATTGGATTCTTTCACTTCAAGAATTTGAGTTGCAGATTATGCAAAGGCAAGAAATAAAAATGTTAGATGTAGTGTCCATGTTTGCCCAGGAAGACATCAATCTTATTGAGAGGAACTTTAGTCCTGGTGATTATCGTTTACAGGAATTATTTAATGAACTAAAGTTAATTCCTCCAAAAGAGAAGGAGTCATTGTTGTGGGAGGAACTTTTCATCCCCGATTAAGCAAATGGTAAGTGCAAGGTAAGTGTTCTTACCCAAATAAGTGATTTATTTTCACAAATTTTACTCCTAAAAATTCTGCCTTTGAAATCCTTGTGTTTTTCTAAAGTTTTAGAGGGGTTTTACCAACTATACGGGTAGAATTATACGACTGGAGAGGGAGCTCCCGCCGTATAGTTGGTCATTAAACTCTCTGTATCATTTTTGTGAAATTGTTTTCGATATCTGAGCCTATATGGTCGCAACTATATGACCGGAGCGAAAATTCTGGCCGTATAGTTGGTTGTTAAACTCTCAAATACTTTTGCTTTTTGGTGTCTGTATCTATACGGTCGTGACTATACGACCAGAGCAAAAATTCCGGCTGTATAGTTGGTCGTTAAACTCTTAGACACTTTTTATTTTCGTGTTTGTATCTATACGGTTGCAACTACACGACCAGAGGAAAAATTACGGCCGTATAGTTGGTCGTTAAACTCTCAGACACTTTTTCCTTTGATCTTTCTTTCATATTCATCTATTAAAAAAACATTATTATCGGTTCTGAGTCGCGATTTAATCGACCTGGACTCGAGATATTTAGAAATATCTGCCCGGAACCAACTATACGGCCGGACCTATACGGGTCGTGCCTATATAGTTGGTCGTTACGCGACATGACACTTCCAAATCCGTGATTTCTTTCTCTATTTCGCTTGGATTCTTTTCTTGGGCGAAAATTTGGTGTTTCTCGCGAGTTTTACCGACCTCTGACCCCCCTTATATACTTCCATTGTCTCTCTTTTTAATCACAATCTACAAGAACCAATCTAGTAATACGGTATCTCGTTCCAGGCCGTGGAAAACCCATGGGGCGCATTGCTCCTTCCAGGGACCGATCTAGCAGCCCGTCCATGGAGGACGATGACGAGGAGGTGGAGAGGTTTAGCCCGAGGTACAAGGAGTACATCAAGCCAAGCTACTTCAACAATGATTCTGAAGATGACGTGGTTGACGTCTACATCCACCGAAACATCTATGATCCACCTGAGATCAATTGGGAGGCGATGAAGAAAGCTCAACAAGAGAGAGAAGATCGCAAGCCACATGGAAAAGGGCGTGTGGAGACGGTCAAGTTCATCACCACAGATCCAAGGCCGCACAAGCGTAAGGAATTATCTAATATTGGTGCAGGTGCTAGTAAAGAACGGGAGGTTCTACTCTCGAAGTCAACCATTGGTGCTCGTATGAAGGTTAATCCTCAAGAAGAGTGGAGGTTCGGTTTCCACTTCCCTGATCCATCAATTATGGATGAGGAAGAAGAAGTTATCCCCAGGACCAAGGATCGTGCGGGCACTAGAGATATATCTGAAGCAGGAGCTACTCCATCGTGTCGAAGTCTGTCACCATCTCAATGAGATGGAGAAGAAGGAAGACCTCCTTCCATTGGTGACCAAGCTCGCAGATAGAGTGGACACTCTGCAATCTGATCTACGCAGGTGCTACAGCCGCATAACTACTCTGGAGGAGACAAACAAGAAGCTACACACCGCGGTGTTGCATACCATGGCGCCATAGTGATCTACAACAATAATGGTATCAAATAATCACAAGGGATTATTTGATCAAGCCTAGCTTGATTCCAAGCTTGGGGAGATCTTTAAAACCTTGTAATCTATCCTATAAGTTTTTATTATTATCTTTGCATTAGTTCAGACTAGAAATAAAGTTTGCATCATTAGAATTCCCTTTAGGAATAGTTGATCCCTTTTATGACATTCCAAGTTTATTATTATATATGGACCAATATTGAGTTTGTGTTTTCTTTAATGATATATGAATGGCTTAAGTATGATTTTACTTGCACTTGAAGATAGCAATAGGAGTCTTCCACACCATTTGATGGGGATATGCCAAAGGGGGTATCCCCAGCAGAATGTTCCGAGTGGGCCGAAAAGGCCTGCGAGTGCGTCTGAAAGACAGCGACTGAACTACGAGGAAAGGAAAGGCCCATCGACTGGCAACTGGAAGCCCAGAAGCGTAGCAGAAGCCTAGTCGGATTAGTTTAAAGGTCTCCGGATCCTTATCTTGTTCGAGGACAGCTTGTAAACCCTAGCGAGGTGCCTCATATATAAACCTCCCTAGGGTACCCTGGGACCTTACGTTCCGTCATACACCCCCTCAAGCGACTCGCTGCCTAGCCGCCGAGCTCGCCACCCCTGTAACTCGCTCTCTCATAATCTAATCTAGCAGGAGTAGGTCTTTACCCTCTGGGGGGATGAACCTGGATAAACCCATGTGCATCCGCCCCCATCTCGCACCGCAGACGGCCGCCAACTCTTGCTCACGAAACACTCAATCGCTGCCAGTGGCAGCGTTTGCCGTGGCCATTTCCATGACAGTGGCGCCCACCGTGGGGCATAGCGGGACTGGCATGAGTTCTATGATGAGACCCTACTCGCCGATCGATCGGCCGATCGCCACCGGTCTCATGATCGCCATCGGTGGGATCTTACAGATCCTACCCAGCATTTACATCCCGGCGTCACGCCCGGTCACCCACGCCACGGTGATGCCGGTCGGCTCCGTCAACCTCTTCGTTGGCTTCACCGGCCCGATCGACCCAGCCGCGACGGTGATCGTTGGCGGATCGACGCCACACCGCGACCTGCTTTCGGAGGAGCAGGTCTGCTCCATCAGGAGCCTCGTCACCAAGTACGACTCGGCCGCCAACGACACGGTTGAGACTAACGTCGCCACCAACGACATTGCCCTGAATGACGACGCCGACTCCGCGACCCCTGCATCGGTCGGCGGATCCATCACTGCCGCATCACGGGAGGACTCCATCACACGAGTGTCCAACCCCGAGGATTTCAAGGATGCCTCCATCTTGTGGATCTTTGACTCCGATTCCGGCTCAGAATAGCTCGAGGATTTTCGCGCCAGATCCAATCGCTTCAACGCGATCTACTTGGCGGGTAGCACGGCCACCCTGCCAGATCCGTTCTCCACGCCGATCCCGCCGACCGCGACGGCCACAGAGGTGGAGCAAGCCCGCCTGCGGCTCGCGAAGGCGCAACGCAATGAGCTCACCGAGCGCGAGGAATACCGCCTCGAGCGAGAGACGGCGCGGGAGCTGTCACTCTACCACCAGCGCCGCATCAGGACCCGCCTGAACCCCAAAGTTCAGGGCCGCATCCTGAATTTCAACGACGAGGGCGACCCCACGCGCTCCACCGAGCGCGAATACTGCGAGAATGCGCCGCCAGGCGGGAGTAACCCCGCAAGACCACTACCTGGAGCGCCAGCGACTGGGGCTCCTCCATGTAACACCCTCAAATCAGCCCTATGCAAGTTTTAGCCATTTCCGCCAAACCCGCATAGAAACGATCCAAGGACGCCCACCAGGCACTTTCGTGCGGGTGGAAAACGAAGTAATACCATTACACAACAGTCCTCGATGGGACCCACAGAACATATAAATACAACAACGACTCCGTGAGTCAAGAATACAGATATATGATACAAAGATCCAAATCACCTTGGAAACGATAGAGCGTCCGACTACGGACAAGATGCAAATGGGGCTAAGGGCCCTGAAGAATAACCAATGGCATCCATAACCCTGCCCAAGCCAAGCCGGAAGGGTAACCCTGCTAACGACGTTGATCTCAAACCTGCTAAAACAAGAGGGGTGCTGACAAAGGGCAAAGGAAAAAGAGGAGCGTCAGTACTGAGGCCAGTACACGACGAGGCTAGAATTCAGCGGCTCTGGCCTACATAGGTATCGTGGCCTGAAGCGGCATCGCAGCGGCACTAAACAACTTATAGAGACTCGATACAACTGGCGGTTATCAGAGAGGGATAAGAAAGACCTATTCGGATCCAACCTGAGACTACACCAAACATACCCATCCTGGTATTTCCCCCTCGAGACCAAACGAGGAAGTCAGACCGAGGAACTCACACGGTTGGCAATTTATTCATTCGATTATAGTTGAAGCACTTACTAGTCAGATATAGATAACTTGAGTCATCCTGATAAGTAGTGGGCAGTTTTAATCACCATTCCATTGTAGTTGGAACATTACTAGTCAGATATAATTGTCCTGAGGAATCCCAAAACCCATCAATTGTTGGCACTTTTATCACATCCCATTGGAGTTATAATACTTACTAGGCATATATAACAAAACAACCCAGATCCAACAGTTGTTGGCATTTTTAATGTCCATTCCGTTTTAGTTGAATCTAATTACTAATTATGTATTAAGTCAAGTTTATAACACTACTTTAGTTATGCTTGTCTATGATCGAGATACTGTGCTCCAAGTCGTCCATAACCGCGGACACGGCTTTCAGAAAGTTTTACCTTGCAGGGGTGCACAAATAGCAACACACACTCGATCAACCTCGGAAAAACCAACTCAAAACCCAACGAGGTATTCACGATAAAGTGATCACAGGATTCATAAATATTTCAGGGGGCCACCCCATTAAGCTACCCGCAACGAAGTTGGCCGACTCCGAGACGGACCCAAGGTTTGCGCCAATGGCTGTAAACGACTGGGAACCCGAAAGTGTGACTGGGCTTGTCGATACCGCAAAAACACTCCGCAATTCCTAAACAGTACAGGTGCTCCACGCACAATCTTAAATAAGGCAGTAAAGCATGGCATAAGTACAAGATAGTAATAAAGCCCCAAACTACTTTGTGGCCCCAAGAAATAGAAATGAATCAAGCTCTGGCTCAGGGGGGTCCACAGCCTCCCGGATGTGGATAGTGCGAATAGTCAAGGAATAGGTATCAAGTACTCGGGGTCCTACGGGACACAAGTGAGCGTGGAAGAACCAAATAACATCTATTGCCCACCGATGCCTCTGCAATAGTTATATCTTGCATTTTAATAGTTGTATTTAAAGTCATGATCATCTCCACCATAAACATCTGCCAGCATTCCAACAACTGTGGTACTTGACAACACGAGATCGCACCTGAGCACGCAACTACGACTCGCAAGGCCATCTATCTACCAAACACAGGTAATAGGAGGTGTCCCAGGCAATATAGAGGCTGCACGAGATATAACTGGGGTACGGAAACTAAAGCATCGCGACACGGATAGCAATTGATCAACAGGAGGAAATAAAGACTATAAATGCAAAATAGGTAGAAGGGGAAGAGATGCTCGCCTGGGAAACACTGCCGAAAGTTTATATCCGGAGAACTTGTCGATACTCACATCAACTCATCGGCCTAATCCGCGAAGAAGCAAACACTAGAAGAAACACCGAATGCAGTATTTAATACTACGGCAAAAGATCAGGCATGCTGATGATATGATGCAGTTGCGGTGCAATTAGGCAGTATTAAGCGGAACCGTGGTCCCGACAAATGATTATATGGTTCAAGTTGTTTAGAACCCCCCTACAATTTAAATGTTGTGTTAACAAGGCAAAACATGGCATCGGTTCGCTACACCAATTTAAATGGAGTCCGAAATAAGACTAGAATGGCTCGCATATAGACTCCATATTTAATTATTAGATGAATCGACATAATGCCCACAAACCACAGACAGCCATGCATGTATGAAGAATTAATTATGCGACAGTTGATAATGTCATATTATAAAAATAGGGGCTTAGGATCACACATCTGGGTTCGGCAGATCTTGGTTTCCGTGGGTCTGGGGTCCGGTCTCAGGGTTCGACGGGGATCGGATCTGGGGTTCGGATCGACGGGGTCGTTCTCGGACAATGGAAGGAGAGCTTGGCGTTCCAGGAAGAAGGACTTGGTTTGGCGTCGGGCGCATCGGATTTGCCCTGGTCGGTGTCGATCTTGTCGTCGTGAAGAGCTTGTCGGATCCGCGTAGCGGGTCGGTCTTGGCGTTCGGGGTGAAGAACTTGGCGTCCTCGAGGAAGTACTTGGCGTATCCGTGTCGACGACCTTGGCGTCCGAGTTCTCAGCCATCGATGCAGGAAGGAGGTCTTGTCATCGGCGCGCTCGGGGTCTCGGGTTCGGCGCCGATGGTTCATCACTGTCGATCTTGGCGTTCCGAGGGATCGGCCTTCAAGGTTCGGGATCAGAGAACTTGGCGCGTTGCCGGGTTCGGGTGGTGCAAGGCTCCATACGTCTCTTCGGGTTCGGCTTCTCATGTCTTCTTGTCATCGGAGCGATCCTTTGCATGGCGTCACAAAAGCACGGACCCGAGGTAGGGGATTGAAGCCACGCCAGAGAAGGCTCGACAAAAAGACTGTCACAGGAAAAATTGGGTAGGGAAAACTGGAATCAGAGACATCGACAACTCGTGATGGTGGTTGGCATGTACGCATATCACACCCATACATGTACCACAGAGAACAAAACAAAGTGCACACTTAGCACAACCAACTGAGAAATCACACACGGACGGTACGGTCAACGTCGTGGCTCACCGACGCTGGCGACGGCGGCCGGAGGCGAGGTTGCGCGGGAGGGCGACCGGGGTGGAGCTGGGCTTGCTGTGGCACATGGGAGGCAGGGAGGAAGGCGAGGCCAGGCGGTGGGGTCTGCAGAGCGGGCGGCCGGTCGCCAGGAAGGCGGAGCTCGCTAGGAGACGAGGTGGCCGAGGTCGTGCTGCAGGGCGGCGGGGCAGGATGCGCTCGGGAGGAAGCCGACGGAGGCTCGAGGTCGCGACAGAGGGGTCGGGTAGGCGGCGCTGCGGCGTGCTCGACGAGGAGGCAGGGCAACGGTGGCCCGCAGAGCTTGGCGAGGTGGGGGCGCCTCTGGCGGGGCGAGGTGGTCGTGCAGGGAGGGACGGCAGCGGGGACGACGCTGGGGAGAGCAGAGGGCGGCGGTGGAGGACGCGGTCGCGACGGGCGGCTTGGTGGCCGGCCGCACGGAAGAACATAGGCCGGGCGGCGGCGGACGGTGCGGGAGAGGCGCGGTGGAGACGGGTAGGTGACGGAGGAGTGACGACGGGGGCCGTCAGGGAGAGGTGGCCGGGGCGGAGCTCCTGGGGCGTAGAGGCGGCCGGACGAGGAGGCCGGCTGCTGCAGAGCACGCCTGCTGCGGCGGGGCCGGCAAGGTGGAGAGGAGAACGCGGGGATAGGGAGAGAGAGAGAGGAGCGTGGTGGGGAGATGGCGTGCGGTGGAAGGACATGGTGGGGCTAGGCGGATACGACAAGGGGGGGAGCGGGGGTTGCGGGCGGGGTAGGTAGGGGCGGGGTCTCGTGTGTACACGTGCTGCGCGCGGGGTGGGCGGTTGGTGAGCGGGAAAAAGGCAGGCGTGGGGTGGGGCCCGGCTCGGGATGTGGGCAGGTGGGGAGGTGGGTCTGCGTGCGGGGGAGTGGGTCAGGCGGGGTGGTTGAGGCGCGTGGGGGGCGTGCGTGCCCGTGGTTGCGTGCTGTGTGCGACGCTGGGCTGGGCTCGCGTGCGCGGTGTGGGGCGCCTGGTGGCTGGCTCAGGTTAGGCTGGGGCGTGTCGGTGCGGCTGCGCGCGCGTTGTGTGTTGCGTGTGTTTAGGTTATGTGGTAGTTGGGTCAGGGTTAGACTAGGATTTTATTTGGAGGTGGCCGGCTGGGCTTTCGGGCCTAGCTGGCTGCCTCCTACAAAAATAATACAAGTTTTATTTATTGTTTTAAAAGACTTTTGTAATCTGTTTTTAGACAAATAAAATATCTGGAAAAGACCGGGGTTTTGATTTTGAATAAAGACGAGGGATTTAGAAAAGCAAAATAGGTTTTTAGAAAATAGTTTTAGGCAAAAATATGCATGATGACATGACGATGCTCAAATGCAATGTGGCATGATGACATGAGCGTACGGTCATGATGATGCAATGCACAAAGACCCCGCGATTTTCTAGTAGTGGTTTTTAGCGGGATGCCACACTCCACCACCCATGGGCCGCGCGCCCCCGCCGGACCAACCGCGGATCATCATCTCGCCTCAAGCCCGTGACACCAACGGGCTACCACTATACTCCACCCCGATGGACAATGTCGTCGCGGCTGATGCCGCGATCGCCAACCTCGATGTCCAAGGCAACGGCGCGCTACAGATCCAATACGCCAAGGCCCTACTCGATAGGGCTGTCGAGCAACAAGCCGCGAGAGTCGACCCGCGGGGGCGAATGTACTCCCGCTCTTCAGCAAGCAGGGCGGCATCAAGCGGCCACCCCACCGTGGCAAACGCATTAGTTTGCCCACCACCACAACCCCTGGCAAACCAACCACGGGCCGCCAATCCCGCGCTGTTAACCAACGAGCCGCGACCGGTGAAAAACATGGCCGCTGCCAACAGGCAGCCCCTCGACACCCGAACGAACATCATCAACAATCAGACGTGGCGGTCGCGCCAACCCTACGACTTGCGGCACATCCTTACCAACCGCGGAGAACCAGAGCCAAGAGGCTCGCTCAGTCGAGTCGGGCCGCAATGTTTTGGTCCAATGATTCGCGGGGAAAAATACCCCGCCAACTTCAAGGCCCCTAAGGACATTGAGAAGTACGACCCTACGTACGACCCCGTTGTTTGGTTGGACACATACCTCATGGCAATGGGGATCGCAGGCCACACCGACCTTCTCGCCGCTCGCTACGTCCCCCTGATGATGGAGGGTGTGACCCGGCAGTGGATCAACATGCTCCCTCCCGATAGCATTGATTCATGGGAAGAAATGCGAGACGCCTTCGTCAGGCACTTCGAGGGCTCCTACACTCGCGCCACCACCATAGAAGAGCTAGAGCGATGCATCCAGGGACAACGCGAGTCGATCCACCGGTGGATCCAAAGGTGGCAAGAACTGTGGATAAACGCATCTGGCATCCACCCAGACACGGTGATACACTTCTTCAAGAACGCGTGCCGGTACGAACCTCTGGTCGCCAAGATCAAGAGAGTCTACCGGACGCTCGATAACATCCCCGACCTCCTCGAGATCGCCAAGCGCTACGCGGAGGAGGACCCCAACCAAGACTCCGACGACGAGTCGGGAGGAAGACGTCGCACCAGCATCCACGACAGTGGGTGCCTACGCGACATGCGCTACAGCAACACCCGCATCACCGGCAAGCGCCTCACCGACGGGCGAGTCTATTTCATTGCCAACACCGGCTACGGCCAGCGTGACTCCAAGAATTATTGCCACGACAGAGGAAACTACCGCGACAGCGGTAACTACCATGCCAACAACGCGACGAGGCCGAAATTTGACCCCGCCGCCCTGCTCAATCAGCCCTGCATCTACCACAGCAGGGAGGGAAAACCCGCCACCCACACCACTGCCGATTGCCACTCTCTCAAAGAGATTGAGAAGGTGAGACGTGCAAGGGAGGACCCCAACAACAACCCACCTTGGGATAACGGGAACGGCGGCGGCTTCGGAACCCCCGTCGGGTCGCTACATACCTTCACCGGACTCGGCACCAAGCGTGAGAAGAAGGTGCTCGCTCACGCGGTCGCCGTCAATGCGGTGACGCAAGTCGACATCCCTCGCTTCCTAAACTGGTCCGAGCAGAGCATCACCTGGAGTCGCCAGGACCACGCGCCAAGAATCGAGTACCCATGGCGAGTCGCCCTGGTAGTCAGGCCCAAGGTGGCCGACTACTGGCTTCCCAAGATGCTGATGGACGGCGGGAGCTCCATTAATATCTTATACATCGACACGTTCAAAAGGCTCCAGCTCCCAGAAACAGCCATCAAGCCAACACTGACGACCTTCCACGGCATCGTCCCCGGTCAGAAGGCGTACCCGATCGGGAAAGTGACGCTGACAGTCACCTTCGACACTCCAGCGAAGTACCGCACGGAGAGGATCGTCTTCGAGCTGGTGAACTTCCGCAGCCCCTACCACTGCGTCCTGGGCCGCCAGGCATTCGCAAAGTTCATGGCGACCCCACACTACGCCTACAACATGATCAAGCTCCCCGGGCCAAGCGGCATCATCACTGTCCACGGCGACCCTGACATGGCCGTGGAATGCGAGGAAAAAGGCGTCGAGCTCGCCGACGCCGTCATCGCCGCGGAGACCGACCACGCGGAGGAGCTCGTGAAATACGCGGGCAACATCAACAAGGACGATCCCACCACCCTGAAGAAACCGATCGCCGCGAACTCCACGTTCGAGGCGACCACGCACACCCGCACCGTCGAGCTCGTCCCAGGCGACTCCAGCCAAACGGTCACCATCGGGGCGCACATGAGCCCCGCATAGGAAAGCGCGCTCATCAGGTTCCACCGTGAGAACCGCGACATCTTCGCATGGAAGCCATCTGACATGCCAGGTGTCTCGAGGGAACTTGCTGAGCACAAACTTAACGCCGACCCCAAAGTGCAACCAGTAAAGCAGTCGCTACGGCCCTTCAATGAAGAGCACCGCCGAGCAATCGCCGAGGAAGTCCAGCGCCTGCTAGCCGCAGGCTTCATCCGGCCAATCAAATACTCCAAGTGGCTGGCAAACCCAGTCCTGGTTCTCAAAAAGAACAACACCTGGAGAATGTGCATTGACTACACCAACCTCAACAGCGCCTGCCCGAAGGAGGAGTTCGGCCTATCGCGCATCGATCATATCATCGACTCGACCATGGGATCGGAGTCGCTGTGGTTTCTCGACGCTTACTCTGGTTACAACCAGATCAAGATGGTGGTCGAAGACGAGGAGAAGACGGCGTTCATAACGCCATTCGGCGCATTCTGCTACACGGCCATGACATTCGGCCTCAAGAACGCAGGCGCCACATACCAGAGGTGCATGTAGGAGTGTCTAGCGAGCCAAATTGGCCGGAACATTCACGTCTACATCGACAACGTGGTGGTAAAATCCACCCGCCAGGATGATCTGCTCGCCGATCTAGCTGAAACCTTCGCTAACTTGCGGAGGTACAACATCAAGCTGAATCCTAGAAAATGCACCTTCGGCGTACCCACCGGACAACTTCTGGGATACGTAGTCTCCAAGCGAGGCATTGAAGCCAACCCCACCAAGATCGACACCATCGCGTGACTCGGGAAACCCGAGTGACTGCGCGACGTCCAAAAGTTGGCAGGGCGAGTTGCGGCCCTCAGTCGCTTCATCCCCCGACTAGGCGAGAAGGCAATGCCTCTCTACCGCCTGATGCGTAAGAACCCAACGTTCCAATGGGACGCGGAGGCAGACGACGCACTCAAAGCGCTCAAAGAAGTGCTACTCGCGGCACCGCTTGTCGCCGCGCCACTCGACAAAGAGCCAATGCTCGTTTACGTCGCGGCCTCCAATCGAGTCGTCAGCGCCGTGATGGTCGTCGAACGATCGGAAGAGGGCAAGGAGCGCCCCATACAGCGCCCCGTATACTACATCAGCGAAGTCCTAACGGACTCATGACAGCGCTATCCGCAATACCAAAAACTGGTGTACGCGGTATTCCGAGCACAGCGGCGACTCCCACATTACTTCCAGGAGCACCCAATCACGGTGGTCTCCTCCACGCCCCTATAGGACATCATACGCAATCACGAGGAAACCAGGCGAGTCGCCAAGTGGGCTGTCAAGATCGGCGTCCACAACATCAAGTACGAGCCACGAAAAGCGATCAAGTCACAAGCCCTGGCTGATTTCCTTGCAGACTGGGAAGAAGCACAGCAGCCAGAGAAGCTCCCATACCTCCACTACTGGTCGCTCCACTTCGACGGCTCCAAAAACGCCAACGGCGCGGGGGCTAGGGTCATCCTGACCTCCCCAAATGAGAGAAGCTCTGCTACGTGCTCCACCTCAACTTCAAGCCCCGCACCAACAACATGGCAGAATATGAGGCCCTCCTTCACGGCATGAGAGCTGCGAAGGAGATGAACGTCAACCGTCTACGATGCTACGGCGACTCCGACTTAGTCGCCGACCAAGTCGCCGGGATGTGCGATGCTGTCTCCCCAACAATGATCGCGTACCGCCAAGCTGTCGACCAGTTGGGAGGACACTTTGATGGCTATTCCGTCGAGTGGATCGACAGGCGCAAAAACAAGGAGGCAGACGCACTTTCCCGCATCGGATCAACCTGACAGGCGCCGCGAGTAGGCGTCTTCCTCGACATCATCCACAAGCCGTCGGTCAGCCCACCGAAAGAGATCGATGTTGGGATACCACTGCAACTAGAACCGGCCTTAGTCGCCATGGTTGTCGAGCCTAGCGACTGGGCTGCACCATACGTCGCCTTCTTGGAGCATAAAATCCTACCAAACAATGAAACGGAGGCGCGAATGATCGTGCGCCGCTGCAAATCCTTTGTCATCATCAACGGCGAGCTCCACAAGCGCAGCGTGACCGGCGTGTTCCAGCGCTGCGTACAGCCAGAAGAAGGCCGCAAGATCCTCCAGGACATTCATGCTGGCGACTGCGGCCATCACGCCGGTGCCAAGTCGCTAGTCGCCAAGGCCATGCGGCACGGTTTCTACTGGCTCACCGCACACGCCGACGCCACCAACATCGTCCAACGATGCGTCGGGTGCCAGAAGTACGCCAACCAGATGCACCTCCCTGGCTCGGCACTAAAGACAATCCCCATCACGTGTCCATTCGCCGTATGGGGCATGGACATGGTAGGCCCATTCAAAAAGGCCCCGTCTGGTTTCACTCACCTCCTGGTCGCAGTCGACAAGTTCGCCAAATGGGTAGAGGCCAAGCCGATAAAAAGGTGCGATGGCAAGATAGCCACCAAGTTCTTACGCGAACTCATCTACCGGTACGGCTACCCGCACAGCATTATAACAGATAATGGCACCAACTTCTCCAAGGGGGCCATGGCGGAATTCTGTGAGGAGCACGGCATCCGACTCGACCTCGCATCAGTCGCCCACCTAGAATCAAACAGCCAAGCAGAGCGCACCAACCAGAGCATCCTCCACGGGCTCAAGCCGCGACTGCAGGTGCCCCTCGAGCGCACCCCAGGATGCTGGGTCGACGAGCTCCCTTCTGTGATATGGGGGATTCGCACCTCCGTCAACCGATCAACTAGGTTCACGCCCTTCTTCATGGTGTATGGCGCCGAGGCCGTAATGCCAACCGACCTGGAGCATGACTGACCTCGAGTCGCCAACTACATGGAGGCGGCCAACGAGATCGCCCGCCAAGACAGCATCGATCAACTTGACGAGGCACGCGACCTGGCTCGCTCCCGCACCACAGCAAGGACTCCTCTGCTATCACAGCCGCTGAGTGCGAACTCGCACCTTCCAGGAAGGTGACCTGGTCCTACGACTGGTCCAAGACAGAAAGGGCATGCACAAGCTCTCCCCCCATGGGAGGGGCCATTCGCCATAGGCCGAGTCCTTGGCAACGACGCCTATTACCTCATCGACATACGGGGTGATGTCCAATTCGAGGTCGGGAGGCCATGGAATGTAAATCTCCTCAGAAAGTTCTATACTTAGAACCTCACACTGTACTCCATCAGAATATATAATGAAATTCATTCGGATCGCACAAATTGTGTCCACTCGCCATATTCTTGTGCCACTCGCACTCGTACATACCAGCAATACGCAACTTACGGAAGTCAACCTTTGGTCGAGCGACCGGCACGGCCAAGTAGTGTGGCACAAGTGCACCAGAAATATTCGGGCCTTGGGTCGTCCACAAAAAACGCCAACCCAGAGCCGCCATTGGAGTCGCCTCGCACGACTGGCCCGCCGGGCCAAGACATCCGACACATGCTCCTCACAACGAACTGTCCCTCCAACCCTCGCGCAAAGCGACTCGAACGGTTAAGTACCACGCATGGGAACTCCGCAAAACGGGAAACCCCACGCAGCTTGGGAACACACCAAGTAAGAGAGCTGCCTAGGGTTTGCCAAGCGACCGGCTCTCCGGGCCAGGGGAGGAGACGCATTACAAACAACGCACTCACAACCTGCAAAAGGATCATGACCAATACGGTCGGGCACCATGCTCGGGGACTCGCTCTTAAATCAGCCCTACTCGCGCTCGGGGACTCGCCACTCAGAAGAAGCGAGGGATAAAAAGAGCACATAAACAAAAAAAACACACAAAAGCATACAATCGAGTTATACCCCAATAAAAGGCGGACGCGCCCGGGGACTCGCTCAATCAAAACAATGCATAAGCAAAAACACGACATATATTACTCATTAAAACACGAGTCGATCGACCCCCCGTGGAATATATCACAAAAATATCTTACAGCATTCGCCACTTGGCATTTGTCACAACTTGGAAAATTACATTGTCTACTCTACAGGCCCTGATGACGAAGCAGCACCACCCCCCTTGACGCGCACAAAAGGCTGCCACGGGTTCGTCGGGTACGTTGTCAGCGATTTCGACAACGACGACCGGAAGGGCTGCTCCGACTTCATGTCGTGGTACTCCGGCTCGGGGTCGCCAGGCGCCAACACCGTCTCCTGATATGGCAGCAGATCCCCCATCGCCAAGACACGATCGGCGTAAGGAGTGGCCTTTGTGGTCAGCTTCAGCACCTCTGACACCTCCACTGTGCCGGTCGCAGATGGGTAGCCACTCGTCACATCGTCAAGATCGAATTCATCGGGGAAATGAGCGAGACCCAAGCTCAACGCCGTGGCGGCCCCGCGTCTGAACGCCGAGCGCGTCAGCCACTCCACAACGGCGCGCACCTCCTCTAGATAGCGCCATACCTCCGTCAGCCCCCCAGGGATAACCTCGGTGGGAGACATGCCCTGGAGGACCTCTTGGACGAACAACGCCGAGGCCGTGGCTGCATTCACCACGGCAGTCACGCACTGCGAGGCGTTGTAAGTCTGCACAACCGGGTCACTTTGGCCTACCACAGCTGCAAAGTCAGGCATCAGTGAAACTATGAAATCCCCAAAGCAGGGACTGGACGAAAGGGTCAAGCAAAGACAAAGACTCACCAAGGAGTTTGCGGCAGTTCTCCTTGACGTGCTTCTCCAAGGCAGTCTGCTCGTTGTGCAACCCCACGATGATGGAATCCGTGGCTTTGCGTTCTTCCTCAGCCGCGGCAACGACAGCCTTCGCCCGCTCCTCCAAAGAAATCAAGGCCGCTCTCGCCTCCTCCAAATCCTTGACCAAAGAGGCTACTCGCTCATTCGCCGTGTCCAGCTCGGCGACCGGAACATACCCCTCATGAGCCTTGGAGATCTCAGTCGGGAAAGCATCTGCACGAGAATACATCAGAATTCTATACATGACCAGCTCAAACCTGAAAGAGGAGAAAAAAGACGATGCATACACTCACCAATAGTTTCCTAAAGCCGCCGGTTCATCTCCTGCGCGTCGCGCAAGTCACGCTCCAAGCGCTCTCTCGCAGCCTGCCGATCAGTCGACTCCCTTTGTAATCCCTGCAAACAAAGAACTCACCTAAGCATTTGAAAAATCAAAACCCAGTTCCCAGCCGCTGAAATTCAGCGACTAGGAACTCAGGGACTGGAGAAGGCAGAAAAAGAAAACCAATTCCCAGCCGCTGAAATTCAGCGACTAGGAATTTGGGGACTGGAAAGGAGCAAAACCCAGTTCCCAGCCGCTGAAATTCAGCGACTAGGAACTCGGGGACTGGAGAAGGCAGAAAAAGAAAACCAATTCCCAGCCACAGAAATTCAGCGACTAGGAATTCAGGGACTGGACATACCTGAATAGCAGCGTCGAGCATCTTGTGAAGTTCCACGGCGTTAGTTGACGGGATTGTGAAGGAGGTGCGCCCGCAGCGGGACCCAATATCCGCATCCACGATTTCCGGATTCTGCGGAGACTGCGTGTCTGTCACACCTGGAAACCCCTTCGCCATAAAACGAGGGAACGTCGCCGACGCCTTGGTGGGGGCGCTAGTTGCCGGGACCGGCGCCTCCGGCTCGGATGCAGCCAAGGTTGGCTCCGACCGCGTCGCCGCAACCTCTTTGGCGACTGGCGGGGCAGCTGGCTCTGCGGCGCTTCCTCTGGTCACAGTGTCGTCGACGCCCCTTCTGCTTCTTCGCGACCTCGGCGGTCACCACATCTTCGGAGGCCTTCCTCTTCTTGGGCAGGTCACCCTCTCCCATGTCGGCGGCCGGTGGAATCTTAGCCACCGAAGGGCGACCAATCTTTTTTGCCCCCGACCTGCATGAGCCCCTTCAATCAACACAACAGCAACACAAAAGGAGCAAGGTGAACTGGGACGGGGAAGTGCTACTTACTTAGCGACCGGAAGGACGCGAAGCCCGGTGCTAATATGGGCGGGCTTGTCCAATTCAGGACCCAGTTTGCGGCTGAGCCCCCTCTCGAAGACGTCTAAAGCCCACGAGACCGAGGGCTTCCTTGACGATGAAGCTGCAGTTGCCCGGATCTCCGGCTCCGATGCGGCCGCCTTTGATGACTGTGGCGAATTGGACGCCATCGCCTCGGCTGCTTCTTGGCTTGGAACCCCCGAGGTTGTCGGCGCAATCGCCACCAGAGGAACCTTTACCACCACCTCCGTGTCCTCGCCCTCCAACCCCTTCGCCGGGATTGTGTCCCTTGGGGCCTTGTGCGAGACTTCGGGAGATCCTTCGTTGTCGGAATCATCATCCGACTCGAACACCACCGATGACCTGGCCGGTGACGCAGGCCTTTTCGCTGGTGACTTGGGCCGGCGCGAGGGCTTCGACGGCGTAGCGGTGCACCGGGAAGTTTGCTCCTGGGCGACCTCGTCGCCTTCTTCGAGCTCGTCTAGGCTGCGGCTCGCTTCGGCTTCTCGTTGTCTCTATATCCGGGTCTTGCGAGCCACAAGTGCTGGGGGAGGGACCTCTTCTTCCTCCCCGTCGCTGTCGGAAGGATCCCCCTCGGAGTTTTCCTCCAGTTCCTGGGGAACCTCTTCATCTAGCGGAGGGAGCCAACCCTCCAATACCTGAAAAAGCTGAAAACCGCCACGAGTCAAAAAACACCGAGTGAGGAGACTGAAATTGAGATACGGACGCAGCGATTGGAAAGAGAGCTTACTGTGGGGGCTTCATTCTTCATAGGAGTGTATGGGGCGACCCCGACCGCCACGCCGATGAACTCCGCGTCGGTGATCTTCTTCAGGGTGGCCTTGTAGTCCTCGACCTCCCATGATTCCTTGCTCGAGATGGATCATGCTTCCCGCTGTATTCGTACATCCAGTGCGGTCGAGCCACCAGCAGAACCAGGCGCTGCCCGAGCCAGCAGTTGTAGAGGTTGATCGGAATCAACCCCTGATCCTTCAGCTTCTGGATCTGATCCATCATTTCTACGACGGCCATCCGCTGATCTTTGGGGAGCTTCTTCAGCACCAACCGACGGGGCTCGCTCCTATCGGCGACGAACTCGGGAAGAGACACCTCGCTGGAGGGACTGCCTTCCTTGACATAGAACCAGCTCTTCTTCCACTCGCTGGAGGCCTTCTTTGGCAGGAGGAGCTTGACGAAGTTGGCCTTCGGCTTCAATTGAAAGGTGACCCCGCCTGCGGCCAACATCAAGCCACTAGACGCCTCGCACCCGATGCGGCCGTGGAAGAGCTCCAGCCACAGCAGGAAATATGGCCTGCAGCCAAGATAGCATTCGCAAAAGGCAACGAAGATCGCCAGCTTCTTGATGCTGTGTGGACCAAGATCTGAGGGCTTGATCGCGTAATTCGCCGGGTTGGGGAGTGGTGAAGTAGATGAATTCGCCGGGTCGCGGCCTCGGCTCGGTCTCAGAGGAGAGGGGAACCCGCCAATTCCCTTTGCGGAGCACCCCGGCGTCCTCGAAGGATCTAAGGTGGGCCGTGGTGCACTTGGATTTCCCCCATGAGCCCTTTGGAGGCACCATCGAGTAAGATGTGGAATCACGCGACGCGGGGAGAGCAAGTCGGGAGGACACAGGAAGAAAGCGCAAATGAGGAAGGATGAAGAATGCGAAGAAGGATTGCGGAGCCGAAGCCATCACTCCCCTTATATGGGAAACGTCACCCGCCAAAATCGGGATAGCCGTTACTCACGGTAATTGTGCCGTAGTTACCGTTGGAAATTCCAACGGATAGTTTGACCGGATTTGACGGTCCAACTCCCTTGGTCTACCTGCCACCCGCCAGTCTTTCCTCTCGCCGAAGCAACGACTGGGCGGCGGTAATGTTCATTGAAATAACGACTGGAAACCTGGGGAAATCTTCCTCGGTTCCAATAGAGTGCATTGCCGACTCGAATGGACACCCAAATTGGGCTTGCCTACCCCGAACGCCAAAAGGACGCCTTCGCCTGCGTCAACGATGGCCTCGGGGACTACTGATGGGGATATGCCAAAGGGGGTATGCCTAGCACAACGTTCCGAGTGGGCCGAAAAGGCCTACAACTGCGTCTGAAAGACATCGACTAAACTACGAGGAAAGGAAAGTCCCATCGACTGGCGACTGGAAGCCCAGAAGCGTAGCAGAAGCCTAGTCAGATTAGGTCAAAGGTCTCCAGATACTTATCTTGTTCGGGGACAGCTTGTAAACCCTAGCGAGGTGCCTCATATATAAACCTCCCTAGGGTACCCTAGGACCTTACGTTCGGACATACACCCCCTCAAGCGACTCGCTGCCTAGCCGCCGAGCTCGCCACCCCTGTAACTCGCTCTCTCATAATCTAATCTAGCAGGAGTAGGTCTTTACCCTCCGGGGGCCGAACCAAGATAAACCCATGTGCATCCGCCCCCATCTCGCACCGCAGATGGCCGCCAACTCTTCCTCACGAAACACTCAATCGCTGCCAGTGGCAGCGACTGCCGTGGCCATTTCCACGACACCATTGGTATTAATGGAACACATAAAGATAATTTGGTCAATATGCTGTAAGTCTACGGTTTGATTCATAAAGAAAATTTATATATACAATTAAGTTAAAAGAGAAACCTTGAACAAAGGAAAATGAAAGTGCTATCCAAATAGAGTGAGAACAAGTCAAGGTAGAATCTCCAAGTCATAAGAATGCTTCATATACGGTTGGAATTTGATAACTGAGATTGTTGAACTTTGAATTCCTACATAAGGTGGAATATATGGAGAATATCATTTTGTGGCCTGAAAGTTGGGGCGCCCAGGCAACGCGGTACCCAAGTTCCCTGAAATCAGCCGCGATGACTACAGTTGGTGTGCCAAATACTCAGAGGATCTTTTTCGGCACGAATTCAACTTTACGTTTCAATACAAAATATCTGGCTAACGGCCATCAAGTTGGCCCCCTGTCAGTTCTCGCTGTTATTTTGCTCCCATCACTTAGGTGTCAATTAGGCTTGCAGCGTTGGCGCTTGCATCCATTACGTGTCTTCTTCTTCCCTAGAGCGGCAATCTGTGGGGCGTCGCAGCCATGGCGCAGAGCTGGGACGTGGACGAACTTGCTCGGCCCTGATCTCCTCCCTGTAGGCTTGCAGAGTTGGCGCCTTCATCCATTATGTGTCTTCTTCTTCTTCCCCGGAGCGGCAATCTGTGGTCGCGACCATGGCGCAGAGCTGGGACATGATGAACCTGCTCGGCCCCGTTCTCCTCCCCATCCCGAGTTGGAGCTCGCCCTCACCATAGACGCACCCATGGCACGGTGCGGGGACGAGAATTGGTTCCCGGTGAGATCTGTCACCGTGTCGACCATGCTCGGTTCTGTTTTCCTCCTCTAGAGTCCGAGCTTGCCGTCGCCGTGGTTGCAACCGCACCAATTCTGCCACCTCTGCCGAGGTCTCTGTGGTAGCTCAAGTTCTGCCATGTTGGACCTGTAAGCGAATTCGGAGCTAGGCAGAGGCAACCCGTTGTTGAACCTGTAAGGAATTTGCTAAAGACTGCGTGCCGCTCCGAGGTCTTCGGTTGATGCCTTCGGATTCTGCCAACATCCACCGCCAATGTGAGATCATTTAGTTACTTCAATACAAAATATCGACCAATTTAACTTGTTGATGTATTCCTTGACAATTATAATATAATCGAGCACTAGAAATATTTTGTAGTGTGCATGAGCATGATTAGTAATATAATTGAACACTAGAAATTTTAAGGCACTCCATATAAAGGAGTAGATTAATATAGAAGGTTCACCAGAGACACCACGGATATAATGTCTTACATGCTACACACAGGTAATAATTAACTAAAACAAAATAAAAGCAGGGGCGGTAATAGGAGGCCGGGACACAGAGATGCCTAGCAGGGCAGGGGCATTAGCAGGGACAGCCTAGTCGATGGGATACATGCCAGTCCTGACGTAATCTCGAAGGAATTTGCCAAAGGTTGCGTGCTGCACCAAGGTAATCGGCATATGGCTTCTGCCTCCGCCTCTGCCAACACCCACCGCGTGCTAGATCATGTTGTCGAGGTCCACGTTGATTGCTTTGCCACAAAATGGGCAAAACAGTCTCCCCCTACGGTGGAAACGGATTAGCCCACACCGTAACCCCCTCAGCACGTAGCGGCTCTTGTTGTCCCTGGATTCCTTGCTACCGTCCACTTCATCATCATCCTCCTGTTGATTTTTAAGAACATAACTTAAAACTCATACATATGATTGAATTGTATTACAACTCAAGAATTAACAACATTTACATGTAAGACAATATATACGTAGATATCAAAGAGAAAACATCTCAGCAATAGTTTGATCGATTCATATATCATTTCATCTCAACACAATGACAAATAATTGCATCGGAGTGTATGTAGAATAAAGATTGCAGCCTCATAAGTTTCTTTAGGGATGGAGTTGGTGAACAAAGTAACAATTGCACAACCTATATTGTTCTTGTACATCGCACCAGGTTCACTAACTCATCCCTGAAAAAATCTGACACCACTGTGTCTGCCTCTCTTTTGGGACAAATTTGAATCATTGGCCACAATAAGAAATTGAAATGTAATCATACAAAACAATATTCAGGGATATACATAGTTAGGTACAAAAACAAGCCTAAATATTGTAATTATAAATAAAAAACCAAACAATTAATCTTCAGGTACATGTTAAAAATACTTATGATCAAAACCATTCACGTACCAATCATTAAAAGATCAGAAACAATTCAAGGATCATATATGTAGTTCCATATGAGAATAAATCTAGGGCCTCATAATTTGTTTCAGAGATGGAGTTGGCAAACCAAAGTACCAACAACACAACCTATATGGTTTGTGTCAATTGCTGCCTCAGGTTCACCAACCCATCCCTAAAACACGACACCATCATATTTGTCTCCCCTTGAACTCTTTTGGGGCAAATTTCAATCATCGGCCTCGGTGAAAAACTAAAATGCAATTCTTATACACTATGAATGCATGGAATAGATAATTCAAATATCATAATTCCCTGAGTGTAGAACAAAAATTGCGGCCTCATAAGTTTCTACAGGGATGGCGTAAGCGAACCAAGTAACAATTACACAGCTTATATTGATCTTGTACATGGCCCCAGCTTCGCTAACTCATCCCTGAAAAAATCTGACACCAATGTGTCTGCCTCTCTTTGGGGGCAAATTTGAATCATTGGCCACAATAAGAAATTGAAATGTAATCGTACAAAAAAATATTCGGGGATATACATAGTCAGGTACAAAAATAAGCCTAAATATTGTTATTATAAATAAAAAACCAAAAAATTAATCTTCAGGTACATGTTAAAAATACTTATGATCAAAACATTCATATATATATGCATCATACCAATCATTAAAAGATCAGAAACAAATCAAGGATCATATATGTAGTTCCATATGAGAATAAATCAAGGGCCTCATAATTTGTTTCAGAGATGGAGTTGGAGAACCAAAGTACCAACATCACAACCTATATTGTTTGTGTGCATTGCTGCCTCAGGTTCACCAACCCATCCATAAAACACGACACCATCATACGTGTCTCCCCTTGAACTCTTTTAGGGAAAATTTCAATCATCGGCCTCGGTGACAAACTAAAATGTAATTCTTATACACTATGAATGCATAGAATAGATAATTAAAATATCATAGTTCTATGAATGTAGAATAAAGATTGCGGTCTCATAAGTTTCTATAGAGATGGTGTAAGCGAACCAAGTAACAATTGCACAGCTTATATTGATCTTATACATGGCCCCAGGTTCACTAACTCATTCCTGAAAAAATCTGACACCAATGTGTCTGCCTCTCTTTGGGGAAAATTTGAATCGTTGGCCACAATAAGAAATTGGAATGTAATCATACAAAACAATATTCAGGGATATACATATGCATCATACAACGCATTCATAGATCAGAAACAATACAAAGATTATATATATAGGTTCCATATGGAAAAAATAGGGCCTCATTTTTTCAGCGATGGAGTCGGAGAACCAAAATACCAACAGCACAACCTATATTGTTTATGTGCATTGCTGCCTCAGGTTCACTAACCATCCCTAAGAAAACGACACCATCAGATACCCTTGCACTATTTTGGGGCAAAATTGAATCATTGGGCTCAGTAAGGAATAGAAATGTAATGTTATAGGCATGCTGTGTATCGAAATCAACACTCAACTAGTAAACTCAACTAGATGGCAGATGAGAAGATTGGGGTTTTGTGACTAGACGGATTGGGGTTTTGTGACTAGATGGCAGATGCATCAATCGACCGATCGAACCATATATATACTATCCTACTTCAAGAGCAAAAGAATCTATACACGATTGAGCAAATCCTATGTATGCACAGTGAAATTTGTGGCTGCGACTAGAGAAGCTAGCAATGTAGTACCGCGGACTCCTCATTAGGGACCTCCTCATCGAACTCGTCATTCTCCGCGATTGTGTTGATGATTTCTTGTACGGCGATGGGGTCGTTGATGTAGAGCACCGGATTGCCTTCGCCTGCTGCCTGCCCCCTATCCAGATCTGCCACTGGCACCACGATGTTGTCGGCCACCTGCTGCTCGGTGGTGACGGCTACTGGATGGACGGATGAGCTCGCACCCTCGTCGGCGCGGCGACGAGCGGCATTCGTGCCTGAAGAAGACGCCTCCACCTGCTTGGCAACGACCGAGCCATCTGCTGCTGCACCTTCAACTGGCTTCACCTCCGGCTCGTCTCCATGCATATGTTTATGGCGCACCTAGGGAAGGAGGTAGTGCAAGCGAGGGAGCTTTGGTGCGCGCGGTAGGTGCAGATTGGGGTCTTGGGACTAGACAGACTGGGGGAAAATGACACGAGCACATGGAACAAGAAGGTCGAGCGGGTTTATAAACACCGAACTGTTCGTAGTCCTCGAGTGGACACGTGTGGTGGGGGGGGGGGGCTACCACGATCTCCACCTCTCTTTTTTGGGTTCCCTTTTTTTGAAACAGCCATGATCTTCACTTTAGAGCTGCATTGAAAACACGCTCATGGCAGACCTCGATTCCACTGCATGCAAGTGGCGCGGAACCAATTTCTAGCAACGTTAGATCTACTCGAAGGGGGCCCTTGACTCATGGAAGTTACTTGTGGTAGGGCCCAGTTGGAAGTGAGATTGAGAGCGCTGCGTAAAAATGGGATATGTCTTATTAAAATGAAGTGGCAATAAATTGCAGCGTCCCATCGACAACCGTGCACTCGATGACCCCGTTGCCCTATGCATGTGTTGTACTAGCAGTAGTAGCCTTTGCAGACTAGATTAAACGTGACATGACCACTCGACGACGTTTTCCATGGACGGCATCGCGTTCCTTCTTGTAGAGGGAGACGTCTGTACTATCTCGCGCTGTACTGTGAAGGGCACGACGTGTGCAACAATCATCATTGGATCACACATGATCAACGATAAGTGCGCATGATCCACGTGACAACTGTGACAACCAATCAAGGCGTAGCAGATAGAGTGAGCACAAGTTTGGGCTTCTACGAAAGAGAGCGGGGGAACCAAGGGCAAAACTGAGTAGTATAAAAAAACCAAGGGCAAAACTGAGTAGTGTCAAAAAACCAAGGGCAAAACTGAGTAGTATAAAAATTGAAAGTGAGTGTCTTGTACAATGAAATACATCATGGCATACATCAAATTATGCCAAGATAGATCCACTAGAGTTTATTGCATGTGTGTTCTTCTCATAAACCACATATGGATCACCCAGAGTCATTGCATGCCTGTTCTTCTCACAAACCACACATGGATCCACCAGTGTAATTGCATGTGTTTTCTTTTCATGAAGCACACCCGGTGTCATTGCATGTGTGTTCTTCTCACAGACCACACATGGATCCACCAGTGTCATTGCATGTGTGTTCTTCTCATGAACCACACCTAGAGTCATTGCATGTCTATTCTTATCACAAACCACATACGGATCCACCAGTGTCATCGTATGTGTATTCTTTTAATGAACCACACCCAGTGTTATTGCATGTGTGTTCTTCTCAAAAACCACACATGGATCCACCAGTATCATTGCATCTCTGTTCTTTTCATGAACCACAACGAGTGTCATTGCATGTGTGTTCTTCTCACAAACCACACATTGATCCACCAGTGTCATTGCATGTCTGCTTTTTTCATTAACCACAACTAGAGTCATTGCATGTCTGTTCTTCTCACAAACCACATAAGGATACACCAGTGTCATTGCATTTGTGTTCTTCTCATGAACCACATCTAGAGTCATTGCATGTCTATTCTTCTCACAAACCACATAAGGATCCACAAGTGTCATTGGATGTGTGCTCTTCTGATGAACCACAGCTAGAGTCATTGCATGTGTGTTCTCCTCACAAACCACATAAGGATACACCAGTGTCATTGCATGTGTGTTCTTCTCATGAACCACATCTAGAGTCATTGCAGGTCCGTTTTTCTCACAAACCACATAAGGATCCACCGGTGTCATTGGACGTGTGTTGTTTTCATGAACCACACCTAGTGTCATTGGATGTGTGTTCTTCTCACAAACCACACATGGATCCACCAGTGTCATTGCATGTGTGTTCTTTTCATTAACCATCGTTAGAGTCATTGCATGTGTGTTCTTCTCATGAACCACAGCTAGTCATTGGATGTGTGTTCTTTTGATGAACCACAACTAGTCATTGCATGTGTTTTCTTCTCACAAACCACATAAGGATACACAAGTGTCATTGCATGTGTGTTCTTCCCCTAATCCACATCTAGAGTCATCGCATGTCTGTTCTTCTTACAAACCACATACCCACCAGTGTCATTGGATGTGTGTTCTTTTCATGAACCACACCCAGTGTCATTGGATGTGTGTTCTTCTCATAAACCACACATGGATCCACCAGTGTCATTGCATGTGTGTTCTTCTCATGAACCACAGCTAGAGTCATTGCATGTATGTTCTTATCACAAACCACATAAGGATACACCAGTGTCATTGCATGTGTGTTCTTCTCATGAACCACAGTGTCATTGCACGTGTGTTCCTCTCACAGTGTACACATGGATCCACCAGTGTCATTGGATGTGTGTTCTTCTCATGAACCACATCTAGAGTCATTGCATGTGTGTTCTTCTCACAAACCACATAAGGATACACTAGAGTCATTGCATGTGTGTTCTTCTCGTGAACCACAGCTAGAGTCATTGCATGTCTGTTCTTCTCACAAACCACATAAGGATCTACCAGTGTCATTGGATGTGTGTTCTTCTCACAAAACACACATGGATCCACCAGTGTCATTGCATGTCTGCTCTTTTCATTAACCAAAGTTAGAGTCATTGCATGTCTGATCTTTTCACAAACCACATATCACCAGTGTCATTGCATGTGTGTTCTTCTCATGAACCACACATGGATCCACCCAGTGTGATTGCATGTCTGTTCTTTTCACAAACCACATATGGATCCTCAAGTGTCATTGCATGTGTGTTCTTTTCACAAACCACATATCACCAGTGCCATTGCATGTGTGTTCTTTTCATGAACCACACCCAAAGTCATTGCATGTGTGTTCCTCTCATAAACCACACATGGATACACCAGTGTCATTGCATGTCTTCTCTTTTCATTAACCACAGTTAGAGTAATTGCATGTGTGTTCTTTTCACAAACCACATATCACCAGTGTCATTGCATGTCTGTTCTTCTCACAAACCACCTAAGGATCCACCAGTGTCATAGGATGTGTGTTCTTTTCATGAACCACACCGAGTGTCATTGCATTCTGTTCCTCTCACAAACCACACATGGATCCACCAGTGTCATTGCATATGTGTTCTCCTCGCGAACCACCGCCAGAGTCATTGGATGTGTGTTCTTTTCATGAACCACAGCTAGTGTCATTGCATCTGTGTTCTTCTCACAAACCACATAAGGATACACCAGTGTCATTGCATGTGCGTTCTGCTGATGAACCAAATCTAGAGTCATTGCATGTGTGTTCTTCTCATGAACCACAGCTAGAGTCATTGCATGTGTGTTCTTCTCACAAACCACAGAAGGATCCACCAGTGTCATTGGATGTGTGTTCTTCTCACAAAGCACACATGGATCCACCAGTGTCATTGCATGTCTGCTCTTTTCATTAACCACAGTTAGAGTCATTGTATGTCTATTCTTTTCACAAACCACAAATCACCAGTGTCATTGCATGTGTGTTCTTCTCATGAACCACACATGGATCCACCCAGTGTGATTGCATGTCTGTTCTATTCACAAACCACATATGGATCCTCCAGTGTCATTGCATGTGTGTTCTTTTCACAAATCACATATCACCAGTGCCATTGCATGTGTGCTCTTTTCATGAACCACACCCAAAGTCATTGCATGTGTGTTCCTCTCATAAACCACACATGGATACACCAGTGTCATTGCATGTCTGCTCTTTTCATTAACCAAAGTTAGAGGAATTGCATTTGTGTTCTTTTCACAAACCACATATCACCAGTGTCATTGCATGTCTGTTCTTCTCACAAACCACCTAAGGATCCACCAGTGTCATTGGATGTGTGTTCTTTTCATGAACCACACCGAGTGTCATTGCATTCTATTCTTGTCACAAACCACACATGGATCCACCAGTGTCATTGCATGTGTGTTCTTCTCACGAACCACCGCCAGAGTCATTGGATGTGTGTTCTTTTCATGAACCACAGCTAGTGTCATTGCATCTGTGTTCTTCTCACAAACCACACATGGATCACCAGTGTCATTGGATGTGTGTTCCTCTCATAAACCACACATGGATCCACCAGTGTCATTGCATGTCTGCTCTTTTCATTAACCATAGTTAGAGTCATTGCATGTGTGTTCTTTTCAGAAACCACATATCACCAGTGTCATTGCATGTGTGTTCTTCTCACAAACCACATAAGGATCCACTAGTGTCATTGGATGTGTGTTCTTTTCATGAACCACAACTAGTGTCATTGCGTGTCTGTTCCTCTCACAGAGCACATATGGATCCACCAGTGTCATTGCATGTGTGTTCTTCTCATGAACCACCGCCAAGGTCATTGGATGTGTGTTCTTTTCATGAACCACAGCTAGTGTCATTGCATCTGTGTTCTTCTCACAAACCACATAAGGATACACCTGTGTCATTGCATGTGCGTTCTTCTCATGAACCAAATCTGGAGTCATTGCATGTGTGTTCTTCTCATGAACCATAGCTAGAGTCATTGCATGTGTGTTCTTCTCACAAACCACATAAGGATCCACCAGTGTCATTGGATGTGTGTTCTTCTCACAAAGCACACATGGATCCACCAGTGTCATTGCATGTCTGCTATTTTCATTAACCACAGTTAGAGTCATTGCATGTCTGTTCTTTTCACAAACCACAAATCACCAGTGTCATTGCATGTGTGTTCTTCTCATGAACCACACATGGATCCACCCAGTCTGATTGCATGTCTGTTCTTTTCACAAACCACATATGGATCCTCCAGTGTCATTGCATGTGTGTTCTTTTCACAAACCACATATCACCAGTGCCATTGCATGTGTGTTCTTTTCATGAACCACACCCAAAGTCATTGCATGTGTATTCCTCTCATAAACCACACATGGATACACCAGTGTCATTGCATGTCTGCTCTTTTCATTAACCACAGTTAGAGTAATTACATGTGTGTTCTTTTCACAACCCACATATCACCAGTGTCAGTGCATGTCTGTTCTTCTCACAAACCACCTAAGGATCCACCAGTGTCATTGGATGTGTGTTCTTTTCATGAACCACACCCAATGTCATTGCATGTATGTTCCTCTCACAAACCACACATGGATCCACCAGTGTCATTGCATGTGTGTTCTTCTCATGAACCACAGCTAGAGTCATTGGATGTGTGTTCTTTTCATGAACCACAGTTAGAGTCATTGCATGTGTGTTCTTCTCACAAACCACATAAGGATCCACTAGTCTCATTGGATGTGTGTTCTTTTCGTGAACCACACCTAGAGTCATTGCATGTCTGTTCTTCTCACCAACCACACATGGATCCACCAGTGTCATTGCCTGTGTGTTCTTCTCATGAACCACACCCAGTGTCATTGGATGTGTGTTCTTTTCATGGACCACAACTAGAGTCACCGCATGTCTGTTATTCTCACAAACTACATAAGGATACACCAGTGTCATTGCATGTGTGTTCTTTTCATGAACCACACCCAGTGTCATTGGATGTGTGTTCCTCTCATAAACCACACATGGATCCACCAGTGTCATTGCATGTCTGCTCTTTTCATTAACCATAGTTAGAGTCAGTGCATGTGTGTTCTTTTCACAAACCACATATCACCAGTGTCATTGCATGTGTGTTCTTCTCACAAACCACATAAGGATCCACCAGTGTCATTGGATGTGTGTTCTTTTTATGAACCACACCCAATGTCATTGCATGTATGTTCCTCTCACAAACCACACATGGATCCACCAGTGTCATTGCATGTGTGTTCTTCTCATGAACCACAGCTAGAGTCATTGGATGTGTGTTCTTTTCATGAACCACAGATAGAGTCAGTGCATGTGTGTTCTTCTCACAAACCACATAAGGATCCACTAGTGTCATTGGATGTGTGTTCTTTTCATGAACCACAC